>CM076582.1:1394071054-1394813246 GCA_034641835.2 Pinus albicaulis
CCCATGGACTCCTATATATAGAGAGGAGGTTTTGTAATTTGTATCATCCAATAATTTTTCATTCATGTAATGTATTGGAGGTTTCCCCCTCGAAGTGGCTTATTTATAAAGTGCTAATATCTCTTTTCTTCTATTTTTGGAGCTGGTTTCCCAACACAATCATCCACAAAGACCGCCAGCCCCCGCAGTTCATACAGACACAAGGGAAGTTGCAGAACGATTTCCATCAGAAGTGGTCGAAATATCTACAACAGTTTCATTTAAACATCAAGTAAAATAAGGGTAGCACCAATAATGTTGCAGAATTCCTCAGCTGACCACCGATCGTGGCGCTCACCATCGTTCTCAACTCTTGTTGGCACAAGACTTCTGATTAGCCGCTTCTCTACGAGATTGACCTAGAATTTGGTCACACATACAAGGCACTCTTGGGGGATACGCAAGTTCCAAATTTTCACCTCCAAGATGCACTTTAATGTCACCTGGGACACCTTTGTGTTCCTTAAATTGAGCGTGCCAAGATGATATGGGAAGCACACTACAGTCGAGTCGATGGGAATTTTGGGGTCCAGAAAATAGTGGCAGTACTAAAAAAGTATTTCTATTGGCCGAACCTTTGATAAGATGTCGGGAAGTACATCAAATCCTGTACTTCTTGCGCCATTTCCAAACTGACCATTAAGAAGCACGGCCTCTATACTCTGCTACCTACCCCTAGTTGACCTTGGGAATCCATCTCCATGGATTACATGTCGGGCCTTCCTTCTACTAAGCATGGAAATGACTATGTTTTCATGGTCATCGATAGATTCTCGAAGATGGCAATTATGGAAGCCTACAAGAAAAATATCACAGCAAAATCCACTACTAAACTCTTTTTTGAATGAGTGTGGGTGCACTTTGGGATCCCACAGTATATCATATTAGATCAGGACAGTAGGTTCCTTAGCACATTTTGTTCCAACCTCTCGTCAATGCTGGACACCAAGCTCACCAAGTCCACAACTTTCCATCCCCAAACTGATGGCCAGATAGAGGTCATCAACAGGTTGATTGTACACATTATGCGCATGTGAAATTCAAATCATCCATGCACATGGGATGAGAGCCTCCACTATGTACAACATAGTTATAATTGGGCTCTCCACAACTCAACCGGCCACATCCCCTTTCAGGTGGGCTTGGGATTCTAGCCACTATGTCCCATTGATGTAGCCATGCCATTTACAGCTACTCAAGCCCATTCGTCTCATGTCCAGTCTGAAGCTGACAAAGAAAACAGCTTCATCGAGCTCATTCATCACATCCTCCAACAGGTTCATGACATATTGGATAGAACCAATGCTAAGTACAAGCAACGACATGATCAACATCGAGTGCTACAAAACTTCTAGGTGGGAAACAAAGTGTGGCTACATTTGCAGAAGGAGAACCTCACTTGACCCCATCGCAAGCTTCGCCCACTCCGATATGGGCCTTATGCCATCACCAAGTCTATAGGGAACAATGCCTTCGAGTTCAGTATTCCACCATTCCTTGGTCTGCACCTAGTATTTAATGTGGACCGCCTTCGTCCCTACTTCCCACCTCTACTGGACACCTCTGACATTGTAGAACAACTCACACCAATAGAGTTAAAACCAGACTGCTTGGAACAGGCCACCACAGATTGTATCATGGAAATGCAAGTCAAGAACACTCGCCAACAAAATATCCAATTGTAATGGGTTGTCAAAGTTGGCCAACTCCTGCACCAAGGCAAGTGGTTCACCAGGGACCATGTTCAGAAAAAGTTTCCTCATATCATGGAGGAGCTCAACGTAATGGGGACCATTGCTTACTAGGGGGGGAGGAATGTTTCAGGTGGATATTGGTGGCCACTCGCCTATTCCACTTGGGGTCCCACCATTGTCTCTTTCATTTTTTCAGTTTTGGCATGACTTACTATTTTTATCAGCTTTTTGGGTCCTGAACTTCTGGAGCTGTTTTGAGGCCCTAAACGACGTTTTTTGGAAAAACTGGGAGCAACATGGGTCCATGGAAAAATGTTTTTCACATCAAAAGTTGTAGTCCTCAGATAGATCTTCCTAATAAGGTATTGAGCGTGTCAAACGATGATCGTATGCCAAAGTTACATCCTTAGGAAGTTGAAACACCAATTTACCCAAACAGGGCCCATAGTTTTTGCACTTCATCTCGTAGGGTTATGGTTTTGGATGTTTATGTTTTTCCATTATTTCTAAATAATAAATAGGCCCTCGAGCCTCACTGCAACATATTTTAGATGCCTGTATTTGCCACATCTCTTCTCAGAGATAAGCTACCAGCGTCGTAGCTAGTTATTTCCATTATGTCTGTAAGAAAATTCCGTTCTTTGATATTAATGAAATGGTGTTATTTCCATTGCATATTTGTATTTATGGTTATATGTTTATTCTATTGCATTCCTGCTTAAATCCAGATCAGATACACCTCCTTGAAGTGGTCATCCACTAAATATGACTCTTTGTATGCATCATGGGTGAATGGCTCCATGTTCCCAAGAGTCCCCAGAGCTATAATATTTCATGTGGGTGGCCTTGAAATAATTTCAACCAACTTCTTTTTTTCCCTTCTTATACTCTATCTCCATATGAAATTACTCCAAAGACCCCATCCACTTGTAATTCTTAGTCTGTCTGAGCTTACTTCGGGCTTGAAAGTACCGTAACCCTTGGTGATGTGTGTCGATTGTTGTCTATTTTACCCTCATATGGTGCTTCCACTTCTTCACATCTCGCACCATGACTTAGAGATCATTATCATAGGTATAGTAGTTGAGAACTACCCCATGAAATACTTTAAAATGCTAGCATACAAGCCTTCCTCCATGGATCCAGATAACTCCCATTGCATACCCACTCGCATATGTCTTCACTTCAAAGGGTCACTAGAAATTTGGTAAAGCCAGAAATGGTGCTTGGCTGATCTTATTCTTTAGATCCTTTAAATCCGTATGCTAACCATTTTCCCACTAGAAACACTTTCTAGTTGTTTTTATGACATGGAGCGGTGCTGCTACTACTGAAAACAAGGATATAAATTTCCTCTAGGACACTGTTACCCCCATGAAACTCTCGACCTCAGAAACATTAGTAGGCACTATCCATCTCATGGTGTCCCCTGTCTTCGAAGGATATATCCTCAGTCCCCTCAATCGATCACATACCTGAGATACACAAAAGAATGTTGTGCAAACTCACACTTCTTGATATTCTCTAGTAGTTAGTTCTTCTTTGATGTTTCCAACATGTGCATTAAATGTGAAATATTTTCCTCCCAGGTAGCACTATATACCAGTATATCATTGAAATCGACAATAACGAATTAACCTATGAAAGGGCACAATACATCATTCCTTAATCTCATAAATGTAGTTGGTGCATTACATAGGCCAAATGGCATAACTAACCACTCATACAAACCCTGTGTGGTTTTGAAGGTGGTCTTCTAGGTATCTTCTTCTTTGACTCAAACCTGGTGATATCTAGACTTCATTTCCAACTTGGTGAAGTACTTTTATTTCTTCAACTGATATAGGAAATCATCTATCCTGGGTAGCGGGCAAATAAGGGACAATATATCATCTCATGATAAATGTAACTTATTTTATAAATAAAAATAATTTCTTGTCCACTATAAAGAAATACATAAATACATATATAGATAAATTTATAGTCTAGGTTAGTAACCATTGGAATAATTGACATATAGTGTCCCTCTCTTTGACATAAACTATCCTAGATGTAACATCCGTCGGTAACCTTGCAAGAAAATGCATGGAGTTAGGAATTTTTTTCAAGATTTACCAATGTGTAACTTTCTAAATTACTTTTAATATCTCCTCAATGACCATTATGATAAAAATCGTAATTCCATAGAGAAATATTTATTAAAGTCATAGTGAGTTACAACCATTAAAAAACATTGTTGTAGCATAGTAACTTAGACTTATTATTGTAAACTTGCATCAATTCCATTATTATTTTAATTTAGTTAGATAATCACATTATTGATAATATAAATGTCGCATCATGCAAGTAATAAACCTCATAAAAATGGCATGACAAACAATCACATAATTAGACAAGAATGAACCCTAGAAACCTCATAGTGTGAAAACCAACAAGTGTTTAATTTTATTATTAAACGCATGTGAGGGTGTTCACCCCTCACGGAATGGTTATAAGGGAGTACATCCGTTGACCATTTCCATAAAACATTACATGTAAAAATAATCTTAAATGAAATATAACTAGCTATAATTTGTTACAATTGTCATGATATCATTTAGCCACAAATCCTTAATCTTCATGTCTTTTTGGTCTGATTTTTCCCATCAGATGATATTGTAGTTGGAATACCTCAATATTCATTGAAAAACAAACATGTATCTGCTACAATGTTTAACATGAACTATCATTTTCATAAGTCATAATCCTTTCATGTCATTGATGTCATCAACATACATGATATCATGATCAGATAAAATATAAAATATTAATTAACCAATAATCAATATTTATCAGTGACACTTAAACATATATTCATGTGAATGAATAAAACATAAAAATAATGTCATTAAATTTCATATTTAACATCATTTCACATGCATTAGTAACAAATAAATCACTATGAAGTGTCATCTTTCGAAAAAACTGCTAGCATACTAGATATTGTTCTTATGCATGGAGATGCCTACCAAACTTTCAAGAGAAGTAGCCCAAAAATAAAATTTTTTTTCAAGTATTATGTTTTATTTTCCAAATGGATTAACTCAATATATTCATGCGAATACATGATATCTTCCTAAAACATCTTTTCTAGAGGAGAGATATTCACAATGACTATTATGTAGAAAAATGTAAGTTGTAAATCAAACAAAGTTAAAATAGTAGTTATAATTCCATGCCTTCAACTACTTGTCCTCTCCAAAATAAAAGAACATGATAGCTTTCTCTTCTTACATTTGAAACATATATTTTTTTCCGAAGGAGATTAGCTAAATCTTGCATGGAAAAATAAACACATTTCTTTTCCAAGGGATCAAATGCATAACATTTATTCTTTCATGCAAAGAAGCATTTTCCTCTTACCTAAATATATATCCCAATAACTATACATAATATTCTCCAAATATAAAACTAATAAGATATATAATCCATTTAGGTGTGCAAATGCATATTATTTTTCCCAGAAGAAGGCCAACACAATCAATATTATGTAACTTAACCTTCCTTTTCTCTAGAAATATAATACCAAAACTATTATTTTTCTTGCATTAAAGTGTATATGTTTCTCTAAATAATATCTCAAGGAAATATTAACATAATACAACATGGGATTAACACTCTTCCTCTCCAATAATCTAGTTCAATAATGCATAGAAGGGCATGTTTTTCTCTTCTCTTCTTTTGAGGAGTTCCAAAAGTTAACTAACTCACTAGCTATTATGCAAGCAATACAAATTATTTAGGCATCATTTCACACATTAAACAAATTTGTAGTATTTCCTCAAGAAATAAAATTAATAACAAATCCTTCTAAAATAAAACAACCAATTATCTTTTATGAAAAGCTTTTATGTGAAGTCTTTCACATAAAAATTTACTCAAATATTCATTTCCAGTAGACCAAATATATCATATATCACTCCTATGCACATAAGCACATATTCTCTTTAATATTCCAATACTTCTCTTTAAAAATTCAATGAATATGCAACGTGAGAACATCCTTGGTAATATTTAAATTAAATAGATTAATTCTTTCTCAAGAATTATTAACATAATTATTCTATATTTTTTGAAAGAAAATAACTTATTTCTTTTCAAGAAATATTGACAAAATTGTTCTGTTTTTGTGCTTGAGAATAAATTATTTCTTTTCAAGAAATATATAACTTAATGGTTATTTGTTTGTGAATGCAATTAATTTATTTATTTCAATAACATTAACATAATATTTATCTGTATATGTATATAACCAACTATTCTTATCGTGCTAACAAATCAAATGGAAGCCCTTTGTTTTACTTTGTTTTATTCATCAACTTTGGGAGAGATTTTGGAAAACCTGAATACCTATTTTTTAAAAGAAAAAGAGGTTTTTGTTGTGAACTGGTTCATTAAAAACACGTCTCTCATTTTTTACATTGGTGTAATGGTTTGGAAGATTAGAATGAACCTTTGCAACCCATTTTCTAGATTTAAATATTAAACAATTTCCTCTTTTAGTCATAAACTTTGGATACAATTTTTTAGAAGTTGAAAACCAAATTTTCAAATATGAAAGAGGATTGCGGCTATAAACGGGTCATTTACAAAAACCTCTTTAAATTTTTACATATATATCATGGTTTGCGAGATAGAAAGACATATTTGGACCCTATTTTTCAACACTAGTACAAAATGGCTAATTAATTACTAAAAAAATGACTAAAATTTGCATATAAATGACTATTTTCCAGTCAGTGACCAATAGTAGCTAATTTAAAGTATCTTATAACATAGACAACTTTTAGTAAATTTTAGTCTAGTCATTAATTAGTTGTCTCAATTTTTTTGTCTAGTAGTATATTTGGTCATTAGTTTGGTTATTGATTTATTCACTGATTTAATCATTAATGTGGTCATTAATGGTCACAATTAATCACCAAATATACAACAAAACATATTACTAAATGATCACCCAATAAAACCAATTAACGACCAAAGAAATATGACCAAAATGTTGGTCGCGTTATAGGATATTGTAAATTAGCTACTAATAGTCATATATATGAAAATTTTAGTCATCGTTTGAAACTAATTAATGACCAAAGAAATATGAATAAATTTTAGTAGTGTTATAGGATACTCTAAATTAGCTACTAATAGTCGTACATATGCAAAATTTAGTCATCATTGATAATCACAAATTGATCATTTACAGTAGTCATTTATATTTTTTTGGTAGTTTCATATTCATTATAAAAATGACTACTTTAGTAGTTTATATTCATTTCATTCACTTTAATTAACAATCATCATAAGCAACTAATTTAGTCATATATTCATTTTATTTGTGTTCATCATTAATAAACATAAAATACCTACTTAGTAGTTTTAGGTTAATTTTATGTGTTTATTATTAATCAACATAAAATAATTAGTATGCCCTTGCACTAAATTAAAAAAAATGTCACACAATGTAAATTTTAATCTAATATGAAAACGAAAAGTTACATATGTTAATTACAATACTAAGTAATATCAAATGCCACTATAAATAATTCCAAACACATAATGTATATTATAGAAAATATAAAGTACTACAATATGGGTTTCCAACTTAATATTGGTTGGAGTATAATTACACATGAAATATTGCTTCATCACTTCAAAACATTATCATTGTGTTGCCAAGACATTGCAACTAAATTCACCAACTCTGAAGACTTGATCATCAATATCTGTGTGTGTCTTATGCGAGACATTGGCTCTACAAGTACAACTAGACCAATTATCTTCTCTCTCAATTTAATTTTCATTTTGTTGCTCTAGTGTTATTGTTCTCCTCTTTCTTCAATTCTTGCTTCCTACCATCAATATTAAGTTCATTTTCTATTTTAAAAAAAAAAAAAAACACTGACTATAAGACATGAAAGTTGATGAACATTGCAATATAAACTAAAGTAGACCATAAAGGATTTATACAATATATACCTCAACATAATAAAAAATTTTAATGTCGTTTTCCACCACAAAAGAAAGAAACTTGAACAATTTTTCTTCAATTGGGAATTAGTGGCCACTATCTAGCCAAATGACATGTATAAACAAAGAAAATAAAATGCCAACATAGAATAAATTTTTCACCTACTGTGTTCTCAGTGTACAATATTTGTCAAAAAAAATTTATCTTCAACTCAAGTAATAAATGCAAATAGAGGCACACATTTCTATCCCAATATTTTGAATTTCCAAGCTTATGGTACATTGCAATTTTTATTTTATCCAACATAATAAAAATATGAGAGCTAACAATTTTTACTAAGAATGTGTCATGCTCCACTTTTGTAGTTGTATCATTTCCTCTAGTTATCTTTAATAAGTAGTCACACTTCAACAATAAAAATTGTTACTATAAATCTAATGGGTGGAGCAAAGTATTGATGACAGAAGGTTACAACAAGAAACTAAAAGAGAATAAGACAAGACTTTGTAAATTGTGATACTAAATGGGAATATAGCTTCAATATAACAATATTCAATTGTAAGTGTACTATTCTAGGGGGGAAATAATTTAATTCCCGAAAGCCAAGAAATTATATCCAGAGATAAACTAAACATGTTGGCTCCACATTCGAAGGTAATGTAACTGGGGACTAGTTATATTAGATACTTTTTAGAGTGTACGGGTAGCTACTAACACCATTAATATGAATTTTAAAATATATATACCACATATGACCTCAAATGTGGCAACAATTTTGATACACACACATGTATACATTTCAAAATGCATTGCAATGATATAAGAGTATCAAAAGAAACTGCACATATATACATATTCACTATCAAATTTTATTCCAAAAAAAATTCAAATAATTGTTATAACTTACCCTGAAACATATGTCGAAATTTTCATTCATTGTCATGAATATACCTCGCTGTCAATTCCTGGGAAGGTGGTTCCTAAGTGAAATCCTGCCCAAAACAAAAAAACTTAATAAGAGACAAATATGAAAAATACTGTTACGTTTTTCTCCTTCAAAGAATGCAGTATTATTTTAAAAAATGTCTAAAAGTCTAAGAAATTATATATTAAATCATAAATAAAACAATAGCTATGGGAAAATAAGATCTTCACAAGTGGAGGAGGAACTTTTTTCTCAACACAACATGGCACATAAAACCTATCATCGATGCTAGCATTACTTGCAGTAAACATTTTACAAAAGTATTTATTCGATTGCTTCCTTGGTGTGTCGAGGTTAGAACCACCATAATATTTTTTCTCTTGTTGCACACTATCATCAATTTTTAGTTCCCTACACAATTGGAACTAGTACCAAAGAATTTCTCACTAAAATTGGAAATTACGACAAAGCACAAACAATGAAACTGAAAATTTCTTACAACATTAAGAGGTTGCAATGTCATTTGAGCATATACGTCATCTTCTTCCACATCTTCCTGGTATTCAATAAGGTTTTGATTAAATTTTAAATCTTGTATAATAATGATATGAATAAATTTTTTCACAATCAAAGCAAGGATGAAATGTAGAGAACCCACATGCATTGTAATAGTGTGAAGTTAGCAGATTAATTGAGTTGGAAGATTCTGATAATTTGATATATGAGCATCAACCTCCTTGTTTGTTGAAGAAACTACCTGAAATCACATTGATTATGATCAATTTTATTACGTAACATTAAAATTTCAAAATAATGGGGTTGCATTTTGTGATGAAAAGAAGATAAGTATTCATTATTTTCAGTCATTTGTATCCAAAATAAGATTGCAAATTAAAAATTAATGAGCAACTACCTCACCTACTAATTGTGACCCTATGGAAAATACACGGCCTTTCTCCCAATAATAGGTAAGGACACAATTGGTTTGGCGCAGGCATGCTAAAGCCTTGAATTAAGAAATATCCTTTCCTCTGCTTGATGTGACATGAACAAAAAAAAAATTAATTGGATATTCCTTTAGAAACCTCTCAACATTCTAATAGTATTTGTCTAAATTAATATGATATTATGAATGTAAAATTTGCAGTATAAAGAGCATTAACTTGACAAATATTCCGGATGATAGTATTTTCCATAGACATTTCTACATTAATTAATTTTCTAAGGTGTTACAGTTTCATATGATAAGTTAATTTAACATTATTCTCTATCTCAATGGCATCTGAACATGCAATTCTATAATCCAAACAAAATTCACTGAAAAGAAAAATCATTCTAACTAGAGTAATGGACACATTAAAAAGATAAGAAGCACCTTTTTCACGTTTAAGCTCTTAAAAGGATTTAAGAGGCAAGTCATTACATATATATATTTTATTTAACATTCCACGAGACTTTGTGGCCATATGGGAGAAATAAAATCTTACATCATGCATGAGATTTTAAAAGAAATTAATTTAAAAATGGCAAAAAACAAAGATAGAGGTGAAAATAAGGTAAGAAAATCTTGGTTCCAACCTACTCATCTGATTATTATATTTTTAACCGATTCAAAATGCTCTGCAATTAATTTAAGAAACCACAAGAAAGCTAATATATGAAGGAAAATAAAACCAATTTTGAAATAAAAGTTGTTTCCCTGAAACTAGTGTACTCTTATAACTGATTACAGCCTAGTAAAGTTTGATAAAACCACATATGATAACATATTCAAGTCATTTTGTCTAAATAAAATAAAGTGTGAAAATAAATTATACCTAGGAAGTATAGAAGAACTCTTCTTTGTGCATATACCATTTAATATTTTTACACTCCCCCTACTGGTATGTTATGGTTCAATCCATCAATAATTGTCCATAATTGATACAAAATCCCTGGATATGACAAAGTGAGAATTGTATTGTTAGACGTGAATTTTTTGTATGTCTATATCTCTCTAGGACAATTTACGGATGAGTGGCTGAATATTGGGGTTTCCATTTTCTTTGACATCTCAGCAAATGTTAAAAACCAACATTTGATAAATTTTCTTGGTGTGTTGGCTAGTGATGCAATATTCCTTGCAGCCCAAGGCTCCTCATCCTTTGTACCATCTCCTGGTAGCATTGCATACCTCTTACCATAAAGTAATAATGATATAGGGCCATCCAACATGACACAAGTCATTAAAGATAATGTAGCTAATTGTAAAGTATTAGGAAAACTGTTGAGCATGTACGTCCTCAAATTTTCACTCTAATTGTTTGTTGCACATGTTGAATTTTTTAATACATAATATTTTTAATGACAGGGAGCATGATTGGATAAATTCCTTGTATAAGGAGTGTAAATCTATCATCAAATTCATCACAAGGCATATTTTTGTCCACTACATTTACCAGATTCACTCTAAATTACAATTACTTAAGCTCACAAATAATAGATTTGGTATCCATTAGCTCACCTTCAAGTGCTTGTAGAAGATAATATGGGGATTGACTAATATGATGGTGAGTGATTTATGGGGGAACTTGAGGATACATAATGTAACAAATAGAGATAGTGCTTCTGTAGTGTAAAATATAAATTTTTATCCTAGTTTTTGGTCACAGATTAATATGTTTTACAACTCATCAAATATAACATGACTCTATTTGTTTATTCAGATCAATTAGTGACTGGGGAATTGCATGAGAAAAAGGACACCATACTAGGACAAATTAAGGAGATTGTTGAACCTAGAGATCTAAACTTCTATGATTGTATTTCAGTAGAAGTCGAAAAAGAATCAACAAAGAGAAATACTCCAGTTTGTGCTTTAACATACATTGTTACACCAAAATACTATTCTACATCATGGTTGAATGCATCACTTCCTATTTTTAGGGTTAAGAGAAAAATGAAAATGGATTCATAGATCCAGAGTGGTCAAATGCAAGCATTAAACAAGTGTGTCATTGATGATTGTGATATCATACAACATCAATTGAGTACCTACATCAACACCCAACGATTATTTGGTTATTTCAATCCATTTATATATAATGGAAGATGTCAAATTCACTCCAGTGGCGAAACATGTATGATGTTTCTATTCCAAAGGTGCAAAATTTGGCAAAATGGGGTGCTTCTAGGGATGCTTCCACAGATTGCTGAAGTTTGACTAATTTGTTGACCAAGTTTGAATGGACTATTTGAGACTATTTTGGGTTGACTTTGATTGTGAGAAGAGGCCAATTTTAACTAGATTTGATCGAGCTCCATTGGAAGGTATTTTTTTGGCTTGACGAACATTAACATTATTGGCTAGGGCATCCTGTTGACTGTTGTAAATTGTACTTTCTCTCTATGCATAATTTGAATAATAATAAGAAGATTTGATCAAAGGGTTTTTCCTGCATTGGGGTTTTTCCCTGGCATCCACAAAATTATTGTCTCTTGTATTGGCTTGTCTTATGTCAATTTATTTATGTTCTATTATCATTTACTGTCAATGTTAATGTGATTGCATAACTAGAAATTGAATTGGGCTAATAAGAAATAATGAAGTAAATTTCTCTAAACATAAAACATACCATGGTTAACTAAAATTAACACCTTTAATCTTGAGGAAATCTTACCTTTGCATAAAATTTGGAGCAGGAGATAGAGAGAGAGAGAGAGATCCAAACATATTTCGTATCCTCTCCATTAAGGTTCAATTCTCATAAATAACTTGTTGAGCTATTGTCGAGTATATTGTTGTAACATATTCAAGCCTTGTTTGATTAGTCCAAACAATATATATCACCCCAAAAGAATATAAATATATTTCAATAAGGAAAACACACACACACACACACTAATGTAGGGTTCATTCTTTATTTTATTTTTCACATTTTCTATAAATGCATTTGCACTCCCACATTATACTCTTACAGTTATATTATTCGATCTCATTGACCTATATTTGTGGTCACTTATTGGAAATTAATAAAATTATCTAAAAAGAGAGACAAAAAGAGCCCAACATGTGTGTCTGTGTGTAGAGAGAGAGAGAGAGAGAGAGAGAGAGAGAGAGAGAGAGAGAATGTGAAAATGACCCGAATTCAGATCATGACAAGCAATGCTACTCCCCTACATGGAGTTTGAAAGATGTGGCTATTGATTATATTGATATTGTTTAGGTAGCTTTCATGTGGATTATTTTATGGTCCTAGGCAAGGTGCCAAGAAACCTGATTCTCCACTTAAATATGTTAGGCTGTGTCAAGATTATTTCCACTTCTTCCATTGATAAAGTGACAAAATCTCGTTTATATATATATATATATATATATATATATATATATATATATATATGGGAGTAAAGCATAAAAAAAAAAAGAAAAAAAAAGAAAAAAAGAGGATAAAATTATAGCAATTTAACAAAAATTAACTAAAATAAATAAATTGCACAAAAAAACCTAATACTTAACAACATTATCCATTGTATAGATACCAATATCAAAGCAAAAATGAGAGATTAACAACAACAATGTCAAAAAATGCTTATAAAATGAGGAAAAATGAATAAAAAATAGAAGAAGATAAAACAAAAGGATAAAATTTAATAAATTCATTAAAAAATAACTAAAATAAATAAATTACACAAAAAGACACCTAATACATATTAACATTATACATTGTATATATACCAATCTGAAAGAAAAAAATGAGAATTTAACAACAAAAACATCAAGACATGCTTATAAAATGAGGAATGGTATGGAATACCTACAAAGATCCGAGATAAATTTTTTTTGCTTTTATGTGTATTCTAAAAAATTCTCCTTTGCGCTTTCCTAGAAAATTTTAGAGTTTCATTCTGACTAGTTTGGTTGCTCTAAAAGGTTTGGGGTCTAGCCAAACTTAAACTAGGTCTGACTGAGAGTATAAGTTAGATATAGAAAGCAATATGTATTTTTAAATAGTGGTCCTGCTTCTCAAATAGGAAATGGTCTTTTTGGAAAGATATTTATGAATTTAATAATTAACCCATTTTTACCATTTCACAACAAGTAATATCAAATTCACATAACACTAAAACATTTTTTATCAAAATTATTTAAAAAGAACTCACAAGGCAAGGTGAATACGAGATAAAAAGGCTAATGTGACAAAAATGGTGAGGTTGTAATAATTTTTTATCTATAATATCTTTGATGTAAAGTGTATCACTAGAGAGATTGAACAATCATTTCCTTGGGGTATAAAAAATACACAAACAATAAAACTAAGGCTTATTCTCTTTATCAAAATATTCTCCTGGAAAAGAACATCCGAATAGAGTCTTTGATAGTCGATGGTCATAGGAGACTCCAACATAATTATCGAATTAATGGTCCTAAAATCAACCCCACTCAAAAGAAAACATTATTTGTAGCCAAAATTCCAAAGGAGGTTTGTATCCTAGGTCTAAAAAGAACACAAATATCAGGCTGATTCTTTGGTCAGTGAGGCCATCACACTTAAAATAAGTGCACCTTGAAAAAATAGGGAATACCAATTTCATGGAATACCTTAATCCTCTTAGGTTATGGGTATAAAAACATGTAGTAACATAAGAAAAGTAATCACAATTTATCACATAGCCATTGTCAAGCAACTAGCTGATACTTGATAGGACTAGCTCACCCCTCTCTCAGATGCTCGAAATTAACCCTAGTCTATCTATCGAATTCCTCTACAATGGTCTTCATTGTCAAGGTGTGATAATGAGTCACTGAGTGGGAGAATCTAGAAGAATCATATGTAGAAACGATATTCAACCAATAATTATCCCAGTAAGAGCCCATCTCGGTGTCTAGCTAGTATCCTAGAGTTTGTTGTTGGGCTTACTAACAAGGCATGTTCAATGTGCATTCCATTTTTTCGCCCCCAAAATCCAAGAGTGCATAGTGTGTGTTTCCATTTTTCTGGTTGTTCATTTATTTTCAATACATTTCAACTCATGGATTATTATTTCATAGATACCCTTTTGGTTCTCTTACTTTTACTTCTAACTAGTTGTTAACTCTTGGTGTCGTATACTCTCTCCACTAGGGGTATGGTTCTCCACTTCTTCTTGGGCACTGCTCACTCTAAAATTCTAAATTTTGGCTTTAGAAAGCTCTGTTATCCTCACACCTTAAGTGTTATGTTATGTGAGTTGCAAACGAAGGATCTCTATTTCATATGTTTGAATCAAGGTTACATCTGAACAATTTGTGTGCAACAACTTGAGCTGCAAAAACCATTGTTAGTAGCTGACATCAAAGTTTTTTTATTGATTGTCACACTAATGGATTATACTAAAGCCCAGGAGTTTAAAAGGGTTCTTCAAACACATGAAAAGTCCACATAATGCAAAATATCTTCTATTTTTCCAGTGACTTCTAAAGTAAATGAAAATGAACACGAACGAACTACACAAAATATTATAACTATGAATACTGTTGACCAAAAAAAACAAACAATAAATGTCTTTGAGGCAGAATGTAATATCTTGATTATTGAAAAATATGGTTATTAGTATTAGTAAAGGCACTCACTTTGTAGCTTCTAACCATAGGATGTCAATAAATTCAATGCAAACAGATTCTAACGAAGAAGAAACACTTCACCAAATGATGAAAAACATTTCTTTTCAAAAGAAAAACTCCTTTCCTTCCAATAATTGGCAGGAAGAAGTCAACATTTATAATTGTTTTCTCTAATATCAGAGTTTAGTAAAGTAATTAGAAGATTAGGCAGTTTTAAGTTGTATACCAAAGGAATTCTGGGATGTACAACTTTGAATCTTTGCAAGTTTTTCTTTGTAGCATATGAGACCTGCTTATTTCGTTTGAATACTCTTGGTACTAGAATATTTTAATTTTACTAGAAATTTTATGATACAAAGTTTCCCAATTTTTGTTTTTAACAAAAAAATGAAAGTGTACTTCAAGTAAATAAATTCTCGAGCTTAGGTGCATTTCAATGCCTAAATAATAAAATAATATTTTAATCGAAGAATTTTTGGGACAATTTAACAAAAACCTATGGAATATAATAAATAAAAACAAGACTCCAGTGAAATGCACTAACACAAGTTCTCATAAGATATTTTATCCTTTTCGACCAGGTAAAAAATTTCCTTCAAATATATTTAACTTTCTTTGATGGATGCCCCATATTCAATGAAATGTTACATATATAATTAGAAGAGAACAATAAACAACACTAAATTTTTTGAATTCAGAGGATCCTAGAAGAAAGAATGTGTTAGCAAAAATTGTTGCCAACAAAAGTACTTTCTCCTGTAAATCTTGGAAAACTTTGTGACTATAATAAACGAGTACAACTATATTTACATGTGAATTATTGTTGTCTCAAACTTTTTAAGTAAAAATTGATTTTAGCTTAGTGAACTTGAGCTTCGGGTCAAGGTCAAGGTAAAATTTTCCAAGTGAATAAATATATCAAAGTAATGCCAATATGGCACAAGTAACAGAGAAAAATACCATTTTAATTAGGGTAATTTGGAGACATCTAAAAAAAATATCTTCAAACAAACATCAACATGGATCTTATTACACAAAATCTAACAAAAAAAAAACAGTTCATGGTAAAGTTCATTCAAAGATATTTGGGGTTTTGAAGGAAAACAACAATAAGGAATAAAAATTCAGAATACAAAGTCTTCAAACATATATTAACTGCAATTTTTTGTTGTTACAACACATGCTTACACAATAAAACTAACAAAAATTTGTAAATTACCCTGCCAACGAACTTGGGAATGCTATAAATTAATTGACTTGCGATATAGTCATAAAAGGATAAAGATTAAAACCTAAATGCACCAATATCATGGGTAGCACAAGTGGCATCACAATGTGAAACATAATAGGAAAGATGTTGATTTCATCAAATAAATGGATTGAAAAATAAATAGAGTTTTACAAAATTATCTTGTCATCGATTTCGGCCTCATTGCTGCTAGAAGCATAATTATCATCGTCTTGGCTGGGAGCATCCACTAGTTGATTGTCTTCATCATATTCCTCGTTGTTTCTCGTCGGCCAAGTTATGGATTCAAGGTCTTCCTGGTCCTCCTCTTCTTCATCAGGGTTTGATTCTTCATTTTGTAGCCATTCTTCCTCAGAGAAAGCTATGTCATCTGATGAAATCCTACCACTCTTGCCCATTGCTCCGCTCGGCTCAGTTGCGGAGGATAGATCCCAGAATCTGTATGGAAATCCAGAGCGCAAATTCGAAACTCATTTTTTTAGGTAGTATAACCATATATGGCATATTCAAATTGTAATTAGAAACGTATTAGAACCATACATTTGTATATTTGTGCTTGGATATAGCTCAATGAGCGCCACAAAGATCTAGATAAAAAACCAGACAATCTTTACAGAACATCGAAAGACCAAGCCTAAGGACAGTTACGAGCATATAGATCTACCATCAACATGATTTTTACCAAACCCGAACATAAGACCACTTGCAGACAAAAATAAAAACCTGGTACAACATCATATTGCATATCTCCTCTAGCTGCCATTGTTAGAACCACCAACACCATAGTGAGATCTGCCACCACCACCACCATAACCATGGTCTTCATGATAAAGGTTTACATGGTAACCCCCACCGCTGCCGCCCCGACAGTAACCACGTGAGCCACCGCCTCCACCACCACCCCTTTTTCCTCTACACTCAGTTGGATTAACGGTGATGCTCCTCCCATCAAGCATCTTTCCATTCATTGCAACAATGGAATCCCTCATCAATTTCTAATCGTTGAAGGTCAGAAAGCCTAATCCATGCAATCTATTAGCTTCCAAACTTGACAGAACTAGAGAGAGCAAGAACGCACTAACATAGGAACGGAACCAGAACCAAACAAACCAGGGTCTTACTGCCCCATTAACGAGTCAATAAAAATTAAAAACCCTTGAACCATCGAGGGTTTTAAAATTTGACTAACAAATAAAATTTCCTTTGATAGCTTTTATTGTCGTTCGAGTGAGCATGTCATTCGTGTGGATTGTAGTAAAACGAGTAAAACATTTTTTTCGCCCTTTTTTTATTATATTATTTTCAGTTTTTCAGCCTTCTATCTGTGTATTTGGTAATTTTCCTTCCTATTGAATTTTTTTTACCTTCTCGCCAAATTTGAGAGAGTGGGAAGGGTTCCCCCAAGGTTTGGAAGTTCCTGCCTTTTGTTGCCAAGATTTCCTTGCAATGAGGGTCACTAGCACCTCTTGAGTCCTTGTTGGTCGACTCTAGTATGGAAAAGGTTCTCAAGGAAACAATGAAAAATATATGCCTTAATATATCATTATATATGTGAAGATATCTCATTCATTTATATAGTGTTATAATTATATTATTGTTCTAGTTTTAATCATTGTTGAGTTATAGACTTAATGAGTACATCTAAGTGTAGGTAATGATTTTATGGAGAGTGTTATAACATTAATTTAAGGAAATTGAAAAATGGAGATGGTAATGAAATCAATAGAAGGATCTTTATAAGGTTAGGTGTTGTCATGGTGGTGTAATATTGCAATTAAGAGAACTATATACAAATTTAGGAAATATCGATACAAATTGCACATATATATTTTTTGTGGTGCAAATGTCACAATATTTTTGAAATCCTTTTTTAAGTCATGACAATGGTCAAGTTTGCCATGTTTTCTAGAAGTATGCATGTGTACATAATGGTGGTGTAAATGAATTATGTTAGGAGGGATGAGGTTGAACCCCAAAAAATGCAAGCAATGAGATCAATCTAGTAACGTTGGTGGTGTGGGTCAATTAGCATTGGGCTATTTAACTTGCTTTCACATACATTTTTTTTTTTGGATTGAAATTTTTTTGATGAACACAAGCAAGTGTAAATTAATTGGTTTTAGACATTGAAATGTGGTAGAAGAATCTCAAAAGCTACGAAAGCACCACTTTAAACCAATAGTCACAACTAAGTGGTATCTATTGTACGAAAGTCACCCGATAATTGAACCTAACCCTGTCTTAAATAAACAACCCCCTTAGGTAGGAAATTCGGCCCATGAGGGGTGAACATGTCACATGGAAATATTGAACACTTGTGGGGGAATAATAACACACTATTTTCATCCACCAAGGAATAAGAAAGCCCCCATCAATGTTATGCACTACATTAAATGGGTTGAGTGTCTTTGGATTCCTCAAGAAATCGTATTGAATGTATGTGATGTTAACTAAGTTAGAAAAAAAACATGTCTTCAATAATGGAAGCAATACTTACACACAATTTATTTCATTGAAAAATCAAATGAGGCTTTACTACTTGTAACCAACCATACATGTATTTGATCAAGTTGACCAACCTAACATGCTTCTACTAGTGATAACCAAAAACTACATGCTATTAATTGGGTGACCATTGCAGTATGCCTCAACATTTGCAATTGAACATAAATGTTGTCGACGGGGTTGACCAACCTAACATACCTCTCGAAATTGTAGTTAAACATCCATGTTGGTAGCGTTAATCTTCATGATAGTGTTAATAAAAAATAGATTTTAACAACCAACCTAACAAAACACTATCAATGACAATGGAATGTGCATGTCAATAAATAAAATAATCGACATGACATGTTCTTCATTAAGAGGACTGACATGACACAAAACTCGCTAAATTTACCAACTTGGCAAACTATTGGTTTTTTCAATGAACTAACATGCCTTTAATGAACACAACAAAATGTGTATGATGTTGAACAAGTAAACCAACATGACATACCTTTAACAATAGTAACAATGCGTGCACTTTTTGGATTGGGAAAACCAAAATAGCATGCCTATGATAATCGTAATTGACCATACATTCCTATTGTCATCAACCCTTCACGGTTTCCCTTCCTTTCATACAAAATAAAGCATGTAATGCAACTCTTAGACTAACTTTGACACATATACAAATTAAGTTTGTATTTACATTAGAATTGTGTTAAAGTGTTTCCCCTGTCAGAGGTTTGAATCCAAGGGAATTTAAGATATGTCTACCTCCATGGATTAAATAGTTAAATCATTGCACAAAGAGAATCCATTGTCCCACGAACAAGGGAGTCTCACATGCCAATTTAGCATATACCTATATTATAAATTTATATTAAATACTATTATTATTTTCTTATGTTAATATGAGTGCTTTTAATATTTGATATACAGTTAGGTAGATTACGCCTTGACTAATTAGAGAATTATTTAATATTGGATGACAGAGTTGTAAGGTTGAAATTTCTATATCGCATGTTAATTTGGGTGTTTGTATCATTTCAATGTAAAATTGGATTTCATACATATCCATGGATCAATTAAAGGAATTTACACATGCCAACAAAACACATTCAATAGCAGGGTTAGAACTAGCAGTTGCGAGGAGTTCATTATCATATTCATCCAAGGGTTTCCAAACAAGAGAAATGAGGGCATGTGTTTGATTTATGGGCTAATTTTTGAATGATATGAGGAGACGAGTTAGTTCAAGTCCTTCTTATGGTAAGGCCCTACACCTCTTCCTTTATTTCTTAAAGTAAAATTTAAAGAAGTGATTACAAATATATGATATATATAATGTGAAAAACATTCACAACATCGGGACATTAAACATTTACACGAGATGCAACTTATTTCATGTTCAATTGATTTTTGCATTTAAAAAATAAACATATGGTACCATGATATAATATAGTGATTCACCAACATTGGCCACCAAAAAAATTACCAAAATGACAAATGTTATGTATGGTGAATATCATACACCATAAACTATGATTATTATCCACTCTGACACCCCTAAGTTTATGGTCACTCATTGAAAATGACTCCAAGAGTTGTAATTTTGAGCTTCTTAAACTTACTCTCTCCCAAAATACCGACAAGAATGTCTCATCACTGTAGCATTGTTTCTGTGTCTTTAATCAAATTCTCTAGAACCACATTTTTATGTTATCCTCAATTAAAATTTCAGTTCCACATGTTTTCTTGTTGCATATTTTAGAGGGTCTCCTTCATTCTCATGGTAGATGCAGAGTCAGATTCATGGGTCCTTATGTGTTTTGGGGACCATCTCATTACCTGTAGTGGTTTCCCTCTAAATCAACACATGGAAAGCGTGGTATGATCAACCAAAACAAATAAGCACCTAAAAGGTCATTTATTTAGAGTTAATCCCTACCCTACGCCATAGAAATTTTTTTGGTTTGAAGAAATTTTTTCAATGAATAACATCATTGCGAGTAAAAAGGTAATGTAGTTTGGCTTGGCATTTGCTTCTTGCATTAGATCAAAGAGAACAAGGGAATTTTTACCATACCCGTGCATTCCATAAGTAAGAATCATTGAATTCCATGAGATGACCTCTCTTCTCTAAATTTTGTAAGGCATGTGCCGTGAAAATTTGACAATTCCACACTTAGCATACATGTCTATAAGATCACTCATCGAAATAACATCAGACTCAAGCCCCCTTGTGATTACATAATCATGAATCTCTTTACCTTGTTGCAAAGCCGCTAAGTGTGCACAAGTAGGGAGAATGCTAGTGAGAGTGACCATGCCTGACCTCGTACCAGCCACTTGCATTTGATGAAGTAGATTCAAAGTATCTACAGGAGTCCCATGTTGGACGTAGCCTGGTGTTACCTATTTGGAATTAATGCAGTACTGTAAAAGATATGCATAGGTATTGAAAATGATTGAGATTATCTTCTTGTTCATTTGATGGAGTACACCTAAAGCTTAATTCAACTGGACTTGCATCCACATGATTTCGATGTCGATGATGTAGGTATCGAGATTGACAGAAATATTGACTTGTAATTCTGAATCAATGTGTTTTGTGGGAATTTTCATGGAAATCCTCCTTGGCCATTCCTTCCAGTGGTAAAATAAAATTCGAATGTGAAAATGAAATTCCAAATGAAAAAAAGACACAAAAATTTTACCATAATGTGCAAAAAATATTATTTTGACATAAACAATAGGTTTTTTTTTTTTTTTTTAAGTTATTCAAGGTTATAAGTGTTTTAATGTTTTTGAAAAAGAAAGGGAATTGACTTTGTAAGTTATTTTGTTTTTTTATTTTTTTCATTTTATATGACGAGTCTAGATCCACATTAACTTGAAACCGACAGGGATCAGATATTTTTTCACCCTTAAAGAGAGGTTTGCACCTTAAGAAAGATGTGATTCCTTCGTCTAGGCACTTGGTAGATCCATAGTTAAGATGGATCTAGATCGATTTAATTATTAATTATATTTATAGTTATATTTTTTTTTCCTTTTTTTATGAAGTCAAAATGTTAAAGAGGACATCACAACATCTCTACCATGGGAGATGAATTCAATAATTATGTAGAAACTCTATAGGCCCATGGAAAAATTACAGACAGAGAAAGGACTGTGGAGTTTTTGACTAGAGCGAGGCATTGTTTTCACAAAGAGTGAAGAGGCTCTAGACAATGTTAGGCTCTAATATCCTTGTGAAAATTCAAAATAACATTAAATGACAGCCATGAGATTTTTATTCACATGATGTATATTTTTTAAGTACATAGATCATCACTGTGATAAACCCTTTGAAGACACACAAATACTCATAAAATATGTTTTTTAGATGAGATGTTGGTTTCTTATTATCAGACCCACATGAAGGAGGAGGAGTTGATGGATTATGCATTGGAGGAGGGAGTTTTCAAAAAATTATGGCTATTTGCAGGGATTTTATCCATTTGAACTTGGAATTTAGATTAAAATGTCACCATGCCTCATTTTTCGTGACTACCAAGTCTTTAGAAAGAAAAGTTAATAATTTGATAGGAGAGTCATCTAGCGATTTAGAGGCCATAACCCCTGCTCCAATTCTTCATTGTTCGGATCCTCTAGTTCTGGCCAACCCAGGGCTTGAGGCAATTTGTGAGTGGCTGCAAAACTATTCTTAGGGTTCTCTAACTCTGAGTTTGGTTTCCCTTTGATTCTTACAGAGATAAAAAAGAGACATACAATGTGTTATGACTTTTTTTATGGCTTTTAGAAGTTTTAGAAGTCACGAATTTCTCCGATTTGTTTTTTGCAGCATGCCCTTCATCTCAAGTGTCGGTGGTCTCACGCTCCTTCGAAAAAATGGTGAAGGAGTGCCTTGCATTGATGACAAAGGAAGGTCAAACTAATGTTGAGAATATTTGATTCCATCTAAAGTGTTAAAATTTAGAGACAAAAGTGTATTCAAAATTTTAACATTGAAGATGGATTCAATGACTCCTTTGTCTCTAAATTTTAACACTACAGATGGATTCAGAGACGCCTGTAGTGAACGAAACACTTCATTATCAAAATTGAAGTTTTCCATTTTTAGAGTGAAACAATTAAAAATTACTAACATAAATGACTAATTCATATACTTGTTCTACTTATTATTTGATCATATTTTTATTCTTGGACTATATTAGTTATTTACGTTAATTATTATTAATTTTATGACATATTATCTAGTCATTTATTTAGTCAAACACTAAATTAGTCATTTCAGTTAGTCTCTTTTAGTTTTTGGTCACTTCTTATCTAGTCATATATCTTATCCCTAGACTAAATTAGTCATTTAAGTTAGTCATTTTTAGTTCTGTCACTTAAAATTGCTCAAATTTAGTAATAGTTCACTTGAAATAATTGCAGTGGCTAACTTTTTTAGTCACCTAGTCACTGATTTCATCAGTGTCTACTAGTGCAGTAACTCATGCAATTCAAAAATTATTTAAAAATGAAATTTTTTTAAGAATTCTATGCACATGAAATATTTTAACAATCCAATGAACACAAAACTTATCCCTCTATGCATGAAATTACGTGGAGGTTTTTCTATGAAAAATATATTGACTCTATCATATGAATTTTTTCAAGAAAATAAATTTTATTCTTATTTCTTCTTGCACCATATGCAAACGCAATAATTTTTCAAAGAGCATAGTTACTTACCTATTAATGCATGCTTGGAATCCCTATTTCCTCTTTCTTGGCTCCTTTCTACATGTATTCTATCATTTTTTCCCATAGAATTACAATGAGTACAATTAAGGAGATGCAATATATTTTCCAAATCCTTCAAGAATTCCATAAATCACTTCATAAGTCGAACCTTTCCTAAATTCTATAATCACTCCTTAAATCATGTTTTTATAAATTCTATTATCACCCAATAAATATTCCATAAATCTCTCATGTTTTTCCAAGGTATATTTTATTTTTCCTTATGGACAAGATATCACTTATCCATAGTTTTTCTAAAACTATGACTCATTAGTTCTAAAACTAAAAAATATATCAGCATGGAAAATACAATTTATTAAGATAGAAGAATATACATTATTCTCAATATAAGAAATAAGAATTAGTTCATGTATTACTCTTGTAATTAAGAATTATAAAAATATTGTTCATGTAATATCAATATAAGAATTAATAATATTTAATTATTCAACAACACTCATTTTATGAGAGCTTTTATAGTATCTTATGCTAGGGATATTACATACTCCTCCCCTTAAAGAGAAAATTTTCCTTAGTGTTATTATCTTGTTGAAAAATTAACTTTTACTTATAATATAACAATCTATGGTGTTTCGTTTCAGCAGCCCCCTTCAGATAAAAGAAGCAAGGCCTAAGGACGGAACCGCTGAGAATAATACATCTTCTCCTCAGGCTGCGGCTCTTGGGAAGAAAGATTATGCTCTGAAAAGCGGCTCTATCCCTTTCAATCCGCTTCAGCCTTCCCCGAACCGCCGACTTTCTGTCCTTCATTTTCAAAATTCCTGGAGATACTTGGATCTGCCTGGAGCGCGCCCCAGGGAGCTCCTTTGGGCGGAAAAGGCGGATCACCAGAGTACCCGCTGCCTCTCATCTCAGATTTGCAGAGGAAAGCAGAAGTCTGATCACTCTGCCTCGTTTCAGATCCAGATCTTACTCCTTTCTGGCAAAACTCTGCTACAATGGGTGAGCTCTTCAGATCTAGTGCAGGACCTCAAGCAAATCCTGTAATACAAGCTGGGGATTCCCTCTGCATCTCAGCAACTCCTCCACGAAGGTAAACAACTTGAAGATCTTTACCCCCTTTCTTTTTACGGCATTAAGAGAAATGCTTCCATCATTTTTACCCTTCGTTTGCGAGGGGGAGCTGTTGGGCAGTCATCTACAGCTGCGGCTTTTTCATACAAAGATTTTGTCCACGCTCAGATACCTAAGAAAACAGATCCCCCAGCTCAGGCTCCAAAACCCTTTTTGGTGGACAAACTGGAGGAAACCCCCACCGTTGAAATAAAGCATCCAACGCTGGATGAGCAAATACAAAAGTTTGCAGAGCATGCCATTATTTGCAGGTTTAATGGGCTATGGCCACGCACAGCGGACCTCTACCAATGGATTCACTCCAACTGGACAAACAATTGCAAGGTTCTACTCTGCTCAAAGGGTTTCTTCATTGTAGTGTTTCATTTCAGTGAGGACTACCAAAAAGCATTAACTGATGGCCTGAGGTGTTGGGGTTTAGCAGGGTTATTCCTCACCCCCTGGTTCCCTGATTTCGACCCCTCTACAACAGTCATCACCAAGCTCCCCATCTGGGTCAGACTTCCTAATCTCCCAGTGCATCTATGGTACTTTGTTGTATTCCAAGGGATCGACAATACTCTAGGCCGCTTTCTGGCCACAGACCCCTCTAGAGGGGAAAAGGGCATTTACACCTTCGCCAGAATCTGTGCAGAAATAGACATGAGAAAAGGTCTACCTGATCAGATTAACCTCAAAATTGGAGACTTCCATTTGACTCAGACCCTAGATTACGAGAACACAGCCTTCCGTTGCCGGAATTTCCATAACACAGGGCACCTTCAGAGCTCTTGTCCCTCGATGCCTGCCCAAAAGAAGAAAGCCAATCTTAAGCCGAAATCCAAAAGCTGGAAACCTCATGATCCTCCCCCCATGGATGATTTTGATTTCAGCTCAGATGAAGAGGAAGGGGATGCAAAAGGAATGGACGCAAAGCCGGCACAGGATCCGCCTTCGTCTTGTACTGAGGATTCTAATGCTCCACCAAACTCACAGAAAAGAGCTCATGAGTCCTCTCCATCGGATTCAGACAAGGAGACCTCTCCGTCAGCCCCGCTCAGTTTGCAAATCATGCCAGCTCAGCAGAATCAGCTTGGCTGGGTCAAAGTTGGTAAAAATAAAGGAAAAAAATGCCGGATAGTTGATTCTACCCACACTGGGTAGACTCCCCTGTTCAGCTCTTGTTTCTCTGTTTTTGTTACTTCTTGCTTAGCACTGCTCTCTTTTTGTTCTCACTTAGGGGCCAAGGTGGATAGTTCATCCTTTCCGGCTGCCCATTCTCTTGCTTCTCTTGGATGTAATTTCATATTGTACCATACGTTCTCTTAATAGAATTAGTTTTACGGAGAAAAAAAAAAAAACAATCTAAATAACAAAAAATGGTATCATTTCCCTTCATAATGAATGAATTTTATGTTTAATAAGTAGATTCAATAATGTTTATCAAATGAAATTATTTTCATTATCAATGACTTATTCAATGTCAAATAATACTTTAATCATAATACTTCCACAAGTACTGAGTGAGAACCAACCCTCTCATCATCCAAATGATAAAAGACTATATTGCATGTTCTCTTTTATTTAGGGGTTACATCAATATTTATTTCCCATAGTGTTGTTTGCAAATTATCGTCTTTCTTTCCCATAATAATTTCAATAAAATTCAAACTCATGGCATTTATCTCCAACCATTTTCCTCTCGTTAGTGAGGAATTTATAGTTCAATAGGTCACTGTTTTATCTAATACGGATTATTTTAGTCACATATATATTTCTATTTATTTAAATATGTGAGAAAATTATAGAGATGTATTAGCTACCATAAGTTAAATCGTAAGTATATACATTAAAAATTTATTTCTTCTATGCATGCATATAGATAATTCATTTTTGACATGTTCATTTACTCATACAAACTCACAAACACATCCTATTCCATAGAAATTGTCTTTTTGATAAATTAATAGATCATACATGCATAACTATAAGACAACAAATTCTTAAAGACATGAAACTTACAATCTATTACAGCATCCAACATCTTTACACAATTTCGAAATCAATAGAAAAATATAGACATAATTTCATCTAACCTTAGTTAATTCCTGAGAATTTTTCAGGAACCGATAATATTGCACCCAAACGTGAACTATCTGCAATAATTCCTCACCGAGCTAAGATCTACCTACCACTACAATCAACAACTTCATTGATTCTTTGGTGGTTTATTCGAAGAATATTTTTAGCAGTACCTTGCTTTAAGGTTTTCCAACCTTTTGCCTAGGTATTTTTGTTTTAGTTTCTTCAAAAAAATACCCTTTTAATTTTCTTTAAAACACACATTTCTCTCTCATTGTGCTTTATTCTACCCCACTTAATATTTCTCTCCAACTAAGTGATTATCATAATATTTATCTCCCATTATGTTTTTATTCTCTTTTTTTTATTATTTTCTCCAAGGGAGTTTTACGAAACTTTTATGGAAGCTCCATATTCGACTTAACCAGCAATATATTTTCATAAGATGGAAATAAGTCTTATAAAACTCTAGATTTATTTCCTGAATATCCCAAAAATTGTATTCATTAACTCAATAATAAAATATTACATCATTATAGTAGTCCTATCATGGCTTCTATAACCATTCAGCCCAATAATAATTCAATGACTAAAAATGGTCAATGTCTAAAAATTCATTGTAATTTAAATAATTGTATTTTCAAATTAATCAAATCAAAGGAGAATTTATGTACATCATGCATCCATACTTGACCCTCAATGTACCCACAATTTGTAAAAGTACATTGACAAAAAATCATCACATGTTGTACATGTGGTATAAATTCCAAATTTCCACATAATAACAATCATGCAATCTACAACCGCTAATGCATTTTATCAAATAGTTTGCAAGTATGTAGTCTACATCGATTAAGCAATTTTAACAAGTATTTTGCAAGCATGCAATTTACAAACATTAATGCAGATATGAAATATAATTGCATAAAAATGTTTAAACTATCAAGAGATAGTAAAAGTAGAATTCAAAAAAGAAATGAATCAGATTAATAGCATCAATGTTAAAATTTATATAAAAAATCACAATCAGAAATCCTTATAGTGCAGCGAAAAATCAACAAAATTTACCAGATTATGGAATCTGAGTGTGAAAATATTTTCTTCAAACAAAAATGGGGGTTAGAGGGCATTAGGATATGAATATCTCTTGATGTTGATTTGAATCATATCCATAACTCGCAGGGATACAATTCTTAAAAAACCAAAACTTCGGATCTCATTTACCACTTTTGTCAAACACATGGAATTCAAACTTTCATCTACAGGTCTACATAGAGAAAGAAAACCCAAGATTATGCTACTATGAGTTTTTCATTGAATTTAAGTTCCCTATATCTGTTCTATATGACTCGTTTCTCATTTTAACATCTAAATAGGTTCTTCAATGTTTTCTTTTAAACATTCTATCGTCCTCTTCCAGAAGAACCCCAAATTCTACATTCTTTAGCTATCACACAAACCATATATGGATTAATTATTTAAAATAAGTTCATTGTAACATTAGTCATGTTTTTTTTATGCACCATAATCATTATTACAATAGTATGCATGCAAAGGTCAGTAATTAATCCTCACTATCACTACTGTGTGTTTAGGATTGTTCATACGTTCAATAGAGGTTTTATTATATTTTATCGACATAAATAGTCAAATTTCGTGAACACAACTTTTAAAGAAGCATTATCACTTCCTATTCTTTAATTTGGTCATTAATCATCCATCATGCATCTCATGTCTATTATGGTATACTGCAAATTCAGTTCGAATTATGGACGATATGATACCCACTAGCATCATACCTCTACTTATTTTGTGCTTAATGATTCCTAAAATGTGTGAGTGTTGCAACCTTTGGATCTAACACAACTTGTAACATTCCATAGTAACCTCGCGGGAAAATGCATGGATTTAGGAATTTTATTCATAATTTACCAATGTGTAACTTTCTAAATTACTTTCAATATTCCCTCCATGAACATTATAATAACTGCCATAGTTACACATAGAAATATTTAATAAAATAATAGTGAGTTACACGACCATTAATTGTCATTGTTGTAGTATATTAACTTAGATTTCAATTTTAAACCTTGCAACAATTCCACGATTATTTTAAATTAGTTAGTAAATCACATTCTTGATAGTATAAATGTCACATCATGCAAGGAATCAAACTCATAAAAATGACACAATGAACAATCTCATTAGATACTTATATACCCTTGAAACCCCATAGGGTGAAAAACAACAAAACATTAGATTTATTATTAAACGCTAATGAGGGTGTTCACCCCTCACTCAAGGGTTATAAAAGATACACCCCTTTACCATTTTCATACAAAAAATTTCAAATAAATTTCATCTTAAATACAATATAACTAGCTCTGATCTAATATAATCATCATGATATCATTTACCCATGAATCCTCACTATCTATGTCTTTGTGGTATGATTGCTTCCATGATTATATCATCTTGTATTTGGAATTCCTCAATATGCCTAGACCAAAAAATACTTATCTGCCACAATGTTAAACATGAAGTATCATTTGCACAAGTCATCATCCTTTCACGATGTCGCTAACATCAACACAATCGATATCATGGTCAGATAGAACATAAATATGAATTAACCAATATTCAATATTTATTAGCGACACTTCCACATCTATACATGTGCATGAATAAAAATGAAACATAATTTCATGAAATGCCTTCTTTAACATTATTTCACATGCATTAGTAACAAAGAAATTACTATCAAACGACATCTTTCCAACAAAGCAATAACAACAACTTGCATGCACTTTCGTATTCTTTCCAAAGGAAAGCTAACATACTAGATATTGTTATTGTGCATGGAGATGCCTAATAAGATTTCATGAGAAGTAGCCCAACAAGCAATTTTATTTTTGCCTACTATTATGTTTTCTTTTACAAAGGGATTAATGCAATAGATTCTATACTTATGGATGTGAATGCATGTTATTTTTCAAAAACATATTTTCCATACGATTGATATTCATAATGGATATTATGTATAAAAATAAAAACTGTAATTCAAACAAAGTTCACATAATAGTTATAATTTTTTGAATGCAACAAATTTTCCTCTCAAGTAACTTGTTATTGTTTAACATGAAACATATATTTCTTTTCGAAGAAAACTAACTATACTTTGCATGGAAAAATAAAAACATTTATTTTCCAAGGGATCAAACGCATAACATTTATTATTTAATGAAAAGAGGCATTTTCCTTTTACCAAAATATCTATACCAGTAACTATACAAAATCTTATCCCAAAATAAAACTAATACCATAGCTAATCACTTTAGGTGTGAAAATTCATATTATTTTTCCCAAAAGAAGGATAATACAATCAATATTATGTGATTGAACATTCCTTTTATGTAGAAATCTAATACCAAAACTATTATTTTCCTTTCATGCAAGTGTATATGTTTCTCTAAAGCATATCTCAAATAAATCTTAACACAATACAACATGTGATTACCAATTTTTCTCTCCAATAATCTAATTCAATAATGCATACAATGACTCATTTTTCTCTTCTCTTATTTTTGAAGAGTTCTAATACAACAAATATTTGTTTTCATACAAATATATATATATATATATATATATAGAGAGAGAGAGAGAGAGAGAGAGAGAGAGAGAGAGTATATATATATTCAAAGGAATATAAAACACTAATTATTATTTTTCCAAACGTTAGGTAAATCACTAGCTAATGTGCATCCAATACAAAATATTTTCCTGAAATTACATGAATAATATATATTTCTCAAATAACACAAACAATTGTAGTCTATGCAAATATTTTTCTATGAAAATAATTTGGACTCTATCATATGCTTTCTTTCGAGAAAATAATTGTGATTCTTATTTCTTCATGCATTATATGGAAACACAATAATTTTCAGAGAGCATAATTACTTACCTTTTAATGCATTTTTAGGAAATGCAATATATTTTCTAAATCCTAATAACATTCCATAAATCACTCATAAATCACTCCATAAATCTCATTTTTCCCAAAGTTTAAAATCACTGAATAAATCATTCCATAAATCATATTTTTCTAAATTCTAATATCACCAAAAAAAATTATCGATAAATATCCATGTTTTTCCAAGGTAAATTTTCTTTTGCCCTATGAACAAAATATCACTTATCCATAGCTTTTCTAACACTATGAATCATCAATTATAAAACCAAAAAATATACCAACTTCAAAAATTCAATGTATTTTGATAGAAGAATATAAATTATTCCCAATATAACAATTAAGAATTAATTCGTGTAATATTCTTGTAATTAAGAAATAGAAGAATATTCTTTAAATAATACTAAAAAATATACCAAATTGGAAAATACAATTTATTTAGATAGAAAAATATACATTATTCCCAATATAACAATTAAGAATTAATTAGTGTAATATTCTTGTAATTAAGAAATAGAAAAATATTTTTTAAATAATATCAGTATAATAATTATTAATATTTAATTATTTAATAACACTCATTTTACTGGAGTTTTTATAGTAGCCAGGGATGTCACACAGACTCTAGCTAATGCGATAGAGGAAAGGAAACCTTGGTCCCCACTAAGACCTTCCAAAACTACACACTCAAATGAAAAGTAGTAGTGCTTCAAACAAGTTGTTGTTATTAGTTTCAAACAAGTTAGAAATAGTATAGAAATAAATATGATATCATAAAGTTAATATAAATACGGTAAAAGATAATTTCTCATGTGCTTTACAATATATATACAAATTAAAAATAACGGAAAAAGCCATGTGAAAAAATATATTATATCAAAATATTATAAAAGAAAATTACCAAAAGTAAATTTTGGTAAAATTTATTTATATTTATATAAATATATAAATAAAAATTCTTATAAATAAAATAAAATAAAAGATGCTATCTGATTTTATATATAAAAGGCGACGAAATAATCCACATTGCCCAACAAAAATATACATGTATCAAAAGACTCTTTCGAGGATTCGAAGCCAAGGAAAATACTTCATCCATAATTGACACATCATTTTGGATGTCTTCTTTCCCATCATAAGCCTAAAAATTTTCCCAAAATAAAATTTATTATTTTTTTTCCAAAGACAATAAAATAAAAAATAAAAAAATGACACAGTATAAACTGATCAACTTTCCACAGCAGTATGATAAAGCAAATATGATTGAAATATTGTTAACTTTGAAATATAAGTTTTCTAATCATAGAATAGAACGATTTCATCCCATATCGTTCTTAATTTATATATCATCTTATTGCAATATGTATGTTTTTTTTTTTTTTCGTCGTCTAGGCGACATCTATGAGAATTGAATCATATTGAGTAGAGCACCTACTGAAATATCATCTGAACAAAATGTTTCAAACAAAACCAAATTTTCTATGCGTGGAAATATCTATATCCACTGCATATTTGCATGACCCAATTCATTTTGTGTTATTCTTTTGTTGTGTTTTCACCAAAAACATATGGGTAACATTTATTATAGTGTTATGATATATCACTTAATCAAATGTGCCATTGCGACACCGTTTCTATAATAGATGCCACTGCAAAAACCCTTCCATAATAAATTGTAGAGATTGTTTTCAGGAAGAAATCACCATATTGTTCAAGTAAATGTAAAAAAAAATAATGAAGTTGAAAACAAAATTGTTTTGAAGTTAATTTTCATGAGATAAAATATCGATATCCACTTCTTTTTTGGAAATTTAATAGCCTCCATTACAATTTCAAGCATTTCCCTCCTCAACCTTGCTCCAACTTCGACGTAGTGTCATCCCCATATTTATTAGATTAATGTATGTGTTTTTTTTTCTCTTCTTCAAATTGCTCATGACTTTAATGTCAACAATTTCAAATCTCCCTTCGTAGTCCATGGAAAAGGAAACCATGTTTTTTTCTATCCCTTCATGTTATCTCTTATCATTGCCGTGGACTTATCAACATCATTCTCGGTTGCATGGCATTTACTTGCATTCCTCCTTTCAGGTTCTGTTAGTTAATTTCATTTTTTTCTGACTTGCACCAGTTATTCCTCTATAGGCCTTCCCTATGTTAGACATGATTTCGAATTCAACTTCTACTACCAATTTATTATTTTTTCATTTCTTTAAATTTTTAAATATAAAAATTAACAACATAAATTACATTATACTGTCTTAATAAAAAAAAAACACTATTTTTAGGTTGCACTTATTTCTAAATGTAATTTTCACATAATCATTTTTATTTAATATATTCCTAGTTAACCTATATTTTAAATGTATGAAACATATTTCTAAAAATTTAATTTCCACTTAGTAATTTTTATTTATATTTGTTTTAAATAATATTTATTTTAAATATGAAAATGATAATTTTTCTGGACATTCGATTGTCTCAAAAACGAAATTTACTTAAGAGTACTTATTTGGTATATTTGGTATTCTTCTAGCTGCACCAATTCTTCCTCTGAAAGACTTCCGTGTCTTAAACACTACTTCAAATTCATCTTCACTACTAATTTATTAATTTATTCATCTTCCTTATGAATTGCGTCAATGTTTTGCAACCTCATGTTCGTGGTGGGCATATTTGCATGCATCAATGTCCCGTATACATTATACACATTAATATATTAAACACGTTATACAGAATTTATAATTTCTCTATATGTATACAGGACAGGCTACACACCATGGAATCACATTGTTCCTTACCCGTTTATATTTAGTGTTTAGTTCGAAGCTCATGACAAGTGCAATATGGAAAGCTCTACGGTTAATGATAGCATTTGAGGTGACGGAATCCATAATCACTAGCTTTAGTGTGTTTTTTCATCTGTCTCCTTTCATTGATAGTTATTTCTTTATTGCTTCCTGCTTTGCTTATGGTGGATTGATATCCTCTTGATATCCTCAAGTTGACAACCGTGTTTATCATTTTGATAATAGGATTGATTTGTGTCTGGAAATGGAGGACAGCATTTCTTAATAAATAATAAACACCCACAAAAATCAAATGGAAAGTGGGAAAGGAACTTGCCAGTGGATTTTTATTCATTAGTTTTATGATTCAAATGCAGGTCAAGGTTTGAATCGTAGGACATGGATAGCTCCCAGTCTACTGGAGGTTGTGTACATCCCGGAATCTGATCGGACAGACCGAAGGTTCTCCCACGCTGTTCTGGCCCACAAGTGGTGGAGGACTAGAAGTTTGTTCTAATGAAGTTCGCTCCGTCTTCGCACAAAATGCACAAATGGAACAAAAAAGGACCGACCCAAATGCGACAATGAATCCAAGGGAAGAAGGCGTTGTGGAATGAAACGCTGAACTAGACAAAGGCAGAAACAGATGAATCAAATTTTGTATATTATAATTTTATTTTTTTTATTAGACTTTCCAGTTAAATTTCAACCATCCATTTTAAACCACAATGAATCCTTACCATCCACCTAATGTAAAAATAATAATTATCCCCGCAGGATGCCTATCTGCAGATTATCCCCATAGGGAAAATTCGTACTAGTGAAACCAGTCTATGCCCACTGCCAAGAGATGAAGCAGGTCATGCCAAAGAGGATTGATCATCCATTCCATAGGTATAATGGATTCATCTTCCCAGTAGCAAATTATGCAATTGTGCTATTTATGGTTATGAAAATCACTGAAGGACAAGCCGACTACTTAAATGGTTATGAAAGAAGCAACTAGCTAAGAATGTTATTTACGTGTGAGAAAGTCGAGAAACATTAATGAGTAATCAGTGCATCTCGTTAAATGGAAGCTACTCACTCTGACATGAACGTAATTATTAACCAAACTAAGGCAAATGTAGGTTTTTTAAATAGTAGATCAGCGTCACTTCAAAATTTTAAGAAAATGGTAATCGAAGTGATATGTAGTTTGGATGAAAAGATGCACAGAACGAACATGAGGTTGCAACTAGATGAGACACCAGAAAATAAATACCTATAGATGGTATTCATGGGAGGACCATGATATATTGTTTGGAACCTGGAAAAGTTTATCTTTCTTTTTCAAACAACTATGTTTTCTCAAAACCACTAGGTATAGTCCATAGTTGAGACAACTACCGTTTGGAATATGAATATACGAGATACTAATGGATGTGTGTGTGATGTCAATAGATGAGAGAACTACCGATTTCAATAGATGATAAAAGCTTGCAATCGAATATAAATTCAAACACTGGTAGACCTTACAAGTGCTTAAAGCAATATTTCATTCCATCCCATACTTCGTTTAAAAAATATATATATAATGAGGGAGAAAAATAATTACAAGAGAACACACTTTTGGTTTTGGATTGGTTATATTCTACATACAAACGCTCTTGTAGTTTGTTGTCGATGTTGCAGATAACTCGAACCACACCTCCATCCATGTTGCAGAGAGCTCGAATCACACAGAAAAGCATGCAAAGGGGTCTAAGAGAAATGGTGAGTGGGTCGGTATGAGTAAATTGAAGAGGACTAAATTGACTTGAAAGATTGGCAACGTACTTTCAATATTCACCAATATTTTTACATAGAATGTGTAAGATGTTGAGGGATGGGATGTCGACGGATGAATGAGATATCGAGATAGGTATGGCCTGTCAAATTAACAAAGGAGACAACAAAGAATGGCAGAGCACAATGGAACTACACACATCCATATTGAAAGGAGAAATGTATTTATACAAGTCAGAAGCAGTTATGCATAAACTGAATCTGGAAACTGATTGCTAACTAATCTAGAACTACTTCTAAACTAACCGAATGATTAATTCTTTAACACCCCCTCTTAATCTTGAGGGTTACATTATTTTATTCCTAACTTTTGACATTGAAATTCATTCTATATTTCCGAAGTCAGAGAGAAGTCTCTTGACTTTCAACTACATTTGACTTTCTTCTTCTTTTCTTCCAAATTCTGTAGCCTCTAAATTGTTTCCTCATATTCGTCTTATTGTATTGTTCAAACTTCAGACTTTTCATTTGTTGGTGCAGGTCTTTGTCTTTTACAATTCCAGGTTGTCTAAGCATGTCCTGGACATCTTCAAGAAATGTGGGCTGCTGCCACATACTGTCTTCCATATTATGGTTTTCATGATCAATCTGTTGCAACATAATATTAGAATAATGTTTTATTTCTTCAAAACTCCAATGCGTGAAAATTTCATTTACATGTTCATCATGCATGTCATCTTCAACATTGATTTCTACATATTCTGTGTAGATCTCATCCATACATGGTGTTGCAAGCCATGTTTCAATAAACTTTAACTCTTCTTCATAATCATTTTGTGTACCTGCACATTGAAAATCAATATCAGAATCCAAAACATTTTCAGAACGACATTGGTTTTGGTCTTTCTGCTCTGCAATGAGAGCTTTCTCCTGTTGTGCTTCTTTCTCTATTTCTTCCTCTATCTCTGTTTCCTTCTGCTCTGCAGTGACAACTTTCTGCTGTTGCGCTTCCTTCTCTGCTTCTACGTCCTTCTTTGTTTCTGCTTTTTCTTTGCAGACTTCTTTCTTTGCTTCTGCCTTTGTCTCTTTTCCACTAACCTGTAATGTTGCAAACAGGTTGTCTTCCACTAACTGCAGTGGGGTTATCTCACCAAATAACATCATGTCAATATCATACTTTTGTTGCATCATCTGCAACCATTCATCATTAGTCAAAAATTCATGATCAAAGTTAACATCAACCATCAAATTTTCATCAGCAACTTGCATTGCTGGATTCACCATCTCATCATCAGCAAGCTGTGTTGTTGGAATCAACAAGTCATCATCAGCAAACTGTGTCGCTAGCTTCATCAAACTTTCGTCAGCAAGCTCTGTTGCTGGAATCACCAAATCTTCATCAGCAATCCATGTTGCTGGTATCAACAAATCTTCGTCAGCAATCCATGTTGCTAGTATCAACAAATCTTCATCAGTAATCCATGTTGCTGGTATCAAAAAATCTTCGTCCACTTGTAACTGTGTACAGTGGGGTTCACAAACATCTTCGTGCTCTCTCTCTGTTGTTCCTGCACTTTCTTCGCATTCTTCGTCCACTCGTGACTGAGCACAGTGGGATTCAACAAACTCTTCATCTCGTTTTGGATCTGCTGCTACAGATCCACCTTCACCAAAAAATCTCTCAAGGGTATCCCAAGCCTCCTTGGCTGTCCTGGCATCTAAAATCAAGGGAAGTATACTTTCAGCCACTGATTCTTTTATGCATTTTAATGCATAAGCGTCTTTTTTCCTATTTATTTCCAGATCTAAAAAGGTCTGGAACATCTTCTGTTTTTGCTTTAGCCTCTTGGCTTTTCCCATGACCTCGTTGGTTGAATTCCACAAACAAACAAGTCTACATATGCATCAAATATCTTGCTTCCAAAATTTATGTACTAAGACAATACTTTGACAGGCTTTAACACTTTCACTTTCTTACTCACTTTTTCACTCTTTGAATATTAAATTCCATTCCTCAACCGTATTCGAATTCAATTAAGTCCTCCAAAAACTTTAAAATATCTTTTAAAAAATTACAGCCTTGATTTAAATCTCCTTTTCTAAAAGAAATCCCCCTTTTAAAGAACTTAAGGTTTTGTTTTAAATAAAAAACCTTTAATAAAAAGAACTTTCTTCACATAATCGAATTGACCAATCTAGTGCTGAAACTTTTGGGGAAAGCAGCACAGGCAGCTGCTGCAGCTACTGAGAATGAAATTAAATCTGGAGAACCAAGGATCAGTACACTTCCAGACTAGATTAGCATGAATGACCTTATTATTGTCTTTTATTTGAAAAGAGAGGACTGGGCAAAATAACAGTGATAGTTGCTGCAACTGCTTAGAACGATGATAAGGCTGTTCATCCACTAACCAATATGCTTGAATCTTCTAAAACGAAATCCCAGAGAATAAATTACATTCACGCTGCCAATTTTGCACCTAAGTAGCAGTTTATTCTCTCCCTTTTCAACATATCTAAATACATTATCAAGCTGCAATAGAGATCACGTCCACTTGGAATATTCCAGATTGAAGCAACAAAGGTTACTGCTTATGTAATAACAGGAATTGTTCGGATTTTAACTAGTAAGCGAAACACGAATTTATGAGAACACACCACAAATCTTTTTTCTATAAAGATCAAGGATATTTGAAACGAGCTCAATAACAGACTGCAACAATAACATATCTCTTCACTCTTATGAGAAGAAAACAAGAGTAAATTTGACCTCGAATTAATTCGATCATCAGCAATGAAGCTCCGCAGATGTTGGGCGTACAAACTGCTCCACAATGTCTTCTTTGGCAAGGAGTTCTCGGGGTCTTCACAACACCAACCGCCTTAGTCCATCACTGCACCGAACTACTACTGCACCCAGACTTCGATTGAATCAGAGTCATCTCCACTCCAAATGTCACACATAGACATTCAAATGCTCGACAGTCTCACTGTATGCAAACAACTCATATTGAAACAAAGTTTTTCTCACTCTAAATGCCACGCTTTTACTGTAAAACACTTGTCAGTCGACAGAAAATGTCACCTACAGGTATTCGTTCAGTAGTGGTAGTCACCAGAAAGTGTCACGCATAGGCATTCGTTCAACGATGATAGTCCACAGAAAATTTCACGCATAGTTTTGGATGAACAGAGACGACGCACAATTTTTAACCCTAACTGATTCGATCCAGAATCATAAATTATTCAATCGAGGCTAATGGAGTTCGATCACTCTCGAACGTAGCAATAAGAGGAACAGAGTCCCCTCACACTCGAACGCAGCAGCGACATACAATAGACAACCGTAAGTCCTTGATTCTACAACAAATAGGTGGCTCTTTCTTCTCCGCTCCTTCGAATGCCCAGCATTAAGCCGCTCCAGCAAGTTCGAATGCGTAGAACCCCAACGCTCTGGAAAGTCTTGTGCCCTGATCTCTGTCTCTGCTACTCCAACAATCACACAGAAAACAAATTCACAAAAAGATCGATAAGATCGACTCTCAGCTCCGATACCATGTCAAATTAACAAAGGAGACATCAGATAATGGCAGAGCTCAACGGAACTACACACATCCATATTGAAAGGAGAAATGTATTTATACAAGTCAGAAACAGTTATGCATAAACTGAATCTGGAAACTGATTGCTAACTAATCTAGAACTACTTCTAAACTAACCGAATGATTAATTCTTTAACATGGCCCTTGTCCCTATATTTTATTAATGAGTCTATAACATGCTTGATATTGGTTTCAAATATAGATAGTATCATGTCGTGAGTAAGGTCACCTACGATGACATGGATTGTGTTTCTGTCATATTTTCATGTGGCAATTCACATCCTATATTATGAACCCAAAGTACAATTGTCAGAGAAGGTGCCTCACACCTTTAGTCAATGAAAGCACTTGTCGGTTCTGTGCTCCAATCTTCGATTTCATTTAATACTGATGAGACATAATAGGCAACTTTGTAAGGTCAAAAGCACACACAATAAAAACAGTTGGATGCATGGATTGAATTTTTTTTCAGCATTTTTGAACGTATTTGATGATGAATGACAACTAGCGTAAAATCATGTCATTATATCCATATTTCAAATAAAATACAGTTCCCAACATCACAATTGCGTTGTCCTAATACAATGTGTTACCATGTGCAGCCCACATTTATGTTATCAATCTTCAATGCGAGGCATGCATACTAGGTAATACAATTTCATGGCAAGTTTTAAAATCAACATACTAAAACATTCGAAGAGGCATTAAAGTATACTATAAATTTCAGATATGGGCTTTGCACCAATTATAATACCCAATTTTTTTAGTAAATGGATTCACTACAAGAAAAAAAGACATTTGTGAAGGGCGAAAAATGTCATCATAAGGTCATTGGAGAAGGTCAAAAGAGCTTTCGTCACCAAAAAATGAACCTGATCAAAGGTGGCATCGCCGAAAGTATAGCTATTGTAGTGACATTCAAGGTTCATCACCAATAATGATTTATAATGACAAATATTGATTATCACCATTTCCTATGAGTAATGGTGATCAAAAATAGCCTCTGTGGCAAAAAAAATGAACGTCACCAAAGGTGGCATCGCCGAAAGTATGTGTTGTGGTGACATTCAAGGTCCATCATGAATATTGATTATAATGATAGATAATACCGTCACTATTTCATATGAGCACCAACAAATTATTGTGATGGAACTTTCATGGTCCTCACTATTGATGCATATATATGGCAACATTCGTTGACTATCTGCATTTCATATTTGTTGAGGGTCAACAAATATCACGATAAGCTCATTGGTGACTTCAAGGTCTGTCACGAATAATGACTATAATGAAAAACAATGACCCTCACCATTTCATATCAACAAAAACAATTTATTATGATGGACCTTTCATGGTCGTCACTATTGATGTGTATATATGGTGGCGTTCATTGACCATCACAATTTTATATTTTGGTGAGGGTCGACAAATGTCACCATAAGCTCGTTGGTGATGGTCAAAAGAGCATTTGTCACCAAAAACTAATAGCTGATATTCCATATGAATATCAGGGCACGATGGAATAAAATCACCAACCTCCTGCTTCTAAAGCACGTTCTCCTCCATTGAGATAACACCCTTTAAAAAATTATAATTTTAAAAATTATATCTAGAAAATTTAGAGATTGTAAATTTTATAACTTTTAATAAATTAAATTCTCAACAAATTTTTGCAGATTGAAGATGCAGGTCCCTACCTAATGGTTTTGGAATTTATGAAGAGTGGGTGGAGGGAAAAATAGTTATGTGTAAGAGACTCAATATGTTCAGTTGAATACTCAATTAGAATGGAAACTCTGAAGACATTTATAGCCTACAAATGTCCTATAACTCACAAATACACAAAATATTACAAAGGAAATGTCATAAGTGGATAGCATATCAAAGAAGAGCATTGATGAAGACATATGCAATATGTTACAGGTTGAATGAAAGAAAAATCTCAAATTCGTTGTTGTTGGGTGACTTTTTATAATTGGGACATTTGTCTCTCCTTTATAACGTAAATATTAAAGTTGAAAATTAAAAATTTCTGATATTTGAATGATATCTAAAATTTTGTACAAATGTAACATGGATCTCCAAGGAACCATAAGGAAAGATAAAAAAAAATTAAGATACACACACACACACACACACCGATATATATATATATATATATATATATATATATATATATATATATATACCTTCAGATAAAGCGACATGTGATTTTGAATTTCACAAGTCCTCACTCAAAACATGACAGCAACCAACAAATTAAAAAAAATGAAACTTATCATAGTAAGAGTATCTCTTTTCAGCAGTGGACACCAAATAATAACATAGTAGTTATTTCACTTTAGGACTGCAAAACATTGGAAAAAAACAATGTGTACAATTATCTGCTAGGACAAAATAAAATTAATTCTAATGAAGAAGAAGAGTTGATACTAAATCAAAAATAGTTATGTATAAGATACTCAATATGTTCGGTTGAATACTCAGTTCAAATTAAACTTTAAAGATAATTATAGCCTATAAATAACCTATAATTATAAAACCTAAAATTTGAAATTACACTAAAGATGATTTCTCACTTTTTGAATCATGTAAATTTTGTGACAGCATACAAATCTACCTTTCAAAGGTTGATTTGCATGCCAAAAAGTAAAAAACAATGAGTATATATGATGTAGCTATTAATAATTGTTGAACCCTTGGCTAAACTGGGAGGGGGGGTGAATCAATTTAATGCAGTCATGGTCTTGTAAAACTTTCTTTTACACTTATTTACATCTTCATTTCATGATCAACTTAATATACAATGAAACACCAATATTAATAAGTGACTAGTAGCTATTAAGCAGATTAAATACAGAATATCAAATATATAATCATCATGCACATAGACAACAAATATAAGTGGAAACCCATAAGGGAGAAAACCAAATCTTATTATTTTTGTGATGCAAAGGCAAGCTCCAACTCCCTCTTACCACTGATTTTCTATAGGCTCCGACCTACAGGAGGCTACTACCTCAATTCTGCAAGCTACAACTTGCAAGGAAGCTCCAACTCCCATATATTTTCTTTAGGCTACAACCTACATGATGCTCTTACCTCAGCCAGCTACAACTGGACATCTATCAAGCTACAACTTCAAATGGAAGCACCAACTTCCTCACTGTATAATAAAATCATATGTTGATTTACTTGGATATCAGCTCAGTTTTTCTCCTTCTTTACTGTTGTCCTTCTAGCCTTCAAATTTGCTTTATATCATCTCTGGATCTTCACAACTCCTCTCTCTGCTTCTGCTTCTTCTTACATTCTCTCATATCTTTCTCCATTATCTTACCCCTTATGCATATGTTGGTAACATTATTTATAGAGATCACCTCATAATAGTTTGCATTCCACAGGGAATTCTAAATGAAAAGGTATGACTCTCTGCCTTCCCCCTTCTCATTTTATTGTCTAGCACATTCAAAATATTATAACAGAATGTATACATTAGTGTATTATAGTGGAGTTTTTCTTTGCCTACGAAGACTTTCCTTTGCATCACAAACAATATAAATTCAATACTATATTTATAGTTACAATAAAAAATTTACTCAACATTTTCAGTTTCTTAGCTTTGCTGAGCGTTCATCCTCTTTTGCTTGCTATCCTTTCGTATTTTCTATTATGCCATTATATTCAAGCTCTACTGCATAAATTCCCTATTTCTTCCGTTACCTGTGTCTTTTGTACTGTGTTCACCCTTTTCATCTGTCTGTGCTGCCGCACCATTGTCTTGCACGAGTTCCTGTTATGCGTTCATTCCATTCCTTTGTGACCTGTAGAGTATGGCCCACATACCATTTCCTTTATGCCCACGACGAATTACAAATCCGGGCTTTAGTCATCATCCGTACGTTTAAAATGATTAATAGTGTAAAACATTATGCTATGGTGCATTTAAAATATACAAAACAAGGGCTTACAGGGTCCCACACCAGACTTCAATTCCTTTAGATTTTAGCTTTGAACTATATCGCGTCTGCTTTCTACCGCATTTCGGTATTTCAATCGTTCTTTGATATATGGCTCTTTTGCTCTCCGATGCGATTTATAAAGGGAAAAAACATACTCCCAGACTTGAAAAATTTTAGGCTTTAGCTTCGATCTGCATCGCGTCCACTCTCTTTATCGCACTTCAGCGATTCTAGTTATCCCATGTGCCTTTGTCCATCTGATCTCCCGATATGCGATATGCGACGGGTCCCACTTGACTTTATCGCTACTTCGCATCGCAACTTCTATAATTTGCCAATTATTATCACATAAGCATCGCCGATTGCGATATGCAATGGTAATATGGCATCGCTACTTCGCATCGCATCGCATCGCCACTTCGCGGTATGCGATGAACTTCACATCGCCGATGTGCGATATTGCGTTGTGTCGCCATGTGTCCCTTCGAATCGCCACATCGCATCACAACTTTACATCGCCACTTCATGGTATGCGATGAATTTCGCATCGCCGATGTGAGATATTGCGATGTGCCGCCACGTGTCCCTTTGAATCTCCACATCGCATCGCATTGCTCTTGCTTCTGATTTATGATCTGATTTCCACCGATGCGATCATCACCGTTGATCTATCCAGATCTACGGTCCTTGTTGCTACTGGCACTTTCGATTAATACTCAGGCACTAGCATAATATCATCTCCGCTTATGATTCTCAACTCTATGGTTTAAACCTCAAATAAACCATATAAATATTCATGGGCCCACAACTTTATTTCAACGTACTTTTTACACTGTCGATCTAATCACTCATATATCTGACGACTATCACATAATAATGATACATGACCTTTAATTTTTCAATCTCACGCGAAATAGCCAGTTTTGTGTTGCTACGTCTCAACTCCTTAACGCTATCACATTCATTTCAACTTTTACCACTTACCACTATAAAGCTGCGCGACAACCCATTTGTTGGTTTTTGAAATCGTCTTCACTGTTCCATCTCTGCTATTGATTCATGGTTCCATACTCCGTTGACAAAGGTTTCTCTTGCTTATCCTTTCCAAACTTCTGGTTCCGTTATAATCTCCACACAAATACAATTCATCTACTGTGCCATTCCATTTCCTATAGTCCACTGTGCCATGAGTCATAGGTTCTTCTTTCGACAAGTTCATTCAAGTTCACCACTTATCTTGTGATGAATCTTATCCATTCGTTTCTTGCCTTTGTTGTTGTGATCTAATCGTGACCATCCCTTCACCTCACTTGGAATTCGTCTGCCTTAGTCTATTTTTCATTTGTTTAAATTGTCCCGCTCTGTGACACTGGTCCCTCCATGCTACTCCTCCCGAGCTTGTTCATTATTCTAAGTGCGGTGATCTCTTCTGAGCTTATTTTGCTGCCTTTGCTCCTTTTCTTCCTTAGTTTCTTCTCTGATGCCTCTCTACATTCGTTGTTTCTCTGCTTTTGTTGTTCCTCTGCCTCTCTTTTATGCTTTCTTACTGCATTATTGCCTGATCTGCTCCTTTTCCTTATTGTTGGTTCTTCTCTGCTCCTATGCCTTAGTGATAGTTCAAGTGCTGCTCCTTTGTGCTCCTTTTCCATCAATGAAAATATTTCCAATAGTCTCCCTCTTTGGCATTGATGGCAACACATCCACCAATACTCCCATACTTCATTTAGGACTTCCTCCCCCTTTCATTCGGAGAAGTGTATTTTCTTTCTTCCTCTGCCTGCTTTACAGAAGAGCCTTTCTAATTTTTCTTGATTTTACTCCCCCTTTGACATCAATGCTAAAGGGTTGCACTTTTCCCAGTGTGGTTTCTATATTTTCATAATATTCTGATCTTGAGGACTTGTTCCATGCACTACTCCATTGCTCTAGCCTTTTTATGACAATTTTATTGATTTCTCTCCCCCTGGAATGATGCTTTCTTTACTGATACAGACTATCACTTGACTTCTATTCTGATCCCATTATTTGTATGTAGTCTTTACTTATATATATATATATATGAATTTCTAATCATATCAGAGAGTAACATCTATAGACACTACCCCTAGTTTTCCTCTTAGATATTCGAATGGTTCTTTAGCAAGAGGTTTTGTGAATATGTCTATTGTTTGTTCCTTAGTTGGTACATATTCCAAATTCACAAATTTCTCTGCTACTTGTTCTCTAAGGAAGTGGTACTTTATTGGGATGTGCTTTGTTTTTGAATGAAGTACATGATTTTTTGATATACTTATTGTACTTGTATTGTCACATTTGATAGAAATGGGTTCATCAATACTTACCTTCATGTCTTGGAGAGTTTGTTTCATCCACATTACTTGCGTGCAACATGTTGCTGCTGCTATGTATTTTTCTTCTGCTGTAGATAGAGAGATAGAAGTTTGCTTCTTGCTTAGCCATGCCACCAGAATTTTTCCCAAATAAAATGCACCTCCACTTGTGCTTTTCTTGTCATCCACACAGCTAGCCCAATCTGCATCTATGTATGATCTCAATGTGAAGCTTTTTCATTTTGGATATCATGGACCAAAATGTGAAGTTCCTTGTAGATATCTAAATATTCTCCTGATTGCAAGTAAATGATTTTGTTTTGGTGCTTCTTGATATCTTGCCACAAGTCCTACTAACAACATAATGTTTGGTCTAGAAGCAGTTAGGTATAGCAGACTTCCTATCATGGATCTGTAAAGTTTTTGATATACATCTTTTGATCCATCATTAGCTCATAGTTTGCATAGAGTGATCATGGGAGTTGACACAGGTTTGCAGTCTTCCATTTGAAACCTTTTCAACATTTCTCCTAAGTATTTTTCTTTCGAAATGAATATTCCTATCTTCTTTTGTTGAATTTGAAGTCCTAAATAGAAGGCGAGCTCTCTAATCATTGACATCTCAAACTCTGATTTCATTTCTTCATAAAATTCTTTTGCTAACTCATCTTTGTTGCTTCCAAACATGATGTCATCTACATACACTACTACAATTAAGAGTTCATTTTCATTAGCCTTTATGGACAAATTGCTGTCTACTCCTCCTTTCTTGAACCCTTTTTTTTGCAAGTATTTTTCCATCCTTCAATACCATGCACAAGGAGCTTGTTTCAAACCATATAAGGATTTCTTTAATCTACACACATAGTCATTTTTATCTATTAATAAGAATCCTTCAGGTTGTTCCATGTAGAATTCTTCCTCTAGATATCCATTCAGGAAGGTAGACTTCACATCCATTTGATATACCTTGAAATCATGATAGCATGCAAAGGCCAAAAACATTCTGATTACTTCCATTCTAGCTATAGGGGCAAAGGTTTCATCATAATAAAGACCTTCGATTTGAGAGTATCCCTTGCATACAAGTCTAGCTTTATTTCTGATTACCTGAGCTTGTTCATTCATCTTATTCTTGAATATCCATTTTGTGCCAATAACATTTTTCTTAGTGGGTCTTGGAATTAATTCCCAGGTATTGTTCATCTCAATTTGGTCTAGTTCTTCATTCATAGCATTTACCTAGTTTTTGTCTTTGCTTCCTTCTTCGAACTTCTTAGGGTGTATTCGAGATAGCATGGCTAGGTATACTTCTTCTGTCTGTTCAGCAAGCTGTCTTCTTGTCTGGACTCCTGCACTCTTGTCCCCAATTATTTGATCTTCTGGATGGTTCTTTTGAGTGTGTCTTGAGGGACCTTTTGAGTTTAATTCAGTATCTTCTATTGTCTTGCTATGTTCATCTTTATCTTGGTTCTCAGCTTCATGATCATCTGGAGGATTGGTGAAACTTGTGCTTCTTGCTTTGTTTGGTAGATCTTAGTCAAATATTACATCAATGCTTTCCACAATTTTGTGCAATCTTTTGTTTTAGCACCTGCAACCCTTACTCTTGGATGCATATCCTAAAAATATTCCTTCATAAACTCTTGCATTAAACTTCCCCAGTTTTTCATCATTATTTTTACTGAAACACTTGCTTCCAAAGACTCTAAAATTCTTGATTGATGTTGGTTTACCATGCGATAGTTTGTAAGTCTTGTCACAATTTGGTCTTAGATGAGATTTTTTGAGAATGTGAATAGCTGTGTGTATTGCTTCTGCCCAATAGGTTTGGGGAATGTTACTTTCTTGCATCATAGCTCTGGAAATCTGTTCTACTGACCTCTTTTGCCTCTCTGCCACTCCATTCTATTGAGGTGTACCTGGAATTGTAACCTATTGTTTTATCCCATGATCATTGCATAGGTCTGCAAAATCATGTTCGGTGAATTCGCCTCCTTTGTCTGATGTGATGCACTTTAGCTTGCATCCTGTTTGATTTTATGCCAATGCCTAGAATACCTTGAATTTCTCAAGTGCTTCAGATTTATATTTGAAAAATGTTACCTGCTTCAATTTGGAAAAATCATCTATTATCAACATGAAATAAGATTCTCCTCTTAGTGCTTTAGTTCTTGAAGGTCCACACAAGTCCATGTGTACAAGCTGAATAGGCTGACTTGTAGATAGTATCTCTTTGGTCTTGAAAGATATGCGGGTCTGCTTGCATAGTTGGCAGGATTTACATATGGTATTTGAAGGCTTCTTTATTACTGGCATATCTCTGATTGCGTTCCTCTTCCTCAGATTGATGATGTGGTCAAAGTTTAGGTGTCCCAATCTTCTATTCCATAATCATGATTCATCAAGTTTTCTTATGTGGCATGATTCATTCTCTTCTTTCACTATATAGACATTACTTTCTGTTCGAACACCTTTGATTAAGGTCTTTCCTATGGTGCTCAATCTTACTTCATAGTCTTGGGCTCTAAAAAGGACCTCACAGCCTTTATCACACACTTGACTGACGCTTAGCAGATTGGCTTTCAGTCCATCCACAAATAGTACATCTTGAGCTTTTCCTCTTCCATTATTCAGACTGTCTGAGCCTTTTCCTTTGATTTTCCCTGCTTCACCATTTCCGAATGTTACAATCCCAGATTTGTTTTCATCAAAGGTTACAAACTTGCTTCGATCTCCAGTCATATTCTTTGAACATCCACTATCCAAGTACCATTGGCTTTTATGATCTTGGGCTATTAGAGCCAGGTCACACTTATTCAACTTATTTTTCCACTATAGGCAACTATTTGTTTGGCACATTTTCTGAGAAGATGGACCACATTCTTTGAGAGGACATTTGGAAGACATGTGTCTGATTTGATGGCATACAAAGAATTTGATTATATTTCTAAATGGATTATGTGTACGATTGAACTCTCCATTGTTCATAAATCTCCTTAGGGTTTTAAGCATCAGTATTTGTCCATATATTCTACACTCCATGGATTTATGGCTAAACACCTTACAACAAAAACAATACCCATGGAAATTATTAGTGTACCTGGTTAGGGTTGTCCTTTCCATTTGTTTGCTTGAGGTAGTATTTTCAATTTCTGCATCTTTTGCTGGTTGAAATCGATTATCTTTGTCTGACATTATGCAGCAATATGTCCCAGTTTGTGGTAGGAAAAACAACTGACATTTCTCATAGGAGGAAAGAATCTCCTTTGAGATTCTCCAAACTTGTTCAATTGATCTTCAGGAACAATTGAGATTTTTACAACTTCTTTCTTCTTCCTCTCATTCATTGTCTCTTGATGTTGCTGCTTGTTTCTGTTTGTTTCATCACACATCAAGTTATTGTTGGATTTTGCTTCTTTGTTTCCTTTTTGAGATGTTTCATTATTCTTTACAGCTTTTACAAAAATGATATTCTTGTTATCTTCTACCTTGGACTTACTGGTTTCTCCTTCATATCCTATCCCAGCCTTTATGAGAGGAGACCTTTGATTATTTAGAATCTTGTCCAACTATTCAGTGCTTGTCATTCGAGGAGTGTTCATTGATAATTCCCTTTGGGTGTTTTCTAGTTTCTTTCTCAGGCATAGCACTTCTTCTTCCAATTTCTCTTGCTCTTGATCTTTATCTTTAATTTTCTTTAGCAGAATGTCTTCCACCTTCTTAGCTTCTTCAAGTTTTACTTTCAATTAAATGAAGTCTTCTGAATTTGGTACCTCTTTTACATATTTGAGGAGAATGTCTTTCTGTTTTCTGCACTTGAGTTTAAGTCTGTCTATTTCTTCCATGGCACTTTTTATCTCCCCCTAAAGATATACCTCACCTTCTTCCTCATATTCTAGAAGGAATCATTTACACTCATCCTTGGCCATCAACACAAATTCAGAGGTTCATTCTTCATTTGAGGATTCATCTGAGTTTTCAGATGCACTACTATCTTGCTGAGCATAAAGTGATTTTCTGTTGAATCTCTTCCCTTTCTGCCAGTTATTTGTTTTGGTTCTCTCTATCCCTTGATTATGATTCTTTGTTTTCTTGTAAGGACACTTTGATGCATAGTTCCCAACTCTTCCACAGTTAAAGCATTTAAATGGAATCTTACCTTTATACTTACCTGAGCCTCTATCCAATCTTCTGAAAAAATTGGCCTCTTCTTCATCGGAGCAGGAGCATGCATCTTCCTTTTCTTCTTTGCTCTTCTCAGCCTTAAATGCTCCCTCCCTCACATTTTGCTTCCTCTGTGGAAGTCTCATCTCATACGATGTTAAGTTTTCAAGTAATTGGTTCATGGTGAAAGTTTCTGAATCAGTTGTTTCTTCTATGGCAAAAAACTTGGGATTAAAACTGGATGGTAAATATCTCAATATCTTTTGAGCAATTATACATTATCTAATGGTTTCTCCTATATATTTCCTGTTATTCACAAATTTTTCAACCTTTATGAATAAGCTAGCAACATCTTATTCTTCATTCATTTTTATATTTTTAGATTGAGCTCGATAGACTTGTAGTTTTGCCATCTTCACCTTTTTATCTTCCTCATGGATACTTTCTAATGTATCCCATATTTATTTGGCAGTATTGTTGTGCATTACTTTGATAATTTCTACCTCACACAGATCACTTAAGAGAGCATTCATGGCTTTGGCATTAGCTATAAAATCTTGGTTGGCTTCTTTCTCTGTGTCAGAATCCTTTGGGGCATATCCCAAATCCACAACAGCCCAAACTTCTATTCCTAGAGACATTATGTACATCCTCATTCTTATTTTCCAGAAGGCTTAATTTGTACCAGTAAACAAAGGGGCTTTATTTGTTGAGCATCCTTCTAAACTAGACATCTTGGGGACCTAGGATAATCCTTCCAGTTGTTAAACTGATACAGAAGGAACCTGCTCTGATACCAATTGTTGAACCCTTGGTTAAACTAAGAGGGGGGGTGAATCAGTTTAATGTAGTCATGGTCTTGTAAAAATTTCTTTTACAGTTGTTTACATCTTCATTTCGTGATCAACTTAATATACAATGGAACAAAAATATTAATAAGTGAGTAGCAGGTATTACGCAGATTAAATACAAAATATCAAACATATCATAATCATGCACATAGAGAACATATATAAGTGGAAACCCATAAGGGAGAAAACCACATCTTATTATTGTTGTGATTCAAAGGAAAGCTCCAAATCCCTCTCACCACTGATTTTCTGTAGGCTCCAACCTACAGGAGGCTACTACCTCAATTCTGCAAGCTAAAACTTGTAAGGAAGCTCCAACTCCCATCTATTTTCTGAGGCTAGAACCTAGAGAAGGCTCCTACCTTAGCCAACTATAACTGGACATCTATCAAGCTAGAACTTGAAATGGAAGCAGCAACTTCCTCACTGTACAATAAAATCATATGATGATTTACCTGGATATTAGCTTAGTTTTTCTCCTTCTTTACTGTTGTCCTTCTAGCCTTCAAATTTTCTTTATATCATCTTTGGATCTTCACAACTCCTCTCTTTGCTCCTTCTTCTTCTTACATTCTCTCACATCTTTCTCCATTATCTTACCCCTTATGCATATGCTGGTAACATTATTTATAGAGATCACTTCATAACAGTTTGCATTCCACAAGGAATTCGAAATGAACATGTATGACTCCTTTCCATCCCCCTTCTCATTTTCTTCTCCAACACATTCAGAATAATATAACAGAATGTATACATTAGTGTATTATAGTGGATTTTTTCTTTGCCTATGGAGACTTGCCTTTGCCTCACAAAAAATATAAATTCAATAATAAATTTACAGTTATAATCAAACATTTACTCAGCACTTTCAGTTTCATAACTTTGTTGAGTGTTCATCCTCTTCTGCCTGCTATCCTCTTTTATTTTCTGTTATGCCGTTATATTCTAGCTCTGCTGCATAACTACCCTGTTTATTCCATTACCTGTGTCTTTTTTGCTATGTTCACCCTTTTCATCTGCCTGTGCTGCTGCACCATTGTCTTGCACGAGTTCCTGTTATGCGTTCATTCCATTCCTTTGTGACCTGTAGAGTATGGCCCACATACTATTTCCTTTATGCCCATGACATATTACATATATGGGCTTTAGTCATCATACATACTTCTAAAATGATCAATAGTGTAAACATTATAATATGGCGCATTTAACATATACGAAACAAGGGCTTACAGGGTCCCATAACAGACTTCAATTCCTTTAGATTTTAGCTTTGAACTATATTGCATCCGCTTTCTATCGCATTTCGGTATTTCAATCGTTATTTGATATATGGCTCTTTTTCTCTCCGATGCGATTTATAAAGGGAAAACACATACTCCCGGACTTGAAAAATTTTAGGCTTCAGCTTCGATCTGCATTGCGTCCACTTTCTTTATCGCACTTCGGCGATTCCAGTTATCCCATGTGCCTTCATCCATTTGACCTCCCGATATGCAATATGCGATGGGTCCCACTTGACTTTATCGCTACTTCGCATCGCAAATTATATAACTTGTGAATTCTTATCACATAAGCATTGCCGATTGCGATATGTGATGGTAATATCACATCGCTACTTCGCATCGCATCGCACCACCACTTCGCGGTATGCGATGAACTTCGTATCGCCGATGTGCGATATTGCACTGTGCCACCACGTGTCCCTTCGCATCGTCCCATCGCATCGCAACTTTGCATTGCCACTTCACGGTATGCGATGAACTTCGCATCGCCAATGTGTGATATTGTGCTTTGCCGCCACGTGTCCCTTCGAATCACCACATCACATCGCAATATCGCATCACATTGCTCTTGCTTCCGATTTATGATCTGATTTCCGTCGATGCGATCATCACCGTTGATCTGTCCAGATCTATGGTCCTTGTTGCTACTGGAACTTCTGATTAATACTAAATTGCTAGCATAATATCATCTGTGCTTATGATTCTCAAATCTATGGTTTAAACCTCAAATAAACCATATAAATATTTCTGGGCCCACAACTTTAGTTCAACGTACCTTTTACACGGTCGATATAATCACTCATATATCCAATGACTATCGCATAAAAATGATACATGACCTTTAATTTTTCAATCTCACGCGAAATAACTAGTTTTGTGTTGCTACCTATCAACTCCTTAATGCTATCGCGTTCATTTCAAATTTTACCACTTACCACTCTCAAGCTATGCGAAAACCCATTTGCTGGTTTCTAACACCATCTTCATTGTTCCATATCTGCTATTGATTCATGGTTCCATACTCCACTGACCAAGGTTTCTCTCGCTTATCCTTTCCAAACTTCTGGTTTCGTTATAATCTCCTCACAAATACAATTCATCTATTGTAACATTCCGCTTCCTCTAGTCCACTGTGCCATGAATTATAGCTTCTTATTTCGATAATTTCATTCAGGTTCACTAATTATCTTGCGATGAATCTTATCCATTCATTTCTTACCTTTTCTATTGCAATCTAATCGTGATCGTCCATTCATCTCACTTGGAATATGTCTCCCTCAATCTATTTTCCGTTTGTTTACGCTGTCCCACTCTGTGACACCGGTCCCTCCACGCTACTCCTCCTAAACTTGTTCTTTATTCTAAGTGCGTTGATCTCTCTTGAGCTTGTTTTGCATCCTTTGCTCCTTTTCTTCCTTAGTTTCTTCTCTGCTGCCTCTGATTCTTTCTACTGCCTTTCTACATTCGCTCTTTCTCTTCTTTTTTTGTTCCTCTACCTCTCTTTTATGCTTTCCTACTGCATTATTTCCTGATCTGCTCCTTTGCCTTATTTTTGGTTCTTCTCTGCTCCTTTTCCTTAGTGATAGTTCAAGTGCTGCTCCTTTGTGCTCCTTTGCCATCAATGACAATATCTCCAACAATAATGAAAAAGATTAAGATCTCATTCATAATATTGATAAAGAATAAGATGCCTTATATTATTTAGCTTTGAAATATCAACATCATGTATTCTAACTTGCTCATCACTAATGATGGCCTCTTGCAACAAACTTTGTTTGAATTTGACAGATTACATTAAAAGAATGAATTATTCTATGAATAAATTATTTCCAAATAATAAATTTCTATAAATAAATATGGAAATATTCATTAAGTAGAAATATTATTCTAGGATAATATCATGTTAGACAACCTAAATTATACTAAATGTCATTTATACAAATATATAATATCACATTAAATTCAACTATCTCTTTATCCAACGTCCCTTCAAGATCTGTAATTTTCCTCCATGATCCAATAACCTTAATACAAAAATAAAAGGATACAGATGTGGTGATTTTCTGTCTTCTCTCATAGAGAAAATTAAAAACCTCTCTAAATAAGATGTCCACTTTATATGTAACCTGTACATTTGCATCAAAATTCACATTAATTCGGGTATGGGGGGTCATATGCAATAGGTATGATAGGAATATAAATTAATTAGAAAAAATCTACCCATATGTATAATATGTATCGTAAAGTACCTCAAAATTTTCCTTTTTGAACCGATATTGTTGATGTGGATCATGGTACTCTAATTTTGAAGGTGGATAATGTAGAGACAAAACATTTCTGGAGGAATATCATAAATATGAAATCATACTGTCAAACCTCTCAGATTGAATATGGGAAGAATATAGGTCCAATATATTAGTATAGAATAGCCATTAATTGTCATGCATAATTATGGGTGCTTCATAAAAATCATGAGTTACATAAATTATATAAGATATCACAACGTCAAAATAAAAAAGTAATATGAAAACTGCTTCCAAAATATAAAGCATCTGAAATTAGTGGCATAAGAATAGAGAACATGGTGCAATGCCTTATGTGTAGCTTTAAATTTTACTTCATGGTTTAGCATATTTCTTAAAGCATGAAGATTGAAAGGGATGGAAAAGGGTAACAAGAGAAAGGAGTCAACACTGCATGGTAGATTTGATAAAAGAAAAAAAAATCATTTTTTTTACAAGCTCACGAATGAATCTGTGAGGCCATATTTTGAAGAATTTTTTTCTATATTTGATGGATAAGGAATAATATAATTGGAAAGAGACAAAATTTCTCTTACATTTAGAGATGGTATTGCAGATCCAAAGGGAAGATAACATGACAACACTGATGTAGAAAGCGATCTAGGCACTTTTCTCAAGAAAAATAGTCTCAAATTATATGTGCTGTGTTTGAGTGGCTCTCCCATTTATAACACCTACAACTATTATGATAAAGAAGTTCCTGGAAAAATAAAGTAGGCTAAAAATCAGGGTCAAGTACTGTGGTCAATGGTCTTGTCATGGACATCTTTTGGTAGAAATTCAGTTTGATCATTGAAAAATGAGTCACTTCCTTATGTCTAGGTCCACATTAATACACCACTCCAACTTGACGTTACTCTTTTAAGGTTAAATAGTGAAATCAGTAGTGAATAAGTGAATGTTAGAAAAAAGGGAGAATGGTCTGATAGAAGCAATAGAGTTGAATTTTCTGGCAGGATTAAATAAAAATATTGTGGTTAAATCAGCTCAGCATCTCAGAGGGACTAGTAGATAAGAAATTAATTTTGAATTTAAATAAGAGTGGCGAGCTAAATATTACACTGAATAATTTCAATAATTTATGTAACTCATGATTTTTTTTGGAGTACCCATAGTTAGTTTTCATACAAAGTTACGGTTACTCCAGAAAAATCATGAGCTACATAAATTATGTAGCATATCAAAAGGTAAAAATAAAAAAATAATATGAAAACTACTTCCAAAATATAAAGAAGCCAAATTCAGTGGCATAAGAAGAGAGAAAATTGTAGAAATGATTTATGGGTAGCTTTAAAGTTTACTTAATGGTTTAGCATAATTATTAAAGCATGGTGGTTGAAAGGGTTGCAAAAGGTTAAGTTGATAGAGAAGTCAAAACTGCATGGTACATTTGATGAGAGAAAAAAAATCAATTTTTTTTACAAGCTCACAGAGGAAGCTTTGAGGAAATTATTCAAAGAAGTCACTAATATCTTAGATGGAGAAGGAAACATATAATTGGAAAGAGACAAAATTGTTGGTACATTTGGAGAGCGTGTTGGAGATGCAGAGGGAAGATACCATGAAATCCTTGATGTAAAATGAGATCTAGATGCTTTTATCCAACAAAAAAATCTCAAATCATATGTGTTGTGTTTCAGTGGCTCTCCCATTTATATCACCTACAACTATTATGCTAAAGAAGTTCATGGAAAAATAAAGAAGGATAAAAATTAGGGTCGAGAATTATGCTGAATGGCCTTGTCATGGACATATTTTGGTAGAAATTCAGTTTGATCATTGAGAAATGAGTGAGCGCCTTATGTCTAGCTCCACATTAAGACACCACTCCAGCTTAAGGTTACCATTGTAAGGTTAAATAGTGAACTTAGTAGTGAACAAGTGAATGTTAGAAAAAGGGCAGAATGGTTAGATAGAAAAAATATACTTGAATTTCCTGGTAGGACTAAAGAAAAATCTTGTGGTTAAATAATTTCAACATCTCTAAGCGAGTAGTAGATAAGAAATCCATTTCAAATTTCAATAAGAGTGAGGAGCTAAAAATGACACTCAATATTTTCAATAATTTATGTAACTCATGATTTTTTTGGAGCACCCATAATTATTTTTCATACACAATTATGGATACTCCAAAAAAATCATGAATTACATAAATTATGTAACATATGAAAAGGTAAAAATAAAAAAATAATATGAAAATTGCTTCCAAAATATAAAACAGGAAAATGTAGTGGCCTAAGAAGAAAGAACATTGTGGCAATGCTTTAGTTGTATCTTTAAATTTTACTTCAGGGATTAACATATTTATTAGAGCATGGTGGTTGAAAGGGTTGGTAAAGGGTAACTGGAGAGAGGGGATTCAACACTACATGGTACATTTGCTGAAAGCGAAAAAAAAAATTGTTTACAATCTCAGAGAGAAAGCTTTGAGGCCATAATTTGAAGTAGTTGATGTTATCTTACATGAGAAGGCATCATTTAATTGGAAGGATACAGCACTGCTAGTACATTTGGATAGGGTATCATAGATCCACAAAGAATATACCATGGAATCCATGATGTAGAAGGAGATCAAGACGCTTTTCTCAAGAAAACAATCTCAAATCATATCTGGTGTGTTTTAGTGATTCTCCCATTTCTAACACCTTAAACTTTTATGATAAAGAAGTTCATGGAAAAATAAAGCAGGCTAAAAATGATGGTCGAGAATTATGGTGAATGGCCCTATCCTTGTTAGGTCCCTATATTACTAGTATAGTCCCTTATTGTTGTTAGTGTAACCCCCTTATTGTTATTATTGTACCCTTGTAACCCCCATTTTGTTATTATTGTGCCCTTAAATTATTATTGTTAGGTCGGCTAGGATTACATTGTGGCCCACTAGGATTACATTATGGCCTCATGGACTCCTATATATAGAAAGGAGGTTTTGTGAATTGTATCATCCAAGAATTGTTCATTCATGTAATGTATTGGAGGTTTCCCCCTCGAAGTGGCTTATTTCTAAGGCGTTGATATCTCATTTCTTCTATTTTTGGAGTTGGTTACACAACAATCCTGGACATATTTTGGTAGAAATTCAGTTTTATCATTGAAAAATGAGTCACTACCTTATGTCCAAGTCCACAATAAGACACCACTACAACTTGAATTTACTCTTGTAAATTTAAATAGTGAACTCAACAGTGAACTAGTGAATCTTATAAAAAAAGGGAAAATGATTAGATAGGAACAATATAGTTCAATTTTCTTGTAGGATTGAATCAAAATCGTGTTGTTAAATCATCTCCCCATCTCTCATGGCATAGTAGACAAAAAATCCATTTTGAATTTAAATAAGAGTGTTGAGCTAAATATGACACTAAAAAATTTTAATTATTTATGTAACTCATGATTTTTTTGGAGTACCCATAATTAGTTTTTATACACAATTATGGGTACTCTAGAAAAATCATGAGTTACATAAATTATGTAAGATGTCACAAGGTCAAAATAAAAAAATAATATGGAAAATGCCTCCAAAATATAAAGCAGTCTAATTCAGTGGCATAAGAGGATAGAACATTGTGGCAGTTCTCTAGGTGTAGCTTTAAATTCTACTTCATGGTTTAGCATATTTCTTAAAGCATGGTAGTTGAAAGGGCTGACAAAGAGTAAATGGAGAGAGGAGTCAACCTTGCATGGTACATTTAATGAAAAAATAAATAAAAATTTACAAGCTCACAGGGGAAGCTTTGACACCATAATATGAAGAATTTGTTGCCATCTTAGATGGAGAAGGATGCATATAATTGGAAAGAGACAACATTTCTGGTACATTTGGAGAGGGTAATCCATATCAAAAGGGAACATACCATGGAAGCCCTAATGTAGAATGAGATATAGACGTTTTTCTCTAGAAAAATGTCTCGAATCATGTGGTGTATTTCATTGGTTCTGCCATTTATAGCACCTACAACAATTATGATCAAGAATTTCAAGGAAAAATAAACCAGGGTAAAAATGAGGTTCGACAATTATGGTGAATCAACTTTTCCTAGACATATTTTGGTTGAAATTCGATTTGATCATTGAAAAATTATTAACTCATTTATGTCTAGGTCCACATCTAGAGACCACTCCAGCTTGAGGTTACTCTTGTACATTTAAATAGTTAGTTCAATAGTGAACATGTGAATGTTAGAAAAAGGAAGACCGGTCATATAGAAATAATATAGTTGAATTTTATGGCAATACTAAAGCAAAATGTTGTGTTTAAATCATGTCAACATATCTAAGGGAGTAGTAAACAAGAAATCCAATTTGAATTTCAATAAGAGTGGCGAGCTAAACAAATGAAATCATTAGAGAAGGACTGGTAGATGATGGAGAGGCTCATGATATTCATTCCAAACTTATGTTTTCATGTAGACACAAAAGTTATGAGGACGAGTTACTTCAGATGAGATATGCTTAACCTTATCCTACAACACTTGAATAATTTGAGGTAACAAAACTAGTAGTGCATGGTCCCAGATTGTTCTAAGGGAAGCATTTTAGTTTTGGAGAGATATTCATGGGCTAAAATTATTTATGATGGTCATTTGAAAAAATGTGCACTTAGAAGTTATCTCAGTTTTGAAGTATGATAGAATCTATGTTGTGTTTCACACCCATTAATGTGTGGTGTGAAAAATATCTCTGGACCTTTTTCATGCACAGGGAATTGAGGATGTCCTTGAATAAATACATCGGTGTAGAATATGAATAGTGGACCTGCAACATACTAACTGTGAGGATGAAGGGATGGTGGAGAATGTCACTATGCACCAACAGTTCTGGATTATGTATATAATAAATTCATTTTGGACGGTGCATAAATAAGATGGGGACGATGAAACATCCCTTATTCAACCCCTATGTTGTATACGCCATGTACATGTGAGATTATTAGGTTGGTGAGCCACAATATAATAAATTAGGCTGGTGAGAGAGGAGTTGCTTCAAGGGAATATGCCAATGTTTATGGGTATTTAAGTTTTGGGTTATGCTATGAGAATATAAAGGTTGATATGGTAAACAAGTTTAATTTATGCATATTAATAAACACATAATGTCTATAACAAGACATAGAAAAAAGAGTACGTGGGGTTGATGACTCCACAACTAGAAAATGTGTCTTGATGAAAAAGTAATGTTATAATATTATATTATATTATTAAATAAAGGAGAGATATTTTGATAAAAGGGCAGAGTTAGCTACTTATTCAGGTAGGAAAGTAGATTATTCAGTGATTCATGGTTATGGAAACGAGTCAAAGAACCCTCTACTTGGGATCTAGACTGACTAGGGATTATTTTTTGTGAGTCTCGTGCTCAGACACTGGAATCAATAACAATTCTAGCAACTAGTTGGTCAACCCAGGATGGTGGGAATTACAGATGGATTGGCCATCATGGAGAAGGGTGTGCCACTTGCGTTTTAGACTAACTGATGAATTTAATTGGTTATGGCCTGGAGGGAATTTGGAGCCCTAAATAATCAGAGTTGTTTGGTTGGCGCTTTGGTTCTTATGGTAGATTTCAACCATAATTCAATTAATGATGACTCCAGTACATTTTCTTTGTAGATCATGCTCTAGATTGTTATTTCTGTGAATAGGATTACAAGGAAGACATCTAGTCTCATTAGTTTTTTCAGGTCGAATTTGACGACCAATGGGAGGAATTTGAGGGTATAGAAGTGAAGGTAACACTACATGCATATTGATCATGGATTGCAAGAGGCACATGAACCTAATAAACTCTAACAACCCAATTTTGTTTAATTTAATCCTTGACACCTGACAATGCTAGAGATAAATCTGTAGAAGAGCAGCATCGTGTGAATGGTACACCTTTTCCTAACCGCAAAGTTGAATTCAAATTGTTCTAGAATAATAATAGAATATGCACAAGGCAGATGGAACTTGGAAGACATAGTGGTGATTTTATTCTTCCTTCGAAAATTTTAAGGTGAGGAGGTGATTAAATAATGATTTATTTTAAACTGGGGTGCCAATATATCTTACTCGATTACTATTGGGGTATTAGGTCCAAGTACTTCTATCTATTATTTAACTCAGATGAATTTTTAATAAATGTGCCATTTTATGTCAATTGGAACAAGGATCCTCACATGATAATATCAAGACCAGTCTTAATATGATGATATAAAGCATCCTCATATGGATAAGGTTATATATGAACTATGTGTTAGCTGGATTCTTTTGAGGAAGGTTGGTTCGAAGGGGCATGTCCCCAGTTTGAATTTTGTGTTTCCCCTTTATATGATCATCTTTCTTAGGAGGATGTGATGTCCACCTTGGGGGAGGTATGGAGGCATTTATTTACTTAATTCATACAAATATGTTGAGAAGCATAACCTTCATAGGGCTTTGGAAAGCTGAATGTTGCACCTTGGCCTATATATTCCACACTTGAGGAGAAATTCTTCTTTTTGAAGGTTTGGGATGGAATCATTGTACATGTGACTTTGAAAAACCCCTCCTTTTAGTATTTTATATTTATTGATCAAAGAAGAGGGTGTTTTACCCCTCCATTGGATAAAATTTAGGGTGACTCATAATGATAACCTTTCCACTCTTAATAACATAAGACTTCTCTTGCTAGAATATGTTTGTTTATAAATTTACTATTATCCTTATCCAGCTACATTTGCAAAAGGACTTGAGTTATAAAATACTACTCATTTTATATTCTGAAAGAGTGATATTTGGATCATAATTTTATTTCATGTACTTCATGCATCATTATATGTGTATTGCAAATTATCTCTAAAATATAGTAATTGCCTCATCTTAACTTTTCTCCGGTCACCAACATTACTGGCACAAAAGACTCATATTATACATTAAGTAATTAATATGGCCAGAAATACAACAAGGTGATAAAATTTGAAATAGATAACACATATGACATAATAGAAACACATAATATTCTCACAAAATACACATTTTTTCTTATTTGATATGGCCTATTTGGAAAAAACAAGATAGGCACAAGAAAGGATCCAAAAACAAAAAGATAAGACTTTCTCCAAGAAAAATGACCTTATAATTCCCCAATTGCAAAGTTAAATGGATGATGAGAAGGGACACCATGAATATATAAAATACATCTCATGGTTGAGAGATGCCTTATGTACACCCATTGTCTTGGAGAAACTAATCTAATATTTCCTAATAGTTAAGAATCCATAAAAGACAAAACATGATGAATGTTACAAACCCATTGAATGGAAAATACAAATCCATGTGGACATGAAAAATTTGAAATAATATCCTTGTATGTGTGCTGGAAGAAAAAACAAAAATTTAAGAACTTTTATATCTACACAAATGAAGATTACAAACACAGGCCCTCATCATTTTCTACCAACATAAGAGAGATATTTCTTGAGTTCGAGACAATATCCAAAAATATTCCCTTCTTAAGCTAAATTTTTTTAGGATATGATTAATTGTTGAAGAGATGCAAATAGTTCATCCAAGCTACTCAATAAAGCATTTAACTCAATCTTCCATAATGATCACGTGGAAAAGTTGAAGAGTGTTAAAATATGGAGATGATGTATAATAATTAGGATTCCAAAATCTCCTACAAAACACAAAGGTCAAATGGATAGGTACATGAGGAGGAAGATGAAGGAAACATCATTTAATAACTACTTCATCATAGAAAGAGGTGTTAGTAACTTTGTAGGTGTTATTTCTCCTAGATGTTGACTTGGAATTTTCTAGGTAGTAGATATCGGGTATCCCTCAGACAACTAAGTTGTTGATAAAGAAAATAATAACAATCATGTCCAATTTTTTATTTCTCTAGCAGAGGAAATTCTATTCGAATTTTTTATTGTTGTAAGAACATTTTGTAGTTTCAATTAAAAGGTGCCACTATCATCAATGAGGGATAGTATGTTGAGCTAGACAAATACAAACAATGAGAGTGAATAAAATTTATACCTCTTCAAATAAAAATTCAAAGTAAGGGGAAGAGTGATCTCCATGCACACCATGACCCTCCACCATGATCACCCAGAAATTATGATCTAGTTTTTTATCGAAGCCATGCCACCTACACCCTTTCTATGAGATGCAAATATATTCAAGACATAGTTCTTCTAGCAAGTAAATCCCAACTCACGAGTATTTTCCTTTAGTTGTTGATGATTCAAAGAAATGTGTGGTCAGGCTGAATGCCAGATTTGTATCAGTTCATGAAAATTTGTTCTTAACTATAAATATACCATGAGTTGCTATTTTGTTGGCTTGAGGGATCCTAACCTAGGTTTAGATTTATTACGCAGCCAACAAACCCTCCAACTGTTGGACATTTCAGCATTGACCTGCTTCCATAGATCAAAGTCTCACGCAAAGCAGTATGGGGGGGTGTTGGAACTAGGTTTCCTCACCCTGAGGAATAAATTGATGTGGTATCCCTAAACATAATTATACCGAACTTATCATATATTGTAAGTAGATGCCTACATAGTTGACCAAAAAACTATCAGATCAAATTCATCGTATAAATATATAACAAACCTTCACAGATACACTGTTTTTTTATTAACGCTTAATAAAATATACACTTAAGAAGATAAATTCATCTATCATATACTTAATCATCAAATGATAGGCATGCATAAAGCATAGGATATACTCATGCAGATGCATGTGATCATAAACAGAAGTAAAGCGGTCTTAAAGTAATAAAGAAAATCATATTCGAAGTAATGAGATAGCTAAGACATAAAACACATAACACATTTGATTGTACCAAAATGGTCTTTGAATTAATGGCTTTCACATTTCAATGCAGTCAGAATTCCCTTCCAATTACACTTCCGCGCACAGAACTAGCGGATTTTGAACAAAATGAGGATTAGTTCTCCATGCGCACAACCAGCAGGAGCCTTCTACCCAATCTGAGACTTAGATTTAAATCCTTATACAATAAACATAAGCATTATATTACTTACTAAACTACCTTACTTGACTTGATCTATCAATGTTTATATCAATCTAGTGTGTAGAAACTATGGTATCAAACCATGGTTTTAGGCCCATAGTTTACCCTTAAAATCCATTTACATAAAGGAGGGACTTTGACCCACCCAAAAGCCCATTTGACTCTTCCGTGGAGTGCGTATAACCAAAAATATATACAAAACTTGATCCAAATTTACCCGAGGGGACCCCAGTCCAACAGGCCCCAACACAAACTTGTGACTCGTCCCAAGTCGTTCTGGGGTAGGCTCCTTAGTTTTTCCTTTGAGCACAACGACAGAGGTCATAAATGGGAAAACAACCTCCAAACTCTCCACAACAGCTCCCTACACTTCATTAACCAAGTTCTTTGTTGTCAAGTCCTTCGGTTTCAAGGTCAATACTATGTTGGGTTTGTTGAAGTATCTTTAAGGTGTTGTCCAATGTCTCAGAAAAATAAAGGGATTCCTTGACCCATGGCTACATCCTCACTTCTAATAAGTGCTCCCAGCAACACGGGTCCTCTATCTTGGTATAAATAACTCGACCCTCCTGTAGGTGGTCAAGGCACTATGAAATTATGAAGGTAGGCGCTGCCATCCTTATATATATAAACAATTTATCCCTAATGTGCAACTCATTGCGCAGCTACTACACCATCGGGTCATTCTAAACCAATGTCCAGACACCCATGTCATCATCCAATATTTGTTCGTGCTCAATAATTGTAGTGGCGATGTTGTATGTGGCTGCTTTTACCTATGCAGCACACTGAGCTCTACCTTCAGGTGGTGTTTCCAGCTGCAACCTCATCTGCAAATGTACTATATGATGCTCAAATTCTAATCGAATAGTATGAATTTCCTCCCACAAGGCCTTTAGCACAGTGTCCAAACCTTCCAATTTGTCTACTTGGGCGGCTAAGGAAGGGACCACTGGCACATTGCTGAAAACTTGGTCAATTTTGGATTCTAAGGCAGAGCGTCGAACCTCTATTTTGCGACATGCTTATTTGATTGATTGTTGCTTCTCTTGAAGATCTATTGCATACTGTTGTGCCTCAGTGGTAGAGGTAGGCTTAGAATTCTTTGAATTGCGGCTCATCCATGATCATACTGTAGAACATATGAAGCTTACCTGTGGGTAGTACAGCCAAATCGAAATTTATTTCTCCACAGGCTCTGAGCTCCACACACAGACTCAATGATTTTATGCAGATGGCGGGCTCGGGATATGAAACAAGCAACTCTCCCTTGTTGAAGGTAAAACTATGGTGCGAGTCTACACACTTGTAGTAGGTAGGCTCACTTGTATCTAGCTCGCATAATCTACACTCACTTGAATCATGCTCGCTTGAACCTTTAACTCCTGAATGATGCTCTATACATTTTTGAGCCTAGCCTTGTACTGCACTTTCAATTCATTCTAGATATCCTCTATCGCAGATGTGACAGTGTTGGATATTTCATTAAGGTTATATTCTATTAGCATCAGATCTTCTTCTCCTACAAATTTTTATCATTTGTGCTTCTTTTGAGGACCTGCCACAGCCTGAGATTTGTTTTTTGTGCCTTTGGCAGTCTACGCTTCCACTCGCTCAACAGTCTGAGCTTCTGTCTCCTTAGGTATGGCACCATTATTTTCTGGCACAGTTTCCTTTTCCAAATTAATGGTTTCTCTATTTGTGGTCAGCTTCGCCTCTACTCCAGTTCCTTTTTCTATCGTCTACATACATGTTCTAGGTTTGGTGAGCGCCTTTGTAATGGATGTGGAGGTACCCTCCGTGGTGAGCGGCTCCAACCAAGCTTGCGGCCGCTTTGCAACGACACGCACTAGATCATCTTCAGTCACTAGATATGGCATCTCATACCATATGCCCTACACGATGCCTTTTGTCTAGATATGAATGTCATGGAATGTTGCTTTAAAATTATTCATCAACTTGTACTTCTCGCACAAGGTTGGAGACAACCTTGGCTTCGATTGAATTGTTTGAAATATTGCAGCATCAAGCATCAGCCAAAAATTTTATTCTCCATGACACACATCACGATTGATGAATTCCATAGTGTGGCATATCGCATGGATTCACACAGCTGAGGCTCAATTTTAGGATATTGTGTCTCTTTCATTGTCTTCAAGCCAAGGAGTGTGATCAAAGGAAAGAACCAAGCATAGAAAAATATCTTTCCTTCTTCTTGTGCCTCGCACACATTCTTCAAAAAAAATTTCCACATATATTGTGCCCAATTATATTGGACACCCTTCTCTCATTTTCCCGCAAGTGAAATGACTTGGCATGGAACTTATTTTGGTCAGCATTTCCTCATCATTTTACATGATAATATGAGTGTTTCAAATTAGACAGGAGTGTCATTTTTATCACTCACCACAAACCCTCAACTATGCTGCATGACCTGGTAGTCATTCTTGATCTTTTCTATGACTCTTTTCTTCTGGCCTTTGCCACCAAAATCCACCATGGGGTCTACACATTGATCAAGGAAGATAATGATATGATGGATCAGTGCAACATCAATAGGGATGCGCTCTCCTAGCCACATAGATTCATCATGGACTAGTGCGAGCAGCTATCACACACAAATTTCATTGATTAGGTTACACCCAAAATGAGGGATCAGGAGCAACTTTACCAGCCCTGCCTTATGCAGGCCCAACACCCAGCGCTTCTACTCAATTTTCACAATACCCACCTCATACAACACTTGATTTAGGTACATTTCGGCTGCGAGGTCCCAATCCTCCATCTTAAATAGCGGCACTTTGGCAAATGTATCGCCTTCCATGGGGATGTTTTCTGGGATCAGTGGCATGTTGATGTATGCCCGCACTTCTTCTAGGTCCTACGAGACCTTCATTGATGCTTTGTGTAGTGCGACATAGGTCAGAAACTACGATATAGGGGAAATTTCAACCACGTATTCCTCCTCCACAATCATCTTTGACAACACTTCCATGAGTTTATTTTGTTGCTCAATTTTAGTGGAGCATGGCTTCAGGGTCTTTTCTCTTTATGATCTGCAAAATCCTAAGGTTTGTCCCTTCTTTGTCTTAGCTGGCATAGGTGTCTCAGCGGCCTGTGCATCAGGATCCTCTCCAAGGTGAGTGGTTGTCATATTTTGAGGAATAAAATTTCTAGGACCTCTATGGCACAACTCCTCCTCAAACACTAGATCCAGACCAGACATAGACAACAAGTAGACTTCAGAAATCAAAGAGCTCAAGGCACAAAATTCACAAAAAAGGAAAAGGGAACTAATGTGAACCCTTTAGTCATATTTATATCTTAAGCGCATCTTCAAATGTCCCTTTTCCATTAATGTGTCTTCGTAAATGACAGAACAATTCCAAATATGGCAATATATCCTCATTAAATGCAACCTACATGCTCCTCCAAATAGCAGTAAAACTATCTTTTGCAAATGAATTGTTTCGATGGCTATATTCTGGAACTTTTGTGACACATTCAACTTCCATGCACGCATCACACCTATCTATGTATTTTCCATCCCTTATGCATAGATCCAATACTTTGGCCATATATTCATTTGTTTCATGTAGGGAGAGGGTCATCCCTATACTACTTCAATCAGCTTCCATTCGCATACACGGGAAGATATTCTCAAATGAATGTGGCCAAGAACACCACACCTCCAAAAATGATCCCCTTAAAAATATATGGTCCAATTCAATGCATCTTGAACTTCCCTGGGTGGCACGCAAACTTGTTGTGATACAACAATTCCAAATGTTCTTCCTTAAAGACCTTATGTTAGATATGCCTATCATGTCATGCCTTTTCGTGCGCCTTCTCCGCCTTTTGATGGAAATTTGAAATAAATCGATCCTCTTCGAGTGCGAAGAACTATGACAACCATTCCTCCACCATATCCTCTTTTTCCATATTCATGAATGTTGCAATCCACATACTCGGAATAATGTAATCCATTGGCATCACAACTTTCTACCTATAGATAGTCCTAAATTGTGTCTTTCCTATCATCATCTTTCATTTATTTATATATTCCCAAAGAACCAAAGGTATGTGCACATCCCAATCATTCTGGTTAGCATTACAAATCTTACGGAGCATAGTCTACAATATCTTATTGAAAGCTTATACCACATCATTCACCTGTGGGTGATATTAGTGCTCTTCTGATGGTGAATACAAAATTCTTCTGTCACCTCTTCAATTGTTTCATTCACAAAGTTCGTAACTCGATCACTCATAAAAATATTAGGGCATCAAAACTGAGTCAATATGTTTTAAAACTGAAGTTCGCAGTTGTGTCCACACTGCAATCCCTTACTAGTTTAGCTTTAGCCCAACAAGTTACATAGTCTATCGTAGTGATTATGTAAAGCACACATATCTTCTTTCCTATACGGTGAATAGGTCCAACAAAATATATGGCCCACTTATCAAATTCTTGCAGCACCATATGTGGATGCAATGGCATCTCATCTGTGCGCGATCGCGTCCCTATTCTCTGGTATGCATCACATGTGTGGCAGTGCACATATGAATTTTTCTGCAACGTGGGCCACCATAAACCGGCTCGCAATTTTTTTTGTGTGCTTTCCTTACCTGCATAGTGACCTGGGGCAACCCCTCGATGAGCTTCAACTAAGATGTCTCATCTCTCAAATTCCAAGATACATCTTCACAAGACTTCATTGACACCCATCTCATACAACTGACCAGCAATTATAGTAAAGTCAGTTGCGCCTGCCACGAGATATTTCTTTTGATACAACATATACTCCTTAGGCGAATGTCCAGTAGTCAAAAAATGAATGATATTAGGGAAATGATCATCAACAAACTTTGTCAAAAATAATTGCACGTCGGGTAAACCATCCTCCAAACTAGTTAGCTCCTCTCCATTCTCAATGTGGGACAAATGGTCTGACCCAACATTCAATATCCCTGGCTTCACAATAACTTAAAAATCATACTCCTGAAATAGCAGCAACCACCTATAGATATTCTCCCCCTAACACTGTCTTATTAACGAGGTACTTCAAAGCAGAGTGGTCAGTAAAAATCTTGAAATTTCCTCCTAACAGATAGTGGTAGAATTTTTGCCGTGCATACACCATCAACAATCCTTCTCTTTCCGTGGTTGAGAAATTTCACTCTGTGCCTGAGAGCTTCTGACTGGCATAGGCAATAGGATGATCTATCTCTCAAGCTCATGGATGCACTAAGATAGCTCTAAGCACGATGCAGGAGGCATCTACATGCATATGAAACACCTTTGACCAATCGAGAAATATCAATATGGGCGTAGTGACCATATTTTCCTTCAATAATTCAAAGATTTTTTGACATTCCTCATCCCAAAAAAATGTCTCAAACGTTTTGAGAAAATTCTCGATGGGTGCAGCTATCAGTGCATAACCCTGAATGAATTTCCAATAATATCCAATGTGTTCCAATATTGAGAGTAATTGTTTGACATTCAAAGGTACTTCCAGATTAACAATTACAACAATCTTCACAAGATCTACCATCAACCCTTGCTGGCAGACAATGTGACCCAACGGTATCCAAATGGCACACAAAATATGAAATTCTTAAGATTCAATGAGATCTGTTACTTCCTACAAGTATCCAGCATTAGGAGCGAACTTGATACGTGCTTTTTCAATAACCCAAAGAGATTCCAATCATTAATGTAAATGTCTAGGAACTTGTGGATATAATCCTTCAAAGAAGCTACTACAACACGCGAGAAGATAGCAGGTGCATTATTCATTCAAAATGGCATGACTGTATACTGAAAAGATCCCGATTCTGTTGCAAAGGTTGTATTACTTCTATCCTCCAATGCAATCCTCATCAGATGATATCTTGAGAAACCATCTATCAATGAATAAGCCTCTTATCCTCTTACATTATCGCGAATCTCAATAGAAAATGGAGTTGGAAATAGATCATGTAAACAGGAACCATTTATTTTGCGTAGGTCCACACAAATCCTTCTCTCTCCTTTTGTCTTCCTATCTTGCGCTACCATAGGATTCACCGAATAAGGCTCTTCCATTGGCACTATAATGCCTGCAGCAACCATTTTATCCAAATATTCCCTCAATTTATATTTATACTTTGGATTCAATGTGTCTAGGTGTTGCCTCACAGGTCATGCATTAGGTTTCAAAGTCATCTTCATGACTCCAAGCTCTCTAATTATCCCTTTCAACTTAGAAAAATTCGTAGGAAATTGATCCTGATACTTTTTTAGTGGCTCAACAAGCTTTCCCAATGTGTCATCATCCCAATAATCTCCAATATTCACCAACTTAGGTTGTTCTTCAGATCCAATGTTTACTTGTAGAATCTTCAAAGTATTCGTAACATACAACGAGGTAATTAGAGGCCCAAAAACTGTGTGTTTTCCCTTAGATTTTGGGATTATGATATTTCTTGGATCTTTTTCAATTTCTTCTACTTTTAGGTTTCTGAAAATGACAATATCCCTCATCTGCACATCCCATGCTAGCAAAGCGTGCTGTATCGGTGGGTTGGAAGTATCAAAGATGACTTCTTGGATACCTTGTAGTGCTTTTCCCAAACAATAAAATCCACTCTCAAAACCGAATTTCAATATGAAAAATTCAGTCAACGCACACCATTCATTCATTCCTTGGTGCAAATCTTTCTCTAGGTTCCAATTAGTAGGCACCTTCCCCAATGTGTAAATGAATATGTGCACCCATTCTGGTCTTAGCTCTATGCCCTATACATCAATCCATTTCAGCACATGTTTGCGAAGATCACTCTTTCCAGTATAACCTTCTTCCATTCTTGTGGTTGGACATTCAAAGTTCAATCTCATCATTCATGCACATTCTTCCTAGTTTCCCATGTTTCCTTTGTGAGTCTCCCACCATCGTGTTGGATTAGCGCATAATTCTATATCCAATGCATGGAATCTATGTCCTTCTGGAACAGTTCTTTAAAGTTGTCCTAAAAACAGGTTCACATTATTTAAACCATCATAATATGGTAATTATCATATCTATGATGATATGCAAAGAAGAGATCTGGTCACTCAATTGCAACACAACACAGATACTTCATGTAACCGGTTCTACTAGATCTTCAATTCTCCATCTGAATATGAGAGGCAAGAGTTGTCCTTTTCCTGATTAATCCTCCCGTTCACTATTGGATTGATCCAATCATCATCTCGTGTAGTTATCTTGTTAATATGGTTAATATAATCATCATTACACACAGGCTCTATGTATCTTTCACCTTCTGTAGGATCTAAGGGAACTACGACTCTATTTCCATTGTTTTCAAATTCCATTCTTCTTCTCCTCAAATTTATGATGTCATCCATATAAATAGCCTAATCCAAACCCAAAAACACAAAATATGGATCAGTATCATCCACGATTTTTAGCACTTCGAGATCTCTAAGCACCTTAACTCCTTCAATATCTACTACAACTTGTGACAGTCTTCCTAATGGAATATTTTTTTGTCGGTTCACCATGCATAGTTGGACAGTAGACCATTGCAACTTAGGTTCTCCCATGTGCTACTAAGTTTCCTTAGGTAAGACATTTGCATCAGACCCTAGATCCAAAATTACCTGATCCATCTCAGAGGAATCTATCTGAGCATTCAAACTCAACTCGCACCCAGTTCTCTTCTTATTATTTTTCTTATAGATATTGTTGAAATCTTTCTGTTCCATCTAAGGTTGTTCCTTTTCTATGCAGTTATCTATCATTGCTTTTAGATTCTAAATTTCCTTATTATTGCACAATAACTTAATGTAATTTTGTAATAATGACTTTATTTATTTTTCTACTCCTTCCTCAATCATGGGTCTACCTGATGTCGAGATGCTTGCTCCTGCAAACTCCTTCCTTGCTTGGACAAAATTTTCTTTTTCGCACTACAGATCAAATCCATCCTTTTTCTCAAGTGCCTTCTAAATCCAAAGATCAACATCTAGCTTCTTTCCCTTAACTTCACCGGTGGCTACACGATTCCTAGTGACAACATTCAGGCTAGGATATTCGTCGCGGAGCTCCGCCTTGACCATATGAATTTTATACATTGGATTTTGTGTATTTTTCTTCTACATCTTAGAAATTAAAACTAGACAATATTATATTATATGATCAAAATCCCTACAGTACCAGCATGATTATTGGACAAGATTCAGACAGTCGCATGCATAATGACCAACATCTCCACAATTGTAGAAAATGACCTGACCCTTTCCCTGACTAGTTGATCCTCCTCCTCCTCCTCTTCCTTTGGTTTGGAATCTACCACACCTCGATAGGCATGTTGGTAAGGTAGGCTCAGCCTACATTCTGTACAACTTAGCTTTTTCAATCATCAAATAAAAACTTCGAAAGTGTTGTTCATAATAACCCAATGACGAGAAGAATATACGAAATAGTTGCTTTACCTCAAACATGTATTTCAAAATAGTCAGATAGAAATTTATTGCACGTAGACCCCTAGTAAGAGATATCCCACAGCATACTGGAGGTGTTCTACTTGTTCCCACCATTGTTTTCAGAGGACTTGGTCCTCCAATGTGCAGATAATCATTAAACACAAGGCATTGATCCTTATGATGTCTTGCAGCGTTACATCATATGCACCATACCTATGTGCACACCAAATTACCCTTACCTTTGCGCAAATTATGAACCTCAAAATGCATTACTTTTAATTGACTCTGAATCTATTGAGTTCCAATCACAGCAGGTACCAGTGCAAACTCTAGTTTCATCGCAATTTCTACAACTTTAGCCTTTGGGGAAATCTTTTGTTGAATGGTTGGCATAGATGTGGGAGCAACATAGAATAAACCACTCCTTGTGTTATATATCATTAATAGTGAATCCAACATCTTTGATAGTGCGCTTCAATCTATGTTTTTCATGCAAGACAGATTCAGTCACCTCTTGATGAATATCTTTCAACTCCGTAACACACTCAACATATGACTTAGGATTTTTGAATTGTTCTCTTAACGCATTATTCAGATCATTCATAGTTGCATTAGGATTTGCTAATACATATATTATATACCATTCCAATGTGCAATATTTAAAATCATTGGCTAACTGCACTTTCTTGACATCATCACTATTAACATATTGTTCTCTCCATACAACATTAGTGACAAACAAAATTTCTCAGTATCTTCATTTCCAATACCTGTTAAAGTAGGCAACTTCATATATGTAGCCATATCTATGCTTATGGGAGGTGGAGGTGGGGGTGGAGTGTATGAATTCTAAGATGAGTGTGGAAGTGGAGTGGATGGGATCTAAAATATGGTCAATACTCCGTGATTGTTCTAATATTGGAAGACTTCTTCTTGGGAGACTTCCTCTTCTTCAGAATACGCAAAATCACTAGAGCTACTAGTCTTTGGCTCGTTGTCACTATTATAAAATTATATGGATTACAAAGTAATGCAACACATATAATATATGTAAATAGAAGCATTAAAAACATATAAAACAAGAGAGACACATATATATGTGGTTCACCCAATTTGGGCTACGTCCACCCCGAACACCCAGTCCTTCCTTTATATTATTTATCAAAATGAAGAGACACAACCTACAACATATCTGCTCTAATATCCTTTTTTCTCTCTCATAGTCTCCCTATATGTTTCTCGCTCTGAGAATACACATACAATACAAAGTCATAATAAAAAACCCTCATACAAAATGAGGGGTTGCCTTCTAGGGATAAAAACCTAATTAAACATAACTTCTACCGTCAAATCATCCGCCTAGTGAACAACCCAGATTGACTAGAAATTACAATACTTTTACAAGGAAATTTTAGATATGTTTTCAACTGTGAGGGAATTGCCCCTCAAACCCCCCGCCAAGGGGGGGTTCTGGGGGGTGGGGTTGGGGGGAAATAGCGTTCAATTACAGGTGGTGTTTTCACCCCGTTAATAATAGGGGTCCAATGCTGTGATACATCTAAATAAAGAAGATAATCAGATTCCACACCGAACAATATCCCACTTGGAGACTGATTTTAGCAACTCCTCTACTGCTTCACTTGTTGGAAAATTACTCCACTTTGGACCTAGTTTTTTATCATCTTCATCATGATACTTGAATACCAATTGAAACTAAGCATAATATCAGTTTCGCCCTAGTTACAACTTTTGTTAGCATATCTACAGGATTCTTGCTAGTTTGTATCTTTTCCAGCTTCAATTTTCCATCTTCCAACACTTATTGTATGAAATGGTACTTGAGTTGTAAGTGTTTAGTCCTGGAATGAAATGCTGATTTCTTTTCAAGATGAATGGCACTTTGGCTATCACTTTATAACATTCCCATCTCATGCGTCTTACCCAATTCATCCATAAACTGTTGTAACCAAATCATGTCTTTACTAGCCTCTGAGCAGCAACATACTCTACTTTTGTCTTTGAAAGTGCAACAATACTTTGGATTTTTGAAACCCAAATGAAATTTTTTCCACCTACAATAAATACATACCTTGTACTTCTCCTCCCGTTATCTCTGTCAGCTACCATATCCGCATCAAAATATCCATGTAGAGAAATGTTTGAACCACCAAATAATATTGCTTGATTTGTGGTACCTCTCAAATATCTGAGAATCCATTTCACTGCCATCCAATGTTCTTTTCATGTATTTTTCATGTAAATGCTGACAACACCCACTGTATGTTCAATATCAGGCCTTGTATAGACCATTTCATACATTAAGCCTCCAACTACTGATGCATATCGAAATTTAGACATATAATCCATTTCTTCTTGGGTCTTGGGGCAAATCTTCTTACTAAGTTTGAAATGGCTAGAAAAATGTGTACTAACTGCTTTTTCCTTTTGCATATTAAATATTTTCAACATATTTTCTATGTACTTATTCTGAGGCAATGTTATTTTGTAATTTTTCCTGTCTCTAGTTATTCTGATACCAAGGATTTGTTTCACAGCTCCCAAATCCTTCATTGCAAATTAATTTGCCAATTTTATTTTGAGCACATTTATTTCCTGCATGTTAGACCCTGAAACAAGCATGTCATCTACATACAATAACAATATAATATAGTTGCCATCATTTTTTTTCAGATAAACACAATGATCAGAGTGGCATCCAGTATAGCCTTTTTTAGACATAAACCTATCAAATTTTAGATACCACTTCTTTGGAACCTATTTTAAGCCATGTAATCTCTTCTTCAACCTGCAAAATAACTTTATTTCCCTTTGACCTCATATCATTAGGGTTCCTTCATATAGATCTCTTCCTCCAAATATCCATGGATAAATGTTGTCTTTACATCTAACTGTTCAAGATGCAAACCTTTCGTTCTACAAGACTTAAAATAATTTTGATGGAAGTCATATTAACAACAGTAGAAAATATTTCATCAAAATCAATACATTTCTTCTATGCGAACCCTCTCACCACAAGTCTAGCTTTGTACCTTTTTCTTCCTCCATATTCTTCCTTCATCCTGTAAACTCATTTATTCTTCAATTTTGGGTTACCTATAGGCAACCTCACTAAGTCCCAAGTCTAGTTATGTATTAAGGATTCCATTTCTTCTTTCATGGCTAGCTCCTACTTCTTCCTGGTTTCGACCTGCATTGCTTCTTAATAACATTTGGGTTCACCAGAATCAATCAATAATAAATAATATAATGAAGGAGAGTATCGTTCAGGAGGCCTACTTATCCTGGTAAATATTCTAATGCCACTTTCAGGTGTTTGAGGTGCATGTTGCTGTTGTGGTGGTTTTTGTTATTATGGTTGTTGATTATTATTCTTTTTAGGAACCGTTACTTTTTTTTTTATCTCATCAAGATTTATGTATTTTTTTTCTTATTTCTTTCCCTATAATTGATTCTTATAAAAGACATTTTCATTGAATATTACATCTCTACTCCTAATGATTTTGTGATTTTCATAATATATCCAATAAAGGTACGTTTCTTTGATTTTTCCTCAAGCATTGTTATATTTTCTTTATTAATATGGACAAAGCCCTCACAGCCAAAAGGTTTTAAAAATGAGTATTTTACCTTTTTACACGTCCATGCCTCCTTTGGAATACCACCATCCAAGGAATTTGAAGGCCCTTTGTTTATTAGATAAACAACAGTATCTACACCATCTGCCCAAAATTGTAAAGGCAATCCAACATGCAATCTCATGCACCTTGCAGGATCCATGATTGTTCTATTACTCCTTTCTGACTCACCATTTTATTGTGGTGCTCTTGGAACAGTCTTCTCTCTGCGAATTCCATGCTCTAAATAGCACCTATCAAAGTCGTTGCTGCAATATTCAACTTATTTCTTGTTTCAGTCTCAACCAAAGATTTCCATTTCTTGAAAGTATGAAATACATCATATTTATTCTGAATACAATAAACACCAGTTTTTCTATTTTCATCATCAATAAAAGTAACATAATAATGAGAGCCACTGAGAGATGATGCCTGAGCAGGTCCCCATACATATGTAAGAAAAAGCTCTAATTTTTCGCTCTTATTTTATTTCCTAGCTCTAAGAAATATGTCTTTCATTTGTTTTCCATAAATACAATTCTCAAAGAAATCCAAATCAATATTCTTCAAACCTAGCAACAAATTTCTTGAGTGAAGAATCTTCATCCCCTTCTCACTCATGTGTTCGATCTTATGATGCCATAATGTTGCATCTGCTCCTTTGGAAGTTAAAGCATTAATAGAGTTAGAAATATGATTGCATAAATACAATGTACCAACCTTTTCACCTTTTGCTATTACCAGTTCTCCTTTGGTGACCTTCCAAGTTTTATCTGTGAAAGTTATCACACAACCTTCACCGCCTAACTACCCTATTGAAATCAAAATTTTCTTCAAATCCGGAACATCATTTACCTCCTTTAATAGCCATTGGTTTCCATTCTATTGTTTTACAAGAACATTACCCATTCCAATGATTTTACAAGGTTTATCATCACCAAGACGAACCTCTCCAAAATCTCCTTGAACATAGTCATGAAAATATTTTTTATCATATGTAGCATGAAATGAGGCCCCTGAATCTACCACCCAGGAATAAGAAACATTTTCTAAAGAAGGAATCAAATCATCTTGTAACACATCACCTGTCACATTTTATTCATGATTGTTTTATTCTTATGTGTCTCCTTCTTTTCCCTTCCGAGATCTACAATTTTTCTTAAGATGTCCTTTCTTTCCACATTTCCAGCACGCTATGCCCACTCTAGACTTGGATCTGCCTTTCATTGATTTACTATGATATCCTAAGATCTTTCATCTTTCATTTTTTCTTCCCCTAGTCTCTTCACTCAAAGCATTACCTGATGTCTCACCTGAGCTTTTTTGTTGCATTTCCTCGCTAAGGATAACATCTGAAACATCATCAAAATTTAATGTACTAGATCTAGAGACAGAGTTACTAATGGAAATAACTGAAAAATTCGAACCTTATGTCAATGAGCACATAAATAACAGAGCCCTAACTTCATCATCAAATTTTAACCCTACATAACTTAACTTACTGATAACCATATTAAAATCATTCAAATGGTTAGCAACAGATCCAACTTATGACATCTTCATATTAAATAAATGTTTCATAATAAGTACTCTAATTGAGGCTGAGGGTTTTTCATATAGTTTCGCCAATGCTTTAATTAAACCCTCTCTAGTTGTTTCCATCGAAATATTGAAGGCTACCGATGTCATGAGGCACAACCGTACTGTTCCAAGTGACTTTCTATCGAGAATCTCCCATTCTGCATCTATCATGTTCATCGGCTTCTTTGTTATTCTTCTCAATGGTTGGTATAGATCATTCTGAGATAGATAATCTTCCAGCTGCATCTTCCACAATGGGTAGTTTTGGCCATTAAATTTCTCGACTCTAAACTTACCATCTTTCTCCATTTCTCCCACTTGAACCAGGAACCCTTCTTTCTTGTCAGTTGATTAGCCAATCATACCTTTGGCTCTGATACCAGTTGTTAGAAAATTATATATATTACAGAGTAATGAAATATATATAATATGTGGAAACACAAGCACAGAAAACATATAAAACAAGAGAGGCACAGATATATGCTCCTCACCCAATATGGGCTACATTGACCCCGAATAGCTAGTCCTTCCATTATATTTTCTAGCAAAATGAACAGACACAACCTACAATAGATCTCTTGTAATATCCTCTTTTCTCTCCGACAGTCTCCTTATATGTTTCTCCCTAATATACATCCAATACATAGCCACAATACAATACCTTGATACAAAATGAGGAGTTGTCTTCTAGGGAACAAAACCATAAATTAAACATAACTTCTACCATCCGATCATCTGCCTAATAAATGGCCCAGATTGACTAGAAATTACAATACCTTTAAAAGGAAATTTTACTTATATTTTTAGCTTTGGGGTCACTGTCTCCAAACCCCACCTCCAAGGGGGGGCTCCATAAAGTCGCAGTCGTACCCCCCCCCCCCAAGAAGTGTTCAATTATGGGTAGTGTTTTTGCCCCATTAAGAACATGGGTCCAACGTTGTGATACATCTAAATAAAGAATATAATCAGGCTCCAAACCCAATATTCATTATCATATATTCCTTTAAGAGGATTGAAAATAAATCCTTCTGCTAGATCCATGCAGTAAATTCTTCCACTGTCCGTATTCTAACCTCTTCAGGACCTTCAATTAATGTTCTCACACAAATAACCATGTTCGCACAATAGCATCTTAATCCACAACTTCAAAGAACGCAAAAACTTTCCTCTGGGACCCTTGAAAAATCTTCTTTTTGCTTCAGAATAATACATACACTGATCAATGGCAAACTCAGTCACAAATCCTCCTAGAACATAATCAATCCAATGATCTATCGCACGGGTGATCATATTATTTTTTTATCATTTCTGGAGTCCACTAAGTGATTTTCCCGTCCTTCATGCAGGTGTTAAATTCTTTTGATCGAGACAACCACTCATGCAGATCAGTTGCAAAGGATGCAAATAATGTCTGATGATCTTTTGTATAAATATAACCAATATTTAGTATATAATTTAGAACTTCTATTCTCTTGGATAAAAAATTCACAAATATTTCTATCCAGCCAATCTTGAGACTCGTTCTGAGTAGGATTCCAATACATAAATTCTCCCTCAAAATGATCCTGGTTCCAGTAACAGAACCATTTTTTTCGTTGAGGGGTCCTCACCCAAGTTCGAATTTATTTCGCAACCAATAGACCCTTCAACTACTGGCCCTTTTGGCAATGACCTACTTGCATAGATCAAAGCCTCACTCGAAGTAGTATGGGGGGGTGTTAGAACCAGGTTTCCACAACATGAGGAAGAAATTGATGTGGTAGGCCTAAACAGAGTTATACAAAACTTGTCACTGATTATAATCAGATGCACACATAATTGATCAACAAACTATGACATCAACTTCGTCATATAAACAGATAACATACCTTCGCAGATACACTGTGTGTTTATTCGCGCTCAGTAACAAATACGCTTAAGAAAATGAGCTCATCTATCATATAATTAATCATCAATTGATATTGATGCATAAAATACAGGATCTATTCACACAGATGCATGTGATCATAAACAAAAGTAAAGCAATCTTAAAGTAATAGAGAGAATCAGATTCACAGTAATAAGATAGCTAAGACATTAAACACATAACACATTTGATTCTTCCAAAATGGTAATTTCATTAATATCATTAACAATTCAATGCATTCATACTTCCCTTACACTTACCCTTTTGTGAAAACATCCAATGGAGTCTTCACATAGGCAGGACTAGGTCTCCGTGCACAAAGCCAGCCGGAGCATTTCTACCCAAACCTAGACTTAGACTGAAATACTTATAAAATCAAAATAAGCATGAAATTACTTACTGAAATACTGTACTTGACTCTATCTATATATACTTATATGAATCTAGCACATAGATACTATGGTCTCAAAACATGGTTTGAGGCCCATAGTTTACCTTTAAACCCCATTTACATAAAATAGGGACTTTCACCGACCCCAAAACCCCTTTGACTCTTCCATGCAGCGCGCATAACCAAAAATATATACAAAAATTGAATAAAATTTACCCTAGCGGACCCCACTCCAACAACCATGCCACCTAAACCCTTTGTATGAGATGAAAACCTAGTCAAGACATAGTTATTCTAGTAAGAACATTACAACTCTAGAGTATTTTTCTTTAGTTGTTGATGATTCAAATAAATATGTGGTTAGGTCTCTCAATGCCAGATTTGTAGAAGTGCATGCAAATTTGTTCTCGACTATAACGACACATCGAGTTGCTAGTTTAAAATTACCTCATGATTCCATATCCAAGCATTAAATCCTTGTCTTAGATATGTTTTAGTAGTAGGAGAGACCACAGACTCTATCAATTCCATCTCTATTCCATCGCAACCTCAAACAATCATATCCATTGAAACAATCCTTAGATAATGGAAGTTATGTTTACAAAAGATGTTTTCTTTGTAGATCATGCTACAAATTTTCATTTTTGTGAGTAGGATTAGCATGAAGACATCTAGTCTAAGTATTTTTTGCACATTGAATATGAGGGTCAATGGGATGAATTTGAGGCTATATAAGTGAAGGTAGCACTACATGCAGATTGATCATGGCTTGCAAGTGGCACATGAACCTAAGAAAATCTAATACCACAATGTTGCTCAATTCCATCCTTGATACCCAAAAATTATAGAAGCTCATCATGTTGAGAATGGTACACCTTTTCCTAACCACAAATTTGACTTCGACTTCTTCTTTAACAATAATAGAGTATGCACAATGAATATGGAATTTGGAAGACGTAGGGTTGATTTTATTCTTCATTAGAAAAATGTAAGATGAGGAGGTGATTAAATAATGAGTTATTTTAAACTTGGAAGCCAAAGCGTATTACTCATCTCTTTTCGTGGTCTCAGGTCCAAGTACATCTGTATATTGTTTAACTCTGATGCAATTGAACGAAATGTGCCATAGTATCTCAACTGGAACAAGCATCCACAATGATGAGATCAAGATCAGTATTAATATGATGAGATCAAACATCCTCATATGGATAAGGTTATATATTAACTATGGGTTGGCTTGCATCATTTGAGGAAGGCTGCTTGGAAGGGTCCTGTCCCTAGTTTGAAGGTTGCACTCCCCCTTTGTATGGACCACTTTCTTAGGAGGTCCTGATTTCCACCTTGGGGGAAGCATGGAAGCCTTTATTTTATTTATTTGTACAAATCTCTTGAGAAACATAATGTTCATAGTTATTTGGAAGGCTACAAGTTTCATCTTAGTTGAAATATTCCACACTTTAGAATAAATTATTCTTTTTGAATATCTGGGATTGAATCATTGTACATGTGACTTTGAACAACCCCTCTTTTTTTCTATTTTAGATTTATTGATTATATAAGAGGAATTTGTATCCCTCCATTAGCTAAACTTTAGGGTAACTCATAAAATATTATTTTTGTATTGTAAAGGAAGTTGAGAATCTCCCTATAAATACAGATGCACTTCCTCATGTTTAACCAAGGATAGATTGGGGGAGAAATCCCATGGAAAATTTTTAAGTTTATGAAATTTTGATGGTGATATTTTTTTTTAATTGGTGTATGGATGGCTAGCGAGAGAGATCTCTTGAAGATGTTATTTTGTAGATGTTTCCTAATGGATGGATGTTCAATGAGTGAATGTATGTGTGTGTGAATTGATGAGCAACTGATCTCTTCTTTTCTTGTGGTATTTCATACTTGAATTTATGTAAATGAGGTGTCTATTATCTAATGGTGATAGTGTACCCTCTTTCACCTTCTTGAATAATTCCCTTCAGAAATACATTGGAAGTATTATTGTGGAGAATATTTCCCTAAAATTCTTGAAATTTATGAAGAAACTAGGATGATCTTTTGAGGTATGTAGTGGATTGCTCTAATAATCATTTTGGTTCCACTTCTGATTTTTAACTGGGCAACCATATGAAAAGGCACTAATCTCTAGTCCTCCCGTCACTCATTTTTCTTTAGAAAAATCCAAACCATTTTAGTAGTTTTACTATTCATATCACCTAGAAACTCACTTACAATCTTACCCCGGGGTATCCCCACTTAAGCCATATAAAAGTCAGACTGAAATGAGAAAGAGGGTTCATTAAATAAAAGTGACCTCCCTCTTAGTTGTACTCAAATCATAACTTAGCTTTAGTACTTATCTCAAGAGGTGTGAGTTTGTGTGATAAAAATATATTATGGTCAATATAGCAGCTAGTTATCAATTTTTGGTCGCCCCTTTATGAGAAAAATGAATGTCTTGTTTTCTACTAGAAGGTACTACAACATATGCCTAATGAATATTGGTAGGTGTATTAGTATTAATTTGATTAGAAGATGGTATTGATGCTACCACGTGACTTTTATCAATCTCAAAGTACCCCCACTAAAGTTATAAACTTAAAATGCTGAAAAATTCCCAATGAGAGAGATGTGAGGAAAATAAAGTGGGTTTTTTATGTGGCTGGGCCCAAGGATATTCGTATCAGAACTAAAGGAATGAACTCGTCATGTTGGGTACAAAACTAGTGGTCGAACGAGTGCAAGGGTTGGTCCATTGTATTGTAGGGTAAAATTGACCAAACCCACTGGCTTTTACCAACTTCAAATTAGAGTCAAGCATTATCAAAACCTTGGATTACAATGGATAATTGTATTATATAATTAATCTACCCCTAATAGTTAACAATTATATTTTAATATCGAAATTAAAATTTGTACCTGTTTGGGATAATGCCAGCATAAATTTAGGCCCAAAATGTATGGAAACATTGTCTACATTGAGTTCAAAATAAGAAGAAAATAACATTTTGTGATCTTACAATGAGTGTACCCAAATCTGCATCAACAAAGGATATTGACAAGGTGCCAAATCTTGTTGCTAAAAATCATAAACAATAACGACAAATTGAGCAAGACTATGAATATGAGTTGCGAAATTTCAAGATACTTGTGATAGAAAAATATAAGGAAGTCTTGTCTAAATATTTGAAATTATGCCTTGCTCACAAAAGTAAAATAATTAAAGCACCAAAAAATTGAGAATGGAATTACAATTTCTTTTCAAAGAAAAAAAAATTTATTCTTGATAATTCTATTATAAATCAAACTTCAAAGTATACAATGACTAATCAGTAATCCTCAAGGGTTTCATTTTTTAGTCCTCAAAACAACTATTTTTCTATAAAAATGCTCCTTGGTATAGACAGACTTAGACTATAGATAGATTTTCAGAGTAGTTTCTTAGATTACTTAACATACTAGACATAGAGAATACATACTGCAGTATTCCAATGAACTTTTCGAGAGATCTAAAAGTTCCAATATTTTAAAAAATAAAACCATGGTTAGAAAACCCTATCATGAATTTAGAACAATCTCACAACCACCAGACTGAATATTGAAACCAAATTTTAGATAGGAGGTCATAAACCATGAATTCTTCAGTTAGAAAAGAACCTTCTTGTAAGGAAACTGCCTCTTTTGAAAGATAGTCTATTTTTTATTATTTTCTTAAAATTTCAGTGTGCTTATTTATTTTACACTTTTTCCACTTCAAGCTTATTTTCTTTTTCTACAAATGAAACCTATTGACTATAACCTATTACAAAATGCATCCATTAACCATAACTAATTCTTAAATAAGGAAATGGGATTGTGTCAACTCAGAGTTGAGCCAATTGGACATATTTTTTTATGCATTATTTTCTTAACACTTTGTGATAAATTTTGGAAGAGGATTTAACACGTTGTTAACTCTTCCTCTTAGATTTTTTCTTTCTCCTTATGCATCACCCGCTTTCTTGATCAACGGTTGTCATTAATGTCAACCAAAGTAGCACCAGGGGCTACCCCAATATTGCATGGGAATTTTGACCTACCAAATTACTATATTCTGGGTCAATAATTCTTTTTATGGTTTCTACTTGTTGAGATGTTTCCGCTGATATATGGCATGTCATGTAATTCTTCACAATTTGAGAGATATTCATGTTTGAGGTTTGTAACCCCAATTAGTGGGCTAAATCCCCATGGGGTTGTGGCATGGGTCATTGAAAATTAAATAATTAATAACTTTTAAGCTCCTAAAATCCCTCCCACATTAATTTTTTGAAGCCCCTCTCAACCTAAGCATTTATATAAATTGTGATCCTCATATCCTCCTTATGTAGGGATTTATCTACCTGAAACAGGTCATCGTGGTATTTGCGCTCTAATTTTTTTTCTACAAAGGTTCATAAGCTGAAATTGTTATGAGGCAAAGCAAAAATTCTGAGGAAGCTCCTGCGAAAATTTTAGATAAGGGTGCGCAATATTTTCTGAGATATGACCTACGGAAGTGATTGTTTTTTAAAGCTCCCAAACTTCATCTTAAAGAAATGACCTTGGGAAAATCATCATAAATCTCTCTCTGAGTATCATATTAGAATTCTATAAAAAGTGACAGATAGTGCATATAATGTATCTTTCATTGTATCAATTTCATACCTAAATGAAGAAACAGTGACACGTGGAATTCCGTACAAGTTCACTCTATAGAAACAGTCCATAATTAGGTCATTGTGAGAGATTGGGCATAACTCTCTCTTGAAGAATCCAAATTGGATTAGACCTATGTAATTGGAAAGAAGACTCAGATTAATATTGCAAAATTGAAAATCGCATATTGGGGTGCTATCATAAAAAAGATATGCCATATTCAATATCAAGATCCTAGAAGGAAAGAAAAAGTTAGATCATGTGTTGTCAAGGGCTGCAAAGGACCAGAATTTCTAGGGAAGAAAATAAAAGCAAGGTGTAGTAGAGGGTAGCATGACAAGAGTAGAAATCAAGGTGTAGAACAGAAGTAAGAAGTTCAACACATGAAGTATTCAGGTGGGTAGCACTGCATACAGTTATTGTAAAGGTATCATTATACTAAGTCATTGTAAATGCATCATTATAAAAATTGTACAAGTGTCTATCTGCCAAGAGTTGAAGAGGTGGTGTCGGGAGGTCTAGGATCATCATTAGGTGGTTTTTTCATATTTGGGGTTATGGTCTAGTGTTTCTTATTCTTGTACATCATTCTATATCATTGTAAAATGGACCATTTCCCCTCGTACAGGAGTCCATTCTTGTTTTATTCTTCTATTGGGTGGTAGGTTAGTGGTAGGCTCGTGCATGAAGTCACCAACAGGTTCAATCCGATGAAAACTTTAGGGTGGTAGGTTGGTGCTAAGGTGAGTTGTAGCTCATTAGGTGTTGGGGCATCCGTTCAGTTGACTACTAAAGAATCTCAGGCGTTGGAGCATCCATCCAGTGGGAGCTGGAGAAGAATGATTTTATATATTCTAGGAATTTGGAGCTTTATTTTAAATTGGACTTAAATATTAAATAATTATTAGAAAATCATTCAGGTGGTTTTTGTCCCAGAGAGGGTTTCCACCTTAAAAAATGTGTGCATTTTTTTTCCTTTTGTTTACTGCTATCATTGTACAAAAATTGGTAATAATTGAAGATTAAGTAATGCTCTAATTGAAAAGAATACTAATTCACTCCCCCCCCCCTCTCAGTATTTCCAACAATTGGTATCAGAGCTTGGTTTTTTTAGTAGTAGTTTAACAACAAAAAGGAGGTCATGGAGCATAACAAGAATGTTGTACCTCTGTTCAATGAAAATAACTATGCTCTCTGGAAAGAATGGATGTCTATGTCTTGGCACAAGGTTATGAAGTATGGGACACTGTTCAAAATGGATTTAGATCAACTACGGATGAACAAGGTAATAAGGATTTGGTAAATGATGCAAAATCAAAGAATATTATTATCAGTGGACTTATTGAATCTGCTTATCATAAGGTGTTCAGTTGTAAAACTACCAAAAATGTATGGGACAATCTTGAGAATATATATGCAGGTGACTCAGATGTCAAAGAAGAAAAGCTTCAAATCTATAGAGAAAAAAATGAGTAACTCATAATGAAAGAATATGGCCACATTGTTGCATACTTCCAATACTTTGATGAAATAACCAATACGTTGGAAGGATTGGAAGAGCCAGTTGACGAGAAGACTATTATACAAAATATTCTTAGAACATTACCAGGGAGATTCAAACCAAAGGTATCGATCTTAGAATACAGTGAAAATCTAGACAAACTCAGCAAAGAGGAACTACATGGAGTTCTCATAGCATATCAAATGATACTTGATGAAGAACATGGTACTTTGCATGAATTGCGTTCATTGCATCTAAGAAAAACAATAAGGAAAAACAAAATTCAATTGAAAAGACATGCACCTGCAAGTGTGATGAAAAGGGAGATGATGAAGAAGGTCTTTCAGATGAATAATATGCTTACTTTATGAGAAAACTAAAAATTGGTAAGGGAAAATTTAAAGGTAAAATTCCATTGATATGTTTCAGCTATGGTGAGGTTGCGAATTTCGTAGTAAAATGTCAGAACAGACATGATGGAAATTCAAAAGGAAAGAAAATCTTTAAGAAATTCAAAAAGAAAGAAAAAACTAAAGGATCCAAAAGGAACTTTCTCTCTAAATAAGATAGCTACTCATCCGATGAATATAATGACAATGAAGAAGAAGCCAATGAGAGAGTATTGTTTATGGCCAAGCACAATAAACAAGAGGTATCAAAAAATAAAGAAGAAGGGTTGACCATAGAAGAGTTTTGTAACGAGGCAATAAGGCTTATAAAAGAGCTGAAGGCTGAGAATATCCATTCAAGGTCTCAAAATTGAAGTTGAAGAACACAAATGTATTGAAGGGTCACTTCAAAAGAAGTTGGATGAAAGCAACCAAGAAAGGGAAGCATTAAAATATGAAGTAGTCTCATTGTGTAAGGACGTGAAGAAGGGAAAAATTGTCCAAAACTATGCCAGCAGCTCAAGGGCATTGGAAGAACTCATCAAAAATCAATAATATTACAACGACAGAACTAGCCTGGGTTACAACGAAGAAGAAGCAGGACCTTCTACAACAAAATACAACGAACCTATGAGATCTCACATGTATGTAGACTTCATTGGACAAGATTTGCAAGAACATCCTTGGAAGAAGATTCCTCGATGAATATTTCCATCCAGTTACCAACATTTTTTTCATGGCTATTGTTATTCATGTGAAAAATTTGGTCATAAAGCTGTAGAATGTTTCACGTACCCTAGGAACCAATACAATTCTAGGAGATCCTTCAAATATGAAACTCCTAGGGCTCAACGAAACATCAATAGATTTGAACATTTAGGAAATAATATGGAATGTTACAAATGTCAGAACTTTGGACACATAGCCATAGACTGCAGAAATTAAAATCCTCCAGAAGAATATTCAAAGCCACAGAAAAATGAACATGGAAGAAGAAGAAGACTGATAATTGTGTTCTCGCTCTCAAGGCTCAAAACAAAAAAGATGTGTGGTATGTTGATAGTGGTTGCTCAATGCATATGACTGGAGATAGAAGGAAATTTGTATCTTTGAAAGAGAAGAAGGATGGAATCATATCCTTTGGAAATGATGGATCTTCAAATGTTATAGGTTCAGAAACTATCACTCTCGCAAGGAAATATGTTATAGCCAAGAATGTTCTATTGCTTGAAAACATGAATCACGATTTGCTAAGTGTTGAAAAAATGTGTGCTCAAGGACACACAATGCTATTCAACTCCACGAAATGTGAAATCAAGAAAGGAAGGTATGGTAAAATTGTGGCTACAACATCTCAAGCTCTAAACAGCATATATGTTCTGAATGAAGCAACTAAATAATGTCTACTAGCTAAAGAAGATGAAAGCTAGTTATGGCACAAACGAATCGGTCACATCAAATTTGAAAATCTTGTCAGCATAAGCAAAAAGGAGGCAATACGAGAAATGCCAAAAATCTCAAAACCTTCCAACACACTATGTGAGGCCTGTCGGCATGGAAAGCAAACAAAAGTCCAATTTTAAACAAAATAACACTTGGCATCACATCCATTGGAATTGATACATACTGATCTATGTGGTCATGTGAGAACAAAAGGCTTAGATGGAGAATTATATTTCATGTTAATGATAGATGACTATACCAAATGAAAGTCGTTAGTTTCCCAAAGAAAAATTCTGAAGCATTTGAGTGCTTTAAGATCTACAAGGAGTTGGTCAAAAATGAAATTGATTTAAAAATAAAGTTTTTAAGATCAGATAATGGCGGAGAATTCACTTCCAAATTATTTCATAAATATTGTGACAAAAATGGAATAAAAATATAATTTTCAACAGCACGAACACCTCAAAAAAATGGAGTTACTGAAAGAGAGAACAGAACCGTACAAGAAATGGGTATAACAATGTTTAAGGACTCAAAATTGGATAAAAAAATTCAGGTTCAAGAAATTGATACAACAGTCTTCATTATGAACCGAAGTCTTCTCAGAAATAATTGCAAGAAGACCCCATATGAATTATGAAAAGGAAAACCAGCTAATGCAAAATATTTCAGAATCTTTGCAAGAAAATGTTATATCAAAAGAGAAGATTAAAATTTGGGTAAGTTTGAATCATATGTTGATGAAGGTATCTTTGTTGGTTACTCATGCAAAATAAAGGCCTATAAATGCTATAATCTAAGACGAAAACATATAGTGGAGAGCATAATGTTACATTTTATGAAGATGGTTTTCTAACGAATAATGATGAGGATCTAGAATATTTGAAACTTGAGTCAGAGGATGAAAAATACACAGAGAAAATTCTAGAACAAGAAGCAACTATCAGCGAGGAAAAAGTAAATAATGATCATAAAGATATACCAGAACAAGAACAAGAAGCTCCTCCAAAGAGAAAAAAATAGTGGATTCAAAAGAACCAACCATCAAATCAAATGATTGGTGACATAAATGAAGGTTGATAGCTTCGTTCATCACAACAAGCTCACATTGCTTTTATAGCAACCTTCGGGCCTAATAGTTGTAAGGAAGCCAGCCAGAAGGAACATTGGGTAGCAGCTATGACTGAATAATTAGATCAAATCAAGAATAATGGCACCTGGGAATTATTTCCATGACCAAAACATTAAAATGTCATTGGGAATAAATTAGTGTTCAGGAACAAATTGAATGAAGATGGACAGGTTACCAGAAAAAAATCAAGATTTTCTTGCAAAGGCTATGCACAAGTTGAAGGATTTGATTTCGACAAAACATTTGCACCAATTTCTAGAATGGAAGCCATCCAAATGTTTCTAGCCTATGCATGTTCAATAAAAATCAAATTCTACCAAATGGATGTTTAGTTGGCATTCCTGAATGGCAAATTCGAAGAAGAAGTTAACAGCAAACAACCTGAAGGTTTTCTACTATCAGAAGAATAAGACTATGTTTGCAGGTTAAACAAGGCTCTATATGGTCTCAAGCAGGCTCCCAGAGCATGGTATGCTCATCTTGATGGATATCTATGTCAACAAGGGTTCAAGAAAGGTACTTTTGATAGCAATATTTATGTACAAATAGATAAAGATAATTTAGCAATTGTTGAGGTATATGTGAATGATACAATATTTCGTAGCAAGGGTGATCAACTAAGTAAGAAATTTTATACAAATATGCAAATTGAGTTCAAGATGCCTTTACTTTGTGAGCTAACATACTTCTTAGGGGTTCAAATATCTCAGCAAGAGAAAGGAATAGTTATATGTCAAGCCATGTATATCAAGGAAATGCTCAATAAATTCAAAATGGAAGATTTCAAACCTGTCCTTACTCCTATGGTAACAGGTTTAAAATTGAGCATAGACAACTCATCTAAGGATGTGGAATAGAGGTTGTACAAATCTATGATTGGTAGTATTCTATATGTAATATCCTCCTAGCCAAATGTTATGCAAGCATATGGACAAGTAGCAATATTCCAAGCAGCACCAAAACAATCACATATTGTTGTTTTCAAAAGAATTCTTCGATATCTAAAGGGCACCGAAGAATATGGCTTGTGGTATCCCAAGGATAACAGTATCATTATTCAATACTTTACAGATTCATATTGGGCGGGAACCGTTGATGATCATAAGAGTACTAGTGGAGCAACATTCTATCTAGGTGTCTGTCTCATATTATGATTGAGAAAAAAGAAAACCTCAGTTTCGTTATCTACGTCGGAAGTAGAATACATTGTAGCGGCAACATGTTGTACTCAAGTCCTTTGGACGAAACAAACTTCGCAAGATCTTCAAGTACAATTTAGTGAGCCTATTCCAATATTTTATGACAACACCAGTGCCATCAGCATCTCCAAGGATCCTATCATGCATTAAAAAAAAACACATTCCGATCAAATATCATTTTGTTAGAAAAAAAGTCACTGAAAAGAATATCAAACTTGAGTATGTTGGTACAGAAGAACAGATCACTAATATATTCACTAAACCTTTACCTCATGAAGCATTTGAATATCTTCACCAGAAGCTTGGGATTCTCCCAAGTTCTCATTATATTTTCCTTATTCAAAATATAAAAGGGGATTGGAAGTGTGTCCAGGTCTACAGGATGGTTGTGTTTCAGGGGGAGTGGAAGCATGTACAAGTCTACAGGATGGTTGTGTGTTAGGAGGAGTTACCCTTTGCCATTGATATCAAAGGGGGAGAGAATTTTTTAGGAAAATGTGTCATTATTGCAAGGAGAGTACTTGTGCTTCCATCAATGCAAACGAGGGATATTGTTAATCAATGGTTGTCATTGATGTTAACCCAAGCAGCACCAGGGGCCTCCCCAATATTGCATGGGAATTATGACCTACCAAATTACTATATTTTGGGTCAAGAATGCTTTTGATGGTTTCTAATTTTCTATATGTTTCAGTTGAAATATGGAACACAATGTATTTCTTCACGGTTTGAGAGATATTCATGTTTTAATTTTGTAACCCTAGTTAGTGGGCTAAAATCCCATGGGGTTGTGGCATGGGTGATTGAAAAGTCAATAATTAATAATTTTTAAGGTCCTAAAATCCCTCCCACTTTCACTTGTTGAAGCCCCTCTCCACCTAAGAATTTATATAAATTGTGATCCTCATATCCTTCGTTATGTAGGGATTTTGTTACCTCAAAGAGGCCATCATGTAATTTTCGCACTAAATGTTTTTCAATGAAGGTTCAGAAGCTCAAATGTTTATGAGGCATAGCCAAAATTCTCAGGAAGCTCTTGTAAAAATGTTAGATTAGGGTGCACAATATTTTCGAAGATATGATCTATGGAAGTTAGTGTTTTTGCAGGCTCCTAAACTTCATCTCAAATAAGTGACCTTGGAAAAGTCGTCATATCTCTCTCTCTCAGTATCAGATTGGAATTCTGTAAAAAGTGGCAGATAGTAGACGGATCGTAGTTTTCTCTGTATCAATTTTAGATCATAATGAAGAAAAAGTGACACGTGGCATGCCGTACAAGTATTATCTATATAAATAGTCCATAATTAGGTTATTGTGAAAGATTTGGCATAACTCTCTCTTGAAGAATCCAAATTGGATCAGAACTATGGCATTGGAAAGAAGACTCAGTGTAATACTACAAAATCAAAAATTGCATATTGGGGTGCTATAATAACAAATATACGCCATATTCAACATCGAGATCCTAGAAGGCAAGAAAAAGCTATATCAGGTGTTGTCAAGGGATGCAAAGGACCAAACTTTCTAGGGAAGCAAAGCAAAGAAAGTTGTAGTAGAGGGTAGCATGACAAGAGCAGAAATCAAGGTGTAGAACAGCAACAAGAAGTTCAACACATGAAGTATTCAAGTGGGTAGCAATGCATACAGTCATTGTAAAGGTATCATTGTACTAGGTCATTATAAATACATCATTGTAAAATTTTTACAAGTGTCTATCTATCAAGATTTGAAGAGGCGGTGTTGGGAGGTCTAGGATCATCATTAGGTGGTTGTGTAATAGTTGTGGTTATGGTCTAGTGTGTCTTCTTCTTCTACATCATTCTATATCATTATAAAGTGGACCATTTTCCCTCGTAAGGGAGTCCATTCTTATTTTATTATTCTATAGGGTGGTAGGCTGGTGCTAGGCTGGTGCAAGAAGTCACCAACAGGTTCAAGCCTATGAAAAATTTAGGGTGGTAGGGTGACGCTATGGTGAGTTGTAGATCATTGGGTGTTGGGGCATCCTTTTTATTTTACTATTAAATAATCTCGGGCGTTGGAGCGTTCATCCAGTGGGAGCTGGAGAAGAATTATTTTCTAGATTCTAGGATGTTGGAGCTTTATTTTTAATTGGATTTGAATACTAAATAATTATTAGAAAAGCATTCATGTGGGTTTTTTTCCGAGAGAGGGTTTCCACCTTAAAAACTGTGTGCATTTGCGTTCCTTTTTTTACTGCTATCATTGTACAAACACTGATAATAATTGAAGATTAACTAATGCTCTAATTGAAAGGAATATGGATTCACCCCTCCTCTCAGTATTTCCAACACCCTTCACTCTCATTGTGCCTTTGTTCTTGTTGTTTAATTTCTCATTTCCTTGTCACTATATTTAAACATTCTTTTAATTTATACCATTTCATTGAATACATGTCAATTCTCCTCCATTTTCCCTCACTGAAAATATTTGTGGAGGCATCTTTCCATGTTTGAAAATTGTAACGTTATTCTTCTTCTCACAAGTTTCCTTGATGATGAGGATGAAGTGTTTACTCAAGAGTCAAAACACATTGGTATGAAACATTTCTCACATGGTGTCAACCAAAGGCATGCATCAACACACCTAATTAAAAATATCTAAAACCATGGAGATGATAGATTTATTTCAAAAAAATGATACCATGTCCAGCTGGGAGTTCGTTCGAATGGAAAATCTAAATATGGCATCATAAGGGCATAATTATGCAAGGAATTCATGTACAAAAATAGTAGGTTTACCAACTTGAGATATTTTGAGTGCAATGATATGTCAAACACAAATAATATTATAGTATAAAAAATCAACCCACTTAAGAAGGAAGAATTCAAGATATAATTGATGATGTTGCACTAGATGTGAAAAAAGCTAGCAATGAAAGGACTCACCCAAGGCCACAAAGTGGTACATGAAAATTGTTATGGACTAAAATAAAAAAGCTAACTCAAAAAATTGAAGGAAGAAGAAAGTCAAGAAGTTTGCAACACTTTGCTTTACAAGAGTTAAGTTGCAAAAACATTAATACACTGAATTAAGTATTGGGTGACTTTGAAAAATTTTCAACATAGTAGAGGGTAATTGAAAATTATATTGTCAACTATTCGATGTTAACTTCTTGACTATTTGGGCATTTTCAACCATATATTATCCTTTTACTGATGATCGACTGAGATTATATAGTATCATAGACCAACTAATAGTCATTGATATTGAGAAATCTAGGCCATTAGCATTAGGGTGATTTCCCTTTATTTACAGTTTGTGAATGATATTTAACTTCTTAAGATTAGGATCTTATTTTTTTAGATTATTAATGTTTCTCTTCATCAAAAAATAACCAATGCATGAAAATAAGAAGACAATTGACAGAACATATAGGCTATGATCCAATACCAAAACCTCTCACTCTTTGAGAGCAAAATCCAAAAAAAATTCTTCTTATAGAGATTTCAATTGATGAATAGCATGACCATGACCCTTGACCTAGAGCCACTCCAAGACCAAGACACAGTCATCCTTCTTCTTAGATTATCTTCCTCTTTGATCTTACTGAGATTGCGATCATTTCTTCAAAAAAATGTATATGGCATTGGAACATGTTAGTGTATGGTCATCAAATTATGACGACTATAATAGCATCAAGACACAGTGATACATCACTATAGAATAGCTCCTTCAGAGCACTCCATTGCATTTTACATATACTACCGACCAGTGATCTCTATCCCATCCTCATTGAAGCATCGAGTATTAGGGGAATTTTGAGGTATAGAATGGGCCTCATAAGGAAATTGTAAAATAATAGTAGAAATTAAAAAAAAAAATTGATTACATCATCAAATTTTAGAGGTAAAAAAGAAAATTAAACTACTTTTTCAATTCGTGTTTTCAACTTATCCCCATATGGGTTTACTCAAATTTCGAGTGGGAACACTCGTTGGATGAATAATTTTATTCCTCATTCAAGGAGTACCCATATTGCGTACTCTTTATGGACGTTTCTACACTAAAAATGAGAAATACATGAACATCGTGATTGCAATCGCATTTTTTCATGCATTTGTCATTTTTTGTGTAGCAGGGTCCATCGAAAGTATTAAACATGGGTACTCCTTGGAAGAGGGATTAAAATTTTCATCCAATGAGTACTCCTGTTCAAAATTTGAGTAAAAAATTAGGGATATAAGTTGAAAAAACAAGGTGAAAAATAATTTTAAAAAGTAGTTTAATTTTCTTTTATTATTTTTTAATATTTTTACTCTTTTACCACAAAAGTGTTCAATCATCCCCCATGGTTGACATCATCATCTTGAATCATATTGGTTCTTATAAAGTTTATTTTGGTTGTACATTTTTCTTAGAAAACCCATTTTATACCTCAAATGTTCTCTAATGAATCATAGAATATCGAGATATCACTTTCGACATACCACCGAGCTATTACAATCAAAGCATAATATATCACAACAATTCACCAAACCATACTATTCAAAATAAAGGGAGACTGAAAATTTCTTATTGTCTTGTCACTTAGAATCTCTGAGGTATCCTATTGCTGCAACCCATCCTAAAATTACAAGGATGTCCAAGCTATATTCTTCTATCACAGTCCTCTGAAAAACTCAGAGAAGAATGTTCAAAATTTTGTCTTTGTAGCATATGCCGAGGTGACTATATATAGTGGTTTTCATTAATAAGCCGACATACCATCTTTAATGTTGAATTTTGTGTATCTTGAGAGGTACTCCAAGCCCTGGTGTTCGAGGGTTGGAGGTCAAAGTCCGACGAATGGGATTGTGGGTTTGAGAACCAAGCTTGGGGGTTTCTCACCCATCGATGTTTGGGAAAGAACCTTGATTAAGGTGTTATCACTCTCGAAGACTTCCAAGGCTGAAGAAGGAATCCCAACAGAGGTAACCACAAACCAAACTATTGACTTAATAGCTAGAAGTATCAAGCCGAAGAGGGCTCTCTCCAAAGGCATACAACTAGGAGGGCTAGAGAATTTAGGGTTTTAGGCTAGTTATGAAATGCAGGGATTTTTTTATATTTGGGGTTGGTCTCATTGAAATGAGGATTAGGTCAAGGGGACTACATTAGGGCCAATGAGATGAAATTGCAGTCCATTCGATGGGCCAAGGTAGGTAGGAAGGTTTAACACCTAAAGGTGATTTTGGTGAGATGAATAGACCAGTGAGGAGCTAGGAAAAACATATGAGATGAATTCTCCCTAAACTGAAGAAAATGGGCAAATTATGAAAAATTTCCCAAAACAGAGCATAAAAAACATGAATTATGCCTTTCAACTTGAAATTTAACATATAATAGACATGAAAAGGTTTATAATATTAGAAAAGATTCATACAAATTATCACTGATAAAGAAAACTATGTCAAACATTCATATCACATCAATCACAAAGAAATAACAGCAATTTGTCATTAAAATCCAGGCCAAAATGTTTCTTGATCAATACACAAAATTTAAAACTTATGCCAAAAATTACCACATATTAAAATGAGTCAAAATGTACAATATATAGGCCTCAAACAACCTATCCCAACCTTTGGGGTCGAATACATGAGAGGAGTAGCTGATCCACTAAAATTTAAACTGAAACCTAGAGTGTAGGGTGGTCAAAGTGACTCATCCCTAACTTTTGTGAACTAATTCATTACACCTCATTTAGTTCATTTACCTAAATTATTTACCCTAGGTAATATTAAAAACATGATAATTAAATTTACATCATCAATTACATGAGGTAAAAACATGATTCCCCAACGTAAAATTCAAATTTGTAGAAAAACTAAAAAAAAATCAGTCAATTGTTAAACGCGCAACACCATTTTACCCCCAACTTGCAGGTTGTTTTTTAATGTGATATCGGGGCATTAGACACTAGCCAGCAATGTAGGAGTTTTTTCCACATGTTGTGGCTAGGAGGGTTTGGAAACAGTCGAATTGTTACAGCTAGGTGTCAATACCTTAGCTGATTGTATTATTAGAGTTGTTAGAGTTGTAGAAGTCGAATGGTTAGTCTATCTGTCATGTTTTTAGTTTTTGAATAATTGTAATTAGGCTCTTGAATTAACATAATGGTCCCCACAAGAGGAACCGAAAGGTCATGTGTCGATGTATATAGATGTAATCCCTCGGATGTATAAAAAAAGCAGAGAAAGAGAGATTTCTGCAATAAAACTCTGTGTATTGAGCAATTGCTTCCAGTTGAATAAAACTCAAGTCCCGTTGATTTCCAAACTACCTGTATTTATAATTGTGATGAATTTTTTAACTGTGGGGTGATTTTTCAATGGTAATTCCATTCTCTATCCTTGAATTCCTATAATCTATTGAACAACCTGTGAATTCACCATAATCGCAGGCGAGGCCTGTGTAGAGAACCCTACTCCTAGAACTCTGTTTCATGGTGATAGAAGCCGCGTAATAAAGAAACCCACGTTTGTTCGTTGTCAATTGGAATTCCTAACTGGTTTGGAACCTTAGTTAACAACCAAAGAATAAATGAGGGAATAACGTAACCCCGCATTAACCCTGGTCAATCACTGTAGCAAAACCGCGAGTGGTTTTGAAAAGTGGTTTTCCCATATCGCACCACTTTTGGTGAAAAGGCGGTATTTTCTGAATTGGAGTGATTCCACAGAGCCTTTGATGTGTGGTACTGGATGGAAGAACAAAACCACCTTTTTGTATCCTCGTCGCGTATTAAAGCTAGTACGAGGACACCGAGCGACATCGATGAGGGCCGTCGATCTGGCGCAGGATCATCGGACGACGGTCGAGCAACGAAAATGCATGGGATTTAACCTAAGGTACGGGCGAACGTTTGATTGGCTATTGGATGTAGAGGTGGGGGCGGAGCGAGAGTTCTATTGTAAAGTTTTATTTACAACGCGTGGAGTATTAATATAAGTTGGAAGACTAACATAAAGTCCAGAAAGGCCTAATTTAAGGTTCGGGGATATAATATAAATTTAAACATGGCGGATAGTATTACTTATCAAATTCTGTGAATTTGATAATTAATAAAAATAAATAGACCACGTGGAGCAAGGGAAAAATGGATAGAGACATTTTGCATCATTGACCGTTCCTCCTCAGGGCTAACTTTCGGTTTTGTTGCGTAATTTGTGGTATCAGAGCTATTGTCTGAAGTTGTTTTGCTGACATAGAAATCCGAGTTAGTAGAGGTGCTGGCAGAAGGAGGCCCGTTGCCAATGCAGAGGTGTTGGGGATGTTGCAGAGGGTCGAGGCCAGAATAGATGCCATGGAGAGAAGACAACCCAGAGATCCTGAAGACATCAGCGAACCTGAGACAGAAGAAGCAGAAGAAAATGTTGAAATTCCTCCTAACATGAGGCTCCTTAGAACTGTTCTGGGGTCTACAGTCGAGCCCAGAATTGAAGTGTCAAGTTATGCAGGGGGATTGAATCCAGAAGAACTATTTGATTGGATAAATGAATTGAACAAGTGCTTCGATTATGAAGAAATAAGTGAAGATAATAAGGTCAAGTTTGTAGTAAAAAAGCTGAAAGGACATGCTGCACTTTGGTGGGATGGACTGCAAGAAGAGAGGAGGAGATTTGGAAAGCAACCTATTAAAATCTGGACCAGAATGATGGCCAAATTAAAAGTTAAATTCTTGCATGGTGATTACCAACTGACATTGTATAAGCAAATGCAGAACCTGAGACAGAGGTTGTTGACAGTAAAAGAATACACAGAGGAATTTTACAGAGTAATCATAAGGGTTGGGAAATTCCAACACACACTTGAGAAGACTGCCAGATATGTGAATGGTCTCAAGCTAGAGATCCAAGATCATATTGGTCTCCTGTCTCTTAAGACAGTGGAAGAGGCCTAGCAGATGGCCTTGAAAGCAGAGGAGAAACTCCTGAGGAAATAGTCTGCCAAGAAGAGAGGTACTTTCCGAGGGAAGGGAAGTCAGGGTGGTAGAGGAAAGCCTGCTACACCCAGGGATGGAGCTAACAGTAGCTCACCTCAGAATGCATCTACAGAGGATGATGCAAGGGGCAGAAAGGGTTCTTACAGAGGAAAATGAAGAGGAGGCAGAGGTAGAGAATTGAGGTGTTATATATGTCAGCAAGTGGGACACAATCACTATGAATGTGCAGAGAATGTGGGTGCTGGCCCAAGGAATGTTGTTGTTGCCCAGGTTAGAGAAGAAGTAGAGATCGAAGAAGAAATTATTCTATACAGGGGAGAATCCTTGGTGGTGAATAAGGTCCTGTTGAAGCAAGCCAAATAGGTCACTGAGCCTGCACAAAGGAAGACTTTGTTTAGGAGCATATGCAAAGTCCAAGGGAAATGCTGCCAGCTAGTCATTGATAGTGGCAGCACAGACAATCTGGTTTCCATTGAGGTAATAGAGAAGTTGAATTTGAAGACAAGGGAGCATCCAAATCCCTACAGGGTGTCCTGGTTGCATAAAGGACATCAGCTAGTTGTGAAAGAACAATGTGAGATAGAGCTGCAAATGGGAAAATATAAAGATAAGGTCCTGTGTGATGTAATGCCCATGGATGTGTGTCATAAACTGCTGGGTAAACCTTGGTATTTTGACAGAGCGACAGTGCATGATGGAAAGAAGAAAACTTACAATTTCTTCAAATATGGGGTACATCATACATTGATACCCATGGAAGAAGGAGAGACATCCAGCAGAGTGATTGATCCAAAGACCTTGTTGCTGAGAGGGAAGGAATATCTGCAGCAGATAGAAGAAGAAGAGGTAATATTTGCTTTATTTTGCAAGCCTAAAGTAGTTCTTACTTCTACAAAGATTTCTGATTTACCAGTAGAAATCCAAGAGATGTTAGATGATTACTTTGACATTGTTGTGGATGCTTTACCTGATGAGATACCACCTGTGAGAAAGATCAGCCATCAAATAGATTTTATCCCTAATTCAAATATGCCAAATAAGGAAGCCTACAGAATGACTCCCAAGGAAAATGAGGAAATCAGGAGACAAGTACAGGAATTGGTGGACAAAGGACTGATCCGAGAAAGCCTGAGTCCATGTGCAGTACCAGCAGTATTGAGCCCAAAGAAAGATGGAGGCTGGAGGATGTGTACTGATTCCAGAGAAATCAATAAAATCACAATCAGGTACAGATTTCCTTTGCCTAGAGTTTAGGACTTGATGGACTATTTGAGTGGTGCTAAATATTTCTCAAAGATGGATTTCAAGAGTGGATACCATCAGATTAGAATAAGAGAGGGTGATGAGTGGAAAATTTCCTTTAAAACAAACGAAGGACTGTATGAATGGATGGTAATGCCTTTTGGGTTGTAAAATGCCCCAAGAAATTTTATGAGACTTATGAATGAAGTATTGAAAGAATTCATTGGTAAATTTGTGATAGTATATCTGGATGATATATTAGTTTTCAGCAGAACTAAAGAAGAACATTTAAGACATCTTAATCATGTCTTGAAGAAGCTGCACCAAGAGAAAATGATGATAAATTTGAAGGAATGCTCATTCATGAAGGAAGAGTTGGTGTATTTGGGGTTTGTTGTTTCTACAGAAGGATTGAAGATGGACCCAGAAAAGGTTAACGCAATTGTGGAGTGGCCTTCACCCACGAATGTTTTTGAGGTAAGAAGTTTCCATGGACTTGCTAGTTTTTATAGAAAGCTTATAAAAAACTTCCGTAATATTAATGCACCCATAATTGAGACAATAAGGAAGAGAAAACAACCATTTAAGTGGACTGCTAAAGCATAAAGATATTTTAAGCTGCTGAAGCAAAAGATAACAGAGAAGCCTGGTTTGATTCTGCCTGATATTACTAAACCATTTCAAGTAAAATGTGATGCCAGTGGAGAGGCCATTGGATTTGTGTTGAGTCACGATGATAGGCCTGTGGCATATTTTAGTGAAAATCTGAATGACACCAGAAGAAAATATTCTTCTTATGAGAAGGAATTCTATGCAATTATTGAGGCACTGAAGAAGTGGGGACATTATTTGATGTCCAGGGAATTTGTATTGTATTCTGACAATCATGCTTTGCAGTATATTGTACAGCAGCCCAAGTAGAAACATAAGCATGCTAAATGGCTTGAGTATCTCCAAAGTTTTAATTTTATTTTGAAACATATAAGTGGTCAAGCCAATAAAGTAGCTGATGCTTTAAGTAGGAGGCACATGCTTGTTAAAGAAACTAATTTTGAAGTTGTAGGATTTGATTTCGTAAAGGAATTGTATAAAATAGATCCAGATTTTAAAGAAGCATTGGAGGCATGTAGTAACCCTATTTTAACAGATAGAAGCCAGTGGCTTGATTATTTCCTGCAGGAGGACTTACTATTCAGAAGAAGCCAACTGTGTGTACCAAAATGTTCCATGAGAGAGAATTTGATCAAAGAGAAACACAGTGGTGGACTTGCTGGACACTTTGTTACTGATAAGACTTATGAGCAACTTAGTCACTTTTATTTCTGGCCCAAGATGAGAGCAGAAGTGGAAATTTTTTATGAATAACTACAAGATTTGTCAATATGCCAAAGGAAGGAGCCAGAATGCAGGATTGTACACTCCCTTACCTATTCCAGACAGGCCTTGGGACATGGTGAGTATGGACTTTGTTTTAGTATTTCCCAAGACTCAGAGAGGGAATGATGCAGTCTTTGTTGTAGTGGACAGATTCTCCAAAATGGCACATTTTATTCCATGTTATAAAACTAGTGATGCCACCCATGTTGCTAACTTGTTCTTCAAAGAATTTTTTAGATTGCATGGGTTGCCCAAGAGCATTGTTTCGGACAGAGACACCAGATTTGTGGGGCACTTTTGGAGCACACTGTGGAATAAAATTGGTACCAAACTAAGTTTTAGCTCAGCTTATCATCCTCAGACTGATGGACAAACTGAGGTAGTGAATAGGAGTCTGGGAAATTTGCTGAGATTTCTTGCAGGATAGCATCCCAACTAGTGGGATCATATTTTTCCCCAGGAAGAATATGCATATAATGACTCACCAAATAGGAGCACAAGACAGATTCCATTCCACATTGTTTATGGAATGCACCCCAGAGGAATATCAGATTTAAGAAATCTGGGAAAGGTAGAGCTAAGGAGTGCAGATGGTGAGGAATTTGCTTCAGAGGTCCAGGCCATACATGAAAAAGTGAAACAACAACTACAAGGCAGCAACATCAAATACAAAATCAGAGCAGATTTGAGCAGAAAGGAAGCTCATTTTGAAGTAGGGGATCAGGTTTTGGCACACTTGAGAAAGGAGAGATTCCCAAGGAAGCAGTACAATAAATTGAAGTTCAAAAGGATTGGGCCATGCAAGATGCTTATGAAGTTTTCTGAAAATTCTTATGAGATTGAATTACCTCCTAATGTTGGAATATCTCCCATTTTTAATGTTGTAGATTTGTACAAGTATGAGGATGATGGTGCAGAAGAAAGAGCAGCAGACAGGGAACATATTGAGTGGAGAGAGCAGCTACCTCCAGCACAACCATTGCAACCAAAGAAAATATTGGACAAAAGACCATTCAGAAGGACTAGAGGACAAGATTACTTTCAGTAATTGATCAAATGGAAGGATAAGCCAGAGGAAGATGCCACTTGGATGACTGAAGAAATGTTGCAGAAGATAGGCAGATTAGTGGAAGAGCTCATGGACAGGAGCCCATGAAGAAGATTTCCCTTGGGAGTCTGATGTAGGGGCATTAGACACTAGCCAACAATGTAGGATTTTTGTCCACATGTTGTTGCTAGGAGGGTTTGGAAACAATCGAATTGTTATAGCTAGGTGTCAATACCTTAGCTGATTGTATTATTAGAGCAGTTAGAGTTGTAGAAGTCGAATGGTTAGTCTATATGTCATGTTTTAAGTTTTCGAATAATTGTAATTAGGCTCTTGAGTTACCATAACGGTCCCCACAAGAGGAACCGAAAGGTCATGTGTCGATGTATATAGATGTAATCCCTCGGATGTATAAAAAAATCAGAGAAAGAGAGATTTCTGCAATAAAACTCTGTGTATTGAGCAATTACTTCTGGTTGAATAAAACTCAAGTCCTGTTGATTTCCAAACTTCCTGTATCTATAATTGTGATGAATTTTTTAACTGTGGGGTGATTGTGCAATGGTAATTCCGTTCTCTTTCCTTGAATTCCCATAATCTGTTGAACAACCTGCGAATTCACCATAACCGCAGGTGAGGTCTGTGTAGAGAACCCTGGTCGTAGAACTCTGTTTCATGGTGATAGAAGCCGTGTAATAAAGAAACCCATGTTTGTTCATTGTCAATTGGAATTCCTAACTGGTTTGGAACCTTAGTTAACAACTAGAGAATAAACAAAGGAATAACGTAACCCCGCATTAACCCTGGTCAATCACTGTAGCAAAACCGTGAGTGGTTTTGAAAAGTGGTTTTCCCATATCGCACCACTTTTGGTGAAAACGCAGTATTTTTTGAATTGGAGCGATTCCACAGAGCCTTCGACGCGTGGCACCGGATGGAAAAACAAAACCACCTTTCCGTATCCTCATCGCACATTAAAGCTAGTACGAGGACGTCGAGCGACATCAATGAGGGTCGTCGATCTGGCGCAGGATCATCGGACGGTGGTCAAGAAACGAGGATGCATGGGATTTAACCTAAGGTACGGGCAAACTTTTTATTGGCTATTGGACGTAGAGGTGGGGCCGGAGCGAGAGTTCTATTGTAAAGTTTGGTTTACAATGTGTGGAGTATTAATATAAGTTGGAAGACTAATATAAAGTCCAGAAAGGCCTAATTTAAGGTTCAGGGATATAATATAAAGTTAAACATTCCGGATAGTATTACTTATCAATTCTGCGAATTTGATAATTAATAAAAAGAAATAGACCACATGGAGAAAGGGAAAAACGGACAGAGACCTTCTGCACCATTGACCGTTCCTCCTCGGGGCTAACTTTCGGTTTTGTTGCGTCATAATGCCTTCTCGGTGTCAGAATTGGCTCAAATATAGCTTTTGGGAGAGTCCTTCAAGTATATTTTCTAGATCTGTCTTCGTTTTTCAAAATGAAGGTCATTTTACCTCTCAAAATTCACTCCTCCCAAGACTAGTCAAAAAGTGCACAATGAGGGTGAAAAAATGAAGAGTGTTGTTGCAGGAAATGTTTGGAAGCTTTCCTCAACTCCAAATTGAACTAAATATAGATCATTGGAATTATCTCTCTGTCAAGTTATCATTTGACTCATCATGCAAGTAGTTTGGACACTCCAGCTAGGAGAAAACGTGAGTTCCCCAAGGTCACTCCAGAAATGCAACAAACCTCTTGTAGCACCTGTATTTTGAAATTTATAAAAATAAATGATACCTGTGTAAAAAATGAAGGAATTTTTTCTTCCTTGGATTATTATGGAAAAAAATCCCTCTCACTTTTGTCAAATTAATCTCTGTGTTGTCGGAAATATAGTTTGAAGCGAAACTGGCCCTCTATGTGGCAAATGATATGTCCCTTAGAATGACTTATTGGAAAATGATGGAGGCATGATGTTTATGAGTTGGGATGGCTTAATACTTGCTGATATGATCTTCCTTATGCCTCCTCTACTCATATGTCTCTTATTTCATTGCAAACCCTAGCCCAGTAGGGGAGGAAATTAGGGTTTGGTGTAGGAAAAACAGGGGATTTAGGACTACCTTATAGAGGGAGGGGAATGAAGGGGTTAGGGGATATCTAAATTCTTGGGGAAATTTTGGGGGATAGGTATAGATTTTGGAGAGGAGAGGAAAGTTGAATTTCAAGGATTGAGTGAGGGGAAGTGGTCCAAAATGGAAAAACACGTGCCTAGTCTCAAAAAGGTGTCAAATGGTACCAGTAGGCTAGGGCTTGTGGAAAATTGACGATTTTAAGGGATAAGAGTGATGGGAAGTGGTTATGAAGGTATATTAAGGATAGGGGAAGGTGGAATAGTATCAAGATGTAATTCTTGTTGATTATTTATCCATGGAAGTGATGAAACCAAGAAAAATGCCCACAAAACCCTAGGAAAGGGAAATGAGTTTTCCAAGCACAACTGAGAGACAAATATGGTAAAAACAAAGTTACTTATTTGGAAATGATATTTTTAGAACCTGAAATTTTTGAAGAGCTTTGACTATTACTACTCCTTCAAAAGATGAATTTGATAGTGAAATTACCAATTTTCATGATCTTGACCCTATCACCTAATGATGGCACAAAATGGAAGAATGAGTTGAATGATGACTATGGGACTCTTGGGAAAAAAGTTTTTAAAAAAAGAAGCAAGGTCAATGATAATGACGAAGATCAGGTGAAAGTAGAGTAAAATAAGGTGGGATGGCTGGGATGCAAATACCAGTGCTAACATCGACTGCGACTACGGAAGATAGCTATGAAAGAGGTGTCTAGAACCGCAGACCTCTGTGAATTCATTGATTGGTGTCTTCTTATTTTGGGCATGGAGTCACAATTAGCTGCAAAATAATATTTATTTCTGAAACCAAACAACCTATAAAAACTTAAAATGCGCATACTGCAAACTGTAAACTAGATGTTGAAGCAGACGCTTGTCCAACAAGCTTATTGCACACTTTTCGTAGACTAATCTACTGATAATTTTTTTTTTTTAAATGATACAATAATGCAAGTGCATCCAGTCAAGCAAGTGCTTATGTACATTGATTTTTTTACTATTTATTAAAAGCATTACAGATACAACTTGACCTTTTATCCAGAAAACCCAGGATGTGCAATGTAATGGAAACTCATCATAAATTTTGACTTCATAGTAGAAACAAAGATGTAGAATAAAGATGAAAAATCCTTCCATATACTTAGTTATAGGATCATAGAAAACACTTTTTTTTGTTGATTATCAAACAATTCAATAAGTTGATTATCACAAGGAAGCTACTCATATGGGATATTCAAATCATACCTTGGTTGTAACTTTGCGATATCAATTTCATGTTCAAGAGCATAGCATCCTTCAATCTTAGAAACTAAAGGCAACTGGAGAAAGTGCTCAGAAAACTGATTTTGATCTTGAAAATTGTAATACTGAATTTGAATATGTAACACCAGAATCTATTTCTCAATTTTGTCAACAAACTCCTCTAAAAAGTGAATTTTATCTCAGATCTATATTTTCATGACTTTAGATAAATAGATAGGAAATTTGAGAAAGCCTCATCAATTTGATCATCATCAAAATTATCCCATTATTATTTAAAACCTGCAATCGAGATAGGTATAACAACATACCATGCAATATTCGATCAATTAGGTCATTGAATCTTCAATTAAGCTTTGAGTTCTTTTGATAGTTAGAGTCACGATGAATGTCTTGATTCTTGATTCTTCTACCAGTGGAGTCTTTGGATTAATCTAATATGTGTGGAGTAGCCAGGTGGATGATTTCAGCCTTGATATGCATATGAATAGTGTCCACCATCATCAAACAGATCTAAACTTTTTCATTCTTTCCCAGGAAGGATCTGATATTTTGTTCCCTGACAACGACGCCAATATGTTATCACTCTGCCAGATTCCCAAGGCTAAAGAAGGAATCCCAACAGAGGTAACCACAAACCAAATTTTTTACTTGATAGCTAGCCCTATCAAGCAGGAGAGGGCTCTCTCCAAAGGCTTACAGCCAGGAGGGTTGGAGAAATTAGGGTTTTAGTCTAGTTATGAAATGCACGGATTTGTTTTGATTTGGGGTTGGGCTCACTGAAATGAGGATTAGGTCAAGGGGACTAAATTAGGGCTAACGAGATGAAATTTCATTCCATTTGATGGGGAAAGGTAGGTAGGAAGTTTTAACACTTAAAGGTGATTTTGGTGAGATGAATAGACCGGTGAGGAGCTACGAAGAGCATATCAGATGAATTCTCCCTAAATTTAAGAAAATGGACAAATTATGCAAAATTTCCCAAAACAGAGCATGAAAAACATGAATTCTGCCTTTCAACTTGAAATTTAACATATAATAGACATGAAAAGGTTTATGAGCTTACAAAAAATTCATAAAAATTATCACAGATAAAAAAAACTATGTCAAACATTCATACCACATGAATCCCAAAGAAATAGCGGCAATTTGTCATTAAAATCCAGGCCAAAAATTTTCTTGATCAATACAAAAACTTTCAAACTGATGCCAACAATTCCCACCTCTAAAAATGAGTCAAAATGTAAAATATATATGCCTCAAAGAACCTCTCCCAACCTTAGGGGTCGAATCCATGAGAGGAGGAGCTGATCCACTAAAATCTAAACTGAACCCTAGAGTGTAGGGTGGTCGAAGTGACTCATCCCTAACTTTTGTGAACTAATTCATTACAACTCATTGATTTCATTTACCTAATGTATTTACCCTAAGTAATAGTAAAAACATGATAATTACATTTACATCATCAATTACATGAGTTAAAAACATGATTCCCCAAGGTAAAATTCAAATTTGTAGAAAAACTCACAAAAAATCAGTTAATTGTTGAACGCACAGCATGATTTTACACCCAACTTGAAGGTTGTTTTTTACTTCCTTCTCGGTGTCCCAATCATATCCAATATAGCTTGATGGAGAGCCCTTCAATTCTAGTTTCCATATATGTCTTCAATTTTCAAAATTAAGGTCATTTTCCCTGTCCAAAATCACTTCCCCCAAGACTGGTCAAAAAGTGCAGAATGAGTGTGCTGAAATGAAGAGTGTTGTTGAAGGAAATGTTTGGAAGCATTCCTCAACTCCAAATTGAGCTCAAAATATCTCCTTGGAAACAAATATATTTATATTTATAATCAGACTCATCATGCAAGTAATTTGGACACTCCAGCTAGGAGAAAACTTGATTTTTCCAAGATCACTCCAGAAATGCAACAAACCTCTTGTAGCACCCGTATTTTTGAAATTTCTAAAAAAAAATGATAGATGTGTAAAAAAGGAATGATTTTTTTCTTCCTTGTCCTATTATGGAAAAAAACCTCTCTCCTGTTTGTCAAATTCATCTTTTTTTGGTCGAAAACATAGTTTTAAGAGAAACTGGCCCTTTGTGGCAAATGATTTGTCCTTTAGGATGAATTCTTAGAAAATGATGGAGGCATGATGTTTATGAGTAGGCATGGCTATATTATTTCTGAAATGACCTCCCTTATGCCTCCTCTACTCAAATGTATCTTATTCCATAGAAAACCCTAGCTCAGTGGGAGAGGAAATTAGGGTTTGGTGTAGCCAAAACAAGGGATTTAGGACTTCCTTGTAAAGGGAGGGGAATAAAGGTGTTAGGGGTTGTCTAAATTCTTGGGGAAATTTTGGGCAATAGGGATAGATGTTAGAGAATAGGGGAAAGTGTAATTTCAAGGATTGAGTGAGGGGAAGGGGTCCAAAATGGAAAAACATAGTCCTAGTCTGGAAAAAGTGTCAAATTGTAGCAATAGGCTAGGGCTTGTGGAAAAATGATGATTTTGAGGGATAGGAGTGATAGGAAGTACTTAGGAAGTTATATTAAATATAGGGGAAGGTGTAATACCATCATGATACAATTCTTTCTGATTATTTAACAATGGACGTCATGAAACCAAGAAAAATGCCCTTAAAACCCTATGAAAGGGAAATGAGCTTTCCAAGAACAACTGAGAGACAAATATGGTAAACACAAAGTCACTTATTTGGAAATGATAGTTTTAGAACCTGAAATTTTTGAAGACCTTTGAGTATTTCTACTCCTTCGAAATATGAATTTGATGGTCAAATGACCAATTTTCATGATTTTGACCCTATGACCTAATGATGGCACATCATGGAAGAATGAGTTGAATGATGATTATGGGAATCTTGGGAAAAAATTTATAAAAAATGAAGTGAGGTCAATGATAATGATGAAGAGGAGGTGAAACTAGATTAAAATATGGTGGGATGGGTAGGATGCAAAAACCAATGCTAACATAAGGTATGCCATGTGATAGGTGAGGATGATAGTTCTCGGTGACACGATTCTAATGAAAAAAATGTCATCTAAATCTGAGTTTTCATTGAAGATTTATGATTTTTAAAGTTATATTTTGGGGTTACACTTATGTGTCAAGCTCAGCTTGGTGTAAATTTGACTTGGACAAGTCGTGGAAGCCCCTAGATCATAAATTTTTAGGAGTCCTTCATTTTTGTATAAATGGAGGGTGAGTATAACACATTTGAGCATCCATTTTTAGGGACAAGTCTCCTAAACTATATCTCTTAATTGAAGGCTAGCTACACCAAAGAGAGGTTCAATCACAATGTGGGAAAATTCTACATAGAATACTAAAGTTCTAGGGAGGAATGAGAATCTGCTGAGGGATTATCTCAAGGTTAAACTACATGTCTAAAAGTTCTATTTAGAAGTCGAGACTTTGGGCATGAGTATAGAATGAGTTCATGACTGTCTTAGGGCTAGAAACGTAGGTCTAAGTATTTTTTTTAGGGTCGAGGGGCTGGGAAGATAGGATGAGGCACAGGAGTGACATTTTTTTGTTGAGTGGATGATGGTTTGGGCTATTTGGAGGATGTCGAAGGCTACAACCAACTGGATACGATTTTAGGGTAGTACTAAGGTGAAAAATGTCTAGAAGGGTCAGTGTGGCATCAATAGTGCTTCTCCAAGGCAAGATACATCCATTGTGTGTTTAACTTGCTAACTGGATGAAGGATGAACTCTTGTATGGTATTCCCTAACTAGGACTCCAGCAGACAATAAATGAAAACAAAGTACAACATTTTTGTGGTGCTTTTTCGGTAAAAGTATTTGAACAAAATTTGGATCTGTTAAAGGAAGCCTGTGGAATTCAAGAAGGAGGCGAAGTTCTGGTGATTAGAAGCCCTACACTAGTGATAGATTCCACATTGATTGGGAATTAGATGTGCAACAAAAGGCTCTCATGCATTGGGTCAAAGTGTTAACTATTGTGAGGGTAAGTTTGATGTGTAGATTGTAGGAGGCCTTAAGAGTTGGTTGGAGGAGCCCATGTGGATTGGTGGGAGGCCTACTAAGCATCGGAGGTGACAACGGGAACATTAGATCAGGAGGCAAGGGGAAAAAACAAGGTATGTTGCAGATGAACCCGTGTATGATGGATTAATGGTTACCTGGGCGAGGACACATTGGGGTGCCTATATTTTCAAAATAGCTCCTCTATTACAGGGCAAAGGGAAAATTGGTGGAATCTATGGGAAACCATGCATAAGGGTCTCCCATGTGTGGGGATGCCCTAATTAGGAGTAGATTTTATAGTGCGGACATGGTCTCTCATTGACTATTGGATTGCTACGTGAGAGAAGACCAAGCGTGCACGAGATTGGACACTTATGTTCTACTAGAAGACATCATGATAGTGTCCAACTTGGAGCCAAAGTGCAGCACCTTGATGGACAAATGTGACTTCTATCCTAGAAGTTGGTGAGCTCAAGGGTCTGATCACCCAGGAGTAGGATTGTGGAGCCCAAGACTTCCATGCGGAGAAGTAATTCTAGAGTAGATGATGGGCATTCCTCCTAGCCTATGTTCATTATGGGAGATGGACATCTTGCAGTGATAGATGCTATCCCTTCGGGCCCAATGTTGGTCTTCATCGTTGCAGCATAGGAAGACCATAGTGGGTTGAAGTCCCTGAGTATATGAGGAGTACCAATGGGTAGATTGAGAGTTGTTCACAAGTGGAGTTGTGAATAGCTTGAAAGGAGTCTCGATGCATTTTCCCCTTGATGGATGAAGGGACAATTAAAGAGCATATTGGATAGTCAAGATTCAGTGGCCACATCGACGTGTAGCGTTGATATAGGCAGGAGCTGCAGCTCAGGAGCCGAAGGACCCGCAAGGTACAGGGTATGATAGAAAGGGGTAGTTAGGTGCTACAACCATATTGTCAGAGTATCGTGTGTTGTAATAGTGTATGTATGAGGGCCATTATCACTTTTACGAGAGCACCAGACTATTGTATTATATGTTGTTAATATAATGAATTTAGACTGAAAAAGTAAAAAATTTCCTATATTTTGTGCAATTGTGATTTACTAGTTTGAATTTCCGTTGTGTAAATTAGTTTAGTGGTTAAGATTCTTGGTTTGGTAGTGCCAATGATTTAGGATTCACAACTCTAACCTTGACCCAAGATCGTCTAAATACAAAATTCAATAGATGCATCCTATGCTATGAAGTGACATGAAATTCTTCACCTTATTCAGAAGTTGACATTGAGGTCCTTTGGAGGATGGTCATGCTTGTATTTGGAGGGATATTATGGAATCATATACATTGACATATGCTCAAGAATAACTCTTCAAACATGACATTAATTATTTGACTTTACATGAAAAATCCTAATGTTAAAATAAAATCACTTAATCATGAAAACCATGAAGCAAGGCTCACAATAATAATTTTATTTTCTTCATTACATCATTTACATAAATCACAATTACATGCCACTATGAAGACTGAACATAGTTACACTTTTCAACAATGGAACCCCAACAAAAGAATGAATTAAGTTTAATTTTGATGGAGCTTCCAAAATAAATTGACGTTTTTTCCAACATAGATTAGGCCTTCAAAAACCATAAAGGATGTATAACAGGAATATTTTACTGACTCTAGTATTGAAAAACAAAAATCCTAGTCAAAATTATAGCTCTAATTCGGGGCACCGAAGAATAGCCAAAACAAGGAATCAGAAGAAAGATCCAACACCCCACTTGGGAAATGATTAGTCATATTCCTTCGAAAAATTTGGCACAATTTTTTTTTGATAATTTTAAATCCATATGCATAAAGAGACTTTATAATTAGTTGTCTCCTTCATAAGAAAATAGATCCATATCCATTAAAGAGGAAAAAATGTTACTTTTAAGTTTTAACTACCCTTTCATCTTCTCGTGAATTTCCCTTTTGACAACGCAGACATAACTGCATTGAAGAAATAACTTAAGTTACCAACAATAGAACATCCACAAAATAAAGAAGTTTTGGAAAATTAAAATCATAAGGATGAAATGATGAATCTCAGCATTCAGTTGACAACTCAACTGAAAAAGATGGAAATTGAAATGGAAAAATTAGTGTAGGAAAAGCAACCCAACATGGAAGAAGTCCTTGTTACTGCCATTCCTATAACTTTAGCATGAGCTCCAATGGCTACAATAGCTCCATTATCTATAGTAGTCCCAGCTACTACAACAGTTCTAGTGTTAACAGAAGTTCTAGCTACTACAACTACACCAACAACAATATCAGCAGTACCAACAACCCATCCCAATGATGAGGCAAGCATATTGATTAAAGCCATGAAGGATATGTCAATTCAGACTACTAAGATCAATAGGCTCAAAGAACAAGTGAACAATCTAGAAGATGAAAAGAAATTGGCTCAAGTAATGCATAAGGTTGAAACAAAAAAATCCAACAAATTGAATGATAGGATCCAAAAATTAGAAAAGGAATTGACATTAGCAGAGCCTTTATCCCAAGAAAAGCAAAAACAATGGGTCAATATCATTAACTCTATTAATGATATTTGTCCTTCCATCCAAGTTATATTTGAGCAAAATTATTTGACAAAAGAAACAAGTAATGTAATTTATAAAGTCAAAGAAGAGCTTCGAAAGAAACCAGCAGAAGACACGCAGATAATTAAGTTTCTTAATTATAAGAAGAATAATGAATTAGAATAACTTGGGATAAGTTACAGAACATAAAACATATTAGAGGTGAAGAAAGATATTTCCAAGAGAAATATAATGACACAAATTCAGGATAAGTGTCAAACTATGGAGCTTGCAGTGAACAAATTCATGAACAAGTTTGATGTTTTGAGACAAAAAGGTTTGCCTAATCCATTAGTAATAAATTGATAGAATAATGAGGCATGAAGATTATGATAAAAATATCGTGGAATTAGATAAATAAAATTCCAACAATTCCTCATTGAAAGGAATTCCTACAGGCAAAGTACTCGTTCAAATATTTGAAAATCTATTTTACCTCCAGCATGACGTAAATCATCTTTTTGTAAAAAAGCCTACATTTACCAGGTATAATGAGGCATATGAGATTTATAGGAGGATGGTAAAAATCAAACTTCCAGATGAATAAGCCTAGAAAAAATGGTGTGATTTACTGTGACAGGTAAAAGTAAAAATAGGTAAAAGTGAGACAAGGTAAAAGAGAAAATAGAGCATTCAGATAAAAGAAAGTTCACAGAGTTAAAGAGTAGACAGATAAATAAATATGAAGGCATTTTAAAGGGAATTCATAGGTTATATTTGAAGATAGATGAAAGACAACCAGTGTAAAAGATACAACCAGCGTGAGAGATAAGATAACATAAAAGAAACAAACTACAAATCAAATAAATAGGGACAACTTGCATTTAGTTAAATATTTGTCTCTATCTTCTTGCATGAAGATATTTTGTTTTCCTTGAATAAATCCTATATCATTTCATAGGATATTTTGTAATAATTTGTATAAATATTTCATCAATTCGAATTATTGAGGGTGGATTCCTGAATACTTCTATAGTTGAATTCATCTACTACCTGAGGGTTTATTGTACCATTTCCAAGTTGACAGAAAGGACAAGTAATAAAGGAATTTCTTTACAGGATTCATGTGTTGAGCTACTTCAGTGAAGTATATTTCAATTTTTCATGTTATTTTCTTAATTATTCCATAAACATGCACATTTTTCTAAATCTGAATGTTATAATTGGAATTTTACTGCAGAATTTGTTTAATTACACTCTGCTTTGAACTATTATACATTTTAATGTTTTCTTCTGATATTTGGCTTTGAGAATCCTTAATTTCTCTCTAATCCCAATTGACCTCTTTCACCTTCCTTCATCATCTAGTTTAAGGAATCCTTAACTACTGCTTGATCACGATTGAAAATGACTTCACCATTCAGCTTTTAAGATCTGATTTTGCTTAGCTACCCTGCCTAGTAACACTTCATTTAGAACTTGCTTATGTTCTTTTTTCTTGAGATATTGACTCCATAGCCTAATGGAAAATTGAAAATAACCTATCCATCTAAATCAGTAATTCCACAAACAAATCAAAATCAAACCAAATCAATCTTTCATAACTAGCCTAAAATCAATTAAAACAACAGAGTTAAATCATTAAGAGAGAGCCCTCTCTGAGCATTAGGAAGGTTAGATACTAATATCCAAAAGTGGTTGATAGCTACCTCTAATATTTCTTTAAAAACACATAACAAAGCTAGGAAATTTTGGAGAGATAACGAAAAGCACAATCCATCTATGGTCAAATGTATTGTATTGTAGCTAGCTATGTGTGGGTGTTATACAGTGGTATCTGAGCATGGTTCAAGCCTTGGACTAAATAGGCGGTGTGTTGATGATTCATTTCTTTTGGTTGCATATGTGTTTAGTATGATTTTGGTCTATATGTTCTTTTTTTATCCATGTTGTGTTCGCCATGGTGGAAGTGGTGTTGCCATGGAAGTGTTGATGGTGTTGTTGTCAACATGTTTTCATAAGTGAATGACTAGTTATCTATTTCTTATGCTTTTGTATTGTCTTTTCATGCTTTCTTACATATTTCTACATATTGTACATGCATTTATTCCTTACTCTAGGGTTACATATTAGTCATGCTTCAGTGTTATCCATGTATGCTTGCTTGTGTGATGTCATATGTTGAGCATGCATTGGTCATTCATGATTGGTAATATATGTCAAGTGGATGCATATGGTCAAGTTTTCAATGGTTTGATTGAGATTGTTATGCATAAGTTTGTTTTATGAAATTAGGTCATCATGATGATATTTGTATGTTATGATGCTAATGTGTTGGCTAAGATAGAGTAGGAGATGACCACTATCAAAGTGAATTTGCAAAAATGGACTTTGGTGTAAGAGCAGATCATCATACAAGTTATATGCTTGCCATGGAACTATATGATTCATCGTTGTTGTAAGCATTAGGGTTAGTTATATTTTTTTCATTATATTGTTATTATGGTTACATGCATCATAAATGCTAGTTATCAACGTAGTCATATGCATTATGGTTATGTGTATGTCTCTCACTCTATTGATGTTATGGTCACATACATGATAGATGTTAGTCAAATAATGTGATCATATGTACATGGGTTGGTTATACATGAATTATATTAACTTGATGATTATTTTATATGTTGTTGATGAGTATTTTATATGTTAATTTGTTGATTGTTATAAGATACTTAATTTTATGATCAATTTATATGTTGTTGATGAGTATGATATAGGTTAAACTATTATTTTTGTATGATAGTTAGTTTGATGATTAGGTTGCATGTTGATGATGAGAATTATATATAGCTTTTTGTGCTTATATGCTACTAACTTGATGATTAGGGTCATTTCATTCAGATCTTGATATTATATGTATCATATTTCTTTGGATTGGCTTATGTAGATATTTTAGGGTTATTACGTTCAAGTATGACTTGATATATTTGTGATATTGTATACTACTAATCTAGGTTGTTTGTTCATGTGTGATTTTTATGCATAAATGACAATTGTTTGGGAGTTTATGATGTGAACATGTTGGCTAGTTATTGTTATGGATATCACAACCTTATTTAGGTTTCAATTGATGTGTTGTGAAGTTAGATAATGGTAATATGTATTTATTGTGTAGACAAGATAGCCGCCCTTGAGATACATTAAGGTATGAGTTTGGTTTTTTCATGTACTTGATGCTTGATTGTTTGATCATGTTATCTAGATGGTGTTGAATTGTTTGTGTCCATTATGTCATCTAGTTGATTTATCTAACATGGTACATTTATAGTTTGTTTGAATGTTTAACTAATTGCATGATATGAGTATGTGTCTATAAGATTTCATGAAGGAATGATCTTTCTTTAAGATGGTTGTGATGACACATATGTGTTAAGATATTCAGTGTATGCTTGAGTGTAAGTAGGTGATAGTTGTAGCATTAGGTGTTATGAATGATGAATGAGTTGATTGTTGATTATGACATGGTTTTTTGTCTTGGTATTAGCTGATTTGAAATTGACAGATATGTTGTATTGATGTTTGGTATATATGGATGGCATGTGTGTTTAGTTACAAGTCAGCATGCTTGGCCCAACAAGGTAAGATAATTGGTATGGTGTTATGTTTATATATGCACTAACACTTATGTGTTTATGGTAGTATGATGCAGGGGATTACATTGCAAGATACTGCCATGAAATCTTGAAGAAAGCTCAGGTTTATATTTCCTTTGCAAGCATTGGGAACCATGGGGATTGGGTCATAGTGTTTGTTGCTATGTCTTGTTCTTTCAGTATTTTGATTTGGTGGCCCTTGATTTGCAGTCTTGGTTGCGTCTAGTGCAAGATGATGCCACTTCATTCTATTGTCGTATTTATTTTGGTTTCACATGTCCTTGTTATTCATGTTCATTTTCTTACCTTTTATGTTTTTAGGTTGTTGGGAATTCATTGGGAAAAGAGGAGAGTTTATGGAGATTTGGAAGAGGTAAATGAAACCTAGTAGGCAATGAAAGACTTGGATGAATATTGGTGCATGTATAAGGGAAAATAAAGGTAAGAATGTGATAGCCAGTTGAATTGTTTGGGTCCATTGAGGTAAATGGACAGTGATAGGACAACCATGAGAAAGATAACAGAAAGGGTAAGGTAAATGGATTTTAGGTTTCATATGTCTTGGCTATGTTGGCAACTGTATTTCTCAATATTGTTCATGTTGTGCTTGAATAAAGGAAGTTCACTTAACCTATACCTTATGATACCTAGGAATCATGTTGTGATCATCATTATGTAGATTTTTATATATGTATACATGTATGTCTATATGTATGTATGTATGTTGTCTTTGATAGGGTCACCTTGAATCATGATTGTTTAATGATAACGTTTATATGTATATATGTGTGTGTATGTATGTCATTTTCTGGCAAGATGATCATTGTTTTATTTTAATTATTATATATGTATCTATGTATCTATGTATATATGTCACTGTCTAGCAGGGTTATCAAGGAACATTCTTGTGGAGGGACGATTTCTCAGGTAGGTGAATCCCATGAAAATATTCCTAGCCTTATGGGGAATCAAGTGGTAAGAGTAGCCCTGACATATCTATGAGGTAAGTATCATGTGGAAATGATTTAATGTTATATTCTTGTACTATGCCTATGCTTATGTTATGGATAGGTAATGTTGAGGGGTACATCAGTGAAGTGAAGGTAGTGTGATATGTGACATGCTAGGATAATCATGGATAGTAGAAAGGTACTAGAATCAAGGTTTCTTGTGGGGTGAGTGTCTATTGTATGGATCTGCAGTACTACTATTGTGTATATGTTGTGCATGATTTATATTTAGTGATTGTACTTATGATGGTGTGTACATGTAACATATGTAGTATTGTATACATATGATGTTGTATACATGTTGTATATATGGTTTTCTGTGTATATTTCATATGCAATGCTAGGTATAGATGGTTCTATGTACATGTTGGATATGTGGTGTTGTGCACATACCGTATTGTGTTCATGTTTGATATGTGGTGTTGTGTGCATATGGTGTTATGTGCATGTTGGATATGCATTGTTGTGTACATATGGTGCTATGTACATGTCGTATATGCAGTGTTATGTATATTTGATGTTGTGTGGATGTTGTACATATGGTTATACATACATATGGTGTTGTGTGCACAATTGTACATGATCTGAAAGGAGTGTATTAGTTTCTTCTGCTAAGTGTCCTTTTAGTATTAAAACATGTACAATTTGTATCCATTTGTTTTCTTAAGGAATGAATATTTTAACCATGAAACATAGATGAATTTGTGGGTTTTAAGCATGAAAATAAGCCTAAATAACATTGTAAAACAATGTATAATAGATAAATAACATCAAACATAAGTTTTACACACTAGGCATGATGAAGCAGTTCACCCCTCCTGGGCTACATCTACTGGTCCCACTCCCAATGGCATGTCCCTCTTTTTCATTATGATCGAAATTAAAAATAAATGTGTTTAAAAGCCTCTAATGGCTAATTTATCTTCACCAGTGGCTACAAAATGCTCAAATTAGTCTAGGTAGACTCTTGTTTCACCCCAATTCGTTCAAAATTAACCTCCCAAAGCTTTTTCCCAATAACTCCTGCAAAACCTCCACTAAAAGTGGAGAACTACCTCTATCTGTGGTTAAAAATAGAAAAATATATAAAATATCGTTGCACTCTATCAACTCCACCAACTTAAACATTAACACTAATCGTTAAGGGGTGGGGGTGGCCACATGCCAACCCCCAAAACCCCGGTTACCATAAATGTTGGGCGGAACTCCAGTTAAAACCCCAAGTGAAATGTAGTTAGTTGTGGAGTTGCCTTAACCTTCGGCTTAATGGTTGCTCCTGACCATGAAATATGGGTCATGTGATAGTGCATTAAACTTGTGATAAGTGTTAAGGTTACAATGGTTGGCAGAATTTCTAACCACGCAGATATACATGTCGATGGGCTTGTCGGAGAAGTTTCATGTCAGGGTTGTGGAACTATCATGCCATATATTATATGTTGTTGTTTGAATACCATTCCATGTGACCAAAAACCATGGGGCCGTCGATGGGTTGGGACCACCGATGATCCCCCCCTCAACTTAGAAAACTTTACAAAATAAAATTGTCTGGTATGCTTATAGGTTAAGAATCACGTGATAGGAGAGTTGATCAAGACCTATGCAGGTGTGCATGGAGGTCACGAGGTCAAACCCCCAGGACTCCACCAAAATTTTACTCAACGGTCAAGGGGACACGTGGCAACCTCTAGGCTGGCAACGTGTCACACATCCAACAGCCCAAATAAAATTCGCACAACGCAAATCTTCGGCCCTGTATGTGCCACATGGAAAAATGTGATTGGATTTCAGAAAAGGGAATATTACTAGTATATGCCACCTGCTAACTATACCTGCATGCTGACTAGGCATCCCAGTCACTCCTATCACAGAAATTTTAGCTGTTTAGGAAAAATATCAGAACGTGATATCTTCCTCATACGACATCAGTTTTTCAAACCGTTCACGGTGCTCGAATCACAACGACGAGACCTATCGAGTTTCCCAGGTTTAGTATAGTTCTAAGGACTTTTGATTTTTATCAAAACACATAATCTCATGATCAGTACATGTGGTGTTGTGTGCAAGTGGCGTCATGTACATATCATGCATGTAGCAATATGTACATGCGGTTTCGTGTACATGTTTTTTTGTGTACATGTCGTGTATGTGGTGTTGTGTATATGTGGTATTGTATACAAATTGTACAGGTGGTGCGACGTACATTTGGTGTTGTGTACACATTGTGCAGGTGCTGTCATGTACATGTGATGTTGTGCACACATTGTGCAGATAGTGTTTTTTACATTTGGTACTATGTACATGTTGTGCATATGGGACTGGTATACATGTGGTATGGTGTGAATATTGTACATGTTTTGTTGAAGGCATGCAATACTATGTATGTTCATTGTGTAGTCACGACATCGTGACATGTGTATTTGTTGTGTTATACTATGTGTACATATATGTATTCTATTGTACATTGGGTGTAGTCGTATGTGTTGTGTTGTACACTTGATGTATGTGTATGTATTGTGTTTTGTTTTACACCATATGTATGTGCATGTATTTTTTTTTGTTGTACACCGTATGTAGCTATATGTATCGTGCTGTGTTGTACACTGGGTGTGGGTGTATATATTGTGTGGTGTTGTATGCCTTGTGTGGATGTAAATGTTGTACAATATGTGTATGAGTACATGGTTGAAGAGAAGCTCTAGGTAGTTTCCGGGTGTGGAAAGTGAGCTGGTGTGTGTATGGAAAGAACAAAACATAATGGTAGAATCTGATGATTGATTAAAGGATAAGTATCAGTATTTTATTTCATTTTTATTTTGCATTCGATCTGTGATTCTGAATTATTATGGTTACATGTGGTTTATGATTATGGTTTATGGTGATCGCATGGGATTCATGATTTTGACTTATGATAATTATGTTTTGAGCTAACAAGTTGTGAAATGTTTATACACGATGATTTTATCAAAGATATAGTTTGACTAGTGTTACAGGAAGTAAACAAGATTATAGGTGTAGCTTATTGACGAGCTACCAATGAGGTGTGGTTTGAATTTATTTTTAATCTAACGGTAGTTATGTGCTTGGTATAGAAAGCACAGAAGTACCTGGTTCTGTGGGTGAAACTGATTGCAAGAACTAGTATCATCGACAAAAGGAATTCGAACATGCACTAGTACGATGGTACATCACCTCAGGAGAAAGGTCGTTGTGGGAAACTGGTACCCAATACTATACACTTATTTCCATGAGCATGTTATGACCAATATCATGGTTCTGAGGTATGGATATGCCTTGGATTTTTTATCTTCTGATGTAAGGAATCCCTACCAAGAAATGGGTCACCCGAGATAAGGGATGCCAAGAAACCCGGAAGGTGAGTGACTGCATGGAAGGGGGTTACCATATTTCATGAGGGAATGTGTAGCAGATAAGGAAAGTTTGGGGATGTATTTATTTTGGTCATTAGCATTAAAAAATGGAATCATTTTCACATTGGGTGTGTGCACTAGAACAATGAGATCGTAATTATTCACTGAGAGGAAAAGTGGTGCATGGCTGTAGCGTTGGAAATTGGATGCAGCTTTAACCCAAACAATGGATTCTAAAATTCTTGGGAAGGAGCTGAATCATTGTATTACTTTGAGGGTGGAGGTGTGAGCCTCTTGATTTTCTTGTTGTTGATACAAGCATCATGTCCTTTTATTTGTTGGTTGAGAAAATGTGCATATGTGTATATTATTGTAAATATGGTAATGATATGTACATAATGATTTCATATTTTGAGCAGATTATTCATTTTAAATACTATAGCGAGTTGTATTATAAACCTCCATGGAAGTGTGTTTTATTTTTATCAATTTACTTGTTTGTAGCTTTCATTGAACACTGAGGATGGTGTACCCACAAAGGGGAGGGTTATGTAACAACACTGGTGAAAATTCCATGTACTAAAATTTAATAAAGGAGAAAATAATAACCATGGTTGATGGGACACTTATATTCCAAACCGAATGTCGTGAAAAACATCCTAGTGGGTCTTCATTTCAGTTAATATGGCTAAGGAAATTGGCAAAGGAAAACACTTTGGGAAGGAAAAATGGCATTTTTGTCACATTTATTTATGAAAATAATGGAAATTAAGAGAAAAAGGAGGAAATAGGTCACGAGTTGCATGTAAGGAGGAAAATTAAAGAAAATAATGGAACGTGAAGAAAATAGAGGCCTCATCAATAAAAAGGCTTATGAGGATTAGTTGGAAAACTTTCTCTAGTTCAACCTTTTATGAGCTCAGTTTTGGGAGCTCTCTCATCATTCTCTCTCTCTCTCATACTCTTGGACACTGGGAGTTTCTTGGAGAATTTTGGAATTGGACCAATAAAGAAAAGAAAGCATGTATAAGGAGGAAATCAAAGAGGAGAAGGAATCAAGCAACTACAACAAGATTCTTTGCAGGTATCAATTTTCAAGTATGTTTTCCTTGCTAGATTTGTCATGCATGGTATTTCATTTGGTTATTTATTTTCTTGCCACAGGTTTTTCCCTAGTGTGACACTGTATTAAACTTAGACTTGTCATTTCTAGATAGCCATGGTGTTGTGGAGTTCTCAGGTTTGATGTGGCTATATTTTCGGATGGATCTGAGGTTCAGCAAGGTGGATCTCAGAATGATTATGGAATCAGTCGATGTGTTGCCTCAGTTTAGGGCCTAGTAATCTGTGCTTTGATTGTGGTAAATATTGAGAGGTGGTTTTCTCTCCATTTAGGCCTACGGATCCTAGGTTTAGGATATATGGTAAACCCTAGAGATTATGTCTCGTTTTAGGGCCTATTGACCCCTAATTTAGACTATGGGTTCTGGTAAAGCCTCAAAGACTAAGAGACAATAAATTTCCTCATGGTTTAGGTGAAGATAATCCGATAACATCCATGCTTGTGTTGGCATGGTGATTGTGTGTGGATAATGATAAAGAATGATTTATATTTGATGAGGGTCAGGTGATTTAACCTCGGGATGCCCTGGATGGTTCTTTTGTTTTGAGTCACACAATCATGCTTCGAATATAGCATAGGGGTGATTAGATCAAGAGAGATTTGTCTCAACCAATATATGGTCGGGTGGAACGTGCTAGTCCCATCTCTCGTTAGTTTTTACATTCAGTAATGAAAAACTCACTCCTTTGGTATTTGGTATTCAAATGTACTGGTTTATGTATGAATTTTATTGTTGTTGTATCCATTATATTTATCTCATTATTGTGCTTGTTATAAGCATGTACTTGATCAGTGATGATGTATGGTTCTAACCGTGTTTTTACTTTAAAATGAATGCATAATGTATCTATGGTCAGGTATATTTTATTGAATCTAATTTCGTTAGGGATAAATGCTTCTTAGCGATTCTAACATAAGTACGAGACCTTATGCTGAAATCTCTTCTTTACACCTATAGATTCAATGTTTGTGACATGCCTAAAAAAATGCCTATAATGACTAGGAGTACTCTAGATGAGTTCTCGTTGATGTGAGTACTTCTGTATAATTGTTATATTTTTATTTATCATCCCTTAAGTTTTCATTAAATTTTGGGGAGTGACCTGGGCTCTAGGCTTGAAAAGGTGTCTCAAATGCCAGAGCCAGAAGCACAAAACCGAGTAGTTAGGGCCTTTTCCACTAGCATGCAGTGTTATGCTTACATATATATCCTCCTAGCTCCTGACATGTAGTGTGATTCCTATGGATATGGCTCAAAGGGGGTCAAAATGTTAATGTAACCCAGTGGTAAGAGGCCTAAATGGTTGGGTTACCACATGGGGGTATTGTGGTTGTTGTACACATTATATATGTTCTTTTCTATGTTGGTTCAACTTCCTTAAGATCACATAGGAGGTCGAATATCATTATAGTAGCCTCTCATCACATGTTTAACCCAATTGGTCAGTTAATTGGGTAGATGTGGGAAAGGGGTGTTACATGGAGGTCCTCTTCTTGTGATCCTTACGAGGAAATAGAGCCTATTCCTTCATTTCAACAAAATTTGAATTTTCTCTTCCTTGGGTAATTTGACAAGTTAAGCCTTCATCCACAATATTTCTAGCAATTCCAAGCAGTTGTTCATTTTATATAACACTGATTGTTTCCTCATATTCTCCCCCTTTTATTTGTGTGTCATGGTTGTCATTTCCTTCTTTATTTTTGGCTCTTACAGTCTCCTCATCCTGTGTGACAACTTGTGTTGCTTATCCCTCTTTTTGGCCTAGACATAAATATAAATTATCAAAATTTGTTACAAATATGGGCTTATCTTAGATTCCATGAGATCTTAAGTTAGTCTCATCTTGTCAACGTCACTATGATCTCCACTCCATTTTATAATATCTTTTAAGGGATTTTCGTCCACTTCAATATCCTCATTATTTTCTTCTATTACAATAATCTTTGGCAGTATATTGCATCATTCTCTCTACCTACTCTTGGTATTAATAGGTATTCCTTGTACCTTCTTCTCCATATTGGACATCTTGTCCATCATTTTGGTCTCCATTCACGTAAAATTCACCCACCTTAAAGACAAAAGGCCATCTATCCACCTCTGGTATTTCTCATACCATTTCTCCTTTCCAAACATCTTCTAATGTCTCACCAAGATATTTTATTGAAATATTCCATTGCTACCTTGGATTTTTCACAATCCAGGAGACTCTCAAATCTCATTATATTCTACTCTTACATTGTCACCTATTACTAGTTCGCAAGTGGGAACTGCTCCAACCTTAATCCCATCTACTCTAAGCTCTTTGTTTCTTATTGAAGCATTCAACGGGTGCTTCAATTCATTCCCCAACCTCCTAAGGATATTTTTTTTTGAAACCATTTCATCTGAAAATAAAATTGAACGTCCTCCTCATCTTCAATATTTGTCTTTGGTATTGTTGTTTCGGCATCATTTTCACTAAATTGATCCTTTCTTTTAAATCAACAATTTCCTGATCAAATTCCTCTTGGATTGATTTCGTTTTTATATCATTCCTATTGGAATATTCTTATCCTTTGTTGTGTCTTATCTTCGTACCAAAATTATTACGATTAGTATTCATCTCTTTTCTTCCCTTATTGTGAGCTTTCAATTTCCCACTATGAGCTACACACAAGCCCCAGTAACAATTCTTCTCCATTTCTTGTTGCCTACACACCTCACCTTCCATGAGCTATTGGTGTCCCTTGGATCCCTCCTCTGGAACCTCTTGAGCACTTCTTGCTCCTCTGTGGCTTATACTACAACTTTCTCATGTCTTCGGAACCCCTTTGGTTTTCTTCTCTTGAGGACGTCCTGTGTCTCCATCACTATCCAACTACATCTCAGTTTTCTCCTTCATTAACATGTCTTTCTACAAGGGATATTTTCCAATTCTTTTGAGAACTCTACTATTTTCCCCCCTTTTGGTAAGTCCCTAAAAAGAGATTCACCTCTAATAGAACTTGATAGATGTGCCCTCTGATATCTCACTAGCCCTAGGTCTCCTCATAATTTACAAAAACATGATTTACCTTTGACCCTCACATTCTACACACTTGCACTATTTTGTCTCTTCATGTTGATGACAACCAATTAAATATTGGATTGATTCAACTTAGCTCTATCTCTTTGTTGTTATCAAATTATTAAGATTACTTATATTAATATCCAACTGGAATCACGTACACATTTGTTTTTGTGGAAAACAAAATTCATGTGGATTGAATAAACTTTATATATATATATATATGAATAGTACAACAACTCGCTTGTCAAGCTCTTCTTTCGCTACCAAGGCTCTATGTTATATCATTGTATACCTACATAGACAATTCTCATTCATTGGGAAAATATCTCTCCAAAACGAAAAATTGGACACGTGTCATAACTACCCAACATCTAAGCTAAACAATTGTCAATATTTATTAAAAAAAAAATTCAGAAATATCCTAACAAGTTCATAATCGAGATTCCTATAGAATCATGATAGTTGAATATACAATATAATCACTCTAATTCTAGTTTATGAAAACAAATTGGGGAAAAGAAGCCCTACAATTAGAATCTAATTGTCCCATTTTAGGGCCCTACACAAATTAAATTTTCCTATGATGTGTTCATGTATCACAAAATATTTTCAATTTTAATGCCATAACTTTCTCTAGATAAAAGGTTGACCATTGAAAATTATAAATTTATTATTGTATTTTAAGTATATAGTTATTTATTTCGTTCAGCTAAGAGTATTATTTTGTATCTCAATATGAGGGTGATGTCTAGTTTTGTCTATGCTAAAAGTGGAGTTCATATGTGTCTTTTTTAAAATAAAAATAAAATATTCTTTAAGTTAAAAATTATTATCAACTATAATCAAAATAAAAAACAAATATATGTATTTGTCTACTTTTACATAAAAACATTATAAAATGTAGTCTTACTCTAATTTTTCTTACTTTATTGGTTGTAATATCGTTATATTTTCATGTTTCAATTAGATAGTAAATAAATCATTTTAATATACATGTTAACTAATTTATTTCAATATCGACTTTAGAGAAAGAAAAACATATAATATATTAACTAAAAAGTAAAAATATTCAATTCCTTCTTTAATAAAAGAGAGATTTGTAATTAATTAAATTCTTAATATAAAATTAAAGTGACATTTTAAAAAAATTAAGAGTAATTAAAAGTTTCAATATAAATTATAAATAAAATATTTCAATATATAAGATTTAGTAATTAGTCATTATTTGAGAACAACTCCCCTAGCTACCACTGTGTCCATGTTTGAGCCATTGGATCAAATGTTAGATGATTGATCAAGTATTTTTTTTTATATATGTTTTTTATAATGTTAGCTTTTGTCTTTTTAATAAGTTAGATAGAATTAAGGTTTAAATACAATAAAAAATAAAAATAATAAAGTAAAATAATGATAAACTATAAATACAGCCCATGGTTTTGACCCATGGTATTCATGTGGAATGTACTTTCTTTATAGGGGGAACTAAGATGGCCTAAATCAATCTTAACTCTGGGTCTAAACTAATTATTTAATAAAATTATTTTTAAATGTTTATAACCATTATTGTTTTAAAATTTTATTTAATAAAATGTATCTAAATTTTTATACATCCAAATATACATAGTTTTTCCTATCCTTGGATCATCTTCTTAATAGAACGATCTACAAGAAGCTTGACAAAAATCCACTTAAAAAATTGTCTAAAGCAATTTCTTTGGCGATAAAATTGAGTAGCACTGTTGGCTCCCTTAGTAAAAAGCTTATTGAAAGTAACCCCCTCACCCCAAGGATTTATGGTATTCCTAAGATTCATAAGGATGGTGCTCCCCTTGGCCCCGTTGTCAACACCATAGTTGGTCTGACTTATCTGCTTGCTAAATTTTTAGCCAGTAAGATAAAGCCCCTTGTGGGTCGTACCGACTACTTTGTCAAACACTCTTCCTCCTTTATTAATGAATTGAAAGACATTAATTTGGATCCAGATGATAGGTTTGTAAGTTTTGATGTTGTATCATTATATACTTGCATTCCCATCAAGGAAGCCATTGATGTCATCTCTCGAATCATGGATCTTGATACTTCTCATCTCATGGAGATCTGTCTAACCTTGACCTTCTTTAGTTTCGAGGGTGAATTCTTTGAACAGACTTGTGGTGTGGCCATGGGTTCCCCGCTTTCCCCTATGGTTGGTAATCTATTCATGGAAGAATTTGAATTGAAGGCCCTTCCCTCCTCTCTTTTTCAACCTAGGCTTTGGAAAAAGTTTGTTGATGACACCTGTGTGGTGTGGCCCCATGGTAAAGAGAAACTTGACCTTTTCTTCCAGCATATTAATGATCAATATGACTTCATTAAGTTTACCATGGAATTCGAAGTGGATGGTAGCCTACCCTTTCTTGATGTCCTTCTTTCGAGAAATGATGATGGTTCCTTCTCTCATCAAGCCTGTAGAAAGAAGATGCATACTGAGCAGTATTTACATGCTAGTTCTCATCATTTAGCGGCTCAAAAACTTGGGGTTCTTAGTATCCTAGTCACTAGAGCCTTTAGAATCTCTCATGTTCACCATTTTGAAGGTGAAAAATTGCATCTCTTTGATGTATTCTGTAAGAACGGTTATAGCAGGGTTCAATGTCTTAGAGATTTTCAAAAAGCTAAACAAGGTCCTAGGGTTAAGAAAAATCCTTGTGATCGGTTATGTGGAGTTCACCTTCCGTTTATCCAAGGTAATACTAATAAAATAGCTATGATCTTGACGAAACATAATTTCTCTTCAACATTCAAGCCTCTCTGCAATATTCGAAGTTCGCTTAGATCAGTTAAAGACCGAATTGGCTCGATTGATGGTAAGGGTGTTTACTTGATTCCGTGTTCCTATGGGACACCTTACATAGGTGAAACTGGTTGATCAATTAATCAAAGAATTCATGAACATGTTGTTGACCTTGGACATGGTAGATCTAGATCCTCTTCCTTAGCAGAGCATGCTGAAAAAACAAATCATCATATTTGTATTGAAGATACTGAGGTTATTGCAAGGATTTACCATTTCCACCACCGAAAGTTGAGGGAAGCCTTGGAATTCGAAAAGAGGCCAGTTAACCTTAACAGGGATGATGGGTGGAGTGTTAGGAGATGCTGGATTCCTGCCCTTCACTCTTAGTGTTTTTTTTTTCCCTTCCCTTCCCTTTTTGCTCCCTCTAGTCGTTCTTTCTTCTCTTGCTCCTGTCTTTTCATTTTTTTTATTTTAATTAATAAGATTTTTACTATTAGTATTATCCTTGTGATTTAATTTGAAAATGAACTATTTAGTAATATTAAATTATTTAATCTATTATTATTATTATTATTTATTTTATTTTATTTTATTATTTATTTATATTTTATTTTATTTATTATTTATTATTTATTTTTATAATTTTTATTTATTATTTATTATTATTGTTATTATTATTTTTTAAATTAGAGAACATATAATTTAAAGTTTTATGATAAAAATAATATTAAATTATTTTTTTTAAATTATTGACATTAAATTATATAAAATTATGAATATTAAATTATATTCAAATATAATTAAATTAAAATATTTTAGAATTAAAATAAAAAATTAATAAAATTTGACAAAAAAATTATTCAATTTCTTTTTTCAATGGCTAGTTGGAGTTGTCCTTATCTATTTAAATAGGTTTCTTAATCAGATATCTCATCTTGTCTTGATGATGAACCACACTGGCTGGTTCGAACACGTCGACAAAAAATTCTTACATGTGATTTTCACCGAAAATTTCTTATACCCATTTTATGGATCACAGAAGCCAAATTCCTAATACCAATTAATTTATATTACATGGATAAAAAACAATATAAAAAAGAAAAAGAAAATAACTATTTATATATTTAAATATTACAATTTTGTGCTACTATGCTCTCCAACAAAGTATGATAGAAAGGTTGTAATGTCATTTTTAACATTTTGTCTATGTCAAATTACACAAAATTAAAAATAAAAGTAAATTAAATAAAAAGATTGACATAATGTAATGAACATTTTAACTCTGTAAAAATACAATAAAAAATAAAAATAATAAAATAAAATAATGATAAACTATAAATACATCCTATGGTATTGACCCATGGTATTCATGTGGAATGTAGTTTTTTTATTTAAATGTTTATAACCATTTTTTTTTTTTTAATTTTACTTAATAAAATGTATCTAAATTTTCATACATCCAAATATACATAATTTTTCTTGTTCTGTATTATTTTTGTTATAACTATTTTATTATTTTTTTCTTTTTAATAAGTTAGATTAAATTTAGTTTTAAAAACAATAAAAAAAAAAAAAAATAATGATAAACTATAAATACAGCCCATGGTATTGACTCATGGTACTCATGTGCAACGTAGTTTCTTTATAGGGGAAACTAAGATGGCCTAAATCAATCTTAAATCTCGATCTAAACTAATTATTTAATAAAATTATTTTTGAATGTTTATAACCATTATTATTTTAAAATTTTACTGAATAAAATGTATCTAAATTTTCATACATCCAAATATACATAGTTTTTCTTGTTTTGTATTATAAAAAAATTATTTATAAGAAAATCTATATCATAAAATTAAACTCCACAAAAACCAATTAATTTATATTACATGGATAAAGAAATATAAAAAAAGAAAAAAAACTATTTATATATTTAAATATTACATTTTTATGCTACTATGCTCTCCAACAAAGTATGAGATAAAGGTTGTAATTTCATGTTTGAAATTTTGACTATGTCAAATTACACAAAATTAAAAATAAAAGTAAAATAAATAAAAATATTGACATAATGTAATGAACATCTTAACTAGGTCAAAATACAATAAAAAATAAAAATAATAAAATAAAATAATGATAAACTATAAATACAGCCCATGGTATTGACCCATGATATTCATGTGGAATGTAGTTTTTTTATACGGAGAGCTAAGATGGCCTGGATACATCTTAACTCTGGATCTAAACTAATTATTTAATAAAATTATTTTTAAATGTTTATAACCATTATTATTTTAAAATTTTACATAATAAAATGTATCTAAATTTTCATACATCCAAATATACATTGTCTTTCTTGTTCTGTATTATTTTTGTTACAACTATTTTATTATTCCAAAAATACATGGTTTTTTTGTTATATATTATTTATGTTACAATTTTTTTATAATTCATGAGTATTATTTCTTAATATATAGAAAATTAAATTAACAATGATTTTTTTTTAAATATGTGATATTTTTTAAATTTCCAAATTATTTCCGATGACCTAATTTATGTTGAGCAATAACGATGAATATTCATAATTTTCTTTTCTTAGATAACCTTAAGTTTACCTTTAAAGGGGCTGGTAAGAATTGTTTGTATCAAGGTCAAGGATACAAAGAAAGGAGACATGGTGAAGAGAAGCTTCCAACCTTACAAAAAGCCCTACAAAGGCATAACATTGAATGTATGAAATCCATTTTCCCTGATACACATGAGAAGTGAAATGAATAATCTTGGAATTTGGAAAGTGTCACGAAGGTTATCAAATGTTCCATTCATTTAGATCTGATGTATATGGAATAATAAAAGCATGACAATGGATAGTTATCAAGAATGTATGATTGTTTAGAAGGAAATGACATTGACAAGGCTATGGAGGACCAAATAGAAGAATTAAAAATAAAAAAGGACTCTTCAGGAAATGGGTTACTCAAGGATTTTGGAATCCAAATGAGCTACATTATGTCACTCATTTAAGAAAGCACTCAAAAAGAGACAAACAATAGTGATATAGATAAAATTTATTCATAAAAAAAAAAAAATAACCTGAGATAGAGTTATGGGAAGAGAAACATACAACAGTAAGGAGGAGTCAAAGTGACATTAGTAGTAGTTCACTCAAAATAATTATCCACCACTTATTCTAGCGGAGAAAGTTCCTACTACCTCATTAATTGAAGAAGGCCCGCATGAGAAAATCAGAAGAGATTCATCAATGTTATTTTCATTTGACATTCATCCACTCTGCTCTTTTTTGTCTAGTAGTCTCTTTACCTCTGCCCTTAAATTCAATGACTGAGAAAATACGAGACAAAATACAGTTACCTATTGCAATCAATTGAAATATTATGAGCTGATTTTTTCTTCTTACTTTTGGGTCTTCATGATGTTTGTTATTCTGACTGGGGTGAAATGTTCCAAAGAATTGGAATATTGGTCGTTCAAATAGGAATTATGGAAATATGATTGTAGATAATTTATTAATATAAATTATCTGAATTGAGATTAATTAATCATCCCCAAGGGTTAAAAAGGGCCCAAAAGTCTCTTATCCATAAAAATGACGATTAAGATAACTCTATGCTCTATGTTCAAATAAAAAGTGATGGTGGATTTACCATATGTAAGCTTCTTAGTAGTCTCCTATGAATTACAACATGTCACAGTGATAAGTTTTTATTCCATTAAATAATTATAGTTGTAGATCAAAGTCAGAGTTGTAGGAGTAGTATCATAGTAATTCAACATTGCCAATGTGATAGAAGCAAATAATTTTGTGGAAGGGTGAAGTCTTCACAACTTGGTCATAAAAACCAAGTGCATCCTTCATGAAGAAAAAATAAAATAAACATGCATATTTCGTCATATACAAGTCTTCAATACTTGGCCAAAATGTCTCATCCATTATGAAAACACATCTTACATGCAATTAATAACAAAGAAGTTGCTCCACATCAATTACCCAATATAGATATTTTTATTTCAGGTCTAATAAACATAATTCTTCACCCCTTATTCTGGAGGATCAGTTGGAGCTGAGAAAGTTCCTACTACCTCTTGTTTCTTATATGTTATTCTTTCCTATACCAAAACCTTACGACCTTTCCTTTGCAACATGTGGTGTAATTGGTAGTAATTAAATTTATTCAAAAATATATGTATAGAGAAAAACTTTTATCTGAACAATGTGATCCATAAAAAAAATATCTCAATGTTCATTTCAAGTAAATGATTTAAATGTAAATAATTTACATATTATACATGGTTTAATATAACAAGAATAATAAGAATAATAAAATTTCTATATATTATATAAAGTAATTGTAAAATAAAAGTATTATTGTTTTAATATTTCATGTATCATTCTTTTTCATTTTGACCCTTTTAATAATGGTTAATTTTGAATGGAGAAAATATTTGTTGGAATTTCATGTTTAACCTATTTTATTCCATGTATTAAAAGGATTTTCGAAGGGTTGAATCAATTTATGCATTCAAAATTTCATTTTATAAAATGAATATATGAATATATATATATATATATATATATATATATATATATTACTTTCCGCATAGAGAAAATAGTTTTTATTTTTTTTTGATAAATTAATATTTGAGAGTGCAAGCTTCTGTGATCCATAACATTTTAATTATAAATCTTCCTAGAAATTACATAAGAAATTTTAGAACCACATAAGAAATTTTGGTTCCAAAATTTCTTATATGATTTCCGGAAAGATTTATAATTAAAAAATTAATCTTTGGTTTCATAAAACATTCACGCTAATTACCTTGGTATTTTCATCAGTTGTCTACATTTATTTGTATTGCATTTGGCTTCTAACCTCTAGTTTCTTCTGATATTCATTAATTACACATCTTGTTGATAGCCTCGCTCTTTTACTATTATGGTAGATTAGCCCTGGTTCAGCGGGGATGCGTGGCACCAACTGTACAACTATACCCAATCTAATACCGAGAGTTCTTACCCCATGGCACATGGAGTCATACACACAATTGATCATATCGCATCATAGACTTTTATACAAGCTTCAAGGTTCAGTCCTAACCTTCTATCTCGGAGTTAGTCCATCATTCGCTGAGAGTGGAGATTCTGAGTTGTTCTGAGACGGGTTCAAGTTTTTATGCTATTACAGTGCATATTTTATCCACCCTACATCTACTTGGGCACCCCCATTGTTCCAATAAGGTGCAGAACCGACCTTTCTCACCATCGTCTCAGCTTTTCTTGCAATCCAACCCTTATGCAATGAGGGTTTCTAGAAATGGTGTTAAAGTAAGTATTCATGTTGAAATTTTCTTTTCCTATATTTATATTTTAGAAGGCCATTCTGCACTACCAAATTACTTGGCATCAGTTAATTCCATTAGTTTTTTCTGGCTTGCAAGGTACCAATACTAGCTTAGCTCGGAGCACAAAATGCACAGGTATCTCAGCTCCCTACTTAGTTATCTCTCGAATGTTAACCTAGAATGTTGATAATTTTTGTAGGTTGACCCTTCGTTTCTTATTACAGGTACACTCAAGTTGTATTTTTACATTTTTCCTTCTCTGATTTAAAGCATAGGACGACTAGGATGCTTAATAAACTTCCCTATTATAGCCTTGGCAGGTATGTTTTTAATAGTTAGGGTTTGATAGCCTCTCAAGGCATGGCCTTATATGCAGACTGTAGGGTTAGACACGATTCCGGAGCTTTGGATTGTAATTGTTTACATTTCCATTTCATTGTGAATACAAATATATATATATATATATATATATATATATATATCTGTATATATATATATATATATCTATGTGTGTGTGTGTGTGTGTGTGTGTGTGTGTGTGTGTGTGTGTGTGTGTGTGTGTGTGATTTTATTTTTAATTTTCTATTCATCTTTTAATTTTGAAAAGTTTCCTACAATATTTCAATGTGAAAAATATAAAAAATGTAAGGTTTTGATGCAAGGGTTTGATAATGTCCTCACCTACCCGGGATTGTTTCCGGATGGTCGTTCTTGTAGTCTTGCTTAGAAACTAAGCTTGGGAAATTCTTTATTAAATTAAGGAGCGCTTCTTAAACTCGGTAAGACAAACCCATGTCCTCAACATATATGTGTCATTTCGCTCCTAAGGTATTGCGACCCTTCTAGTCTCAGGTTTTCACAAACCATTTGTTTCTTCAACTTGGAGATTTGAGTTTTATAGTCTACATGTATATTTGCATATTTTTTTTTCATAACTGAATTTACTGTTCATTCAACCCTAGAAAATATAGCATAACAAGTAACATGAATCATGTTTCTTTTATTCAAAATAAAATAAAAATAGAGAAAATTCATGAAATTTGTATTTCCAATTTTCTTATACAGATATTCACAAAATCCATGCAAACCGTATTGCCAATTTTTCGTATACATGCATTCTCCATATAGTTCTAATATGTTACAATAGACATATTTAATTTAAATACTTATATGGATTCAGGTCATAATAAATCGACAAGGTTCCTAGTCCACCAAACCATGAAAGATGGAAATTGCGTCCTTCTCTCTCCCCCGGATCTCTTCTTACCAACACAGTTAGAAATTTTAGTTTCTTAAGTACCAGAACTATGCAATTCAAACTGTTTAAAAGAGGTTTTCCACTGCCTCTATGTGCAGCACCAGAATTCCCTCAGCAACGTCCTCCCTTTCCATGATAACTCTCTCTATTTATATTCTTCTTGTGTTTCCCAAAAATAACCAAGAACCCCCTCTACCTGAGACATTTCTTTCTTCACTTCCCGGGTAGAGGGTGGAAACTAAGTTTTGTAATTGTATGGTAAAAAAAAGTTATTTTCTTTAAAACATGAATCCTTCCATGTATTTCCCTATTCCATCCTCATTTTCTACCCTTTATAATTTAAACAACATAAATTAAACTCATAAGTAACATTTAGCTAATTCTAAACTCACGTGGCTTCCAATCATCCATTAAGTCCATATCTACATCACACGAAGTTAACTAGATTTACCTACAACTTTTACACTTACTAGAAGGTGTTACATCTTCCCCCCTAGAGGAAAACACTATTCTCAGTGTTATCTTGTCCTTTGAACAATTCAAGATAGGATTCATGCAAAAAATATTCATATTCCTAGGTAGCCTTTTCAAGACAAAAGTGCCTCCACTGCACTTTAACCTAGGTGATGGCTCATTTCTGTAATATTGTTTCTCTCCGCTTTAGTATGCATTGGGGTTCTACAAAGAAATCTCCATCCGACTTGACTTAGACATAAATGGGTAGTTAGTTAATCTCACACTATATATATATATATATATATATATATATATATATATATATATATATATATATATATATATAGATATATATATAGTACTATTTTTTTATACATACATTCACCTTCTTTTCTTTTTCCTTTTATGCTACCTGAATATCCTTCCAAGGAATAACATGTCTGGGTTCATACACATATTTTTTCAACAATGAAACATGAAATACATTATGGAAATTTATACGACTAGGTAGTGCTAAGTGATAACCCATCACTCAAATTCTTTCAAATACTTGAAAAGGACTGCAAAGTCGAGGGGAAATATTTGTACAACCATACCATCATAAGGTGCTCTTATTTGGTTTCATACATACATAAACATGGTTCCCTACCGCAAATTCTCGATAAGTTCTATTTTTTCTCTGGATAAGCTTATTTTCTATCTTGAGCATCTTTCATATTTTGTCTGAGTTTTTTCACTACCCTCTCCATTTCGAACAACATATTTGGGCATAGCATTAGCTTACCCTTCGGGTTTTTCCAATTGATTAGTGTTCTAAATTTTCTCCAATACAACACCTCAAATGGACTCATCTTCAACGATTCATGGAAGATATTATTATACGAAAATTCATCTAGATGCAAATTCTCCTCCCACTTACTAGGTTGATTCATAATGTACATCCTTAGCATATCATCTAACACTTGGTTTATGAATTTAGTCTGCCCATCAATTTAATGATGGCATGCAATGTTGAATTGCACCTAGGTTCCCCATCCCATGAAAATATCCTTCGAGAATGCTGATATAACCACTTTAGGTATACAATGAAATCTAAAAACCTCCCTAGACATATTCTACAATATCTTAATGTATTCCTGGACATAAATAGTTATTTTTAATGGCTTATAACATATCTTGGTATTGGGGATGTGCGGTAGATGGGCTTCGGTGAAATTCATCGAAATTTTTTTGCCTAATAGAAATCTGTTTAGCAACATATATTCTTCCCTTAAAAGTTAAAAATTGATCCTCACCAATACCATACTCAGTTTCCTTTCCATTGGATTATCTAGTTTTATTCCATAAGAACAAGTACTCAAGGCTTGTTTGAGCAGCCACTTTAATATTTTCTAAAAATTTAAGCTCTATTCGATGGTAATGTGATTCATATACATAATGTAGTTTTTGTATTAAGGCATATGCCACTAATTTTACCTTTCCTTTTAAATACTTGATATCAAAATCAAGTTCACTATGAAATGCACTCCATCTTGTCTGAAGGACATTTAAATTTGGTTTTTAAAAATAGCCGGTGAAATTGTTATGATCCATCGTAAATATGAATTTCTTTATTAGCAAGTAATTCCTCTAGGCCTTTAGTGCATGAATTACTACTATTAATTCCAAATCGTAAGTAGAGTATCTCTTCTCATGTTCCTTTAACTTTTAGGACTCACGGGCTATAAAATTTCCCTCCTATATTAATATAGCTCCATCCCCTTCCTGAAAAGTGTTTGTAGAAAATAAAAATTCCTTGTCTTGGTCAGCAATTTAAAGTATGGGCGCAGTGGTCAATAAATGCTTTAATTGATCAAAAATTTTCTCACATTCACAGGTCCATTTGAAAATATTCCCATTTTTTTGCAAAGAAGTAATGGGGTAGGAAATTCAGAAAAACCTTGCAAGAAAACAAGGGTAATACCCTGCCAAACCCATAAAGGATCTAATATCTGCGACATTTATAGGTAGAGGCCAGTCCATTGTGGTTTTTATCTTTTCGGGATCAACAACTCTTCCTTTCACTGATATAACATCCCCTAAGTACTAAATTTTATCTTTATATAAATCACACTTGCTAAATTTTGTATACAAATGATGTTCCCATAGAATTTTCAGCAATATCCACAGGTATTTTTCATGTTCTTTAATATTTTTGGAATACATTAGAATGTCATCTATAAATATGGGTACAAACTTGTCTAGGAACGGTTGAAAGATACCATGCATCGGGCCCATAAATATTGCTAGTGGATTGGTCAACCTGAATGGAAATACGAAAAATTTGTAATGCCCATATCGAGTCCTAAATGTTTTCTTAAAAATATCTTCCTCTTTCATTACGATCTAATGGTATCCACATCGTAAATCGATGTTGTAAAATAGTATAGCACCCTTCACTTGATAAAGAAGATCATCAATTTGGGGCAACAGATACTTTTTTTTAACAGTCAACTTATTAAGCTTCCTATAATCTATGAATAGTCTTAAATTTCCATCCTTGTTTCTTACGAACATCAACAAGGATCCCCATGGTGACACTAGGAAAAATATATCATTTATAAAGCACCTCCTATAGCTTCATCTTGATTTTTTTCACCTCAGGAACACTCATGTGATATGGGGCTCTTGACACAAGTGTAACACCCAAAATTAATTCAATGGTGAAAGAAATTTGTCACCTTGGGGACAGTCCTAAAATATTCTTAAGAAATACATTCGAAAATCCCCGTACTACCAGTATATTTTCTTGCATGTGTGTATTATATTGAAAAACTTAGATTATGCATCATTTTATTAGACACTTTCCTAACTAAGAGGTAATGATCAGTGCAATTTAATGTGTTCCTTCAGTCCCTAGATTTATTGTCTGGCACCGTATTTTGTGATATGGATGATAGAATTATCCTTACAGTTTACCAGGTACCAATTTTCTTCTAGCCAGTGCATACCAACCAACATATCATAGGAACCTAAGGGTAAGATATTTAAATTAATTTTAATCTGCTAGTTGTTTACAATAATTAGACAATCTGATACCTTAACATTCACCCTTCTTTTGATTCAGGTGGTTAGTTTCACCAGCCAAGGATTCTTGAAATTATGAATCTATAGGCGATATTTTTATACCATGTTCGGACTGATGTAACTTAAGTTAGCTCCTATATCTACTAAAATAGATACATTTTCATTAAACATTCTATCTTCCAGTTCTATCATTGTAGGTGGATAGTCTAATTAATGGTCTTCTAGGGAAATGCTGATCCATGGCATACAACCCCTTACCACCTTGATCACTGTGGAAGCCTCCTGTATATTAACTTCTTGCTCTGAAAATTGCGATGGGGATTTTTTGTAGTAGTGAGGTGCCCCGCAACCCCAACATTGAAGTGGAGGCTTTTTTCACTTGATTGGCTTCTGGTTTGTTAATCGCTTATCTCTTTTTATATTCTACATACCATCTATTTTTCTACTGATTTCTTTCAAAAAATTAGTTTCACTGAGTTTTCTGCACATTTTTAAAACTAGCAAATTTTGTGCCACTTTTATTATGATTACACTTTTCTCCCTTTTCCTAAGGTAACCTTTTGTTATTATATCCTTTCTGCTTCATCTGTAAGTAGAAAATTTAGGCTTTCCAAATTGCTTCTTCCATGGTATTTGTATTATCAAATTCCATATTCTCTTTCATATAGGTCAGCAGGTTGTTAGCAAAGCGTTGTACTTTGGCCTTCTCCTCACGTATATATCGTACGTACCTTAACAAAGATGTAAATTTTGTTACATATTTGTTCATGTTCAACTGTTCCAATCTCAATTGATGGAATTCCTTCACCTTCTTGTCATGAAATCATTCTATTAAGTAATTCATTTTGATGTGCTTTTGGAATCCCTCCCAAGTTACCCATGTTTCCTCATTCCCTTGTACTGACTTTCCCTCTTCCCACCAGATGGTGGATTTACCCTGTAGTTGGTAAATGGCCAACCTAACTTTAATATTATCATCATAATCATAAATTTGAAAATATTTATTGGAATTAATAATCAACGCCTCGAAAACTTCCTCCATTTCGCTATAAAATGTTGGTGTTTTGATTCTTTTTAATTCGCCCTGCAATTAAGCTTTTTGTTTTTTAACTCTTCAATGGTCAGAATTGTTTCCAGACTCTTATTCATTATTTTCTTTGTTATTTTCAGTTATGTGAGTAAGTTTCCTCTCAGGCATACCACCATTTCCTTATCGGGGTCCTTCATTCTTGATTTCATCTTTAGGATTTGGTTGAATCTGTCGCTCTGATTGAATTTTCAGAATTCATTCTTGATCCCTAATTAACCTTTCATTGTCCTTCCTTACACGTGTCATTTCTTATTTCAATTGTTGGACAGTTTCCAACAGTGCTCCCATTAGATCTTGTTGCTCTTCTCCTAGTTGCACCAAGACACCAATATTCTCTCTTGAAACTCACAGGTGCCATGGTGTAAGCCCCCCTATTCCACTGCTCATATTTCCTCTACCTTCTCTCTTCTATGCAAAAAATAGATAAAATCATTACGTTAGTTTCCCAAGAAGGAAACATCATTTCATCCAGGCTCTGATACCACCCGTAACATCTATTTATTACGTTCACCATAGAGAAAATCATTTTTTCCACTGGTTTGATAAATTAAACTTTGGTTTCATAAAATATTAACATTAATTACCTTGATACATTATTATTTTTTTATGCACTATACATTAATCATTTTTATAGGTCATTCTTACACCATATTTATGGGGTGTATGGATTTATTTTTATTGCATTTTGATTCCAATCTATAGTTTCTTCTCATATTCATTAATTACACATATTGATAATAAGTTGTCGCTTTTATTGTTATGGTATATTAACCCTGATTCGGTGGGGGTACATGGCACCAGTTGTATACCAATACCTAATATAATCTTGAGAGTTCTGAGCCCATTCCACCTGAGGTCATACACATCATTGACCATATCGCATCACAGATCTATGGCAGGAATTTTTTGACCAAGAATACGTTCATTTCTAGCCTTCTATCCAAGATTTAGTCCATAATTCATTAAGAGTGGAGATTTTATGGTGTTACATTGTAGATTTTGTCCTCCCTGCATCTTTCCAGGAACCCACATATTTCGAATTAGGTTCAGAACTGACCTTTCTCACTGTGGTATCAACTTTTCTAATAGTCCAACCCTTTTTCGATGAGGATTTACAGCAACGTCATTCAAGTAACAATTCATGTTGAAATTTTCTATTCTTGTATTTATATTTTACAAGGACATTTTGCATTCCCAATTTATTCAACACCGGCTAATTGCAGAATATTTGTCTAGCTTGTAGGCTACCAATATTAGTGTGGCTCGGAGCGCAAAGAACACAAATATCTGGCCTCCATATCCTAATTATCATTCCATTTTATACCCAGATGTTTATTATTTTTAGAGTTTAACCCTCCATTTCTTGTTACAGGTACCCATAAGTTATATTTCTACATTTTTTTTCCTTCCTTCAAAGCATAGGATGACTGGGATGCTTAATCAACTTCATCATTTTGGCCTTAATAGCTATGTCTTTGCTGGTTAGGGTTTGATATCCTCTTAGGGTATGGCCTTATATGTCGACTTTAGGGTTATACATGATTCTAAAGTTCTCGACTGTAATGGTTTATGTTTCCACTTCTTTGTAATGGGGTTAATGGGACTATATTATTCATGAATAGTACTATGGTTTTGAGTTTGCAAGACCCGAGGGTTCCTTGGTTATTCACTAAGGAAAATCTTTTCTAGATGTATTTGTTTCACTTAAATGTGATCTAGATTTCCCTTCTTGATGTTTATTTATGTTTTGAAGCATGTTTCTGTATATGGACATTGTAAATACTATTTCCGAACATGGGATTTGGGAACATTCATTTACTTTTTTAACGAAAGCAATAAAGTTGTGTCTGTCTATTTTCGTAGAGTATGTATATATATATGTTTGCATTTTTTTTGTATCTATTTATTTCTCGGTTAATTTCATAAAGGTTCTGACAATATTTCTCTGTGAAAAATATCAAAACTATACAAGTTTGATGCAAGGTACTGGCATAATGGTTTGACATCATCTCAACCTGCCCATGACTATTTCTAGGTGGTTTCTCTCGTGGTCTTGCCTGGAAACTAACCTTGGGAATTTCTTTGTTAATATAAGGATCACTTCCCAAAATTGGCAATCCAAACTCGTGTCTTAGAAATATATGTATCATTTCATTCCTAAATTATTGTGACTCTTCCTGTCTGAGGTTTCCATAGAGCACTTGTTTCTTCAACCCAGTGATCTAAGTTTTACTGTCTACAAAGATATCTTCATATTTTCTTAGATTCATTCATATATTTTCTGTGATAACTGGATTTACTGTTCATTCAACCCTAAATAATATATCATCACAAGTAACATGAATGATGTTTATGTTATTGCAAGAAACAAAAAAATACACGAAATTCATGAAAAATATATTTCATATTTCGTTTTTCATACGTTCATGAAATTCATGCAAATTGTATTGCCACTTTTTCCTATACAAACATTCTCCATAGAGTTCTAATCGGTTACTACATAGATTTTGAATTTAAACACTTACATGAATCCAGCTCACAATAAATCCACAAGGTTCCCAGTCCACCCAACCATGAGAGATGTAAATTACATCCTTATCTCTCCCCCAAGCATCTTCTTACCAACACAATTAGAAATTTCACTTTCTCAAGTACCGGAACTATCCAAATCGACCAGTTTACAATAGCCTTTCCATTCACTCAAGTCCAGATATAGAAATCCCTTTTTTTCCCAAAAATAACCTAGAACCCACTCTCCCTGAGACAATTCCTTCTTATCTTCCAGGGGAGAGGGTGGAAATTGGTTTTTCTAACTTGTATTATTTAACTCATGAGTTCTTCATGGATTTATCAATTCCATCCTCCTTTTATACCATTTATATTTCAAATAACATGAATTAAATGAATAACTAACATTTACCTAATGTTGAATTCATGTGGCTTCCACTCAGCCTTTAAGTCTCTATCTATATCATACAAATTTAATTGGATTTATCTAAAACATTCACACTTAATGTAAGGTGTTAGAAACACACACACACACACACACACACACATATATATGGAGCGAGAAATTCATTTTAACCACCATGTATTAAGTGCCTAGAGCGATACAGCATTTGAAGGTGCTATATATCTGTATGTGTGTGTGTGTGTGTGTGTGTGTGTGTGTGTGTGTGTGTTTATGTATATGTATATGTATATGTATATGTATATGTAGATGTATATGTATATGTATATGTATATGGGGAGAGAGGGATTCACTTTCACCATCATCTATTAAGTCCCTAGAGGGATACAATCTTTGGAGGTGCAATATTTTTATGTTTTTCATTGTACAAAGATTTGCACCTCGAGATACTTGATCCCTCTCTTGCTATAAACTTGTTTAATATGAATCTATACTAGTTATCGCTAAAGACAGAGATCAAATTAAAGATACAGACCTTCACTTAAATTTTTTTAGATATTAAAAGAAGATTAAAAGAGTGGATTTAAGGTGAGTTGATCTGTTTTGACTTATGATAAATCTAATGTTAAAGTGGATGTTAAGTTCTCTTTCTCTCTCTCTCTCTCAAAAAAAAAAAAAAAAAAAAAAAGTGAATATGTGTAAATGGGGTTTACTTTTGTTAATAATTTTTTTGAAGTCCTATTTTTCATCTCCCTATTAGGTATTAATGGAATTGTACATATCCCCTGTAATATATATATATATATATATATATATATATATATATATATATATATATATATATATGTATGTATGTATGTATGTATGTATGTATGTATGCATGTTAAATTAATTAAACTAGAAATTGCACCACATGTTGCAAAATAAATATTGTAAAGAAATAACATAGGAAAGAGTAGCCTAAAAAAAATAAGATTTTGCAGAGAGGGATCCATAATGAAGGAATGAAAGGAAAATTTTTCTTCCATGGAAACATGTAGTGGAGGTTTCAAAGATATTTATGATAAGAGTTATCAATTAGAAAGATACAATTATTAAACTCTAAAGTATCTTCTTCATTGAAAACATACTAAACTGATAAGATATAGCTGAAGAAAAATAATTTTGGCACAATTTTTACATAATAATTTGATGCACAACTTTTATAAGAGTAGATGTCAGCTTGCAACACGTCCAAATAAAAAAATTGAAGTAAATACTATCAGTTGGTTTTGAATGCATTTATGTAACTAAAATAGATCTAGGAACTTTTGAAGGCTACTTCATTGAAAATTAGAAGCATATTCATGCCTAGTTTTCCAATATGGTTGTCAATAACTCTCTGGATCACTTGGATCAACTCTTTATTTCTTTCACCATTATCTAACAATCTTGAGACAAAATGAGTAAGAAATTTATGAATGGAGACACCTACAGACGTGTCACAAACATCACTTGGTTTTCGATATCAAATTATTATAATGATATAAATGTTTTTAAACTATTATAAACATAAAAACAAAAAGAATTACTAAACAAATGATAAAAATAAATTGACATCAACATAGAACTGAAATGATTTGCATATATAATTGCAAACATGGTTACATGTTTTCATGGATACCTAGTTTTTCATGGATTAGGTGGTATCTATTAGCAAGAAAGGATATTAAATTTTGTCATAAGTATGCAACTGCTACATGAACTATACATAGTCCTTAATGATATACTCAAATTTCCTCCCCAATACTAATCAAGTGTCTAAAGAAGCCGTCATCACTTCCAAAATCACATATGTAAATATACAAGTTGTAAAAATTGAATTTGTTTGATAAATTTTAATAGAATCATGTGCTTAGATCTAAGATATAGCTCTTAAAATCTAAAGCCTCTTCTTGATTTAAGACATCCTAAGATGATAATATATAGCTGAAGAGAAGGAATTTAAAAACTTCTTTGCACAAATTGTATCACAGTAAATGTTATATATATATATATATATATATATATATATATAATTGAAAAATAAAAAATTAATGTATTTGAATACATTAAATACATAATTATTAATTTAACAAATAATTATCTCAAGAAAAGGAAAGGAGCATGTTAGAGTGAAATCTGAGCCTTAAAAATCATAAGGCCTATGTTTAAGTTAAGTTAAAGACGTTGTCTGATCATGCCAACATGAATGCCAAATGAATAAAGAAATATACCATGATTTTCTACCTTCAAAATCAAAGGTGTTTTGGTGCAGTTCCTCCATATTTAATCTTGATCACTTCCTATTTAGTTACCTATGTATTATTTCCTTAATTACATTTGAAACTATTCAGAATATCACATTATTCTTTACGAGTGATCTCCGTAGTGTATGCCATGTTTATGAAATTGGTTTCTTTTGTTCTTTGTGAATTTGGTAAAAAATCTATGGAGAGGTGGCTTTAATCACTTTAAGAGAAGTAAAAATAAGGCTATTGAGGAAATAACTCTGACAAGGATAGAGATTCGATAGCATTTATGGAATCAAAAAACATGTCTTGTTTTGTGGCATTGGCTACTCAGCATAACTTTCTTGATCTTGTGTAGAAGAAATGAATTTGTATTTAGCTTATATTACATTAACCATGAAATTTCCAACACTCATGGAACACTTTCCATGACATTTGTAGAGAAAATTATAACAGAGTATCACACTTTTCTCATTAGAGCTAAATGCTCCTATATGAAAAAATGATGGATTTCATTACTTAAGAGTAGTAAAAACAAGCTTATTGTGAAAAAAACTCCAACACATTTGTAGAGAAAATTATAACACAATATCACACTTTTTGTATCAGAGCTAAATGATCCTATATGAATGATGGATTTCATCACATAAGAGAAGTAAAAACAAGTTTATTGAGAAAAAAACTCCAACACATTTGTAGAGAAAATTATAACACAGTATCGCACTTTTTATATCATATATAAATGCTCCTAAATGCAACAACGATGGTTTTCATCACTTCAAGAGCGGTAAAAACAATTTTATCAAGAAAACAACTCTAGCACAGATAGATATTTGGAACGAGCTGTTGAATTGTTGAACATGTCTTGCACAAAGAGAGATTTGGAACGAGCTGTAGAATTGGTGAACATGTCTTGCTCTATCTTTTTGAATATTGGGCATAACATTCTTGATCTTGTATACAAGAGTGTATATTTGCATGTATCTTATACTACATTAACCATGAAATTGTTAACATTTAGGGCATACTTTCCATCACATTTCTAGAGATGATTACAATAGAGTATCAGTTGTTTCTTATCATATCTAAATGTACCTATATTTAAAAACTACATTGTGCCTCATAGTTTAAATTTGTGCAAGGAGGAGGAGAGGAGTAGTGTCAAGGTGCAAGCTAGAATAAGAAGGGAAAGAAGAATCTTGTTTGGGGCTTGAGAGATATTCATTCTCTGCACATCTAGAGTAAATATTAATTAAAAAAAACTCACCATACTTTGAATTTTTGAAATAAATATCTTAAAAATTAGGAGATAAATTTAATAAATTTTAGTCAATTATACATTTAACAATATTCATTTAAAAAAACGCAAATACAAATTAATTTTTCAAATAAAAATAATACAACACATTTGACAATATTCATTTAAAAATATACAAATACAAATTACTATTTAAAATAAAAATATTATAAATAAAAATAGTACAAATAATCACATTAATTACCATGGCCCTCATGTAGATTCCTCTTATTACTTATGTTCGTAACTTATTCTTAATCACATAATGTCAATTTTTTAAAACTATAATCTACAAGTCTTACTTTTTATAGCTTTGGTGGAAGGACAGAGTATCTAAATTCCCTTAACCTTTAGGAATCATCCTCAATTACTATAGCACCCACCTCGACATCCAATATAGACATCTTCGGTGAGTTGTTGTGATTTTTTTCTTATGGCCGCAACTTAGTTTTTGTTCTCAACTAGTTATTATGATTCAAAAAAAATTTATCACCTCATATCGGTATAGAATTAGATATATTATGTGAGCTAATGATGAGTTGTTGTGATTTTTTTCTTGTGGCTACAACTTAGTTTTGGTTTTCACCTAGTTATTATTATTCAAAACCTTTTTATCATCTCATATCCTTATAGAATTAGATATATTACATGAGCTAATGTGATGGTTTTCTTGTCACAATGATTCAAAAATCAGTTATTATACCACAATATTGACTTTCTCATTGTCTATTTTGTTTATGAACCCTTCAAAAAAACCATAGAAACATTTGATTTTACATTTTGATCTCCCCAGCATGGGTGGGGGTTTAAAAAATTGGAGAGTAAATTGAGCAGTTATTTTTAGAAATTGTTGTATAAGATGGAAAATTTGGATGGTTTGTAGACAATATGGATGTCATAATAGATATCTATTCTAAATTTTTTAGTATCTCTCGCCACCCTGCATCTAATAGGATCCATTTGAAGTGAGAATGTAAATACATCATTGTTCATCTAATAGGATCTGTTTCAACTGATAAAGTCAATACATCATCATCGTGCGAATGATAACTTGTGACATCCCTAGCCATTTTCTTTGATTTTGGCTCAAGTTATAAACTAATAACTTGTGAAATTCCTAACCACTTTCTTTGATTGCGGAACACTTATAAACTAGAATATACTCTCTCTTCATAAGACTCTACAGTATATATTGGATGGATGGAAAGAATGAGAAAGAACGAAGATGTATGTAGTTACAAATTGTTATGTGGTTACAAACTATTGCAATTAAGTAATTAAAGGTAAATTTAGTTTTATTTAAGAAATAAGAATTATGAACATTCATTATTATTGCTCAAGATAAATTATGTCTAATTTGGAAATTAAAAAAAAATCACATATTTTAAAAAATTTCATCATTGATTTAATTTTTTATATATTAATATACACTACTTATGAATAATAAAATAGTTGTAACATAAATAATATATAACAAAAAATAACATGTATTTTTGGAATAATAAAATAGTTGTAACAAAAATAATATAGAACAAGAAAAACTATGTATATTTGGATGTATAAAAATTTAGATAGATTTTATTAAGTAAAAATTTAAAATAATAATAGTTATAAACATTTAAAAATAAATTTATTAAATAATTAGTTTAGATCTATATTATTTATGAGATGGATGAATTCTTTTTTCACTCTAAAATATGTTTGCATATCAAAGATCTAAGACATCTTAATTTCCCCCTTTAAATAAACTGCATTCCACATGAATACCATGGGTCAATACCATGGGGTGTTTTTTTATACTTTATTATTATTATTATTTTATTATTTTTTTAATTGTATTTTGACCTAGTTAAAATGTTTGTTACATTATGTCAATTTTTTTAGTTAATTTACTTTTATTTTATTTATTTTTGTGTAATTTGACATAGTCAAAATGTTAAACATGACATTACAACATTTCTATCATACTTTGTTGGAGAGCATCATAACACAAAAATGTAATATTTAAATATATAAATAGTTATTTTCCTTTTTTATATTGTTTTTTATCCATGTAGTTTAAATTAATTGGTTTCTGTGGAGTTTAATTTTATTATATAAAATTTATTTAAATCTAACAAATTTTTAATAACAACATCTTAACTTAAATGTAACCAAAACCTAAATATTTATTAAAAGCAAAAAAAATTAACATTATAAAAAACATGTATAAAACTAAAAATAATATAAAAAATATTATTGTTATTAATATTTTTTTAAGAAAAGTTATATATTATTTTAATGTTAAAAATTGAAATGCACAAAGTCTTTATATTAATTTTTCAGAAATATGTAATATTTTATTTAGAATGGGCATTAAAAAGTTTATTTTTAACATAGATTAAAACATTTTATTGTAATCAATATTTTTATAAATATTATATATTAAATTATATAATATAATATGAAAAAATAACACTACATAAGATGATTGATTTCAATGAATAAATAGTTAGGATGCATCAGATAGTCGTTGAGACTAGCAGTTAAGAATTAGCCGTTGCAAACTAGGTGTTAAAAATTAGTTGTGTTTATTATTAATTAATAATAAACATTTATTAATAAAAAATTTTGAACTAATTAACATCAAGTTTTTAAAGGCTAGTTTGCAACGGCTAGTTCCTAAAGGCTAGTCTCAACTAGTATCTCAGGGCAATGATGCATCCTAACTATTTATTCATTGAGATCAATCATGTTTTTTCACCTTGTTGTGAGGATGAACCACATTAGATGGTTTGAAATATAAACCTAATCTTAATAATATGATTAATCCGAAAAATATTTATCTAAAATATTTATGTAATTAAAGAACTTTAAGATCAACTCAATTACTTATACAAATAATATAAAATCATATAAAAGTAAAACCCAAAATAATCCGGTAAAAGTAAAACACATTCTAGATTCAATCCCCAAGAGTATGACTTCCCTAGTTCCTAGTTTCCCATTCATATAGTTTGAAAAAAAAAAAAAAACACACAAAAAATTCTTTTAGTGTTATATATAAATTTTAGTGATCATTGTCTCACGTTTATTGGTATCTATATAGGAATCCTAAATTGTCTAAAATAAATGTTCACATCGGTTATAAATATATTCTCTATTTATATTAGAGACAAATTGTAATTTTCCCAAAATCAAACGAAAAGATCCCAATGCAATTGTATTTTAAAATTAATAAAAATCAATAGAAAACCCAGGTTTTCTAAAATTCTATATTAAAATATTTTTATCAAGTACACCGCCAATGTCAAATTCAACTGATTTATGATTCAAAAATCCCTATCAACGAAAATTCAAGAAAAAATCATTGATATAACAACAGGTTCTGCTGTCCACTAAACATAAAGTAATTTTCTGTGCTAACATAACTATGCACAAATATATGGCAAGCGTGGGAAACTACATTGAGATGGAATTGCACCACCACCTAAAATTTTCGTGGAGACAACCTAGCAATATCCCAGGCATATCTAGATTGGATGTCAGATTTTTGAGTGTCCATTTACCCAGTGTTTATTCCACACTGTCCTTTAAACACTGGACCCTTGGCCAAGATATGGAAGACACATTAGCGCACTCAATCTTTTCCTTCGTTTTGCAGAACCCTGGTTTATGCGTCTCTATGGTTTCGAGTCCTCTTACCTTCGAATGACGTTTTTAACTATTTAAAGTCTAGGAATTTTTTGGGTTGGAATCTCCAAAGGACCAGATTATATGGACTATCTAAAATATTCTTTGAATTACAATGGGAAATTTGAAAAATATAGCGGATATTATGTAATATAAAGTTTGAATAACTAGGATTTAAGGGCATTTAAGTCATTAAAGCTAATTGAGTTTAACTTGTCTCCTCCTTTATCATGGGGCAACAACCTCAATGAGGTTTGATCCTGGGTAGTCTTTGTGAAAAGGTCCATTCTCAAAAGCTTATGTTAGTGGGACTTGACCAAATTTATAATTTTGATAACAGTTTATCAATTTATTTATTTTTTATTAAAATTGAAAAATATCATGCTAAATAATATTATTATGATATTTAATTATTTAAAATGTTTATTTAATTACTTTCCAAATCCTAAAAATAATTAGTAAAATTTTAAATTATGTTATATGCATTAATATAGTATTTTTATCTCAATATTTGTATGTTGATTCAAGTAGAAAAATCATATAATAGCAAAGCACATAAGATATTTATTAGATGGGATCTATGTATTTAGACACTTAATAAAATCTTATATTTATAGGAATGGGATAGTTTACTACAAGGTGGAATAATACTCATATTTGTATGGTTACAACTTACATTTCTTAGAAAATAACTCTTTTTAGAAGAATATGTTCAAACTCTAATGCATTGGAGCAATACATTTCTCCCATTAACTCTAACACTCCATATTAAAGATAAATGCATTTTCTATAACAGCTAAGTTGTATGTCCAACTTGACATTTACAAACATTACCAAATGTTGGAAAAACCATCCACACAAATGCATAGGTAACTAATGGTTCTAACTCCTAGTCTTCTAAGATTTACTTCATGTACATAGCTCACTCAACTATAATTGAATCCCATATTTGAATACATGTACTTGTACCTTTTTCTTCCCTACATCACCATCACCAACATCCTGGGTTTTCTTGGCATGTCCTTAACCACAGCTACATCACCATCATTAACATTCTCGGTTTTCTTGGCATGTCCTTAATGAGAGCTTGACTTACCTATCATTTATCTCGTCTATCCTTATCTTCATTGCTGCCACAAACACTATAATGAGTTATTTTTTTCCATTACATCAAATATCACATCTATGTCTTCACTTAAGCTTTCTTTTTTATGGATTTATTTCTTATTCCTATTGTACCTACATACAAAATTGTTTCTCTTCTCACAAACAAGTCACAACTGATGTTTATATAAAAATATTTTTTTATGGATTTTTTTCGTATTCCTTATGTACCTACATACAAACTTGTTTCCCTTTTCACAAATAGGTCATCATTGATGTTCATATAAGAATATATATGTTTATAAAAATACATGCATGTAATCCATTCTAGGTGTCACTTCTCTAGGAATTTTTTTCACCTACATGGTCCATCAATATACTAAATTCTCTCTAGATTTTTCCATCAAATTATGAGATTACTCCATAACACATTTCCGCCCTTAATCGAAGACTCAATAATCCAATTCAACGTCATGTCTCAGAGTGCACATTTCACTATTAGTATTTGAGTGGTTAATTCCACATCTTGATGCCAAATCCTCGTTATTCATAACAAGGATACAAGAAACATGTCTACATGTGTGCCAACACTAATGCATGCAGGCCTCACTCAACAAGGTTGAAAAGACACTTGAGGAATACAACTTTCTTATGGATACATAAATTTCATCTTATACCAAACAATTTGGGATGTCAGGTACAATTAATCATGTACTCCATCCAGATATTTACTTTTAAATAAAATACAATAGGAATTCAAAATGTTTTTCAACAACACAATGTTTTTCATCACTCCTGCATAGTAATCATATGCCCAAATATAAACACATCTCCTCACTACCATTTTCGTACATTTCAACAAAATATGTACACAAAAACCATTCACTAGTTATTCTTTTTCAACTCAACCATGTCATAAATTCTACAAGATTAAATAAAATGATGAGCACTTCTCTACCTCATATTTTTCTCGCATTTAATAAAATAAATCCTAAAAAATAAATTCTAAAAGTGTGTATGGATTCTTTCTTTTTATAGAGAAATATAATCTTCTTATATTTTCATTTAATCATTCCATATAAACATTTAATTTCTGTACTTTTCACTTATGGAAACAAAAAATAAAGATAAATTTTTGCCATTTCTTCTAATGACATTAGGCCAAATTCTCCATTTCAAATAATATTAACATGCTGAAATCTCCAAATGAACAGTAATACCTAGGAAAATTATACATGATAAATAACTTTTTATTCGGTAAATATCCGCTACTAAAGGAACCCTTACATAATTTGGTTGGACATGCATACAAAATGAACTCTTTTTACGTTACCTACAACTACTTTTCTTTTAGTTCATCTCCATGTCTTGTCATTCCAATCATGAGATATATTTTCCACTTAGCTATATGACCAGGAAAAACCTCTATATACTCTCATAGAGATATATTCTCATAGAGATATATTCTCAAATTAATTATGCTAAAATGGATTACACCAATAAATCTTATCAATGGAGGACAAATAATTATGATAAAGTTAATGTGTTTCTCACCACACAACTTTTATCTTCAACTTCCTATACTAGTTTTATGCTACATTAAGAGGATCACCTTTTTGGCCAATCACGTATCTTGATCCAAAAACTTATCATTGAAATGTCATTCCAATAAGTCATCTTACAAGGGACAACATAATATTTTGATGGAGAAAATATCTACTCCAAACAAAAAGCTCCAAAAAATAATGTATTTTATGCTCTTACATTAACAATTGTTGTTATCCATAATATCTGATTTCTGTGGGTCCTCCCCCTAGGAAGTTAATCTTAGAATATCCTATGATACCAAAATAGAGAAAAAAGAAACAACAAAATATAGCGAAACACACAAAATATTTATTAGATGTGATCTATGTATCCAAACACACAATACAATCATATTTACACTAATGAGATGGATTATTAAAAAAATAGAATTATAATAATTCATATGTGACATTGTCTAAAACAAAATACATTAAAACTCTAATTTATTATGACAATACATTTCTCTCATTAAATCTAACATACTTAATATCTAGTAAATCTATGAATATATTTCTATCTACTAAAAATTTATGTGAACAACCTCTAAAAAAAACACAAATTCATCTATCATTAGAATAATAACTCCTAATTCTTATAAATAAACATTAAGAAAACTCCATTAAATAGAATATTTATTTATATTAATCCAACTTATTAAACACCTATCACTTTAAGAATTTATTACCTCACAACTTAAACATATAACAATAACAATATAAAACTTATTTACACCTCATAAAAACTCAATTCTCCATCTAGCAATATATTACAAAATTAAATAAACTATCATCTTATCTTACAAATCTCATGTATGTGGGTTCTTTTCATTTCACGAATATAATCAAACCAATTTCTTCATTATTTTCAACAATACGAATTTTATTAATAGATATTAACATATTTTCCAAAGAAAATAAAAACAAAAATTAATATTAAAAAGTAATAAATATTTAGATATAAAGTTGATTATACAAAATGTCATTACATCAACTATTTCATTTTTTTTTTTAAGTCTTTCATGGAATTTAATTTATAATACATTTCAAATTATCACAATTATAAAAGTTAACTATATTACAATTTTATTTTTAACTAATTTTAATATTATTATTATTAACTATAAGAAAACAATAAACTAGTTAAATATATATAGAAATATATGTATCATGATTTTTAATTATGAAGATGTATGAGATTTATATTAATTTATTATAAAGATTTTAAATTTTAAATAAATTTTATTATCAAAACTATAAGTCAATAAAATATCCAACCATAACCTATTTCATAATAAAATATAATTTATAGAATAACAAATCTCAATCCCTTATCTATATTAATAAAAAATATGACATAAATATCTTTTAAAAATTAAATTTTTACGGTTTATATATTAATTATTCATAATTAAATTAAAATTCTAAAAAAAGTTATCCCAAAATATAGATGAGTGTGTATATTTTAAAATTAAAAAAACTTTCAAATAATGCAATGTAAATGTATTAATACAAATAAGTGTGTATATTTTAAAATCTAAAAAAATTTCAAATAATGTAACGTAAATGTATTTAATCTTCTTCACAAGGAAGTTGTCTATCTAGGAAGTGGAATAGCCCGGATGACAGTTTTTTGCGGGAATTTGGTCAACTAAAATTCAAAAAATCAGGTAGTTGGAGTGTTTGGAATCCATTTTTGATACTGAAAATGGATTCAGCACTATCAAAAACCCTTAAGGCACTCAAAATACTAAATTTTAACAACTGTAAACAAAGTTTTGATAAAATCTTTGCCAATTTTTTTCAAAATCTTTACCAGATTCTGAGCCAAAACACTGCTTTTTTTTTAGACTACCCGATATTAAAGTGTCTCAAACACACGTAGAGATATGTGCAAAAAAGTGGGTACCTTCTCCGAGCGATTGGTCTGTCCTAACCCCGTCGACAATACACGTTTTCGATTCCCTGTAAGACATCGCCATAAGTGGGTGCCTTCACCAAATGATTGCTCTGTTCCTCATAATAGATGGTTTTGATTCCCCAAACACTTCGCCGCATGTTTGCTTTATTTTCCCGGGCCCCCACCTGCAGATCGGTCCGTTCTCCACGCATTCACGGAAATATGGAAATAAAAATGATACGAGAGCAGAATTTAAATTGATTTGGATGGATTTTTGGAAATTTAATTTACTTATTGTGATTTTAATTTCAATTAATAAAAAAGAATGATGCGCCAAACGACATTGGTTAACCGTATCAATGTTACGAATGTTCTAAGACCAACAATATACGCAAGGCAACAATACATATATAATTGAGAATATATGGTAGATAAATTTACATCGGGTACAATTTAAATCTGAGAATATATATTTTATTATATAATATTTATTTAATATGTTGTGAGAAAATAGTTATTATTTATATTGTTTTAAAATTACATTAATTATATTTAAATCTATTTTAACTTGGGATTTATTAAATGTGGTGCGAGATTAAATTTCGTTTCATGTTAAAAGTGGGGAGAGATTAAATTTCCTTTCACGTTAAAAGATGTTTATAGATGTAGAATTGAAATGCTGATACAGAATTGAGATGGTTGAGATGGCTTTAGAGAAGTTTTAAAAATAATAAATTTTATAGTTTTTATTTCATATCTCAAATATATCTAAATATGAGTATTGTGTTTGCTAGATGTTATTTTTATAAATTAATATAAATTAGAATATAATAATATTATTTTTTGTTGAAAATTTTGAAAAATTAATATAATAATAAATCTTTATGTATTATATGTTTATATCATTAATTTTTAATTGTTTAAATTTAAACATTTAAATGAATAAAAATTAATTATTATCTTAAGCATAATTACTTTAATTAATAGACAAAATAGTTTCTAGCTAGAATGTGACAATACAATTTCTAAAAAATTAAGATTGTCATTTTTAATTGTTTTAAATAAGTTTTTGAATGCATAAACTGATTTTGCACCCTCAATAAAGTTTGAGACACTTGAGATTTGCAAATTAAACAAATTAAAAATATGTTTTTTAAAATTTTGTATTATATTTTGAATAAAATTGACCAAAAAAATGCTTTGAATAGAACCATTTCATCTATTAATAAGATTAACCGAACTTAATTCATAATCTTGATAAAAAAATGTTATAACTTTTTATTATTAATGTATTTGTAAATTAAAATATTTAATAATTGATTTATTTATTTACAATTTTTTAATTGCACTTATCTATCTATATATAGAGAAAGAGAGATAAAATCTATAATTTACTAAATTATTTATTTTTAGTAGTTGGATTTGATTGTGCTAAAGTATTTTTTGAGAAACATGTTATCCTCAGAGTTGGGTTGTAGTAGATGGTTTTGTAACTTTTATTGATTTAATCTATTATTTTTTCCATGGTTTTATAGTTTATGTTTCCTCAATTCATTAATCCATCCATGTTTGTTAAATTTTATTTTATAAATTAAAATAATCATCATAAAGCTTTCTCTCATGAAATTATTTGATGTTTATTTATTTTTTACATATATATGTTTTAATTTCACAATTATATATATATATATATATATATATATATATATATATATATATCTGTGTGTGTGTGTGTGTGTTTTTACAACATTTCAAATATTGACAACATAAATGTCACTTCCAGGCTTAAACATTTACCACTCGTTAAGAAAAAATTATTTACTACAATCAAAATGTTATCACTTTAATTATTCTCTAAGATACTTTGACATTATTCATTAATGTAATTATGGTGTTAGATTCTAATCCATTTTGCATTTGCCATATAATATTAACACAAATCATAATATATATTCTTATTGAACATATTATGCTTATTATTAAGGTACTTGTAATCACCACAACATATATTATTATTGGATTTTCAGATTGATGATATTAACTTTCGTACAAGGCTTTAAACACTTTAATTATGTGGCCCTCCCAATGGTGCTTGGCAGTTGTTCACGATAATATTTATTGGGATTTGAGTTGGTCGTTGATCGAGTGTAACCTGGATCCAATGGTGCAACTCCTTGTAGTTGGGCTTAGGGTTACAACCCGACCCATCGTGACATTCAGAGCTCATTTCTCCTTACCGCCTCGACCTTGTTCTGATTTGCAAGTTATTGCTCCTCCTCCATGTTCATGATTTTGATAGCTATGGTGCTAGGGTCCTTGTCAATGGTTGCAAATGACCAGTTATTAAAATTTTCTAACTCAGAATACTATATTCTCTTGTGTTTTGGTTTGTCTTGGTGTTTTATGGTCCACATTGAACCCTTGCAGTAATGTTTGGACTACTGTTGTTTCTCGGTTTTGCCATTGATGACCGATGAGGAATATTGTTCTTTTGCATGAGTTATGGAGGTTTTTTCTCTAAGGTAACTATATCGTGCCAGGTCTTTATTTATTTTCGTACTTAGTTAATTTCAATTGGAGTGACAACCCTGTGGAGGCTGAGGGTTTTATAGATCTGTCCATATTTCTCATTTTCTTTTCTCTGTTTTTTGCTTGCGGCAGAGGGTATTTTCCAGAACATGACCCTGAAGATTAAATCCTATGTTACGAGGGTTTATGGCTCTGAAATTTTGTCATTTTCGCAACCTTTAATAGTTACAAGGGTATCCGACGAGAGCTTCAATTTCAGGTTTGTAAATTTTAGTTTCAATTCCCTATTATAGGAGTATGTATATATGGATAGACTTACACTTGGACATTGCATTCGCTCACTTCTTGTCTTTCTGTCTTATTTTCTGCACAGGACACTAATGGAACCATGTTGTAATAGGTGTCCTCTAGGGTCTACATGTTGCTTCCAGAATGACGAGGTAGGTTATGTTTATGCTTCAATCTATCCATAAGGTTTTAATTAAGTTTCTCTCTCTCAGGTTTTACTGAGGGTATAACCCTTTTTTCTACACAAGTCTTTGAAACTAGCATATTTTTCCCCTTGCATGTATGGCTTCATGCAATTATTCAGAGTATGAAGGAATTAGACTTAGTTTTATTTTCTCTTTACAAATTCTCAACTCCGCTGTTTAAGTTTTGGTGCTAAGTTAACTCTGTATAATTTTCTATATGGCTCTATATAAAATATCATTTTTAATTATTATTCTCTCAGGTCTCTATTAGCGCATACTGCGTACCTTAAGCTGAGCATGGTTAATATGCGACTCTGTTCCGGTTATCTATTGTAATTATTTCTTTTTCTAGTCCTTCATATGACTCTCTCTTATGGATATTTTTTGTATTTCAGTATATATGATATACATATTTATCTGCATTTCTATTTGTATATCCTTGCGACAATTTTCAGATTTATAAATTCAATGTCTCAGTTTCTGGGCTACTATAGTTTTCGTAGAAATGTCGCTTGTTTTCCAGCTTTCTTTTTTTGTACCCTTCTTGGTGTATTATGACTCTTTTAATAATAGTGGTTCTCATGGTCAGGTGACTGGAACCTTGCTCTGTAACCCACAGACCTCAGGTTCTAAACTTCTGAACCCATTCATTTGTTTATATAGTTTTTATTGAAAGTTGTAAATAGTGGTGCAACTATGGTTTGCAAAGAGTTTATACCTTGTGTTTTCTTCCAATAGTTCTTCTGTATAATTTTATGAAATATATATATGTGCAAGTTGTTCGGAAGTTCAAAATATTAGATGGACCATTAGAGGAAATTTGTGCCTAAAAGTGCCCATGAAATTTTCATGTAATTTTCATGTCATAATATTTAAACCAATGAAAATCCATTAAATTTAAATAGAGGTACATGTAAATATTTTGGAGGGAAATACAAAAATGTATTTATTTTTAACTGTATTTTTGGTTTATCTCCTTATAGGTTTACTCAAATTTCAAGTGTAGATACTTGTTGGATACAAAATTAAATTCCACATCCAACGAGTACCCATTATGCATACTTTTCAGAGACAAACATTGATAAAAAATGTATATACATTAAAAAAACGTGTTAAATACGTTTTTTTGATGTATCTGCAATTTTTATCAATGTGCGTCCTCTAAGAAGTATGCATAATGGGTAATCGTTGGATGTGGAATTTAATTCTTCATCCAAAAAGTGTCTACACTTTAAATTTGAGTAAACCTATAAAAGGATAAGCCAAAAATACAATTAAAAAAAGTAGTTTTCTTCTTTTCTCTCCAAAATTAATAACTCTTATTTTATTAATTTATTATTTTTCCTTATGAGGCCACTTTTAGGCTGAAATTTCCTCTAATATGATTCAAGTATATTTCTTAATGTATTGTGCTTTCCTATACTGTGTTTATTTAATGATATTTCCATTGCGTATGCCTTACAACTTTCTGTATCTACATGTTTTAGAGCTACTCCAGTTAATAGAGTTCAAACAATCAATTTTCTGTATTGCATTTTCAGTTTTTCTGTAATAGTATTTTCTTGGCTACTTACTTATTACAAGACTATTTTTCATTTTCTTTATTTCTTGAAATACAAAATTAGTAAATTTCACTCCAGATTAATAGAGATAATCAGTAGAATTCCATTCCAATATTTTAAATCTTAATACCCTTTAATTATCATTTCCTATAAAATTTATCCAGTAACTCATTTACGTATCTCTATAATCTTGATTAAACTGAAGGTGCCACCCAACCTTGATAGAGGCGATCATGTCCTCTACTCCCCCCGAGCGATGCACCAGAGGTGAGATAGCACATACTTGTCAGGAGATAGACCTCAGGACTTCTGTCATGTCTATACTTCGTTCGAGTTTTTAGAGCTCCATTGGTCTATAACCAGATCTGGATAACTCCTTCCTTTGAAAACTCCTGTTGTAAAATCCTCTATCTCTTTTCTTGAACAGAACCCCTTCCCCTACTCAGGATTTCCTTTGTATCCACATGGGGAAGGTAACTGTTAGAAACAAACTGCCTTCTCTCTTTTTACTCTGAAATATTGGAATTCTTTTTACCAATCAGTTATTGCATTACTCCATTTAACTTTATTCATGAAATCTAATTTAATTTATCTTTCTTATTAACAAATAACCACATTCGTTAATCTATTCCATTAACAAATTAAAATGTAATTATAAAGGTCTTTTAGACACTCATTAAAATAAAATGGGGTGCTACATCTTCCCCCACTAGAGACAAACATTGTCCCCAGTGTTTACTTCATCCCAGAAAAAATTTCTGGATATGCTTCACATATGGATTTTCCATCCTCCCAAGTAGCCTCTTCTAGGATAAAGTGCCTCCACTGCACTTTAGATTCGGGGATGACTCGCCTTAGGAGTGTTATTTCTCTCTGATCAAGAATACGCTGAGTTTCTACCAAAAATTCATCGTCAGATTCTACCTGCAAGAAACATAATTTTATAATTAATTTTAATTATGAATTGATTTTTTCATAGGATTCATAATTTAAATACAACTTACATGTATGCTCTTCCATTGTATAACAGGCTTGGGATCATGTATGTATCATTTCTATAATGGCACTTGAAACACATTGTGCACTAATATGTGGTTGGGCAATTCCAACTGATAAGCCATCGACCCTATCCGTTCCAGAGTCTGGAAGGGTCCACAATACCTTGGAGCCAATTTGGCGTAGGTGTTCCACCTCAAAGTGTTGTTCTTGGGTTTAATTCTTACATAAACATGGTCACGCACCTCAAATTTTGGAATTTTTTTTTTCAATCAACATATACCTTTTGTCTATCTTGAGCTGCTTTTAAGTTTTGCCTGATTTTCCTTACCTCATACTCCATTTCCTCTAGCATGTTCGGCCCAAGCATCAATTTTGTTTCCAGACTGCTCCGGTTCATGGTGTTCCAACATTTTCTTCCGTACAATGCTTCAAAAGGACTCATCTTGAGGGATTTAGTGTATCCATTATTGTAGGAAAATTCCACCAGATGCAAATATTCTTCCCATTTTGTAGGTTGTTGCATCACATACATGCGTAGCATGTCTTCTAATATTTGATTCACCCTTTCACTCTGTCCATCCGTTTGAGGATGATAGGTTGTACTAAACCAGATATGTATCCCTAAACCAATAACTAGTGCCTTCTAGAAAGATGACGTCAAATTTACATCTTGATCTAAGATGAAAACTCTCAGTATATTGTGCAGTCGAAATATTTCCCTCATGAATGTCAGCAATCTATATCGTCTTGTAAGTTGACTGAATAGGTGTGAAATGAGCTACCTTGTTGAGCCTATCCACCACTACCATAATTGAATCGTCCTGTCTCGTACTTCTTGCTAGACCTGTGACGAAATTGAGTGATATGACTTACCATTTCCACTCTGGTACAGGTGTTAGGGTCCTATATTTTATAGGATCTCAAGGAGTTTGAGTATGTCATTATTTTTAATTTTAGATTGTAAATCATTTTCAATTTGCAAATTATTTCCAAAATGTATATATAAAAGAAAATGAAAATAGGTTATGGAAAAAATAAAATTAATGTGAAGAAAAAAGTCAAAAAGAAGAAAAATTGAAAAAAAAATGAAAAGAGAATAAAACTGTACAAAAGAAAAAGAGAAATAATACTGAAAGTGCTGCAACTTTAAATGCCACTACTGTTAAATTAGTTTCCTTTATGTTAAAAAAAATCAATAAGATTGTGTGCAGCTTGTCTAAAATGGCACAATGACTAGATTATGTTCCAACCATACAACTTAATCACGGTGGAACAATTGCTAATTTCATGTCAAATAGGTTAGTGAATAAAGTTTTGTCAAACAGTTTAATCTTGACAAATCAGTAGTTAGGTAGAAAATGAGATTGATTCAACAGTTTAATTTGAATCAATAGGAGAAATAAGTGATAGATTAGGTTAGATTGTTATAAAAAAAAGGATATGTGGGTTTGCTAGCTCAAGTGCACCCTAAAGAGATAAGATGAAAAAATGTTAGCTTAGAAAAAGAATTTAAAATGCGAGCTTAGGTTGAAATTTCATTGTGACTTGGAAAATCATGAAAAGAGTTTTATCCTAAGTTTGAAAATTCCAAAGTTACTTCATGCGTAGGAGAATGGCAAGGAATAAAATTTTATCCCAAGTATATAGGTGATTGGGTGTATCAATATAAGGTTTGGACACAATTATTCCATTATCCTAAGCTTTTAACTTTATCAATCCCCTCACTACCCGACAAAATGTCTCATCAAATTCCACTGTTGCATGGTTAATTTCCCTCCATCTGTTCCACAATCCATTTCCCCACATATCCATTTGACAACCCATATCATTTTTTGGCCCCTCCCTCTCCATATGAACTTTATCGTGGGGGGAGGGGGTCCGAATTAGGTTATTTTGTGTTTCAAGCCCATGCTAATGTGGCACCCTCTCCTCATTTCACACCGCACTCCACCCTGGCCATAACCGCTTACTGCTTTGGACCCCCTCCGGAAAGTAGTTTTCCTCGCTGTGTAAAAACCATAAATCTTCCTGTTAAACACTAGTCACGTCACGCCACCTGGACCTTACTGTTTATAATTAAAACTCTTCCTATGGTAATATAGCTATTGATGAATTTAATTCATCTCTAACCGTTAATCGAACTTATCTACGCCACCATCAACGGGAAAACAACTCATATGTGTATAAATTCATCCTCGATTAACCGTTTATATTTTACCATATCATTTTCTCTGCTTTGTATATGTTTGTTGCAGGTTAAAAAAGCACCAGAGTATTCAATCCGACCAATATCAAAGTACTTTATGTAACTATCGCCATTCATTCCTCATTACAGAGCTTTTACTCAGTCCTGACATTCATTTTTCTTAACAGAAATCCTCATTCACCATCAAACTAGAGCTCATCATGCCTCCCACGAAGAAAAGGCAGGAGGATTATCTGAATCCACTGCTCCATCCCTCAATTGACCTTGATCATATACCTTTAGTGGATAGGGATTACAAAATCCATGAAACCCTATGTGAATTAGTATTATTTGAAATGTGTTGCTCGCTTGAAGTCAAATTCATTGACAAGACTAATGACATTCGACTATGTGAATCCAATTTGCCCCATTATATCTTTCCCCACACCAAGAGTGCACCTAAATTTGTCAAGAAGTGTCAAGATTGTTATGTACCCAGTCAAAGAGCTACTATCGCCCCTTCAGGAGAGATTTTAATCACCAAAACTGCCCACACCATAGAAAAAATGATGAAGGCCCCTCTCACAGAGAATTCCACTCCTCCTTCTTAAGAATCATTGACTGAATTATATTAGAAGCTAGAATTTGCAAAAAGGGCTAAAACCCTTGAGATTTTTCTGGTTGAAGATTCCCAACTACCTAAGAAGAACCCTCCTTATCCATCTTCCATTTTTCCTTAGAGAGGTAAGCAAATAATTATAGTAATCTCCTATCTCCTTGTTTATTACCAAGATCAGTGGGTAGATGAGGCCATTATAGGATGGCTTTCCATTTTATCCATAGATTCCAAGCCTTCTATATTATTCCACTTCACCCAATTCCTTGTAGATTCCATTCATGAAAAAAATTTCAAATTCTAAACTGAGGAGGTATTTAAATATTCCTCTGTTTCGGTATATTTGTTTTTATATTTTCAGGGAGATAGGTTCAACTTTGCATTACCAAAGTTGGATGAAGAAAAAAATCAACAATATTTCATCCTCTAGACTACAATTGTAATGAAGGAGCAGAAAGAACAATCATGCAATAATTCATGGAATTGTTTGTAAATCCAACACTCAGTGTTCTAAGCAACAATTTAGAGCCAAGAATCAGTGAAGAAACCATGAAAGTCTTGTAGTTGTCAGAGGAAACTAAAGTAGGATAATGGTACCTTTACTAGAATTACACAAAGCTAAGGATTTATGGATGTGAGCTCGCCCCATAAAATGTCCCAAAATTCCTCCCAATGAGGATTTTTTCTCCAGAATACATCACGAAAATTCTTAATGCTGATGAGGTCCATTTTGTGTCTGCTAAAAATAAATCTCAGTTTAGGATTATGTAATATTCCTAATTAGTGACAGCTAATTGGAATATCTGACTTTGTATAGTTTTTTCGTGTATGTTTTGTAAATAAATAAAAAGTGAGTAAAGAGGGTCTAACTCACTTTAGTATAATAATACATCCGCCTAGTAGTACAACGTTGTGACTCAAGGGGGGTCAAGGGGGCCAAACACCACGTAGAGGAGGGGGGCCTACGTGCAGTCTAGAAGCTTCTACATAGATAAGGATGAGGATGTGGAGGAGAGAGAGGCTACGATGGGTTTTGGAGGGAAACCCATGCTATAAAAGATGGAGGAGCCTCCTCATTTGGATCATTCTTGAGTTGATGATTTTGGAGTGAGACTGATGTCTTCTTTAGCACGCTGGTTGTTTAGCCTATCTGAAACATTGTTTACTACATTGAGTGTCTCCGGTCAGAGATCTCGCCCTTAGCCCTGGGGTACTTCGAGTGCCTGCTTGGGCAAGGTTAGTTTTTCAGCATTTTGTGTTTTGTTTCATTGTTTGGGTTTGCTGCGGAGCTGGAGCTTATTGAGACAGCGCAGTCACTGGGAGAGAGGACGCAGTCCACTATGGAGGAGCTCTGGATTGAGGTTTCTGCAGGTGATTTAGCCAAGATTTTGAGCAGAGGGTCAGCCTTTTACCATCAGAGGGTTTTGGCGGAGTTTCTGGCAGTATTTCAGTTGTTTCTATCTAGCCACTACGTAGTACCTTGGAGGCCAGCGTTATTCACTGGGGAGGTAGTTTCTGGTGATTTCTGGGGTTTGCCATCCTTGGAATGGTTTGTGGATCTTGTTCAGGTTGTTGAGGAGAGGAGGTCTGCTGATTTTCAGCTCATTCCGGCAAGGGGATCAGCCCCTAGTCTTCAGTCCATTCCAGCAGTAGCAACTACACGGCAGTTTCCAGCAGCTAGGATGTAGTTCCTAGCACAGCGATTTCTGGTATTCTCTGAGAGTGTTTTCTCACTTTCCTTGCACAAGATTAGAATATTGTACTCCATTACATTTCTCAGATTAATTAAATGGCTCAGCATTTCTTCTCTATGTTTTCTGGATGAGTTGTTGTAGTTTTCGTAGTTTCCATCGTTGTCGTATTCTCTTTCTTTGATATTATATGTCTATTATTTTGTTTGAGCATTCTAGTTCTATAACACTTGGTGTGTTTATCTTTCACTCTTAGACAGAGTCTAGAAAGGGCTAGGAAGCCTCTGGATCTCGTCCTCTTTAGAGGCGACATATCCGGTAAATGCCCTCCCAGTCTATCTCTGGTTGGAGTTTGCTTGTGTTTTGCAGATATCCCTAAAACGAGATATTACAGTGATATCAGAGCATAGTTATGGCTCAACCTGTGGTCTATGACATCAGGAAATACACCGTACAGAGGTAGGAGGTATAGAGACCGTGAGCGTAGGTTGGAGGCCACCTACAAAGAGGAAGACTGTGCCTAGGTAGAAAATGCAGATCAGGAGAGAGAGCCTGTGGCAGACACAAATCAGGTGGAGCTTTTAGTAGATTTAAGAGAGAAAGAACCAATGGAAAATGACACAGAGGCCAAGAAGTTTGGAGAGGCACTCCTAAAGTCTATGTAGGATTTAGCTAGACAGATTGAGGTGATGGGACAGAGGTTCACAGCTGTGGAGGTTAGGCAGCATGAGACCCTATGGGTTTTCCAGGTCGGAGAGGGATCAGGTACATCCCATCACTTGCCGGAGCAGGGTACTGCTCAGCGTGATATTCCTCAGCTGATGGCTTCTTGTGCACCTAGCCGTTCTACTATTCCCACTTTCTTGGGAGTAGATACAAGGCCAGGAGCCCAGCAGGAGGCAGAGCCTCGACACTTATATGAGTATTTTGCAGAGTATCAGTCCTATGGGTAGGAGTTCAGGGACGCTCTCACATTCAGATATTTTTTGCAGCTCCAGCGAGAAAGTAGACCCTACGACCATCATAGAGGGCAATAGAATTACCATGATGGAGATTCCCAATGAGCCTCTAGTAGATTTCATCTGCCTACGTTTGATGTATCATCAAACAGTTTGGCAAAGTCTTGGGTGGAGAAGCTAGACATCTATTTCCAACTTAACTAGATGTCAGAGACACAGGCCGCCAAGGTGGCAACATTACATTTGGATGGTGAGGCCCAAGACTGGTGGTTCCATGGGATGGTGACACTCGGGCATTCCACAGTGACGACATATGCCGAGTTTACCAGGAGATTTATAGAGCCTTTTTACCCGAGGGATTCGGAGCAGCATTTTGTTGAGTTGATGAAGCTCAAAAAAATAGGGAGCCCCGAGACATACATTGCAGATTTCTTGAGGGTCTCGGTGATGGTGCCAGATCTATCCGTGACACAGATGATCTATATGTTTGTGGAGGGATTGGCAGAGCCACTTCGAGGTCTAGTCAGATCCACTAGACCAGCTACACTCCAGGATGCTATCAGTAGGACCAGGGATTTGCAGGATGCATTGCCTAGGACACAGACACCTTACCCCCAGAGACAGGGTTCCCAGCCCAAGGGGAAGCATGTGAGGGTTCCACCTCCCAAGGGGAATCCAAGACCGGCACAGGTAGATGATGAGGCCAGGAGGGAGTTGAGGAAGAAGTGACTGTGCTTCACTTGTCACGAGCCGTGGGCACTAGGGCATAGGTGTGCTGCTGGCAAAGAACACTTCATTGAGGTCTTCTCCGATGGTAGCGGGGAACAGAATGAGGAGGATGATGAGGAGGCAAGAGATATTTAGATGGCCCAAAATCAGTTGTCGTCTCCACGTCCAGGGATAGGACGTGCAACTTTTTTGCCCACTGGAGGGGCCCTTGCAGCTTTGCGAGGAGTTCCTAAGTATTTGACGTTGCGCATACGTGGGACAATACATGGCCAGCGAGTATCAGTCTTGGTTGACAGTGGGGCAACCAAAAACTTCATTGATGCACAGATGGTCAAGCAGAGGGGTATACTGACTGAGAGTTTCGATGGGTTTTTAGTCTTGGTCCTAGGAACCTAGATGATGGAGTGTGCCCAGTATGTTCTAGAGTTAGCAGTGATGATGGGTACTTACACCATGACTGATCACTTTTTCATGGTCAACATACCAGATACCAATGTGGTAGTGGGTGTTCAATGGCTGATTACACTGGGGAAGGTCACCACGGATTGGGAGGCCCTAGAGATGGAGTGGGATGACAAGAAGACCAGGAAGCATGAGAAGATCCGCGGGATGCATACTTACCCACCTCAGACAGTTTCATCACACCGAATGGAGGCAGACTTACGGAAGGGAAACATAGAGTGGGCGGTTGATTTGCAGGCATCAGAGGCAGAGACCACCGGTGAAGAAATTCATCTAGAGATATAGGCTATCCTTGACAGGCATGAGGTAGTTTTTGGGGCTATATTACCAGGTCGGCCACTAGATAGAGGGTTTGATCATACCATTGAGCTGTAGCAGGGTATCCAGGCGTTGATCACTACACCCTATAAGCATCCCAAAGCCTACCGGGATGAGATTGAGCGGGCCATCCAGGAGTTGTTGGCTCTTGGACACATCAGACTGAGCACGAGTCCATTTGCTTCTTCTGTAGTGCTGGTGAAGAAGAAGGACGGCACTTTGAGGATGTGAATTGACTGCAGGGCCCTGAACAAGAGGAATTTGAAGAATAAGTACCCTATACCCAGGATCGATGAGCTGATGGATGAGTTGAGAGGAGCTAAGTTATTCTCAAAGATTGATTTGAGATCAGGGTACCATTAGATTCACGTGAGGAAATAGGACATTCCCAAGACCACCTTCAGGTGTCATTATGGGCACTTTGAGTTTTTGGATATGCCTTTTGGGCTGACCAATGCACCAGCCACCTTTTAGTCTTGCATGAACCATATCTTCCGCAGTCATCTGAGGAAGTTTTTATTAGTTTTCTTTGATGACATAAACATATATAGCAGGACGTGGTAGGAGCATCTCCAGAATATAGAGACAGTGCTACACATATTGGAAGAGTAACAGTTTTATGCTAAGCTCTCCAAGTGTGAGTTTGGGATGACAGAGATGTTGTATTTGGGTCACATCATTGGAGTGGATAGAGTGAGGGTCCACGAGGAGAAGATTAGAGCCATCAGAGATTGGATGGAGCCAAATAATGTGACGAAACTTCGAGGATTCATTGGGATATGTGCCTATTACAAGAAGTTTGTCAAAGGGTTCTCATAGCTTGTTGCACCCCTTACAGATTTGACGAAGAAAGGGGCATTCTATTGGATAGATACAGTGCAGCAAGCCTTTGATAGGCTCAAGGAGGTGATGAGTAGCTGCCCAGTGCTTGTGTTGCTAGATTTTATGCATCCATTTGTCTTGGAGTGTGATGTGTCGAGAGAGGGGATCGACGCAGTATTGATGCAGGGGGGACACCATATACCTTTTGAGAGTCAGAAGCTCCTTCCACATGAGAGGTTGTATCCCATATATGACAAGGAGATGTTGGCCATCATGCATGCATTGGCCAAATTCTAGCAGTATCTGGTAGGGAACAGATTCAGGGTGAGAACTGACCACAACAGCCTTAGGTTCTTTTTGGAGTAGAAGCAGCTACAAGAGAGGCAGTAGAAGTGGATCCGTAAGATCCAAGCATATGACTTTGACATTGAGTATGTCAAGGGTACGAATAACATGGTATTAGATGCCCTTTCACGTAGACCAGCCACGTTATCTCTTATGAGCTTGGATGCAGATTGGAGGGCTCCACTCTTAGTTGAGTACTCCAAGGATAGATTTGCATGTGAGGTGCTGGATGGACAGATGGCGGATGATCGGTACAGGGTGGTTGATGAGATCATCTATTATAGGGATAGGATCTTCTTGACTGAGGGATCTCAGCTTAATAAGAAGATACTCCAGGCGTCACATGATTCTCCATTGGCAGGCCATTAGGGGTTTACCAAAACCTACAAGGCCATTAGAGAGAGGTTCTCATGGAGGGGCCTCAAGGAGGACATACTCCAACACATCACGGAGTGTGATGTTTGTCAGAGGAACAAGGGTGAGATGATCCATCTCGCAGGACTGTTGCAGCCGCTTCCCATTCCAGAGGGAAAATGGGAGAGCATATCGATGGACTTCATCATAGGGTTGCCCATGGTGCAGGGCAAGGATTGTATCTTTGTCGTCGTTGATCAACTGACAAAATATGCGCACTTTTTCGCCATATCTATGCATTACACAGTAGCATAGGTGGCCGAGCTATTCTTCCAGAAGGTTTTCAGGTCACATGGTCTTCCTAAGACCATCATCAGTGACAAGGACAGCCGCTTCATGGTCAGATTTTGGCAGGAGCTTTTCCTGCTAGTGGGGACAGAGTTGACACCGAGTACCAGTTACCACCCACAGACAGATGGATAGACGGAGATAGTTAACAAGTGGCTGGAGGTCTACTTGCGTAACTATGTCAGTGGGTAGCAGCGAGCATGGTTGAGAAGGTTGTATTTGGGGGAGTACTGCTACAACTCGACCCATCACATGTCGATTGGTATGTCACCATTTTATGCTTTGTATGGGTACCATCCTTTATCATTTACTGATGTGACGTTCGGTGCGAGTAAGGCTCTTAGAGCCAAGATGTGGATCCAAGAGAGTCAGGATATCCTCCGAGCTCTCAAGGACAATATGGCTACAACCCAGAACTAGGAGAAGTTGTATGATGACAGAGGTCGGGTGGAGCAACAGTTTGAAGTAGGGAACTTGGTCTACCTACGCTTATAGCCATACAGAAAGTCATCACTGAAGCAAAATGGAGCTGAGAAGCTCAAGCCTCGTTTCTACGGGCCATACAGGGTGATATGCAGGATTGGACAGGTTGCATATGAGTTGGAGCTGCCCCAAGGTAGCAAGATCCACAACATTTTCCATGTATCATTCCTGAAGAAGGCACTGGGACAGCAGGTGACAGTGTCAAAGGAGCTACTACCGACAGATGATGAGGGGCACTTGGTGTTGCAGCTGGAGGCCATTATTGATACTAGGGAGAGGCGGTTACATAGTAGGGCGGTCTGGGAATTCTTGGTGTGGTGGAAGAATTTTCCGGATGAGGATGCCACTTGGAAGAGCGAGAAGATTCTGCAGCATCCATCACTTCAGTTGCTTGAGGGAAAGCAACATTTTGCTGGGGGGGGGGGGGGACTGTAATATTCCTAATTAGCGATAGCTAATTAGAATATTTGACTTTGTATAGTGTTTTCGTCTATGGTTTGTAAATAAATAAAAAGTGAGTAAAGAGGGTCTAACTCACTTTAGTAGAATAAGACATCCGCCTAGTAGCACAACGTTGTGACTCAAGGGGGGTCAAGGGGGCCAAACACCACGTATAGGAGGGGGGCCTACATGAACTCTAGAAGCTTCTGCGCAGATAAGGATGAGGATGTGGAGGAAAGAGAGGCTAGGACAGTTTTTGGAGGGAAACCAATGTTATAAAAGATGGAGGAGCCTCCTCATTTGGATCATTCTTGAGTTGATTGTTTTGGAGTGAAACTTATGTCTTCTTGAGCACGCTAGCTGTTTAGCCTGTCTGCAGCACTGTTTAGTGAATTAAGTGTCTCCGGTCAGAGATCTTGCCCTTAGCCCTGGGGGACTTCGAGTGCCTGCTCGGACAAGGTTAGTTTTTCAGCATTTTGTGTTTCGTTTCATTGTTTGGGTTTGTTGCAGAGCTGGAGCTTATTGAGACTGCACAGTCACTGGGAGAGAGGACGCGGTCCACTGTGGAGGAGCTCCGGATTGGGGTTTCTGTGGGTGATTTAGCTGAGATTTTGAATAAAGGGTTAGCCTTTGCTCATGAAAGGGTTTTGGCGGAGTTTGTGGCAGTATTTCAGATATTTCTATCTAGCCACTATGCAGTGCCTTGGAGGCAAGCATAATTCACTAGGGAGGAAGTTTCTGGTGATTTTTGGGGTCGCCCATTCTTGGAATGGTTTGTGGATCTTGTCGGGGTTCTTGAGGAGAGGATGTTTGCGAGTTTTCAGCTAATGCTGGCAAGGGGATAACCACTATTATTCAGTCCATTTCAACAGTAGCAGCTACACGGCAGTTTCCAACAGCTAGGACATAGTTCCTAGAGCAACCATTTCTGGTATTCTCTGACAGTGTTTTCTCACTTGCCTTGCGCAAGATTATCATATTGTACTCCATTAAATTTCTCATATTAATTAAATGGCCCAGCATTTCTTCTCTATGTTTTCTGGAAGAGTTGTCGTAGTTGTCGTAGTTTCCGTCAGTGTTGTATTCTCTTTCTATGATATTATATGTATGTTATTATTTTTGAGCGTTCTAGTTCTATACCACTTGGTGTGTTTATATTTCACTCTTAGACAGAGTCTGGAAAGGGCCAGGAAGCCTTCGGATCTCGTCCTCTTTAGAGGTGACATATCCGGTAAATTCCCTCCCGATCTATCTCTGGTTGGAGTTTTCTTGTGTTTTGGAGATATCCCTAAAACGGGATATTACAGATTAAAACACAGATAGGACCCTTCATTTGTAACAAAAAAATAGTTGGGTAGGATGCATACCAATTGCTGAAAGAAATGCAATTTAGCCTCAGCTTTACATGGTCATATGATCCATTGGGTACCATTTCTAAGCTAAGGGTAGAGAACAAATATACACCTTATATTCAATCCCACAAACCAAATATTGAGAAATACATGAACCATCTAGAGTGGACTGGGAATACTGTTCAAGAGGCTGAATAACAACTGGTGTCAAATTCAACATCACAGACTCTTGTCCCAAAGGAGAAAGCATGAAAACGAATCATAGAAAAAGAGTCACCTTCAGCGATTGATACATCCCATTGATGAAACGGAGATGCATAAGTAGACACTGGGTGAAATGATTTCATCTACACTCGCTAACACTACTATGAGTTTGTCTACATTGCAGGTTTCTTTAGCTAATATCCAGTCTAAGCTCAAGATGGGAAAAATATCTTCTTTGGCCAAGGATTCAAGGATTAAGTCATTGGGAGACTTAGTAATCATGATTGGATATGATCCATCCAGTATCAGAGTTTCAAAAGAAGTGATTAAAAATAAAAATGTTTACATAGCAGCATTGTGGAACCAAATAAAGCTGCCAGCTATAGAGGACCCTTTGGCCAAAGACATTCAAGAAACAGAGTCACATAAGTCAGACATGATGAAGCTCATCATGGAGCAGAATTCTTAGGAGAGGCAGTTGGAAGCAGAAATGGAAAAGATGATAGAGGAAAAAGAGTAGGCTACCAAGATGTAATTGGTCCCTTTGGAAGTTGTACCTCTTATAGCTATTCCTACAACCACTCCTTCTACAATAAATACGATGGATAGAGCTAAATAGCTCACCCAAGAAGTGCAGAATCTGCCAATACAGACATAAGAGATAAATTATCTTCAAGACCAAGTGAAATTGTTGCTGGACCATAAATCCAGGAGTGATATCTCACATACAATTGAAGCCCAAAGAGCACAAAACTTAATAGAAAGGTTTCAGAAGTCTAAGAGGGAGTCTAACATTGGAAACACCTTGGACCAGGTCAAAGAGATAATTTGGACAGATATCATTGAGTCCATCAATGAAATATAGCCCTCCATACAAATCGTATTTCAGCAAAAGAAACTGATAGAAAAATCCAATGATGCCATTACAAAAATCAAGGAAGAACTTCGAGATAAGCCAACCACTTATAAAAATGTTATTAAGTTCTTAAATTCCAAGAATAAGTATGAGTTGGTGGAGTTAGCAGTGGATGATAGGACTGAAACAATATTGGAAGTAACAAAGGTTCTTACAAAGAGAAACCTTATTTTATAGCTCGAGGGAAAATGTCACAGCTTAGAAATAGTTGTAAACAGATTGTTCAGTACGCTTGAACCTTTAACTCTGAAAGGTATTCCTTCCCTTTTTGTAATCAATTAAAAAACTAATGCAGAAACAATATTATGAAAACATGTTGGACGAGATTTCCAGAGACACGTCTAAGTTTCCAAACATCTAAGGCACTATGACAGGGGACGGATTCTTGGAGGAATTAACTCATGAAATTTTCATCGAGCATGAGATAAGCCACGTTTTTGTGGTAAAGCCTACTTTTTCTATGTATACCGTGGTGGTTCAAATCTACAGGAGGGTCACCAAATTAACTATCCCATATGAAGAGCGATGGGATAAGTTAATTGAGTTCCAGGAGTAAAATGTAACAAAGAGCAGTCATCTAGAGCCATCTCACAAGACATCACATCAGACAGTATTACAACCAACGCAACCTACTAATAGGTTTACTCATCAACCGATTCCTTGAAAATAGTACCAGAAATCCAGATTACTCACATCGAGCCTATTTTGTAATAGTTAGAGTTTATTATTAGATTTAGGCTAATAATACACTATCTGTTGAGGAAATATTTATTGTAATCCATTTTGTAATATTTTAGTATAAAACTTCATTATTCGAATTATTAAGGGTTGATTTTTGAACATATTTTTCCTACTGCGCAATTGTAAATTCCAAGTTTTGCTGGAGCATCAATAATGCAAAATCTCCTTTCAGGATTCATGTGGTGTAATTACTGGTGAAGTGTTTCTATTGTTTCTATGTTTTCCATTGTTATTTCCTTTCTTTGTTTATCATAATTCTTAATTGTAAAACAAAAAGTGTGATGAAAAGGGAATTTTATTTTAAAAACCTTATTCTGGCTGCTTTTACAATTTAAATGTTTTCTACATGAATTTAGATTGAAAAATAATTAAATGCTTTTTAGTCTCAACTGATATTCACTCATCTTCCATATCCATTATTCATTTAAAAATATTAAAAGAATCCAGTAAATACAACCTACCTTGCTCGATTATAAATGTTTTAAAAATTGATGCAAAATTGAGTTTTATATTTTGACTCCATTTCCCAATGGGAAAATAAATATTTAATCAACCAAATCAATAAAAATCAAACAATCACCAAGAACAGTCATAACTAGCATAATGCCTATTCAAAAAAAAGTAAATCTTAGAGAGAGATCCCTCTCTGAAGCTCGCAGGGCTAGATCTTGGCTTCCAAAGTGGTTTTGATGCTTTCTTCTATGATTTATTCTCCCTATATTAGAAATTACAGAACAATAACATAGTGGCAACCATACTGGGGATGAGTTGAAAAAATTGTAATATCTTTCGAATTCACAACCCTAATAAAGAATTGTATGATAGTAATACTTTAAGATTGGTTTTCTTTCCAATAGTGTAGATAATAAGAGTGTGTCTCCATTTAGATAATAACACTGGCTCCTAAAAGAGCCTATACTAGAGCTTATCCTAATCCAAAGCTCACATAAATTGTAGATGACCTTGAGAAAATACTGCAAAGAAAGAGCTTAGCTGAAATTCAAGGAAGTTCTTGTCCTCTTCATAGAGAAGATTCATTACCAAAATATTTTTTAACCCTGCAAGACATTGGGTTTGATTTACCCTTTGAAGAAAGCCTATTTAGAACTAAATCAGCCAATTGGGCAGACCATATAGTAGTACATCAAGCTACATTAAGAAGAAATTTATCTGAAGCCCAATCTTATCCTCCTGATATAGGCCTTCAAATCCTTCAAGACTTTGGAAAATTGCAAGGTTTAGTCTTAGGATTTGACCTTTCTATTCATGAATTTTATGTCTAGCAATCTGTAGAACTTTCTACTTTGACTTCTTATGCTGAATAACTCACCTGATCACAATATTTGCATCCTAAATTAGCAATTCCTACCCCTTCTTTAGTCTCCACCAGTACTTCGATACTTTACCATAAATCAGTAAGCTCTTCTCGTTATGTAGTTTCCAAAACCACTCCAGTACTATCCCACCAAGCAACTCAAGATCCTTCTTCTCCCCAATATTCAATGATAGTCCAACCATCATCTCCACCAAAACCCCAAGTTTCAACTCAGCTTTTACCTTCCATCGAGCCTCCACCTTTCATCCAACAACCACATCATGTTTTTCATCCTCATATCCCCATAATGGTAGCTAGATATGCTCCCCTTGTCCTTCAATCTCCTTTGGCAAACATGCCATAGGATTATCAAACAAGAATCTCTCAATTTGATGGAACGAGACCTATCACTGCCCAACATCATGTAGACTCGATGAATGACAATTTTGACCTTCAGTAGGTAGATGAGGAGAGTGTAAAACTAAGGTTTTTTGCACAAAGTCCCACAGGAGAGGTGACGAAATGGTTTAAAGCATTACCTGCTTCTATTATTCATGAGATTAAGAAAAACCCAATGTCTTGCAGGGTTACTAGGTGGGATATTAAGAAAAACCATCTTCAAATTTTATCTTAATATGAAAGCATTAGGAGAGGACCAGCAGAAAGTGTTCAAGACTATTGCACTAGATTCAACATTGTATATAATGAAAACCATGCTAATATTAAACCACCACAAGGCTTAGCCCTAATCAAATTTCTAGATGGTTTTGAGGCAAACATGGCTTACTGGCTTAGGTAAAGAAATTCATCCACATTAGAAGAAATAAAAAGGTATGCAGTAAGTGTAGAAGAAAATTGGTTAGCCAAGAGAGCTAGAATTAGGAGTGAGAGAAGAGTAACCCTCTACTTCTTCTGTTGATGCTAAAATTGATTCCTTAGTTAAAACAGTAGAAATAATGATGGAGAGGATTAATTTGAGTGAGAGAGATGAAACTATGGAAAATCAACCTGAACCTGAAAATTGAAATAAAAATCCTAGGAGAAATTCTCCCCAAATCAAACAAAGAGAGCAGAGTTGTCTTGATCAGAAAATTAGACCTCCTTTTCAGGAGAACTATGATGATGAAGATGGAGAAGTAGTAGAATAAGTAGAAGAGAATCAGATAAATCTAATGATTATCAATGATGATGAAACTGGGTTTATTACTTAGGAGGAACAATAGTTTTTTCAATTATCCCAAACTAAACTTGATTCTGAGGAATTAGATGAATATAAACATGGATTTCAAAACACTATTATGGAAGTCCATAGACAATACAGTCTTAAGAGAAAGAAAACATTAAATACTCCCAACAAAAAGACTAATGAAAACCTTGTCAAGAAAAATTCTGACACCACTTCGAAGAAAACTCCAGAAAATGTTGCTAAGAAAACTCCTAATAGTTATATAAAAAATACAGTCAATATTCCTGCTAAAAATATTGTTGCGAGTTCCTCCAAAACTAATCAAACATACATTCCTACCACCAGTCACCAAAAATAACATGTGTCAAAGGAAATATCCGATAAATCTGACTTTCTGAACTTAAATAGATTTCAAACATCATTCAATATCGAAAATGAACTAGCAATGCTAAAAATTCATATTCCTTTGACTGAGCTAATGAATAAAAATCTGTACACAACTCAAGTTATGGAGGCTTTGAACATAGGAGAAAATAATGATAAAGTCAATTTGAATGATGACCAGGCTGAATTATTATTTGGTCTAGAAGTAGATGGTAAACCACAAGAAGGAGGAGTTCCTCCATTTTATGTGAGCCTTAATGTTCATGATAGGATTCTCCATAATGCTATGTTAGATTCAGGTGCATCGCACAATTTGATGGAAAAATTGTTATGGAGATACTTGGTATTAACATTACTGGGCCTTACAAATACTTTTATTCATTTGATTCAAGCAAGGTAATATGTTTAGGTCTCATTAAGGATCTATGTGTCACTTTGGCCCAAATCCCAGCTAAGTGTTGAAGATTGCAACAAGAAACAGTGAAGGAGGCATCCTAAAACATCATTCCTGATCCTAGTTGGAAAGTGATCACCTAAACTAGGTGGGGGCCACACAGGTGATTTTTGTCGCAAAGTCTATTTTTAGACTATGTCTATTTTTAGACATATGGATCATGTTCTATAAGTTGGGGATGCTATTTATGGATGGTTGGTCAAGTTGGAAAAATAGATGGATTTCTATTTTTAGACATATTGGGCGGAATCTATTTTTAGATTGCCAGTCTAAAAATAGATATGTCGAATATTATTCGCTCTTAATAATATTTGGACTCTAAACATTATCTTATTCTCTTGGAGCACTTAATTTAAGTGCACATATGTGGCACAGGAGCTGACAGAAGGAATTACGCTATTCCTAAGGGTTAAGTGGAGCTATTACATGGAGACTTTAGTTAGAACTCATGTGACAGAGTTTGGTGGAGTTATTGAAGTAGTTGATGGAGTTGTGTTCAATTTAATTGAGTTAAACATATTTGAGCTAGTTGTATCTAGTCTAACTGATTGATACACTGGTGAGAGTGGTGTGAATTAATTATTAATTAATTCACTAATTATAAACCCATTAATCAACTAAAGAATACATCAGTTAACTATAGCGCATGGAAAGTTTTAGTGGAGACCAGTGGAGAGATAGGTGAAAGGGCAAGATGAACTATCTATTGTGACTAGTAGTGATGCATGGATTGCATCTATATATACATTGGAGTTGCCAATGATAATAACGCAGTCAATGAGAGTGGGATTACATCGAATTGGTCTTTGTAATCAGCTTGGATTGCACAGTGGAGGTAGGCTAGCAGGTGGCAAAGATCAGTGCATGGATTTGCAAGATTGGGCATGTATAGTGTATGACAATTGTACTATACTGAGAGCTTGTGATAAGCTTTGTATGCTTTGTATGAGATTGTCATATGATCTCCATGGTACATAATATATAGTTGGGGTTTTCAGCTTCATTTTTTCCCAGTAAACAATTGTGTTATGTGTGTTTTTATTGCTTCATGTGTTTCGCAATTGTTGATTAAATTTCCGCAAGAATTATAGTGGAAGGATCTGTATTTTGGATGAAGTTAAATAGTGTGTGATCACGATAATCTCAGTGCATAAAATATCATTTATTCAAATTTCTACATGGTATCGGAGCGATATTGATCATTGGAGAAATTGCAAAGCATTGAAGCAGTTGAGTTCAATGATAAACTCAGGAAAATAAAAATGGAGAAGAATGACACTATTTCGGTATACTTGAAAAAAAATTTCCACTGCAGGGATGAGATTGGGAGTGTAGGAGTTAGTGTGGATGAGGAAGGATAAGTCAAGAAGGTTGGGATTCGAGAAAATAATGTCTACAGACTTGAAGTAGATGGGATTTCTACGGAGCTTCCTACTGTTGGGAAGTGAAAGAAAGACATGCAGTTGATGCTTGAGAGGGAGCAAGTTTTGCATGCAGGTAAGAGTGAACCTCGGGATGTGGAGCAACAACAAGATGAGGATCATGGAGTGGAAGAAATGACTCATGCAGAGAAATTTTGTGCTAGATGGGCAGAGGGAGTGCATGCAGCTATACAACCAGGTGAGAGGTGGGGCGACATGCATGATTAATCCCAAGAGGATATTTCTAGGCAAGATTCATGGAGATGGTGTGGATCTCATGAATTGAACCTGGCTACGAGGTGCCCACAGTCCTGCAATAGCATGATCAGTTGGATTGATGCAGGCAGATCAAAGTGGCAGTGTCAGATACTGGAGCGCGGATCAACGTTGACAGCAAGTGCAGAGTGCATGGGTGCAAGAGTTCAACATCGCAATGGTTCTTGATGACATGTTAATTTGGTACTAGCAAAATTCGAAGACTTTGATGATATATGCATCATACTGATTGAGTTGTTTGGAGCCTATTCAGTTTCAGAGGAGTTGCAGAGCAGATGCATGGAGTTGCATGGCACTTGTAAAGGTTGCAGGGCGAATGCATGGAGTTGCATGTCGCAAGCAAAGACAGTCCTTTCTTGTTGAGAGGGAGTGCTGAAGATTGCAACAAGAAACAGTGAAGGAGGCATCCTGAAACATCATTCCTGATGCTAGTTGGAAAGTGATCACCTAAACTAGGTGGGGGCCACATAGGTGATTTTTGTCGCAAAGTGTATTTTTAGACATATGGATCATGTTCTATAAGTTGCAGGATGCTATTTGTGGATGGTTGGTCAAGTTGGGAAAATAGATGGATTTCTATTTTTAGACATATTGGGCAGAATCTATTTTTAGATTTCCAGTCTAAAAATAGATATGTCGGATATTATTATCTCTTAATAATATTTGGACTCTAAACATTATCTTATTCTCTTGGAGCACTTTAGTTAAGTGCACAGATGTGGCACAGGAGCTGACAGAATGAATTACACTATTCCTGAGGGCTAAGTGGAGCTATTGCATGGAGACTTCAGTTAGAACTCATGTGACAGAGTTTGGTGGAGTTATTGAAGTAGTTGATGGAGTTGTGTTCAGTTTAATTGAGTTAAACATAGTTGAGCTAGTTGTATCTAGTCTAACTGACTGATACACTAGTGAGAGTGGTGTGAATTAATTATTAATTAATTCACTAATTATAAACTCACTAATCAACTTAATAATACATCAGTTAACTACAGTGCATGGAAATTTTTAGTGGAGACCAGTGGAGAGATAGGTGAAAGGGCAAGATGAACTATCTATTGTGACTAGTAGTGATGCATGGATTGTATCTATATATACATTGGAGTTTTCAATGATAATAACAGAGTCAATGAGAGTGGGATTACAAGGAATTGGTCTTTGTAATCAGCTTGGATTGCGTAGTGGAGGTAGGCTAGCAAGTGGCAAAGATCGGTGCATGGATTTGCAAGATTGGGCATGTATAGTGTATGACAATTGTACTGTATTGAGAGATTGTGACAAGATTTGTATGCTTGGTATGAGATTTTCATATGATCTCCATGGTACATAATATATAGTTGGGGTTTTCAGCCTCAGGCTTTCTTGGTAAACAACTGTGTTATGTGTGTTTTTATTGTTTCATGTGTTTTGCAGTTGTTGATAAAATTTTCGCAAGAATTATAGTGGAAGGATTCTATATTTTGCACGAAGTTAAATAGTGTGTGATGAAGAGAATCTCGGTGGATAACATATTAGTTATTCAAATTTCTACATGGTATTGGAGTGATATTGATCATTGGAGAAATTGCAAATCATTGAAGCGGTTGAGTTCAAGGATAAACTCAAGAAAATAAAAATGGAGAAGAATGACACTATTTCGGTATACTTGAAAAATTTTGTCCACTGTAGGGATGAGCTTGGGAGTGTAGGAGTTAGTGTGGATGAGGAAGGACAAGTCAAGAAGGTTGGGATTCGAGCAAAGATCTCTATAGACTTGAAGTAGATGGGATGTATACGGAGCTTCCTACTGTTGGGAAGTGAAAGAAAGACATGCAATTGACGCTTGAGAGGGAGAAAGTTTTGCATGCAGGTAAGAGTGAACCTCGTCATGTGGAGCAGCCACAAGATGAGGATCATGGAGTGGAAGAAACCACTCATGCAGAGAAATTTCGTGCTAGATGGGCAGAGGGAGTGCATGCAACTATACAACCAGGTGAGAGGTGGGGCGACATGCATGATTAATCCCAAGAGGATATTTTTGGGCAGGATTCATGGAGATGGTGTGGATCTCATGAATTTAACCTAGCTGCGAGGTGTCCACAGCGCCGTAGTAGCATGATCAGTTCGATTGATGTAGGTAGATCAAAGTGACAATGTAGAATACTGGAGCGCAGATCAGATTTGACAGCAAGTGCAGAGTGCATGGGTGTAAGAGTTCAACAATGCAGCGGTTCTTGATGACATGTCCAGTTGGTACTAGCAGAAGTCAAAGACTTTGATGATAGATGCATCAGAATGATTGAGTTGTTTGGAGCATATTCAGTTTCAGAGGAGTTGCAGAGCAGATGGATGGAGTTGCATGGCGCTTGTAAAGGTTGCAGGGCGAATGCATGGAGTTGCAGAGCAGATGGATGGAGTTGCATGGCGCTTGTAAAGGTTGCAGGGCGAATGCATGGAGTTGCATGTCGCATGCAAAGATAGTCCTTTCTTCTTGAGAGGGAGTGTTGAATATTGCAACAAGAAACAATGAAGGAGGCATCCTGAAACATCATTCCTTATCCTAGTTGGAAAGTGATCACGTAAACTAGGTGGGGGCCACACAGGGGATTTATGTCGCAAAGTCTATTTTTAGACATATGGATCATGTTCTATAAGTTTTAGGATGCTATTTGTGGATGGTTGTTCAAGTTTGAAAAATAAATAGATTTCTATTTTTAGACATATTGGGCGGAATCTATTTTTAGATTGCCAGTCTAAAAATAGATATGTCGAATATTATTAGCTCTTAATAATATTTGGACTCTAAACATTATCTTATTCTCTTGGAGCACTTCAGTTAAGTGCACAGATGTGGCACAGGAGCTGATAGAAGGAATTAAACTATTCCTGAGGGTTAAGTGGAGCTATTGCATGGAGACTTCAGTTAGAAGTCATGTGACAGAGTTTGGTGGAGTTATTGAAGTAGTTGATGGAGTTGTGTTCAGTTTAACTGAGTTAAACATAGTTGAGCTTGTTGTATCTAGTCTAACTGATTGATACACTAGTAAGAGTGGTGTAAATTTATTATTAATAATTCACTAATTATAAACTCATTAATCAACTAAAGAATACATCAGTTAACTACAGTGCATGGACAGTTTCAGTGGAGACCAGTGGAGAGATAGGTGAAAGGGCAAGATGAACTATCTATTGTGACTAGTAGTGATGCATGGATTGCATCTATATATACATTAGAGTTTCCAATGATAATAACGCAGTCAATGAGAGTGGTATTACATCGAATTGGTCTTTGTAATCAGCTTCGATTGCACAGTGGAGGCAGGCTAGTAGGTGGCAAAGATCGGTGCATGGATTTGCAAGATTGGGCATGTATAGTGTATGACAATTGTACTCTACGGAGAGCTTGTGATAAGATTTGTATGATTTTTATGAGATTTTCATATGATCTCCATGGTACATAATATATAGTTGGGGTTTTCAGCTTCAGGATTTGCCGGTAAACAACTGTGTTATGTGTGTTTTTATTGTTTCATGTGTTTTGCAATTGTTGATTAAATTTCCGCAAGAATTATACTGGAAGGATTCTATATTTTGCATGAAGTTAAATAGTGTGTCTTCAGGAGAATTTCGATGGATAACATATCATTTATTCAAATTTCTACATGGTATTGGAGCGATATTGATCATTGGAGAAATTGAAAAGCGTTGAAGCGGTTGAGTTCAAGGATAAACTCAGGAAAATAAAAATGGAGAAGAATGACACTATTTTGGTATACTTGAAAAAGTTTGTCCACTGCAGGGATGAGCTTGGGAGTGTAGAAGTTATTATGGATGAGGAAGGATAAGTCAAGAAGGTTGGGATTCGAGCAAAGAATCTCTACAGACTTGAAGTAGATGGGATGTCTACGGAGCTTCCTACTGTTGGGAAGTGCAAGAAAGACATGAAATTGATGCTTGAGAGGGAGCAAGTTTTTGTATGCGTGTGTAAGACAGAACCTTGATTGTGGAGCAGCCACAAGATGAGGATCATGGAGTGGGAGCAACCACTCATGCAGAGAAATTTCGTGCTAGATGGGCAGAGGGAGTGCATGCAGCTATACCACCAGGTAAGAGGTGGGGCGACATGCATCGATAATCCAAGAAGAAATTTCTGGATAGGATTCATTGAGATGGTGTGGATCTCATGAATTAAACCTGGCTACGAGGTACCCATAGAGCAGTAGTAGCATGATCAGTTGGATTGATGCAGTGAGATCAAATTGACAATGTCAGATACTAGAGCGCAGTTCAGAGTTGACAACAAGTGCAGAGTGCATGGGTGCAAGAGTTCAACAACGCAGTGGTTCCTGATGACATGTGCAATTGGTACCAGCAGAAGTCGAAGAATTTGATGATAGATGCATCAGACTGATTGAGTTTTTTGGAGCCTATTCAGTTTCAGAGGAGTTGTAGAGCAGATGCATGGAGTTGCATGGCGCTTGTGAAGGTTGCAGGGCGAATGCATGGAGTTGCATGTCGTATGCAAAGACAGTCCTTTCTTGTTGAGAGGGAGTGTTGAAGATTGCAACAAGAAACAGTGAAGGAGGCATCCTGAAACATCTTTCCTGATCCTAGTTGGAAAGTGATCACCAAAACTAGGTGGGGGCCAAGTAGGTGATTTTTTGGTTTAAAGTTCATTTTTGTATCATGTCTATTTGCATATGGATCATGTTCTATAAGTCATGGGATTCAATTTGTGGATGGTTGCTCAAGTTGGAAAAAGTAGATGGATTTCTATTTTTAGACATATTCCCATTCGAATCTATTTTTATATTGCCGCCCAAAATAGAGTGCTTTCTAATATTATTAGCTCTTAATAATATTTGGACTCTAAACATTATCTTATTCTCTTAGAGCACTTCAGTTAAGTGCACAGATGTGGCACAGGAGCTGACAGAAGGAATTACGCTATTCTTTAGGGTTAAGTGGACCTATTGTATGGAGACTTCAGTTATAACTCATGTGACAGAGTTTGGTGGAGTTATTGAAGTAGTTGATGGAGTTTTGTTCAGTTTAACTGAGTTAAACATAGTTGAGCTAGTTGTATCTAGTCTAACTCATTGTTACACTAGTGAGAGTGGTGTGAATTAATTATTAATTAGTTCACTAATTATAAACTCATTAATCAACTAAATAATACATTAGTTAACTATAGCACATGGACAGTTTCAGTGGAGACCAGTGGAGAGATAGGTGAAAGGGAAAGATGAACTATCTATTGTGACTAGTAGTGATGCATGGCTTGCATCTATATATACATTGGAGTTGCCAATGATAATAACGTAGTCAATGAGAGTGGGATTACATCGAATTGGTATTTTTAATAAGCTTGGATTGGATAGTGGAGGCAGGCTGGCAGGTGGCAAAGATCGGTGCATGGATTTGCAAGATTGGGCATGTATAGTGTATGCCAATTTTACCGTACTGAGAGCTTGTGATAAGCTTTGTATGATTTGTATGAGTTTTTCATATGATCTCCAGGGTTCATAATATATATTTGGGGTTTTCAGCTTCAGGATTTCCCGGTAAACAACTGTGTTATGTGTGTTTTGATTTCTTCATGTGTTTTGCAATTGTTGATTAAATTTCCGCAAGAATTATAGTGGAAGGATTTTGTATTTTTCATGAAGTTAAATAGTGTGTGATCAGGAGAATCTCGGTGGATAACATATCAGTTATTCAAATTTCTACATTAAGAGTGTAGTAATGGAGATAGTAGTGGCTTATATTCCTGCAAAGTATGGCATGATGTTATCACAGTCTTGGGGATAAAAACTATAAGTTACCCTACTAATGGATATCACTTATGCAACCATTTGAGTGTTTTGTGAAAACATAAGGTTGTATAGGGAAACCTTAATGAAATTTCAGGAGAAGCCACATAACTAGCCCCTTTACTCTTTTCACTCTGATTTAGATTCCTTCGTTCTATATAATGATGGGGATATTGATGCTCAGATCACCAGTGCTGAAAATGAAATATGCGAAACACATGAAAATCAAACACACATTGTGCAACAAAACACTGAAACTAAACCTTTGTGGAATATGAGATTTTATGGTTCTTGTAGTATAGCAGGGTCAGGAGGAGGTGTGTGGGTCGCAAATTCAGGAAATAGTCATGCAGAAGATCATTCATATAAACTGAATTTTCAATGTACCAATAACATATCAGAATATGAAGCACTTCTTTTAGCCCTACAATTATTGAAGAAATTAGGTGCTAAAAGATTATATGTTCATGGAGATTATAAATTGATTATAAAACATATTAAAGGAGAGTATGTTGCAAAACATCATATATTGAGAGCATCAAATTTTGTGCTTTATTTCTTCACATTTTTGTAGAATATGATCTTGATGTTATACCTAGAAATCAGATTTCCCTTGCTAACGGTCTGCCTTTTCAAGCTAGCACATGTGAAATGCCTCATCCCAATAGACAATATATAATGGAAATTAAACACCGTCCAGCTATACCAGACAACATGAGGTATTGGAAGGTATTTGGAAATGATAAGAAAATACAAAAATTTCTGCAATTCAAGGATGAGCATGAGGAAAATAACATGGATTTATATGGTCAAGTAGAAAATCATATGGTTGTTCATAATAATGTAGTTGATCAGTTTGATGAATTAGATGTAAATATTTCTGAAGATGAAGTTGTACATAAATTAGAATTGCATGAAATTGATCCATAAAAAGAATAATTTGAAATACTTCTGCTTCAATATAATATTTTTCCTAGAGGTCTAGTTCTACTAGAAAGACTTTTTGATTTTAATGATGTAGCAAAAAAGCCAAAAATAGAGCCCATAGGGGAAGATGTAGATGAATGTAATATAGGTGGTGAACATAATCCTAAAATGATAAAACTTTGAAAATCATTGCCTACTTTTAGAAAAAAAGAATACATAGCTTTATTCAAAGAGTCTGTGGATGTCTTTGCTTGGAGCTATGATGATTTTAAAGCATATGATACTAGTATCATTGTTGAGCTAATTTATGTACCTAAATTAACACAATTATTTCTTATCAATCCGGGTTGTTTATGCTTTGAGGCAAGTTCACTATATGTGAAGATCAGATGTAATCAAACCTTGAAAGATAATTTATTCAAAAACGAAAAGTAATACATTCTATAATTCTAATTCAATTAGTTTAAAAAGAGGAAGAATATTGAAATGGTTCTTGACTCAAGAAATCCACTTTCACTTCAATTACCACTTAATGAATCAGAGATTAAAACCAATAACTTAAGATGGATAAATTATTAATGAAAGAAGCTCTTAACTTAAGAGACACATAAGGTATTCCATCATAATTCATTCATCTCAATATCAAAATCTCAATAAGAAACTACTTGCATACAAACAAAGGAAACTAGTTTTAATTCATCATTTTAGTAGAAGGGATGCTCAACTTGAACACCTGTTTTTCCAACTCGATAAAGTGATGAATAAGCTATGAAATAATGAAATCAATCACTATGCATGAACCATGAAGCAATCTGAAATAAAGCTTTGAAAAACCAGTTCTACAATAACCAGATTACAAAGAAATAAAACTAGTTAACAAGGAAGTGTACTTAGCTTGGAATGGGGGCCCTTCCACCCTTGCCTTGCACACTTGAGAGGTGATCTCAGAAGCTTAAATTCAGTTACACATCCATAGCATTGAACAGAAAAATAATAATAACACAAGTCTTCAAATTAGCTCCTCAATCCAAAGGTGTCACAACATAAAAGTATAATAAGTTAATACATAAGCCATCAAAGTTTTGGCTTTAAATAAGAAGTCTCATGAAACAAACTGATCTATATTCACTCAAACAAACCCATCTACTCTCATCCACCTATATAAGTCGAATTCATTACTCTTATCCCAAGAAATATGACCAATCCCATAGAATCTCAAAACTGCCCTATTTCTATGGGATTTCTGAATGACTAGTCATGATTGACTAGCACCAAATGGGCCTAATAAAGCTTGTTCTGTTCGAACTAAGCATAGCTGGCTCAATCCTAGTTCCCAAGCTGTCCATCCATGCATTCAATTCGTGCCCAAGTGTCCTGCAGCCATATCAACCATAGAACTATTATGGGAATTTCTGAATCTGCCAATTTTGCACTAAAAACCAAACTTTCATAAAAACTTTAGAAATTGAAAAATTAAAATTAAATACCTGAATGGATATCAAATATACATCAAAATGGAATAAATGAAGGGAAAATGGATGGGAAATAGATGGATTAGTAAGTTTCTTTGAGCAAAAAAATAAGACCAAAACTAAGGCCCAACATCTCTCCCTTGCTTATCATCAAGCATGTCCCCATGCTTGTTTATTCCTCTTTGACCTTCTTCTCTCTGTAGTAGATGCTGTACCTGTAGATGCTTCCTGTTGTGCTGCCCTGGAAAAACAATCCAAACCTGTGTCATGTCTTTCCCTGAACAAAGATGCTTTGACCTTCTGTTTTTCATACTTTGCCTGCCACATATTCTTTTCCTTTAACCACTTAAATGTTTGCTTAGAAAGTAGATTATTTTTCCATTTCAGTCTCCCCAATTCTTCTTTTAATTTTTCATTTTCCTTAACCAATTTAGCATTATCTTTATTATTTGCCTTGTTTTCCTCTTTTAATTGTTTCTCCACGATTTTGCTAATTTCCAATTGGTCAGTTAAGTCCCTCATTCTTCCAACATTGATTTCTTTTTCAAAATCTTGTGTTGTTTTCATTAGTGATGCTGCTGCTGCATCATCATATGAAGAATCCTCCTCAAATACTTCTTGTGCAATGTCATTTTCTTCTTGTTGTCTTTGGGAATATGTTTCTACTTCCTTGTCTAAGTCAATGGGAATTTTATTCGTAAATCTTCTAGGAATAGACATAACAGATGTTTCATTTTCCTGCATGGCCATGTTATTCTGCTGTTTAGCTCTTGTTCTGGGATACAAGGGTGAGTTCATCAATCCTCTGTTTTCCTACTCTGTTTTATCCTGTACTTCCTTAATCTGTTCAATGAACTGATTTTTAGACATGAACTCTCTCCATACTATGCCCTGTGACCTCACCTGATATGCAACTAGGATTTTGATCAATCCTTGATGGTAAATCTGTCTTGCTTTAGGCCTGTGTTCATGTTTTACTGTTTCAATCATTCTCAAGAGGCTCCTATATAGGAATTAAGGCAAGTTAATCCTATCTTCTCCCTTAATATGCTGTAGAAGTGTGACATGATACAAGTGGGCAACGCTATATCCTCTATCACAAGTCAAAAACTTCTGGATGACCAAAACCAACTCACCCCATGGTTCATTGAACCATTCCCTGGGTATCCCTTTTGTTCTATCAAAAGTCCCTTTCCGGTTCTTCTCAAGAAATAAAGTCCAAGCTTTCTCCTTGAAGCGCAGGCCTTTGTAATACTTCTCACCTATCATGGGTAGATCTAAAGCTTGGGAAAGATATTCCTGGGTTACAGGAATAATGACATCTCCTACCCGTGTCTGGTCTTGACTGAAGTTATTTATAAAGTCCCTGGTTATCTGTTCAGAGTGGCCATCAAATTTTTGTAAAAAGTTTATCATCCCTGCTTGGTAAAGTTTTTCTATAGTTTCCTTCCCCCAGCTCTCTATCTGAAATTTTGGCTCTACTCTGACTGACATTGTTTCTGAAAACCAATGAATGAATGCCTCTGCTGTTACTAATTTCATCTTGACAATAAAAATATAACTATTGTTCGTTTTCAAAACGAAATTTTTAAAGCAAAGAAGCTTACCTTCCTCCTCTCAACAATTTAACTCTGATTTCCTTAACCTCTGTTTACTTTTTCTCTGCAACAACACTGTCTTAGTTCCCTGTTCAAACAAGCAAACACCTGTATACCCCTGTCAATATGCTAATCTCTGTTCTTGAAAACAAAATACATATGCAAACAATGTTCCATGTATGCTCATAGCCTTATACTATTGCCAAAATCAAACCATAGGTTCACTGTGTATGTACAATCAAGAAAAATAAGGAGTGTTTTGACTACGCATGCATATGGCTCTCAGCCTCAAAACACAAATGATAAAAAAAACACAGCGCATTTAAATTGAGTTTTAAATGGCTCGGCAATCGAACTCCCTTTGGCAACCAAAAATCGCACATGGCATGGCTCGTTCGGCCCTTAGAAACTTCAATCCCCTGTTTCGGTTAAAACAAAAACAAAAACGTGCAGGCAGCAGGGGTTCATAACAGAGACATATGGCGTTTTCATGCATATGATACGTTAGGGATTGACTGTTTGTTGAAGTGTTAATGGAATCAGCGCGCAACAATTCAATCAACAAAACAAAGCGCAGTGCGCATTCAACCAACAGCGCGCACAATTCAATCAACAAATACCGCCATGCAGCATAAACACGCCATAACAATCATATTTCGGTGCGCCATAACAATCATATTTCGGTGCCTCCTCTATTCATAGACTTCGTTATGAACACGACACATCGTTAAAACTCCACATATAATGCCAGACCCTAACGTGTTATCCATGCAATGAATTCATATTTAAATGTTGCGCGATTCACTAGTAGTTTATGCCATGATTTACGCAGTGAATCAACTGATTTAGTGCTGTGGTTTCGACATTACCTGTTGTCAACGAGCGCTTGAGGAATATCCCGCGCTCCAAATCCCTGTTCAACCGTTCAATTGACTGGTGGCAAGAGCAGAGTAACATAACCATTAATAACAGATAGTTCACAACGTATACTTCCACTGTTTGCCGAGCTTAAACAATTATTCCATTACCTGATTGAATCCCAAAAATCGGTGATCACTGATCATTAAAACCGGGATGATTTTCCTTCTTAAATCCGCCCAAACTCGCTTCACCCTTCTTTTCACTAGTTTGCAGCTCCAAACACCATCTCTCTGAGCTATTTGGCAATGAGGACTGAGGTTTAAACAATCAAGAACTTGGTCAATTCATGACCGTTTCATGGGTGTACTGTGCGCCTCTTGTTCATTGGTGTTACAGTGCGTGGTTGGTATGGCTGTCCTGTTTGACCAGTCACCCGACTGTGTCATGAGGATGGCCAAATCATCGTTTTATTTTGAATGGTATGCGCATAACATTATTGCCACCGTCGTGTGCTCCTCATGCGTGCAATGATAGTCAGGCATTGTTTGTATTGCAATGAATGTGTATGCAATTACCATTTGACAATACCCCGCCGTAATACTTATATGCACAGTCGTGCCATATATTTTGCGCGCGGCCGTCCACCATTCCTTATATCATATGCCTTCACTTGTATCATATACCATATGTTTTATACCATTATATCATATGCGCTTTGGGTTATGATATATATATATGACTATGGCGCATGCACACCATTTGGACTATGGTATATAATTTGATATGGTATATATTTACTTTGATTTCCATATAGCGCATGAGTTTTGTTTGGATTATATAGCATATCTTTATAATTTTAAAATGACCATCTTGGGTCATATTTAAAATTATCACCATTACTAATGCTTGAGTTGTATGTGCAGGTTGAAAAGTTGTCCCAGTTTGGTCTTTTAAGCTCTTAAAGAAAAATACTTAGGGGTTAATGAAATGAATATGTATGGAAATGAAATGGAATATGATGTATAAGGGTTATAGGGTATGTATAGGGAATATAGGATATGAAATGATAATGAATATCCTTAGGTACTAATTTCGACTTAACAAAAACTAAAAATTTCTAAGAAAAAATTGAATTTTCAAGCACAAAATGACTATACATATACTCCCCTGGATGATGTCTGTAAAAGTGGGATGAAATCAATTGATCAGATGTTGTAGATGGATCAAAAAGTAAACTTTATTGCTGCTCCTTGTTCTTCATGCTCTGGTTCTTGAATTGTTAGTCAGGTCCCTTTGTAATGATTCTTTGTTTCAGGTCCCTCTGCACTGCTTACAAAATATGCACATGTTGTTTTGACATTGGCAGGTCTTTCAGGTCCCTCTGTAATGATTTCTTATTTCAGGTCCCTCTGTTGACAATGCAAGTTCCTTCTATACTTCAGCTTTCCAGCTAAAGATTTGATGCAAGTCTCCCCCTTGTTTAAGATGTGACTTGTCCTCAAGTCAGTTGTTGGTGGAGAGTACCTGTATTGAAATTATGTGAGAACAGTAGAACAAGAATAAGGAATTCATAGAGTCCAAGTTGCCCTGGTTTTCCCCTATGAATTCGTGTTTGCTAAGTGCCAGTTGCCTGGTTTTCACTAGCAAACAAATTATTTTTTTTTTATTTTTTTATTTTTTTTATTTTTATTTTTATTTTTTTTTATATGTTTTTTTTTATTCAACTACAAGACTGGAAGATGGCTGAGCCTGGTGTGCCATGACTTCCAGTTCTGTATCTTCTATCAGTTGTTTCATAAATGCTTCTTTACTGATAGGCTTATTATAAACTTTGAGCCTATGTCCATTCACTATAAATGAGGTGGAATCTTGGTCGATTGTCCTGATCTTGACTGCTCCATTGTCAAAGATTTCGTCAATTTCATATGGGCTTAGCCAGTGTGTTGTGAACTTTGCTTTGAAGTCTTTGAATTTGGAGTCAAAAAGTAATGCCCAGTCTCCCTTGTGAAATGTCTTTGTTTTGATATATCTGTCGTGCCACTTCATTCTTTTTTGTTGCACCAATGTAATATGTTCTATGGCTTGTTGACGATGCTCATCCAACTGATTCAGTTCCATGATCCGCTGCTGTTGTGCTTCTGTCAGGTCTAGTCCTAGTTCAGCTGCTAGTCTGTATGTTTGTATTTGAAACTCTATAGGCAATAAGGCCTCTTTCCCATATACTAACTGGTATGGACTAAAACCAGTTGTATTCTTCCATGTGATTCTGTAGGCCCATAGTGCATCTTTTAATTTTTCAGACCAATCTTTTCTGTTCAGTTGTACTGTTTTTGTCATGATATTTTCTAGGACTTTATTTGTTGATTCAACCTGCCCATTTGCTTGAGGATGATATGGTGTAGATTTCTTGTGTTTGATCTTGTATTTCTCTGTTAGATCTCGTACCAGCTTTGATGTAAACTGTGTTCCTTGATCTGTTACAATTTGTCTAGGTACTCCATATCTGACAAAGATTTCTTCAAAAAGAAAGGTGACCACTGTATCTTCTATTGCTCTGTTCACTGCTTTAGCCTCTGCCCACTTGGTTACATAATCTGTACATACTAAGATGTACTTCTTTCCATTTGATGGTGGATTGATGGGTCCAACAAAGTCAAGTGCCCATTGCTCAAATGGTTCTATGATGACCTGTGGCTTCAGCGGCATCTCATCTGTTGTGATTGGTCTCCCTGTTCTCTGGCAACTGTCACATTGCTTGACATATTTCTTAGAGTCTCTGAAGATGGATGGCCAGTAGTAGCCCAGTTGCAGCACCTTATATGTTGTTCGTTTGTCTGCAAAATGGCCACCACATGGTTCATCGTGACATGCTCTTAGAATGTCTAATATTTCATCTTCTCGCACACATTTTCTAATTATCAAATCTGAACCAGTATAAAATAAATCTCCATTTACCCAACTACACCTAGAGCTTTCTTTAACAATTTTGTGTCTTTTCTTTTTAGTGAATTGAGTTGGAAACTTTCCAGAAGATAAATAGTTTGCAATGTCTGCAAACCATGGTGTTTTTACTGTGATGGCAAACAGGTGTTCATCGGGAAAGTTATCTGCAACCGGATTTGGATCATTGGGTGAATGTATGCGGGACAGAAAGTCAGCCACTTGATTTTCCTTGCCTGGTCGGTCTTGTATTGTGATATTAAATTCTTGCAATAACAGCAACCATCTTGTTATTCTTCCATTGGTGATGGGTTTATTCATCAAGTATTTGATTGCTGAATGATCTGTATGAATGAAAACTTGATATCCTGTTATATAGTGTCTGAATTTGTTTACTGCATGTATAACGGCTAACATTTCTTTCTCTGTGACTGTGTAGTTCAATTCTGGAGGTGTTAGATTCTTGCTTATAAAATATATTGCATAATTGAACAAGTTCTCTTTCTGTCCAAGAGAGGCACCTATCGCAGTATCAGATGCATCAGTTGATATATGAAATGGAAAAGACCATTTTGGCCCACGGAGAATGGGTGCAACTGATAATTTTTCTTTCAGATTTTGAAATGCATTTTGACAGTCATTTGTCCAGTGAAATTCAATATCTTTTGCTAATAGTTTAAACAGAGGTTGGGCTATTTTACTGAATTTTTCAATGAATCGTCTATAATAGCCTGCATAGCCTAAGAAACTTCTTACCTCTTTCTGTGTTGTAGGAGGCATTAAGTTTACTAGGACTTGGATTTTTTCTGGATCCACTTTAATTCCTGAAGCAGAAATATGGTGTCCCAGAACTATTCCTTTTGTCAACATCATATAGCATTTCTCATTGCTTAATGACAAATTTGTTTCAATGCATCGTTTTAGAACTTTCTCAAGATTATTTAGGCAATCATTATATGTATTTCCATAAACTGTGAAGTCATCCATATAAACCTCTACACATTCATGAATTAGATCAGAAAAGATTGCAAGTACTGCTCGTTGAAAAGTTGCAGGTGCATTACATAAACCAAATGGCAAAACATTATATGCATAGGTTCCCCATGGGCAAGTGAATGTTGTCTTGTCTTGGTCTTCTGTTGCTATTCTTATCTGGTTGTATCCGCTAAACCCATCTAAGAAGGAGAAATTTTTTTTTCCAGCTAATGAGTCTAACACTTGATCAATGAATGGTAGGGGAAAATGATATTTTAGTGTAGCTTTGTTTAGTTCCCGATAGTCCACACATACCCTCCACTTTCCATTTTTATTTGGTACAATAACCAGTGGAGAAACCCATTGACTATCTGAAATAGGATAGATGAATCCAACATTTAATAATTTTTGCAGTTCCTCTTTCACTATTTCTTTCATCATGGGATTCATTCGTCTTTGAGGTTGTCTTACAGGTTTGAGTTGATCATCTGTATAGATGTGGTGGACACATGTGCTAGGATGGATTCCTTGCATGTCAGTATAATCCCAGGTAAAAGCTTTTGAATATTTCTGTAATAATGCAATTACCTCTTGCTCTTGTGATGATTGCAACTGGTTTCCAATGTTTAAATGTTTTCCAGGATTTACCTCAATTGTTTTTATTGTTGGATTGGAGATTGTGTTTACAGGAAAGATGTCTATAAAAGATTTCCGCAAAGTTTGAACAGTACAAGTTTCCTGAAAGCATTGATTCAAAAGGTTATTTGCAGCTTCATATTGGACTTCTCTAAGCTGCTCTGAAATACTTGGTTCTGAAATGAAAAGATCCATTAAGTCTTCATTCTCTTCTTCTTCTCTCAAATCAAAGAATTGATTTATACTTAAAACTGATTTAGTTTGCTGTTTTTCTTGAGCTTCAAGTACTGATTCTAAAGAAGTTGATTGTGCAGGTGAATAAAGAGCAATGTGTTTCCTTTCATCTCCATGTGAAATAATCATGCTTCCTGATCTGCATCCTATAAAGGCATCAACGGTAGCTAACCATGGTCTGCCTAAGATTAGAGGATGTCCTCCCAAATTTGATTTTGGTTGCAGAATAAGGAAGTCAACAGGATACTCCCATGAATCCAAAGAGACTATAATATCTTCCAATATTCCTTCAGGAACAACTTTAGATCTGTCTGCTAATTCTAAGATTGTAGAGGTTGATCTAATGTTGTTCAAATGCAAAGTTTTCATTGTCTCCATCGTCATTACATTTATAGCTGCTCCCAAGTCTATTAATGTATTTGGTACTGAGAAATTATTTATTGATATAGTAACCATAGGGATACCAGGATCAATATATTTTTCTACTATGGTTTGTGTAGACATGAGGCTTGCTAGTTTACCAATGACTTGGATTGTAGTAGGATCCTTCTTCTTTTTTTGTGATTTCTTAATGCACAATTCCTTTATTGTTTTAGCATATATTGGTATTTCTTTAATTGCCTTCAACAAAGGAATTTTTACATAAGAATTTTTTAACTCATCTAAAATATCAAATTCGGGAAGGGTTATTTCTTTTTGTTGTTCCACTAACCTTTCAGGATAAGGTGGTGTTTGTGTTGTAATGTTTGTTCCTTTCTGAATTTGTATCTTAGTTTGTGATGTTTCAGGTGATTCTCCTTGTTCAGTTGGTTCTTCTATGATTGGAGGAGAATCCTTTTTAAGCACTTTTCCAGACCTTAGATGGACTTCATTAAGAGGAAAAATTGAATATGTGGGAAAACATGTTGCTTCCTCTACAGTGTATGCAGCTTTGTCCACCTTATTATTCGGATTTGCCATTGGTTGGGCTGGTGATTGAGTTGGTCTGGGTTGATTTGTGGGTAGCTGTAACTGTTGTGGTTGGGTCAACAACGGTGGAGGATTCTGCTGTGGAGATGGGATGGATTGTGGATATGCAGAATGTTGTTGTTGAAATGGTATGGATTGTGGATATTGTGGATATGTAAATGGCTGTTGGTATTGTTGCTGGTATTGTTGATACTGTTGAGGTGGCTGGTTTCCATAACCATATCCTCTCCAACCTTGTGCAGGTTGTTGTGGATATTGTTGTGGAGGCCAAGCTTGCCATGGCATTTGAGGGGTCCAAGGATTTTGAGGTGGATAGAGGTAATTTTGTTGAGGGAATTGTTGTTGATTTTGTTGAGGCATCCTAGGTTGCCATGGTCTTCGTGGTGCTAAATAATAAAAACCTTCTATTCCTGGCACTTCTTCCATTGAATTCATTTGTAATTCTTTCAATCTTAGACAATTTTCTGTGGAATGATTTTCTGTACAAAGACCACAAACCTGAACACTATCCAAAGGACATTCTCTCAATGGATGTTTCTTTCTACATTTGGGACAAAAGATTGCTAGAGCTTGTTCTTGTTCTTCTTTCTTCTTGTTTTCCTTTAGCACATCTACTTGTGTCCCTAATGTACTCAAGAGATCTGTTTTGAAGTTCTCCAATAAGCTTCCTATTTCAGCTCTTTTTATCCCTCCTGTAGCTGACTTTGCTGCTTTTGAACTTACTTCTCTTCTTCCTGTTTTTCATCTTCCTGTAGAATATTTTTGACATAAGTCAACAATTTCTTTGAATGGTAGGTTTGAAATGTCTCCTTTACCCATCACATTCAAGATGTCAAGGTATTCATCTCTTACACCCTTGAGAAAGATTGTTCGAATGGTTTCTTGATTTAGAGAGTGTTGTTTAGATTTCTGTAGATTATATATAAATCTTTCCAAATATTCTTCTAAACTTTCATCTTCTTGTTGTGTCATTCTGAAAACATCTTCCTTTGAATCTCTAGATCTACAATAAGCTTGATATTTTTTAAGGAAGACTGATCTCATATCATCCCAAGAAGCTATTGTTTGTTCTCCTAAACCTATAAACCATTTCAAAGCTGCTGCTTTTAATGTTGCAGGGAAAAGATGAAGTTTATGAATGTCATCAGTGTATCCATATGTTCTACATAGAATATCAAATTCAAACATAAATGCATCAGGATCTTCCGTGGACATTCCATAAAAATTTGGCAATACAGAAGGTGGAATATTTTTCATTTTCACTTCTTCTCCTAATATTGCACTGGTGTCTATTATTGGAAAGCCAAAGGTAGTCTCTTGATCATTACCATCTTCTTGTCTTTTCCGATCGTTTTCTATTTTTCTATCATTTTCTTGTTTTGCCTCCTCCTCTCTCTTTCTTCTCCATTCTATTTGTTGTCTTTCATATGCAGCTCGTTGTTCAGGAGTGATAATAACAGATCCATGTCCCTCTTCTGCCATTGGTTGATTTGTTTCAATTTTGAGTGGAGTTTCAGGTTGTTGGAAGATAGGAGGATTTATGGATGGAAAGACAGATTGTTTTCCTTTGATAATTTCTTTTTGTTTTCCAGAAATTGAAGATTTTTTTTGCTTTGCTTCCCAAGCTAACAAAGTTTGCCTCTCAATCAAAGTTAATCTTTGTCCACTTCTTTGTTTTTCTGCCAAATCCTCAATTATTGGATTACCAGTAACTGGGGTGTTTGATGATCCTATCTCTATTTGTGGGGGATTTTTAATAAATCTACCTTGAGGATCTCTATATCTAGGCATAAAGAAACATAACTAAAAAAAATGTAACTAATGTTTTTGTTGTTTTGAAATTTATCTTTCTATTGACTATGTCGATATTTGCCTCCCCGGCAACGGCGCCAAAATGTTGAGCTAATTTATGTACCTAAATTAACACAATTATTTCTTATCAATCCGGGTTGTTTATGCTTTGAGGCAAGTTCACTATATGTGAAGATCAGATGTAATCAAACCTTGAAAGATAAGTTATTCAAAAGCTGAAAGTAATACATCCTATAATTCTAATTCAATTAGTTTAAAAAGAGGAAGAATATTGAAATGGTTCTTGACTCAAGAAATCCACTTTCACCTCAATTACCACTTAATGAATCAGAGATTAAAACCAAGAACTTAAGATGGATAAATTATTAATGAAAGAGGCTCTTAACTTAAGAGACATGTAAAGTATTCCATTATAATTCATTCATCTTAATATCAAAAATCTCAACAAGAAACTACTTGCACACAAACAAAAGAAACCAATCTTAATTCATCATTTTCATAGAAGGGATGCTCAACTTGATACATCTGTTTTTCCAACTTGATAAAGTGATGAATAAGATATAAAATAATGACATCAATCATTATGCATGAACCATAAAGCAATCTGAAATAAAGCTTTGAAAAACCAGTTCTACAATCATCAAATTACAAGGAAATAAAACTAGTTAACAAGAAAGTGTACTTAGCTTGGAATGGGGGCCCTTCCACCCTTGCCTTGCACACTTGATAAATGATCTCAGAAGATTAACTTCAGTTACACATCCATAGCATTGGACAGCAAAATAATAACAACACAAGTCTTCAAATTAACTCCTCAATCCAAAGTTTGTCACAATATAAAAGTATAATAAGTCAATAATAATAATAATACATAAGCCATCAAAGCTTTGGCTTTAAATAAGAAGTCTCATGAAACAAACTGATATATTTTCACTCAAACAAACCCATCTACTCTCATCCACCTATATAAGTCTAATTCATTATTCTTATCCCAAGAAATATGACCAATCCCATAGAATCTCAAAACTGCCCTATTTCTATGGGATTTCTGAATGACTAGTCATGATTGACTAGCACCAAATGGGCCTAATAAAGCTTGTTCTGTTCGAACTAAGCATAGCTGGCTTAATCCTAGTTCCCAAGCTGTCCATCCATGCATTCAATTCGTTCCCAAGTGTCCTGCAGCCACATCAACCATAGAACTATTACGGGAATTTCTGAATCTGCCAATTTTGCACTAAAAACCAAACTTTCATAAAAACTTTAGAAATTGAAAAATTAAAATTAAATACCTGAATGGATATAAAATATACATCAAAATGGAATAAATGAAGGTAAAATGGATGGGAAATAAATGGATTAGTAAGTTTCTTTGAGCAAAAATAAGATCAAAACTAAGGCCCAACAACCATACAACACAAAATCCCAATCAAGGAATTTAAAAAACCATTCAAACAAAAGCTTCATAGAATAAACCTTGTTCTGATGCCTTTGATTGAGAAAGAGGTTAAAAATATGTATGATGCTAAAATTATTGTCCCTCTTAGATACTCTAAATGGGTGTTTAATATAGTGCCTACTAGGAAGAAAACTAGAGAAATCTAGTTATGTATTGATTTTAGAAATCTTAACAAATTTTCCTTGAAAGACAACTACCCTTTGCCCAAAATGGACCATATATTACAGAAGCTAGTAGGGTCTAGTAGGATATCCTTGTTAGATGGTTTCTCGGGTTATAACCAAGTCCTAGTACATCTTGATGACCAGGATAAAAAAAACTTTCACTACTCCATGGGGGACCTTCATGTATATGAAGATTCTCTTTGGGTTAATGGATGTTGGTGCCACTTTACAAAGAGAAATGGCTATTTCCTTTTCTAACGATATTGGTCATTTTATTTCGATTTATCTTGATGACATTACTATGTTAAAAGTCTGATGAGGAACATTTAACAAATCGAAGAAGAGTGTTTGAAAAGTGTAGAATGTTTGGTATCTCACTAAATCCTAAGAAAACATTGTTTGGCCTTGAGGAAGGTAAAATTCTTGGTCATATTATTTCAAAGGATGGAATTAGGATTGATCCCAGTAGGATTGAAGCAATATTAAAACTCAGTCACCCAAGAAACATCAAAGAGCTTCAGTCTTTTATTGAAAAATTAATTTCCTAAGGATATTCATCCCTAATCTTGCAGAGCTTCTTAGAAATATAACAAATATGCTTAGAAAATTTTCAGAAATTAGATGGAGTATTAAGGCTAAACAATCCTTTTATTTAGTTAAGCAGGAATTAACAAAAGCACTAGTGTTGATTAGTCTAGATTGTACCAAATATTTCATTATCTTTTCTTTTTCTTTTGAACACATTGTTGAAGTTGTTTTATTGTAGAAAAATGATGAAGGATTTGAACAACCTATTTCATTTTTCAGTAAGGCTTTAAGAGACGCATCTTTAAAATACAATATTATGGAAAAACAGGTTTTTTCTTTCGTCAAAGCAATAAAAGATTTTAGAGTATATATTTTGCATTCACATATTATTGCATATGTGCCTAATTCAATTGTCAAAGATATTTTGACACAAAATAGACCAGATGGAAAACAAGGAAAATGGATTGATGTCATACTTGAGTATGACTTAGAAATCAAACCAACCAAGTTGATCAAAGGACAAGGACTGGCCAAATTAATGGGAGAATAAAATTTCCATGCATTAGACATCAAATTTGTTGTTGCACTAAATGATCAAGAGGAAAAGGCAACTCCACAGATCGATGAATCATTTCTAAACTCACCCTGGTATGCTTACTTGTTGTATGTTTTATTCAATTTAAATGCTCCTCCTTGTCTAACAAAACAAAGGCAAGATTTCTAAAATTAAAGGTAGTTAAGCTTTGCATCATTGAAAATTTTTTATATTGGAAAGATGTTGGTGGAATTTTACTGAAGTGCTTGTTGAAGGATGATGCAGAGAAAATTATGCAAGAGTTCAATGAAGGTGATTGTGGTGGCCACCTCTATTGGAAAACCACTGCCAATAAAATCCTCAGGGCTGGCTTTTACTGGACTACACTATTCCTTGGCATTCATAAGAGGGTAACTTAATGCCATAAATGCCATATTTTTGAAAGAAAAATAAATTTTTTATGTTGTGAAACCAGCTCCAAAAAGAGAAGAAAAGAGATATTAACGCCTTATAAATAAGCCACTTCGAGGGGGAAACCTCCAATACATTACATGAATGAAAAATTCTTAGATGATACAAATTACAAAACCTCCTTTCTATATATAGGAGTCCATGGGGGCACAATGTAATCCTAGTGGGGCCACAATGTAATCCTAGCCGGCCTAACAATAATAATTTAAGGGCACAATAATAACAATATGGGGGTTACAGGGGTACAACAACAACAATAAGGGGGTTACAATAACAACAATAAGAGACTATACTAGTAATATAATGACCTAACATGCTCCTCTCCTTCAAAAAAGTGTTCTCAACGCTTGAGTAGCTCTGGGTGCTTATGTATAAAATTCTCATCCTTCCATGTAGAATCTTCAGTGGGTAAGTTCTTCCACTCGATGAGATACTCTGAAATTGATCAATTCCATAGGTGTCAAGTTATTGTTTCCATGACCGCTTCAGGTTCCAACATGATTTTTCCTTCCTCTTCAAGTTTTGGAAATATTGTTTGAACTGGAAGATTTTCACCTATAACTTTCTTTAAGCATGAAACATGGAAAAATGGATGCACTCGTGAAGAAGCAGGAAGCTCTAATTTGTATGTCATAGTACCAATCTTTTGCAACAACTTGTAAGGACCGTAGTACTTTGGGCGATAATTTATGATCTCTTATTTTCGCTCGCTTTCGAGGAGCATCGTTCGTATGGTTGTAGCTACAAAACTCCTGACCCTACATAAAAACTTCTTTCGCTGCGATGTTGATCTGCCTGTTGTTTCATTCTATTTTGTGCCAAATTCAAGTTATCCTTTAAGAGTTGGAGAACTTCTTGTTGATGATCGATGTGATCTTCCACTGCTTGAACCTTCAAATTTTCTCTTAAAGATTATGTGATGGATGGTGGATGATATCCATAAAGTGCCATAAATGGGGTCATTTTTGTTCCAGTATGGAAGGAAGTGTTATACCACCATTCAACGAGAGGTAACCACTTCACCCATTGTGTTTGTTTATCAGATACAAAACAATGAAGATATCCTTCCAAACATTTATTTACTATCTAAGTTTGACCATCGGATTGAGGATGATAAGATGAGCTATGAGTTAATTGAGTACCCAAACAAGAAAATAACTCCATCCAAAAATTTCCAGTAAAATGGGAACTCTGTCTCTTACAATAATATTTGTGTTTACATGTAGATTTTGAATTGTTTCCATAAATGTAGTAGTAACTGTACATGCTTTAAATGGATGAGATAATGCAAAAAATTGTGCATACAAAGTAATTCTATCAACGACCACCATGGTGATACTCTTTCCTTCTGACTTAGGTAAACCTGTGCTAAAATACATTGAAACCTCCTCCACGTTGACCTTGGAAAGGATAAAGGTCGTAGAACACCCTTGTAGAACACTCGGGGTATTAAATGTCTCAACATTATTCTCACTGAACCCATTATTCTCACTGAACCAAACATTCCGCCACAAACTTTTGAATATCAAATTTAAGGCCATCCCAAAAAATTCTTTCTTCACCTTGTGGTAAGTTTTTAAAAATCATGTGTCCTCCTAAAGGAGATGTGTGCAATTCTTAAAAGAATATTTTGTTTTAGTTGGGAATTCTTACAAAGATATAAGCGATATTTGTACCATAAAGAATCATTTTTCCAACTAAATGTATTATATGTACTAGGATCTTACTGCAACTTTTGAATGAGTGTCCATACTTATTTGTCCTTTTTCCATTCATCTCTTTCTTCGGTTATCCATTCTGGTTGGATAATAGAAATGGCACAAATAAATTCTTCCACCTCTTCATTCTTTCTTGAGAGTGCATTTGCAACAACATTAAGCTTCCCTTTTTTGTAGATTATTTCAAATTCATAACGCAACATCTTTGTGACCCATTTTTTCTGCTCTTCTAAAGATAGTCTTTGTTCCAAAAGTGTTTAAGAATATCATGATCAATTTTTAACTGAAGTGTCTTCCAATTAGGTAAGTTCGGGCTTTTCTTTAGTGCATGCGTATTGCTAACATTTCCTCTTCCCGTAAATAGGTTTCTCGTAAATATTTTCCTTTGATTGCATTTACCTTTCAAAAGCAATGGGTCTTCCTTCGTATTAAGGCCACACCAATTCCATTTCCTCGAGGCATCGGTATTCTGTTGAATAAAGGTTTTTGATAAATTTGGCATAGATAAGACTTCCGTTAGGCACATTGCTTCTTTAATATGTTCAAAGGCCTTAGCTGCTTCAGGAGTCCATAAAAATGCATCTTTCTTCAATAGTGTTGTTAGAGGTGCTACTATTATCCCATAATTCTTAGCAAACTTTCGATACTACCTTGTTAACCCGAGAAATCCTCGCAACTGCTTTATGGTTGTGGGGACTTTCCATTCCTTAATGGCTTTAATTTTGTTAAGGTCTACCTTAACACCCTCATGAGATACAATATGACCCGTATATTCCACCGTTGTACCTGAAATAGCATTGGATTTTTTTTTTTTCACACAATTGTTTCTCCTTACAATAGTTTGAGCACCCCGTCAACATGTCGAACATATCCCTCCAAGACTTGTTATAGATTAGTATATCATCAAAAAATACTAGCACAAATTTTTTAAGGAAGGGTTTGAAAATGGAATTCATCAACCCTTGAAATGTAGAAGGTGTGTTGGTAAGGCCAAAAGGCATGACCAAAATTCATAATGACCCTCATGAGTTTGAAATGCTGTTTTTGGAATATCTTCAGTCTTCATTCTAATTTGATGATATCCTGAATGAAGATACAACTTGGTAAAATAAATTGCTCCATGTAATTAATCAAATAATTCATCAATCACAGGAATGGGAAATTTGTCTTTAATGGTGAGCTTATTGAGCTCCCTATAATCCAGACACATTCGCCCTGATCCATACTTCTTTTGTACCAATACTATAGGAGTAGAGAAAGAACTTTCACTAGGTTGGTTCTTATACCAAATTTCTCTAAATTTTCGTAATCATACATTCAATTTCACTCTTTGGACATAAGGATATCGATAAGGCCTGATGTTTGGAGGAACACTTCCCGGAATCAAATGAATAGCATGATCATGATCATGAATAGGTGGGAGCCCCTTGGGAGTTTCAAACACCTTGGAATGATTTTCCAAGACTTTTTGGAGATCTACATAAATAGATGATTTTCATGTTGGAACTTCTAGTGAGCATAATTGTGAAATTACGCCTCGTTGTTATTTATTTAGAATATTTTTCATGAAATTAAAGCTTATTATCTTTCCCATATTCCCTGCAATACCCCGTAATTCGACTTCCTTTCCTTATGAAAAAAATTTCAAGAAAATTTCTTGAAAATTAAAAAAGCTACCCTCCCCAAAGATTGTAAAATTATTGTACCCCAGACAACATCAACACCTCCCATAGGAATGGAAAGCATTGGACTATTCAATACACATTCCCCCATAGTTAGCTTGATATTATGGAATTTTCTAGAGAAATTTATAGTTCCTCCATTTGCAACCATCACTTGACATTCTAGTGCTAGGTATAGGAAACAATTCAATTCCTTGGCTACCTTACAATGAATAAAATTATGGGTACTACCTGAATCAATCAACACTATTACATTTTTCTTCTTAATATGTGCTTCTATCTTGACAGTTTAAGGAGTGGTAATTCCTACCAATGCATTACATGATATGGTCAGACTCATTTCTTCCTCTTCTAGGGTTGGTTCATGGTGTATATCCTCTTCTTTTTCATTTTCTTCTTCCTCTTCACAATATATGTAAAATAATTTTTTCTCAACACACTTATGACCTTTAGCTGTATTTTCTATCACAATTCGTGTTGAGCCCTTTTCTTTTCAAATTTTGTGGTGTCAACCTTGTAGGTTGTGCAAATCTAGGAGTAGCAACACTTCCCTCTTTATAGAAGTGAGTGGTAGGCTTTCTTGTCACCATAATTTTACATTCAGTTTTTATGCCCAACCTGAATGCCTTCTCTAATGAATCAGGTTCCAAACCGCGAACTTCATGTTGGATTTTATCCTTTAAAGTACCTATGAAGAGATCAATCTTGTGTTCCTCTGAAATATCAGTTACCTTTATATTAAATTTTTGGAAGTCCTCAATGTGCTCCCCCACCGAACCCTTTTGTTTGAGATTTATCAATCGCTGGAAGAAGGTGTTGTTTCGTATCCTCACAATGTTATCATTTCTCCCAGTACCGATTGTAAACCGACAATTTTTTTACTAGAGAAAATCCATCTATACCACAATAAAATGTATTTTTTGTCTTTAAAATTTAAAGTTGCAATGCGTACCTTTTGTGTGTTTTTCACATTATGGAGATCAAAATATTGCTCCATCTGTAGTATCCATGTTACAGGATCCTTCCCATCAAACTTCCTCATATGCATTTTTGGAATATGGTGGTTATTCCCGCCAACATTAGAGTTTATGAAATCACGATTAACATTTATTTTTTTCTCATCATGAGGTTCTTCTACTATCTTTTCACCATTAGGAAACATTTCTTGTATCAACTTTGTCAAACCTTCGATGTTTGTTTTGAGATCATTCTTCATGTTTTCCATGTTGTCTTCTATTTTTTCATCGATCTTAGCTTCCATGTCATCCATCTTAGCTTCCATGCCCACTTCCATGCCATCCATCTTAGCTTCCATCTTAGCTTGCACACCATCCATCTTAGCTTCCATGCCTTTCTTCAAACCATCTATCTTCACTTCCACACCTTTCTTCAAAACTTCCATTTCATTTTTTGCTGCTCTTTGCGAGAGTGAAATTTGTTGCACTTGTTCTTGTAATTTTGATAGATCATGTTGCAATTCTTCATCTTCATGATTCATGGTAGAGCCTTCTGAAGGCTTGATGGGTGTTGAATTCTTTTTAGGGGCCATTTTAGAATCCAATATTGATATCTATTCTACAAGATGCCCTTGGAATCAATTCAACTTGATTCTTCAAACAAGACTTATGCACTTCGGAAAAAAATACACACCTTTTACTAGCTTTGAGGAGCTCGATATTGAAATTGTATTATCTCTGTAATTGAAAATCTTCGATATCTGAAATTCAGCCCTGTAGTAGCCCTCTGAAGCTTCTTTCAAATGCCACGGGTCTGATCTGATTTTGATTCTTCAAGACAAAGTTATGTCTAATCTCCCACAATGACCCAATTATGGATTGGTTCAGTAGAGCAAACTTGTATGACTTGCCACGTATTATTGTTTCTTCCTTTGGATCTAAAATTGATAGAAAGCAAGCTACATTTCGTGTACTTGTGGCCACCATTTACAGCATTCCAATCCGATGCTCAGAGAGAGAGCTATGAATATTTTTCCATGGTCACCTCTTTGAGATGAAATTCACAATCCTGAATAAGCCCTAACTTCCACAGATCATATCATTTGTAACATTAAGTAATCCAAAATCAAGTTTTGCGAAGATGTTCCTTAGATTTTGGTCATATTCTATACAAATTTCAGCTTCTGAACCTCCGTAGAAAAACAGTTATAGCGAAAATGCCACAATTACCTGTTTAGGTTAAATTCAGGAGCCTGCAATATGACCTAACTTCCACAGATTATATCTCCGAAAAAATTGCGAACCAAGCTCTGAAATTTTGCGACGATCTTCCTCAGGATTTTGGCTTCTCACACTACAAATTTCAGCTTCTGAACCTTCGTAGAAAAAAATTTATAGCGACAATGCCACGATGACCTGTTTGGAGCAGCGAAACCCTAGAATCCCAAGGCTCTGATACCAAATGTTGTGTAACCATCTCCAAAAATAGAAGAAAAAGATATAAACTCCTTAGAAATAAGCCACTTCGAGGGGGAAACCTCCAATACATTACATAAATGAACAATTTTTGGATGACACAAATGAACAAAACCTCCTTCTATATATAGGAGTCCATGTGGCCACAATGTAATCCCAGCCGACCTAAAAATAATAATTTAAGGGAAAAATAATAACAATATTGGGGTTACCAGGGTACAATAATAAAAATAAGGGGGTTACAATAACAACAATAAGGGTCTATAATAGTAATATAGGAATAACATCTTACCGCCATTAAAACCCATTTCAGTTGAGAGCCCTTTTCAACGGTGGGGATTGGATTTCATTGGTGAAATTCATCCTACTTCCTCTGGCCAACATAAGTGGATTCTCACAGTCACAAATTACTTTACTAAATGGATAGAGGCCACCCCTTCCAGATCTGCTATTGATGTTTTCATTATTAAATTTCTTGAGACCAATATCCTTTCTAGATTTGGTTGTCCTAGAAAAATTATTACTGACAATGGAACAACTTTCAAATCTAAGAAAATGATTGAATTTTGTATCAAATACCACATTACTTTGGGAGATTCAACAACTTATTACCCTCGGGGTAATGGGTCAGTTGAATCCTCAAATAAGAGTCTGGTAAATATCATTAAAAATTTGTTGGAAGACAATAAGAAATCTAGGCACAACAAGTTGGTTAATGCACTTTGGGCTGACAGACTTACTACAAAGAAGTCAATTGGTATGTCACCATACCAATTGGTCTATGGAATGGATGCTCTGTTTCCATAATATTTAGGAGTATCTGTCATGAAGATAATACAAGGATTACAGGTTGAGCCAAATGATATACAAAGAAGAATCAATCAAACCATTTAGTTGCAATAGTCAAGGGAGGAGGTCTACAACAAAACTCAAGTAATTCAGGAAAAGTCAAAAATATTTTCAGACAGATGGTACAGATGACCAAAGAATACATTTCAACATTGGAGACAAAGTTCTAAGGTGGGATTCCAGGAGAGAAGACAAAGGTAAACATGGTAAATTTGATAACCTTTGGAAAAGGCCATACATCATTTATGCTTTCAGGGGAAACAATGCATTTTTCCTCAACGACCTGGATGGACTAGAGTTACTCAAGGGTCCTTCCATCATAGTATTTTTTTAACTTCGAACAAAAATTATCTGGCCACCTAATCTTAAAACAGTAAAAATAAACAATAGCGAGACATAAAACACAAACAAGATAAACATGCCAGCAAATTTTCCCATGGATCCCAAACTTAGACGACCAAACTTGATTTTTCATTATATTCCTTTTAGTGTTACAACACATATATATACATGCCGAAGCATACATAAACCCCAATCCATTAACCCTGGATTAGAACATAACCATAGTTCCCTTAACTGGATCTATAAAATACCAGGGGCCGAGAACCATCGTACCCCAAAACCATGTGCAAACTCATGCACAAAACATGGGTGGGTCCGCATATGAGTGGGACCGCATACCAAAAAAAAATTCGCCGAGGGGCTGCCCCGGACCCCGACAGGGGGGGCTGCCACCCCCCCTGTGACCCCGCTGCTGCGCCTGGCACAACGTACAGCTTATGGGGCTAGTCGTGGAAAGAATATAGCACATACCCAACATAGTGGCAGGATGCTGAAGCTCTACTTTTCTTACCATAAATATTTTTCTTACATGATTGTAAATATCACAGTATATGTTACTTTTATTAGATAACTTGTTGATTGGAGTTCCAGCTTGTAGAGGCCCTACGCCCTAATTGACAAGCTATCATAAGTACCTTAACAGCAAAATAAATCAGATGCAGACATTACAAAATTTGATACTCAAGGCTACTGATCATATGTTCTTGACACTTCACATCAAGAAGTGCCATCCCCTGCTAGAGCCACTGTTAGGGTCCTATATTTTATAGGATCTCAAGGCGATTGATTATGTCAATATTTATAATTTTACATTGTAAATTATTTTCAGTTTTCATATGTTTTCCGAAAAGTATATATAAAAGAAAATCAAAAGAGGGTATTTCAAAAAGAAAATGAATATGAAGAAAAAAGTCAAAAATAAGAAAAATGAAAAAAGAATAAAAAGAGAATAAAATCCCACAAAAGAAAAAGAGAAATTATACTAAAATTGTTGCAAATTTAAAGTCCATTAGTGTTAAATCTGTTTCCTTTATGTTAAAAAAATTCAATAAGATTGTGTGTAGCTTGTCTAAAATGCCACAAGACTAGATTTTGTTCCAATCATACATCATAATCATGGTGGAAAAATTGTGAATTTCATGTCAAATAGGTTCATGAATAAATATTTGTCAAACAGTTTAATCTTGAACAATTAGTAGTTAGGTAGAAAATGAGATTGATTCAACAGTTTAATATGAATCAATAGGAGAAATAAGTGATAGAGTAGGTTAGATTGTTATAAACAAAAAGGATATGTGAGTTTTCTAGCACAAGTGCACCAAAAGAGATAATATGAAAAAATCATAGCTTAGAAAAATAATTGATAATGTAAGGGTTGGTGGAAATTTCATTGTGAATTTGTAAAGCATGAAAAAAGTTTTATCCCAAGTTTGGAAATTCCAAATTTATTTCATGGACAGGAGAATGCCAAGCAATAAAAATTTATCCTAAGTCTACAGGTTATCGGGGTATCAATATAAGGTTTGGACATGATTATTCCCTTATCATAAGTTTTTACCCTTATCAAGCCCCTCGCTACCCGAAAAAATTTCTCATCAAACTCCACCTCTGCACGATTAATTCACCTACATTTGTTCCAAAATCCATTTCCCTGCATATCCATTTGATGTACCATATCATTTTTCACCCCCCCGCCCCCTCTCCATCGAAACTTTACCATGGAAGGAGGAGGGGGGGGGGGGCGGGGGGGCGGGGCTACGAAATAGGTGGATTTGTGTTTTGGGCCCATGCTAACATGGAACCCTCTCCTCATTTCACACCCCTGTCCCAGCCGAAATCGCTTACTGCTTCAGAGCCCCTCCGAAAATCAGTTTTCCTCGCTACGTAAAAACCACAAATCTGCCCATTAAACGCTAGCCATGTTACACCACCTGGACCTTAGCGTTGCCCATTAAAACTCTTCTCGTGGTAATACGGTCATTGTTGAATTTAATTCATCTCTAATCGTTAATCCAACGGATCCACAACACCATCAACGGGAAAAAAACTCATCTGTCTATAAACTCATCCCTAATTAGCCTTTTATGTTTTACCTTATCATTTCCTCTCCTTTGTATATGTCTGTTTCAGGTTCAAAAACGACCATAAAAGCCAATCCACAGAGCTTTTACTCAATCCCGACATCCATTTGTATTGACAAAAACCCTCATTCACCATCAAACTAGAGTTCATCATGCCTCCAAAGAAGCAAAGCCAGGAAGAGTCTATGAATATACTGCTCCATCCATCAATTGGCCTTGATCATATACCTCTGGCATACAAGGATTACAAAATCCATGAAACCCTATGTGAATCAAAATTATATAAGATGTATTGTTTGCTGGAAGAAAAATTCATTGACAAGACTGATGACATTGGACTATGGGAATCCAATTTTCCCCATTATATCTTTCCCACACCCATAGTGCTCGTGAATTCATCAAGAAGTGTCAAGGTTGTTAAGTATCTAGTCATTGAGCTATTATTGCCCCTTCTAGAGAGATTTTAATCACCATAACTACCCAAGCCATAGACCAAATGATGTAGGCCCCTCTCACAGAGAATGCCACTCCTTTTTCTCAAGAAGCACACATTGAATTATATCAGAAGTTATACTTTGCAAAAAGGGATAAAACCCTTGAGATTTTCTTGGTTGAAGATGGCCAACTACCTAATAAGAACCCTCCCTATCCATCTTCCATTTTCCCTTAGAGAACTAAGCAAATCATTATAGTCATATTATATCTCCTTGTTTATTACTCAGATCAGTGGGTAGATGAGGCCATTATAGGATTCCTTTCCATTTTATCCACAGATTTGAAGCCTTCTATCATATTCAACTTCATCCAATTCCTTTCAGATTCCATTCATGAAAAATTTATCAAATTCCAAACTAAGGAGGTATTTAAATATGCCCCTGTTTTGGTATATTTTTTTTTATATTTCCAAGGAGATGGGTTCAAGTTTGCATTGCAGAATTTGGATGAAGAGCGAAATCAATAATCTGCCATCTTTTGAACTACAATGGTAATGAAGGAGAAAAAAGAATAATTATACAAACTTTTCATAGAACTATTTGTACACCCAACGCTTAGTTTTCTAATCATCAATTCATAGCCAAGAGTCAGTGAAGAAATCAAGAAATTCTTACAGTTTTCAGACCAAAACAAAATAGGAGACTGGTACTTTTACCAAAATTACACAGAGCTAACTATTTATGGATGCGAGCTTTCCCCATAAAAGCTCCCAAAAATCCTCCCAGTTGGGAATTTTTCTCTTAAATACATTAGGCAATTGCTTAATTCTGATGAGGCCATTTTGTGTCTGCCAAAAAGAACTCTTAGTTCAGTATTAAAACACAGATAGGACTCTTCATTTGAAATAACAGAACAGTAGGGGAGGAAGCAGACATATTACTGAAAGAAATTCAATTCAGCCTCAGCCTTAAATGGTCATATGATCCATTGGTACCATTTCTAAACTAAGGGTAGAGAACAAATCTACACCTTATATTCATACCTGCAGACCATAGATTTAGAAATACATGAACCAGCTAGAGTGGACTGAGAAAAAAATACAATAGGATAAATAAAAAATGGTGTCAAATTTAACATCACACACTCCTGTTCCACATGAGAAATAATAAAAAAGGATTAGAGAATAAGAGTCACCTTCAGTGACTAACACTTCCAGCAAAGAGTTCCAAATTATGTACAAAAAGAGGACTAAGCTCAATCCCAAGATAAATCCAAACAAGGACTCAAAGAAATAAGTCATTATCATCAACAAAGAGACACCTACTTCATCACAAGTAGGTGGTCAAACTACACTCTCTCTTACCACCTCTACTTCTTCTCAAGATCAACAACAAGCTATTCAAACCAACACAGTTGTTACAGGCGAGAAAGAGAAGACCATTTTTGATACATTTATGAGATTAAATTGCAAAATGAAATTTTAAAGATGAATACATATAATCAGTTCTGGAAGCATACCTACAGCTCTCAAATAAGACTTTTTTCAGCCTTTGACTCAAAGAAAAGACATATGCAGATGGCTTTCCTCCAAGCATAAATTCCACAGCCCAAGTCAGCGGCTGATTATAAAAATATTGTGTTTGAGTTTTATATTATATATATAGATTCCATTGATCAAATGGAGATGCATAAGAAAATAGGTGAAATTATTTCATCTACACTCACTAACACTGCTATGAGTTTGCCTAAATTTCAGGTTTCTTTAGCTAATATCCAGTCACAACTCAAGATGGAAAAAATATCTTCTTTAGACAAGGATTCAAGGATTAAGTTGTTGGAAGACTTAGTAATTAGTATTGGATATGATCCCTCCAATATCAGAGCTGCAAAAGAGGTGATTAAAGGAAAAGGAGAAAGCTTCCAAGATATCATTGGACCCTCTGGAAGTTGTAACTCTTACGACTATTCCTACAACCACTGATTCTATAACAAGTACAACAGATGGATTTGACCAACTCACCCAAGCATTGCAACATCTGTCAATCCAGACAGAAGAGGTAAAAAATCTTCAGGACCAAGTGAAATTATTGTAGGATCTGAAGTCCAGGAGTGATCTCTCACATGCAGCTGAAGCCCAAAGAGCACAAAAGTAAATAGAAAGGTTGCAGAGGTTGGAGAGGCAGTCTAACATTGGAAACAACTTGGGCCAGGTCAAAGAGATAATTTGGACAGATATAATTGAGTCCATCAATGAAATATGGCCTTGCATACAAATCATATTTGAGCAAAAATAACTGATAGAAAAATCCAATGATGCCATTACAAAAATCATGGAAGAACTTGGAGATAAGCCAACCATTGCTAACAACATTATTAAGCTCTTAAATTCCAAGAACAATTATGCGCTGGAGGAGTTAGGAGTGGATGACAAGACTGAAACAATATTGGAAGTAAAGAAGGTTCTTACAAAGAGAAACCTTATTGTACAACTGGAGGAAAAACTTCATAGCTTAGAAATAGTTGTAAACATATTTTTCAGTAGGCTTGAACCTTTAACTTCGAAAGGTATTCCTTCCCTTTTTGTAATCAATGAAAAAATGATGCACAAACAAGATTATGAAAAGAAGTTAGAGGATATTTCCAGGGACAACTAAATTTTCAATCATCAAAGGCACAATGACAGGGAAAGCATTCTTGGAGGCATTAACTCATGAAATTTTCATCCAGCATGAGATAAACCACGTTTTTTCTCGCAAAACCTACTTTTGTTAAGTATACCAAGGTGGATGGAATCTAAAGGAGGGTCATCAAATTAACTATCCCAAATGAAGAGTGATGCGATAAGTTAACTGAGTTCGAGGAGGAAAGGGTGCTAAAGAGCAGTCATCTGCAACCAACTCAGAGGACATCACATTAGACAAAAATACAAGCAGTGTAGCCTACCAATAGGCTTAATCATCAACTGATTCCTTGAAAACAGTGTTAAAAGGCAAGATCACTCACATCGAGCCTATTTTTTTTGTAACAATTAGAGTTTATTATAGATTTAGGTTAATAATACACTGTTTGTTGAGACAATATTTATTGTAATCCATTTTGTAATATTTTAGTATAAATACTTCATTATTCGAAGTATTGAGGGTTGGTTTCTGAACATATTTAGACTATTGCGCAATTGTAAATTCCAAGTTTTGTTGCAGCATCAATAATAAAAATACTTCTTTCAAGATTCATGTGGTGTAATTACTCGTGAATTGTTTCTATTGTTTCCATGTTTTCCATTGTTATCTACTTTCTCTTTTTATCAAAAATCTTAATTGTAAGACAAAAAGTTTGATGAATAGGACATGTTATATAAAAAAACCTTATTATGATTGCTTTTAAATGTTTTCTACTTGAAGTCAGATTGAAAAATACTTAAATGATTTTCAGTCTCAACTAATATTCACTCTTCTACCATATCCATTATTCATTTAAAAATCTTAAAAGAATCCAGTAAATTCAACCTAGCTAGCCCTGTTATAAATTTTTTTAAATTGATGAAAAATCTTGTTTTATGTTTTCACTCCATTTACCAATAGGAAAATAAATATTTAATCAACCGCATCAATCGAAATCAAACAATCACCAATCATAGTCATAACTAGCCTAATACCTATTCAAAAAACAAGTTAAATCTTAAAGAGAGATCCCTCTCTAATGTTGGTACGACTAGATTAGGGTTTCTAAAGTGGTTTTGATGCTGTCTTTTGTGATTTTTTCTCCCAATATTAGAAATTATAGAAGGATAACAACGGGAATAGGCTAAAAAAATCTTGGGGGATGCTTCTGTTCCACCTTGAGATGTTGACATTCCAAACATTTTTTGCAGTATTCTACAATGTTCTTACACATCCTAGGCCAAACCTAGTCCTTCGTAATTTTTCTTAGCATATTCTGATATCTTGGATGTCTAGCATAAGAAATTTGATGATATTCATCCAAAATCAGTTCTCTCAATCTCATCTAATTCGGTATACATATATTCCCTCGAAATACCAAAATGTGTTTATCATTAATTCTATAATATGATTTATTTTCTCGTTTATCCTCCTTTCTTGCTTGCTTCCATAGGAATTGATACTCAGGATCTCTCTTTTATGCCTCTATGATTTTCTCTTGGAACTTAAATTCTGCTTGATTAAAGTAAATTTCATAGATGAAATGTAGTTGCCTAATTAAACCATCAGCTACATGGTTCTCCTTACCCTTTAGATGTTGAATTTGAAAATCAAATTCGTTGAGGAATGCATTCCATATTTCTTGGAGAGAATTCAAATCAGATTGTTTAAAGTAGCAGGTTAGGCTACTATGGTCGGTTCTCAACACAAATATTTTTCCCCATTGAATAATGTCTCCAAATTTGAAGGGAATGTACTACTTTAGTCAACTCTAAATCATAGGTAGAGAATCATTTCTCATGGTCTTTCAAATTTATGGATTCGTATGCGATGACCTTACCATCTTGTATCAATACTTCTCCCATCCCTTCCTTATAGACATCAGTGCAAACTTCAAATTCTCTGTTTGGATTTTCTACTTTCAATACAGGGGCAGTAGTTAATATATATTTTAATCATTCAAAAATAACTTGACACTCGTTATTCCACTTAAAGTCTCACCCCTTCCACTACAATGAGGTGATGGGAAAGGTTGTCTTAGAGACGCATTCAATGAATTGTCGGTAGTAGCTCACTAGGTCCATGAAAGAGCGTATGTCTGCTACATTTCTGGGAACTCTCTACTCCATAATCATCTTTATCTTTTCGGGGTCTACCGAAATCCCTTCACTAGATATTACATGGCCCAAATATTGGATATGTTCTTTGTAGAAATCACATTTTCTAAATTTGACATAGAATTGATGTTCTCGTAAAATTTTCAATACTAAGCATAAATGTTCTTGGTGTTCTTCGATATTTTTAGAATAGATTATTATATCATCAATAAATATTAAAGAAAAATTATCTAAAAATGCGTTAAAGATACCATCTATCAGACTCGTGAAAGTTAATGGTGCATTGGTTAATCCAAACGGAAACACCACAAATTCATAGTGTTTGTACCTGGTACAATTTTTTTTTATGGATATGTCCTCCTCCTTAATCTATATCTGGTGATACCCAGATCTTAGGTCAATATTTGAAATTATCGTTGCTCCCTTAACCTGATAAAAAAATTCGCCTATACATGGAAATGGGTACTTATTTTTGATAGCCAACTTATTGAGTTGTCTGTAATCCATGTACATACGCATTGTATGGTATTTATTTTTAACGAGCAACATTGGTGCTCCCCAATGGGATACACTTGATAAAATAAACTCTTTATCTAATAATTATTGCAAATGAATTTTTAATTCTATGAATTCATGCACACTCATTCGGTATGGTGCTCACGATATTGGCGTTGCTATGCATAGTAATTCTATGGTGAAGTCGATATCTCACTTTGGGGGTAATCCTGGAATATTTTCAAGGAACACATCCATAAAATCCTGAGAAACTGGGATATTTTTGAGAATAAGGGTGTTATCCTTTGAGTTAGTAAACCCCACTTGTATAGCATAAATTTGAAACCCTTTTCTAATGAATTTACCCAACTGTGATGCAGTGATGGGGAAGTGGTTTCTTAATTCCTTGCAATTCTTGACGAGTACTGTCCTCTACCATAAAATAGATAATATTTTTCCTTGCAATAAACCAAGGACCAATGTCTTTCTAACCAGTCCATTCCCAAAAAAATATCATAAGAGCCTAAAGGTATAATATTCAGTTCAATAACTATTTGTTGTCTTCTTATTTCCAGGATATAATTTGAGACTTTTGCATTAACTCTTCTCTTTGCTCCAGTAGCTAATTTTACCAACCAAGGACTCTTAAATTTATGGTTTTGCAGTTTACAGTTTTCAACTACTTGAGGATTTATATAACTTAAACTGGTACTAGGATCACAAAAATGGAAACAGTTTGGGAGTATAAATTACCTTCCAGTTCTATCATTGTTGGCTGGAAATCTTCTTTTCGATCTTCCCATGTAGTGTTGATCCTCAGTATGTTTCATGCTACATCACCTATTGTAGATACCTCTTGCAGATTAGCTTTAACATCGTTTCTTCCACGATGAGGTAAATTTAGAAATTAATGTGCCTTACCACATCCATAGCATTGTAGTGGCGGTTTTTGGGAATGTCCATGATCTAGCCTACTGGATTCTTCATTAGGCCTTTCATCAAATAACCACTTGGGCTTTTGTTGATTTTTCCCAAATTGTCTATTTGTTGGATTCCTTGCAACATTTCTCTAATTTCTTGGTCTCATACTTTTAAAGTTCAAGGTACCTTTTTTCACTTCCTTTGGTGGCCAATTTTTGCCAGTTTCACCTTTCGCCTTCGACTATTGATAACACATTCATGTGTTTATAATCACCTCATCCATATTATTTGGATTCAGGAATACGATCCTCTCCTTCATGTGAGAAGGAAGGCTACTCAAGAATCGTTGTAATTTTTCCTTTTCATCTTTCAAATATGGTATGTATCTTAACAAAGAGGTGAATTTAGTAATAAAATCATCCATATATAGTTGACCCAACCTCAAGTCACGGAACTCTCAAGATTTCTCATCGTAAAATCCCTCGGTTAAATACTTGTCTTTAAAAGATTGTTGGAAATCATCCTAAGTCACATTCTGGTCCTCAATTCCCCATATATTTTTCACCTCTTCCCACCATAATGTGGATTTTTCTCACAATTGATAAATGGCCAAGTGAGCTTTGAGCTTGCTGTGATAATCATAGACTTGAAAATATTTTTTAATATTAATTATCCATGCTTCTCCTACTTCCTCAACTTCTCCATCAAAAGTAGGAGGTTTAATTTTCCGAAATTCACCTTGCAACTCCAATTTTCGTTTCTTCATCTCCTGTTGTTCTGAAGAATTTCTAGAGTCGGCTTCATTATAATTTATGTTCTTATTACTTCATTGTGTATGTCTCCCTTCCGGATTTTCATTAACATGTTCTTTTTGTTCTCCTTCTTCATGGGTGTCCCTTTCTCGACTATGCTGTGTTGTAGGATGATTTTTCTTATCTGAGAGACTCTTGAGTATCCTCTCCTTTTCCCTCATCAACATTTCATTATCGCTTCAAAATTGAATCATTTATATTTGGAGTTGTTGCGATGTATCTAACAGTCAATTTGTTTGTCGTTGTTGTTCCTCTAGGAGTCTGTTAGTTTTCTAGTGCCGATCCACACTCAATTGTACCGACATCTCTCGGTTTCTTCCATATTAGGCTGGGAATAAGTTTCCCATGTATTTCTCAAATTTTTATGACTATATCCTCTCCTCATTGGAAATTTTTGAATATTTCCAATGTTGTTCAAGAAATTAACCAAAAAAAAATGACAACAACACCCAATGTTATTCATCTTGCCCAATTTGGCCCAGTGTGCAAGCCACACTCTGATACCGCTTGTAACCTCTAAACTTAAACATTTACCACCCATAAAAAAAATTCTACACTCAAATTATTAGCACTTTAATTATAATGTGAGATACTTTGACATTATTCATTAATGTAATTATGGCATTAGATTCTAATTCCCTTTTCATTCACCATATAATATTATGGAAAATTATAATCTATATTCTTATTGAACTTATTATGCTTATTATTAAGGTGCTTGCGATCACCACAGCATATATTATTATTGGATTTTCAGATTGATGATATTAACTTTAGCACAAGGCTTTAAACACTTTAATTATCTGACCCTCCTGGTTGTGCTTGGTAGTTGTTCACCATAATGTTTATTGGTAGTTGAGTTGGTCATTGATCCAATGTAACCTAGATCCCATGGTGCAGCTACTTGCAGTTGGGCTTAGGGTAATGACCCGACCCATCGCCGCATTCGATGTCCATTTCTCCTTACCTCCTAGACCTCGTTCTTCTCTGCAAGTGATTCCCACTCCTCCATGTTCATGATTTTGATAGCTACGTTGCCAAGGTACTTGTAAATGGTTATGGATGACCAATTATTAAACTTTTCTTACTCAGAATAATATATCCTCCTGTGTTTTGGTCTATGTTGGTGTTTTTCTACTGCACATTGAACCCTTGTGGCAATGTTTGGACAGTCATTATTTCTCAGTTTCCTCCATTGATGAAATATGAGGAATATTGTTCTTTCGCATGAGTTATGGGGGGTTTTTTTTCTCAGGTAACTATATAGTGCAAGGTATTTATTTCTTTTCATACTTAGTTAATTTCAATTGGATTGGACACCCTGCGGAGTTTAAGGATTTTATAGCTCTGTCCACATTTTTCATTTTATTTTCTCTATTTTTTGCTTGCAATAAAGGGTATTTTCCATAACATTACCCTAAAGTTTAAATCCTCTATGCTAAGGGTTTATGGCTCTAACAGTTTTTCATTTTTGTAGCCTTCAATAGTTACAAGGGTATGCGATGAGAGCTTCAGTTTTAGGTTTGTAAACTCTAGTGTTAATCCCCTATTATAGCAGTTTATATATATATATATATATATATATATATATATATGGATAGACTTACACCTGGATGTTGCATTCGCTCACTGCTTGTCTTTTTGTCTTATTTTCTACATAGGACACTACTAGAGCCATGGTGGAACAGGTGTCTTCCAGGGTCTGCGTTTCACTTCCAGAATGACCAGGTAAGTTATGTCTTTGCTTAAGTCTAGCCTTAAGGTTATAATTACGTTTCTCTCTCTTAAATTTTACTGAGGGTATAACTTTCTTGTCTGCACAGGTCTCCGGAACTGGCATAGTTTTCCACTTTCATGTATGGATTCATGCAATTATTCTGAGTATGAAGGAATTGGACTTAGTTTTATTTTCTCTTTACAAATTATCGACTCTGCCGTTTAGGTTTCGGTGCGAAGTTAATTTTTTATAATTTTATATATGGCTCTGTATAAAAGATCATTTTTAAAGATTATTGTTACTGGTATTTATTCGCACATACCGCATACCTGAAGTTGACCATTGTTAATATGAGACTCTGTTCTGGTTGTATGTTGTAATTCTTGGTTTGCTAGTCCTTCATACAACTGTCTCTTATGGATTTTTTTTGTATTTCAGTATATATGATATACATATTTACCCGCATTTCTATTTTTATATTCTCATGACAGTTTTCAGATTTATAAATTCAATGTCTTAGTTCCTGGGTTATTATATTTTTCCTGGAAATGTCGCTTGTTTTCTATATTTCTTGTTTTTTAACCTTCTGGGTGTATTATGACTCTTTTTATAACAATTTTTCTCATGGCGAGAGGACTGGAACCTTTCTCTCTAACCTAGAGAGCTCGGCTTCTAAACTTCTGATCCGGTTAATTTATTTATACAATTTTTATTGAAAGTTGTAAATAGTGGTGCAACTATGGTTTGGGAAGAGTTTATACCTTTTTTTTTTGCTTCCAATAGTTCTTCTATATAATTTTATGAAATATATATATGTGCATGATGTTCGAAAGTTCAAAATATTAGATGGGCATTCAAGTATACTGCTTAACGTACAACGCTGGCCTATACTATGTTTATTTAATGATATTTCCATTGTGTATGTCTTACAACTTTCTGTATCTACATATTTTAGAGATACTCTAGTTAATATTTCATTTTCAGTTTGTCTGTAATAGTATTTTCTTAACTACTTACTTATTACATGACTATTTTTCTTCTTCTTTCCCTCTTGAAATACACAAGCAGTCAATTACATTCCAGATTCACATAGATAATCAGTATAATTTTATTCCAACATTCTATATATAACTACCCTTTAATTATCATTTCCTATAAAATTTATCAAGTAAGTCATTTACTTCTATCTGTAATCTTGATTAAACTGATGGTTCCACCCAACCTTGAGAGAGGTGATCACGTCCGTTGTTGCCCCCGAGCTCCGCACCAGAGCTCAGATAAAAGATACTTGTCTGGAGTTACACCTTAGGACCTTTGTCCAAACTATACTTCCTTCGGGTTTTCAGAGCTCCACTGGTCTATAACCAGCTCTGGACAACTCCTTCCTATACAACCTCTCGTTGTAAAACCCTCTATCTCTTTTCTTGACCAAAACCTCTTCCCCTACTCAGGATTTCCTTTTTATTCTCTTGGAGAAGGTAACTGTCAAAAAAAAATTGCCTCTTGTCGTTTTACTTTGGAATCTTGGAATTATTTTTACCAATCAATTAATCCATTACTCCATTTAATTTTATTCATGAAATAGAATTTAAGTTATCTTTATTATTAACGAATAACCACATTTGTTAATATCTTTCAATAACAAATTCAAATGTAGTTATAAAATTCTTTAGACAATCATTAACATAAAACGAGGTGTTACACTAAAATTGCATGTCCCCCATACTAAATTATAAATAAAGAGTGTTTGTACTAAAATATATATATATATTCAAAGTTATATAAATTTAAATATACAACCTTATACACCAACATATACACGATTCATACTCATTTCAATAATTTATATAACATCTGATGCAAATTCACCTTATATCGCTTGCAATGTTTCAAAGTCACATTAAATACAACAAAAACACATGTGAGCTTGTGATGCAAGTGTGATCTGATCTCATACCGATCTGAGACAATATAGATAGTAGTTTACTTTCGGTCAGGTCACATGCAATCACATGGATTGTGTTGTAGAATCATCTATTATCAATCCAAAGTACAATTTTTAAAGAATTTGCTTCACACATTTAGTCAACGAAATCACTTGTCGGTTGTGAGATTCATGCTTTACTAGTGATCATCCATAATAGGAAACTACTACTCGATAAATTACTTGCCAAAATTTGTATGGACAAAAACACATAAAATAGAAACAACTAGATGTAGGCCTAGAATTTGGTTTTCAGATTTTTCTTTTTACTATTTTTTATGTATTTGGTGATGGAATAAAAATTTGAAATGTGAAACTATAAATTTCACATTTAATTATCTAAATTTCCATGTCATAAATTTGATGTTTAAATATCTACATTTTTAGTTAAAAATTTAATTTTAATGAGTAGTTTAGATTTTAATGTGTAATTTAGATAAAGGACAGGTTAGAAAATATTTTAGTTGGATCATTTATTTATTTTCACCATTTTGTGGTGAATCAACGGGAAATGATATTCTTATAGACACAAAAGGGATTATGAGAATTATAGGAACAATGGCATTTCCTAGTTAGACATACTAGAAATAAAGGAAATCAAAAGATGAATGAAATTGGAAATCTTTAGGAGAGGAGTCCTTGAGGCTGCCCACAACGCTGGATACATTCATTGAATAAATAACAATCAATTAAAACCTTATCAATATGCATAGTACTAGGATAGTTAGAACTAATTCCTAGAAATCAAGAATTAACCCCTAATTACAGCAAACATCTAAACAACTATATGTTTCTCCGTTATATTCAAGTTCCCCCCTTAATGGAGAAAAAATTAATTTCCAAACCTAGCATCTCCCTAAAAAATTCAATGTTTTTCTTCCCATGGACTTTTTGAAAAAGGAAACAACATTTTCATATGTATTACAATATTAAATAAAAATGTCCTTAGCTTGTATCTTCTCTCTAATAAAATGAAACTAGGCACCAACATGATTTGTCCTTGCATGAAAGATTGGAGTATTTTTCAACTTGATTGAGCTCTGGTTGTCACACTTGCTCACTATATCCTTCTTTTGTTCTTCTCCAACTTGTTGAAGAAGTTGCATCAAGTAAATAGATTCATAAGTTTCTTCACACAAGGCTTTACACTCTGCCTTTGTAGATGGCAAAGATATAGTAGGTTGCTTGTTTTTGGTCCATGAAACAATCTAAGATCCAATATTAAATGCATAACTTGCAGTATATCATCTAACATCCGTATTACTGGCCCAATGTGAATCAAAGTAACGTATCAACTCAACTTCAAATGAATAAGTACATTTAATACCAAAATCAATTGTACCTTTAAGATACCTGAGAACTTCTTTTTCTTCTCTCCAATGTCTTTCTATACATCTCGTCATGAAATGACTTAGAACACTATCTGAATATGCAATGTGAGGTCTAGTTCTAGTAAGATAATTGAGACTTCAAACTAGATGTTTGTACAATGTACTATCAACCTCTTCTTAACCATCATCAAATGAAGCTTCACATTTTTTGCATAGGAACAAAGGCATCTTTGCACTGAACCATATTGAAATTTTTAAGCACTTCTATGACATACCTACCCTGAGAAAAAAAAATTTCACTAACGTATTTCCAAAATTCAAGACCTAAATATTAATGCAATTCACCAAGATCTTTCATCCTGAATACTTGTGACATTTGCTACTTAATTTCATTAATTAACTTGAAGAAATTTCTTGTAATGGTTAGGTCATCAACATACAAAAAAATCAACATCACATACCCCTTTGCATCAAATTTGGTATACATATTTAGATCACTTTGACTTCTCATAAAACCATGCTATAAAAAGAAAGAATCTATCTTTTCATACTGTGACCTAGGTACATGTTTCGAATGATAGAAAATTTACTTTAATATGCAAGATAAATTTCACTGCCCCTTTTTAACAAACCCTTCAAGTTGTGTCAAATACATCTCATATTTTAAGTCACCATTCAAAAAAGCATATTTTACATCTAGTTGGTGCAAATTCTAGTAATAGTTTATATATAAGGCAATGAACAATATAATAATGTTCAATTTAGATATAGTTGAAAAATTTTCTTCATAATCAATACCTCTTTCAGATAGTGCCCTTTTTTCAAAAATCTATCTTTATATTTATCTATGTTGCCGTCTGCTTTAAACTTGGGTTTATATAACCATTTCCATCCCATGGGCTCTTTTCCTTTTGGAAATTTAGTTAATTCGCAGTTTTTATTATTAATTATAGATTAAAATTCTTCCTCCATATCATTTCTCCACTCTACATGTTCATTAGCTTCATTAAATTTCATTGGTTCTATGACATTCAAAACACTAGTCATGAGAGCATAGTCCTTGTACCTTTTAGGTAGTCAAATTTTCCATGTAGATTTCATTTGTGCTTCACTTATTTCACCTATTTTATCTCAAAAGTACTTCCCCACTTATAATTTTGATTTGACTGTTGATGATGTTTGCATCGATGGATTCTTCCCTGTGCTTTTGTTTCTCATTATTTTCCGCTTTTTCTTCTGCGTTATTGTCTTCAACATCGGGAAGAATGTGCCATGTTTCATTGTTGTTATCCTTCTTGGCATCATCTTATTGTTCATGGAAAATCACATCTCTACTCGCAAATACTCCATGAGTATATGGATCAAAAATTTTATATGCTTTAAATTATGAACATTATCCTACAAAAATACATTTCATACCTTTATCATCAAGTTTCTTTCTGTTCTCCTTCGGAATATGTGAAAATATTTACACCCAAATATCCCCAAATGATGAATTGTGGATTTAAAACCATATAATGCTTTGAATAGAGTCCGTAAATCAATATACCTTGTTGGACTTATACTCTTTAAATAAACAAAAGTACAAATGGCTTCTTCCCAAAAATCATTTGAAATATTCTTACCTTCGATAATACTTCGTGCATAGTCCACCAATGTATTGTTTTTCCTTTCTGTAACACTATTATTCTATGGATTTTAGGGTACTGTGAATTCTTTCACTATTCCATAATCCTTGGAGTACTTGAAGAAGCTCCCCAATTGCTATTCTCCCCCCCCCCCCCCCCCCTTAATCCGAAGGAGGATCTTTCCAAAATTCCCTGTTTGCTTCTCTGCCATGCTTTTGAATTCTTTGAAATATTCAAAAACATCACTCTTTCCCTCAGGAAGTACAACCAAGTGTGCCTTGTGGAATCATCAATAAACGTAAAAACATAATAGGCTCCTCCTAAGGATTTAGTCTACATGGGTCCAACAACATCAGAATGCACAAGTTCTAATACATCTCTTCTTCTCCTATCAAAATTATAGGGGAAATCATCTATGTGAATTTTTCCTAATGCACAACCTTCGGAAGCAGCATACTATCATTCTTTGACATAGGGATTCCTTTAACCATAACTTGTTTCTGCAACAACAATAAATCATGTTTATGATGCCAAATAATTTCTATTGAGGTCGTTGTAGAAGTCACTACTTGATGAATTTTTCTAGTGACATCAAGCTTGTACATGCCTCCAACTCTGACTCTTGAAGCAACAAGTATATATAAGCCAAACAAATATTTCACTATACAATGTGAATGAAGACTTCAACCTTTGGGTTTTGATTTGTAATTGTAAACATAGAAATAATTTTTTTCTTGGTCCCAGGCACAAACATGACATTATGGATGCACCTGATACTACCATTTGGTAAATTCAAAGGTATATCACCATATCCCATGATCTTATACGGATGATCATCTCCAAGGTAGATTTATCTTCCATTGTTGCTTTGCTTGAAGTTTTTGTAATGGTCCTTATTGCATCTCATATGAATCAAAGATCCATAGTATAAAAACCATGTATTAGCATCATCCATTTCAATAGATAGCACAACATTAGACAAAAATAGCTTGATATTTTTTAGATTAGAATTCAAGGCTTTTCCTGAAAAATGTGATGATTGTCTTCTTTGTTTATGCCTAGATTCATCACTTTTCTTCTTATATAATTATATGAAAATATTCCGACTTCTACCATAGTAAAATGTTCTTATTCCAAATGACCTACCTTCATTTGATATCAGAAATGGCATTTTATGAGATGAACTTCCACCTTTGTTTGCCCCTCCTTGTTTCCCTTTGAATAATTTCTTCTTCACCAGAAGTGCCAAATATGGATTTTGAGGCTTCAAGTTATTGCTCCTATCTTTTTTCTCAAACATGATACTTGTTAATTCCTCAAATTTTGGTGCTTTATCCCTTGCTACAAGACCTGTAATGAAAATATGGAAATAATATTATATTCAATTTGAGGCGATTGTTACCATTTCAGTACTTGGTACTGACTCTACTATGTCTCCCAACTTATCTTTCAATTATTTAATTATGGAAATAAAGGCATTAACAGATACATTCTCTTCCATTTTAATGTACATGAACTTACTTGTCAAGAATAAAACTTGACTTATGTTTTCAACCACATATTATTCCTTCAATGTATTCGAAGTTTCAATACAAGTTTTACAAACACGGATAAGAGGAATTATGTTAGCTTTGATAGACATTCTAATTAGTGCCTTTTATTTCTTTTCTCTCTTCTCCCAATCTTGAATAGTCATAGTTGTCATGCATGCAACATGTTTTTCTTCACCCCCATTTTTAATAGTCTAGGGGCCATAGCCTTCTAACACTTTGCCGTTTGAATTTCCAGTTTACTTAGTTTGTGCCATCTAGTTTATTAGCTTGGTTCAGGTATTTTTGTGCAAGAGGATTCACCATGCTCTCCCAATGTAAAATTACTTGCAATAGCTTCAAATGGATTTAAACGGAGGCTTAAAAAATATTAATAAGCCTTACCTAAAAAATAAAGCCACATTTTCCACTTAAAAAAAAAGGCAATTGCACTAATGTTTCAAATATATATATATATATATATGTATGTATGTATGTATGTATGTATGTATGTATGTATGTATGTATGTATGTATGTATGTATGTATGTATGTATGTATGTATGTATGTATGTATGTATGTATGTATGTCCCTTATATTTGAAACCTCCCTTTTTTTCTTTTGAAGTAATAAAAATAAATGATCCCTTTACTCTTAGTATTTTAAGTATGAGGGGTTTCTGCAGTGCATTATATTAGATATCATTTTTGGCATTCAACTGCGTTAATTTAGTCATTCATCTATGACCATTTCCATGAGATGTAGTCATAACTAACTAATTTCTCATGATTTTTGAATATTCCACTTAGCACTCATTGCATTGAGTGATGCTCACATGGGTGAAGAAGTGGGATTAAAACTAGTGAAATGAATCACATAGCATCAATCATCACTTCTGGGGCTTGCACTCGGTAACGAGAACTTCCTGGGAGGTCACCTATCCCAGAACTCCTCTGGCTCAAGTGCGCTTAACTGTGGAGTTTTTCCCCACAATCAAGCCCACTTAGCTTGCTACCCCATTTGCAGAACCTTAGCAACTATTGTGCCTCATGAACCATTCAAGAAGAGATCCCTTTACTCTTAGTATTTTAAGTATGAGGGGTTTCCAAAGTGTATTATATTAGATATCATTTTTTTGATTCAACTGCATTAATTTAGTCATTCAACTATGACCATTTCCATGAGAGGTAGTCGTAATTTACTAATTTCTCATGATTTTTGAATAGTCCACTTAGCACTCATTGCATCAGGCGATGTTCACAGGGGTGAAGAATTGGGATTGAAACTAGTGAAATGAATCACATAGTGTCAATCATCACTTCCGGGGCTTGCACCCGGTAACCAGAACTTCCCGGGAGGAGTTAAGTGCGCTTGAGCCAAAGGAGTTCTGGTTACCGGGTGAAAACCCCGGATTTGATGATTGACGCTATGTGATTCATTTCACTAGTTTCAATCCCACTTCTTCACCCCTATGAGCATCACCCGATGCAATGAGTAGTAAGTGGACTATTCAAAAATCATGAGAAATTAGTTAGTTACGACTACCTCTCATAGAAATGTTCATAGATTAATGACTAAATTAACGCAGTTGAATCCCAAAAATGATATCTAATATAATGCACTGCGGAAACCCCTCATACTTAAAATACTAAGAGTAAAGGGATCTCTTCTTGAATGGTTCATGAGGCACAATAGTTGCTAATGTTTTGCAAATGGGGTAGCAAGCTAAGTGGGCTTGATTGTGAGGAAAAACTCCACAGTTAAGCGCGCTTGAGCCAGAGGAGTTCTGGGATGGGTGACCTCCTGGGAAGTTCTGGTTACCGGGTGCAAGCCTCAGAAGTGATGATTGACGCTATGTGATTCATTTCAATAGTTTCAATCCCACTTCTTCACTCCTGTGAGCATCACCTGATGCAATGAGTGCTAAGTGGACTATTCAGAAATCATGAGAAATTAGTCAGCTACAACTACCTCTCATGGAAATATTCATAGATGAATGACTAAATTAACGCAGTTGAATCCCAAAACTGATATATAAAAATAAATGAGATTTGAAATGAGGTTCCTCTATCCAATGAAGGCCTCACAATGAGCGCAACTCCACAAAAATTGGACACAGGAATAAAAATACACTCACTCCATCCACATTCGACAAATGTGCCATGTAATAAGAAAACACACAATCATGATTCATGGGTTTATAAGCATCTGCACTGCTAGACGGGTTTACATGGAGGAGGATGGAGGCGGATTGGGTTTATGTGGAGGATGATGGAGGAGGATTATACTGGTTTGATAGAAAGAAACTTTTGGAGTAGATCTGCTAAGTATTACAAACACCAATTCAATCCTCCACATGCAACCATAATAAAATGGGTCAAAGGACTGACAAAGTCTACCATTGCATTTTTCAAAGGATGAGGAAATTGTTGCATATTACAAATAATTGTTTCGCAACTATCCCTTCTACCAACATAGCTTTGTCTTTGCAAGGGGTTTTTATGGTCAAATAAAATATACTTCACCATTATTCACCTGCAACTAGAACTAATTCATGCCATTACATCAAAACTATTTATCCTGAGGAAAGGAATAGCGGGATGGTTTCCTCCAGCTCTGATGCACCACATTGCTTCAATACGCATCTTCTCCTTGCCCGCTCCTCTCATTAATAAGCATTCCATGTGACAAAATGTTGTTTCTTGATGGTGCTACGCTAGAAATTGTACTCATCACTCTAAAAAATTTGACACAAAATCTTAACTTAAAATCACTAGCTGAATTCATTATTATAGTTATAAGCTACCTGGGAAAGCCATGTGAACATCTATAATTCAGTCTACATAGAGAAACACCTAGAGTGCATAGTAGGCTCACATTTATATTGGATGTAAGGTGTGGCCTTTTGGTTGGGAGATACTAGAAATAACCGCTCCTTAGCACGAACAGGATTCACAAAAAAATTGCTCCTCAACACAGGCATGAATAGGCTTATAAAGAAAAAAAAAACTCCTCAGCTTAATACATGTCCACGCTATGACATCCATGCTCTATGATCCGATATGATTCCTAACACGTCTCCTCACATTGGCATACACAACTCCGTCTACTTCCTAGCATGCCTCCTTTGATCCGTACAGCTCCCTCCGAACAAGAACCACCTCTACAACCCAACAAGTTGTGCGGTTATCGAGAGATTCGGGATTGACATGACCAGGTAATCAACAATGGATCAATAGTCCTCCCAACCCACCACCTTCAGTAAGTCTCCATACTTACACACAAAGTCTTCACCTCATAGGTGAAATGGATAGCTTCCATACTTACACACAAAGTCTTCACCTCATAGGTGAAATGGATAGCTTCCACTCAACATGGCCTTAGACCAATGGCATTTTTCAACAACGATCCATATTTTGTAGGATTAGACTAACCTTCCAATAGCTGAACTCAAAAAACAAGAAATGCTACACACTTCCATCTATGATACCAAATAGAAGGAAAGGAAGACAAAATATGAATGAAATCAATATCCTGATGCCATAGACTCCCGTCTATGATACCAAATAGAAACAAAGGAAGAAAAAATATGAATGAAATTGCTAGTCCTGAGGCCACCCACATAGCTGGATACATTTATTTAAAAATCCATAATCAATTAAGATGAATAGGACTAAGATAGTTAGAATTAATTCTTAGAAATCAAGAGCTAATCCCTAATTACAACAAACATCTAAGAAAACTATATTTTCTCCATTATTTTCAAATACAATTATTTGCATACCTTTCATAAATGAATTTAATTTCTTCTTCTAAAAATAACTACCTGCAACCCTATCTCCGATTAAAAAAAACTACTTGTAACACCACCAATTTACATATAACACAGCCAAAAAATTTGGCACTTATAAATATACATAAAACTTAAAATTTATGAAGTATGAAAAACAAATTACTATCATCAATTTTTCATTGAACAAAATAGATAAATTTGAAATTACAAGGCTGATTATATGCCTTCATTGGTTTCCATAAACCTATGGATTTAAATCGGAGGAAGTAGATAATGGAGAAGACCCCAAGAGAAGATTAATTACAATATTTTCGGTACGATAATATTATAAAACAAATTAGATGTCATGAAAACTCCACCATAAACACGGTTGAAAAAATACGTACATTTATAAAAAAAATTATTTCCCATGAACCGTTATCCAATGCTCCACGCTAAAAAATTTGTAATTTCCTAAACGGTTTATAGTCCACAACACACATTCTCCTCCATTAGGATTGACATCGAATATATCAACTAAATTTCTCAAGACACGATGGAATTTGAACATTTTTTATAAAAATAAAATGAAGATATTTGTAAAAGAATTGTGTCTATGGTAAGAGTGTGCAAATCTATTTTTGTGGAATTTTTAAATTGGTTGATCTTCATTTGGTTTTGTTTTTTTGGAGTTGTGGAGCTGGGCCATCGTTGGAGTTATAGATCTGTACATCAAGGATTCATTGAGTTACTAGAGGTGATCATGAAATAAGAATATGTGCATTCTTGGAAATTGGGATTTTTTCAATTTCCGTAATCCCCTTATAAAGACATACCTAAATGAGGCCAATAAATTGGATGAATCAAATTATGTTAATTGGAAATTCAAGTTGCAAATACTACTAGAAGGATATGGCATTTATACCATCAAAAAGGGAGAAGAAGCAAAACATGTTGCAAGTGTGAAGACTGCATCAATTCAATAATGGAAGAAGTGGAATAAAAAAGAAAATATATTACTAATAATTTTTGTTAATATAAAATAGTATTCGTGATTGCAAGACATCTGTTGAAACTTGGAATGCACTGAGGAATTATATGAATACAAATCATGTCATATTTTGGAAAATTGAGCTCATGTATATTAAAATGGAACAAAATGAATCTATCAGTGCCTTTGTCTCAAGAATTAAAGATTTGAAAGATAAGTTGGGAGATTTAGGATAATTAGTACCTAGTACTGATCTCGTAAAAATTACATTAAATAAATGTCAGAGGACTATCAGATGTGTATTACATGTATTGTAGCAATGAATAAAGTGCCAAATTTTGAGGAATTGACAGGTATATTGATGCACGAAGAAGAGAGGTGCAAGAGTTTGAAGCCTTACAATCCAGACTTGGCTCTTATAGTAAAGAAGAAATTTTTCAAGGGGAAATAAGGAGGAGGAAGTAACGGTGGAATTCTATCAAAGAAAAGGCCATATCAAAAATAAAATCAAGGTATCTCATCTATCATAAATGATTCTGAAATCATTTTTGTTTATTGTGGTAGAAGTGGGAAACTTGCCAGAAATTTTTATAAGAAGAAAAGTGATGAATCTAGGCATAAATATAGAATACAATTTGGAGATTTTGAACGAAAAGGACTGATTTTTTATCTTAAAAATGTTAGGTTGTTTATGTATAATGTTGCGTTATCTGTTGAAATGGATTCTTGGTTTTTCGTCTCTCGAGCTTCGATCAAATGACATGTAATAAGGACATGTACAAAAACTTCAAGGAAATAAGCAATGGTGTAAACAACTATCTTGTACATGATCGTGCAAATAATATCATGAGATATGGAGATATACCTATGAATTTACCAAATGGAAGTATCAAGTGCATCCATAATGTTATGTATGTTCTTATGATAAAAAAAAATATGATCTTTGTTTCCGTAATCACAGGTTATAATATGAAGTTTGAATTCTTCAAAACACATTGAATACTAAAGCACTTGTTGGATCACTGCAAACCATTTGCTTAAGGAGTCAAGGTTCGAGGCTTATACAAGCTTTTTGTCACTAGAAAAAGTAATTAAGCACTAACATATAAAACAATGTCGACAGAAAGTATTTGGAATTAGAGGTATGGTCACATCAATTTTCATGATTTATTGTTGTTGCAGAAAGAGAGTATAGTTTAAGCACTCCCTCTGTTAAAGAATAAATATGCTTCCTGTGAATCTTATGCATTAGGAAGAATCCACCAAGTGAAGAGAAGATGAATTAGAAATTGTACATTCTAATATTTGTGGACCTATTGATCCAGGTGGATACTGGTGGCCACATACCTATTCAACCTATACCTACAGTCGGTTTCATGAATTTCATTGTTTGTAGAAAAATTTACTATTTTTAGCATTTTTTCGAGTCCCAAACTTTCAGAGTAGTTTTTGACCACTTAAATGGAATTTTTAAAGGTTCGTAGCAGGCCTATAGCCATAGCTAGGCTCCTACGCAAAATATTGTAGTACTGCTTAGAGATAAATTTCCAGCGAGGTTTCGTACGTGCCAAATGGAGATAATGTGACCAAGTTGCAGACTTGGGAATTTGGATACCCAACTAACCGCAACATATCCTACAAACACTTGGTGTTTCATCTCGTTTTGTTAGGGTTTTGGTTTTTTAGGGTTTTCCCTTATTGTTCAATAATAAAAATGACTTGAGCCTCATTGTAACATAGTTCAGAGGCATGTAGCCACCACATCTCATCTCAGATATATGCTACCATCACCTCACCTAGTTTAATTCCATTCTTTATGTAAGCATATTTAAGTTTTTTGACATTAATGAAATGAAGTATTATTTCTGTTACATCCATGTGTTTATGTTTATATATGTATTCTATGGTGTTCCTGCAAAAGTCTCGATTAGTGGTATTTGAGTGGTCTTCTCTTTCTCTATTTTTCTTTTCATGTACCAAACGAGATCATGGTATAAGGATTTATGGCTTGATCTGGTTGAACCTTTGCAATATCAGTCTCGCAAACCCAGAGTGACTCTCATGGAAAAAGAAAATAAAGACTAGCGAATAAGAGATCCTTTCAAAATATTTCTTGAGGAGGCCCTCGAGAAACAAAGGAATACGATGATGGATAAATTTTCCTAAATCCTTCAATGGCTACCCATAGGTGATGAATATGCATCAAACAACCACTCTAGAGGCAACAATATTTTGAAGGTACAAGTTCATTTTGGAATTCCCATATTTCAAGGCTAGATAGATGTAGATGAAGTAGATATATGGTTAAATATTTTGGAGGGATATTTTTTGGTTCATGAATTTTCCAGTAGGGAAAATTTTACTTTTTCACTCCATAAATCCACCCCCCATGTCAAGGAATAGTGGGAAACATACTGTGAGAAAAAGGACAAGAAGTAATCCTCACTATTTTCAACCATGCCCACTTACAATTCTTTCCAAGATTCCATCAAGGAAAAATATTACCCTGTCAGAAGCTATGAAGATAAATATGTAAAGTGGACCACACTGCGGCAAGGAAGGGACCAAGATGTACCAGAGTTCACAAATGGTTTTATTTCCCTTCATAGGAAGCTAGGTATCTAGGATTTTAGGGGGAATTCAGTAGTCTATAACAACGGTTGTTGACATAGTTAAATCTAGTACGAAATGGAGTTCCTAGACATATCGTTGCTCGGTGTCTCCTATCGATATGTTGTCGATATCGTCACAAATTTTGAACAGAAGAAGTGAGACTATTAAACATAAGCATGGTAAGCACATGGGAATAGGGAAGATAAGTGTGGATGTAATATTATTCACAATGATACATATGTATCATGCATTGGGGTGACCCTTGGATTCCATATCCCAGGGTCTCTTGGACTCCCTAAGTCTCTTGAGCCTCCACACTAACCCTAGAAGGATTAGGTGTTGAATATTCCCCCCTTAATCTAAAGGGGTATGTGTGAGTCCAAGAGAGAGTTGTAATACAAAATGGAAGCACTAGGCTCAATGTGCTCTTTGAAATGTTGGCATAAGGAATTGGTTTAAGGATGACCACCAACATTGGAACACTTACTGCAATTCCCCGAACTCTTTCAAATTTGGAAAGAAGATGAGGTCTTGTGTTAGAGGAAGTGCTCCTAATGATTTGAAGAGGGAGAGCTTAAACCTAGAAAAAGGAAGGTCTAAAAACTACAGTGGTTTAAGGATGACCACCAAATCTAGAATGCTTAATGTGATTGTTGGAACTCTTCCAAAACTTGCAAGAAGCTGAAGTCTTCTGCTACAGAAAGTGTCCCCAATTATTTGAAGACGAAGAATATCAACCTAAAATAAATGTTTTAAGGCTTACCACCAACTAAGGGCATGTTCATGGGAATTTGTGTCTCTAGATACAACTCTGGATGTGGAATGACAGGTTGTGGCTCAACCTCCCTTGAATTTCTGTGTCTTTGTCTACAATTCTGAATCTGGAATAACAAGTTGTGGCTTACGCTCACTTGAAGTGGCTCCGAAGCTTGTAGATTACCATAATCTCCCCCCCTATCAGATACAATTTGAGATTATGGAGAAAACTCAACTGTAATACCTTTTAATATTCTAAAATAAATTATGTAATATGACTAAAACATGTTCTTGGCTATTTATGCCCATTGCTAAGAAGAGATCCATCTAAGATGAATATTTTTTCTTGCAACGGGCTAGTTTCTGAAGCATTTGTGTGAAGAATGAGTGTGCTAAAAATAGTTCTTGCATGTCTGCAGATCAAAAAAATTATCTTTCATATGGCCAACTCGGTCATAGTGTTTCCATTTAAAATTTGTTGTTGTTGCTGTTGTGGAAGAGAAGCAGAATATGAAAGAGCTAAAGATGTGTTTTCATGAAGAAATCCAGCACTCTGAAACTGAATGGGATTGCAATAGTCTGGAATATGAAAGGACACCTCCTTGTCATATCTAAGGCTAGTTTTGTGCTTGTTGTGGACAACCTCTTCCTAAGGTTTGATGATGGGATTGGGAGGTGGAACTTGAACATTTACATCTACATGCAAATCTACTCCTTCTTTGAGCACTAGATATGAATCAAATGCATTATTATTGACTTGTTGCTTATGGGAGTTTGTTCCAATGTGATGAACATAAATAGGTTCAGAATGATGAATCCACTATTGTAATTATGATTGTTGAAGCTGAGATTCAAGCTGCAAAACATCAATCTTTTCATGTGCATTTTGCAGACAAGTTTTAATGTCCATGAGAGTGTTCTTGTTGATTTTCACCATGTCATCAATAGTTGAATGAGTGAGAATATATAATAACTCTAATACATCACCAATTATATCCATGATTACAAATTTTACAATATTAAATACAATCAAATCTTTACTTTCTTTGAAGCTTACTCATTTATGGTGAGGAAATCACTTGTAATATATCAGTAAATTTTCCCACCAGTCAACTACCGGGTGAAGAGCTCGGATCGAGAAGAACCTTCAGATCTGGAACTAATTTTATTTTCACAATAATTGACCTCTTTGATATATGAAGGGAAATTTTTTCAACCTTAATACTCACCATATGCCAGATTCTGAAACTTGTGAAAGGACTGATGAGTGACGACTAGTTCACTGTAGGTTAATCCTAAAATAGGAACTCCTCGAAAGGATCAACTTGTGTAATTTAAAGGTTGTGCCCATTTATTCGATCACTATATAGGAACAATATCCTTCATTCCACCATCAACTTGAATGTCCTGGCAGAGTGAGGCTAGATTGTTATCCATGGCCCTTACTTCTTCCACACTCTGGCATAATCATCGAAAAATCTTTCTCATCCCCCATTTTTTTCTCCTGGATTCCCAAATATATAGACCAAATAGACCCAATTATACTCAATCATAGGCCTGAAACCTCAGTATGTGAGAGAAAATCCTCCACCCACGATATTTTTAGCTGCTTAAGGCCTTTCCATAAATTAAAAGGCTGCAATTCTCTGCATAGTATAAAATGATGCTGGGGAAAAATCTCTTGCATTGGTATGATTAAATTACTAACCATAATGTATTAGTGTCATGGCTAGAAGTAAATGATGACAATTTGGGGATTAATTTTTAGTGACCCAATTAATAATAAAAAAAACTTGTGAAGGACCCAGTATGTCAGATTGTACAGTAGCGCAATAAGATTAAAAACACCAATTTTTATTCAGTAAAACTAGAAATGAAATTGAATTGAATTGAATAGAAAATGGGGGCTTGAACATAAATCATCTAAAATATTCCCAAAGTGGGCTTTTCGGGGATATCAACACAAGTATCAATTTATGGTGTGCAGATGGAGACTATTAGATCTCAGAATTTTGGTATGAAAGTGGCACTAAAGTAAAAATTCATAGAGTAATTTAGTAAGCTAGCTTTGAATTTAGTCGGGGACGGATGTCGACAATGGGAGGAGATGGCGAGTGGAAGCACAGATTAGTGTGGGCTGAGGGGCCCAACCACGAAAGGATTGAGCACCGAGGGTCGAGGGTCGACTGTGGGGAGGCCAAGCCACGATGTGAGGCAAAGTTGTGTGAGGATGCACCAAAAGGGCCGAGTGTATTGCGTAGAGGAGGTGGGAGCGGTTTTGTAAAAAGGAAACGGGTAATGTAGGGGATATAATGCATTACAAAATGCTCTAGGTAGAGGAGGGACTGATATTACTGTTCAGGCATGGGCGAAACATTCATTATTCAATACAACACATGCATTCAATGTAGAGATACAATGTTAACCAACCTATGACATTTTTAATTCAAAAAAATTACGAGATAATCGCACAAATCTAAGGGATTAACCTAAGCATAGAATCGCATAGGATCCAAGCTATAATATTGCTCATTGAAAAATCTATAACACTGGCTTTATATAACCTACATTCAAGAAATATCAGGAGCAACAGAAGACAAGTAGGCAGGTCTAAAACCTGGTCAGAGAATCCACAGTGAAGGAATTATGAGGGTAGATTTGATAGTTTGGAATATATAAAGCTCCCAGTCTCGCCTTAAGTAGAGTTTGAAATTGTTAGAAAAATAGATTTGAATTCTACATAGTGAGGTTGCTTAGTCTAGGCATGGGTGATAGTAGAATAGATATAGAGGCCACAAAAACAAGTAGATGACTCATATGAGTAGGAAGTAGATCTTTGGCTCGAATACCATGTTAAACATAACCATGGTAAGCATATGAGAATAGGAAAGATAAGAGTGGATGAAATATTATTCACAATGATATGTATTTATCATATATCACAGTGACCCTTGGATTCCATTTCCCAGGGTGTCTTGGACTCCCTAAGTTTCTTGAACTTCCACACTAACCCTAGAAGGATTAGGTGTCCAACAGAGACATTGTATATACAAATCCATAGCAAGGAAAAGGCACCCCCAAACCGCAAAGCAAAGGAAAAATCCATGGTGGGGTCGCCCAGGACAACCCAATGAAATTGCAAGCAAAGAAAAACACCATGAAGGCAAATAAGGACATGGAAAAGTGGTGTGAATTCTGTAAGAGCCCCACTCACAAGACGAGTGATTTTTGAGCGAACTAGTCATTGGTGGCCAAGCTGAATGCTTCTGAATTAGATGCATGTTATAAATCTATGTCAAAACTTGACAAGGGGAATGATAGAGGGAAGTAGATTATTGATGTGGAGCCCAGTGCAACTATTTCCACTACATAGATTCGAAAATATGATCCTGAATATGTAGAGGAGGGGGAGCGCCTCATTCACTCATAGATGTGGGTGAACCGTTCTCCACTACAGTTCATTTTCGATTGCGGGAGCCAACAAAAAATCATTTCAATAGAGGTCGTGAAGAAATTGGGCCTACCAACCACTTCACACCTGCACCCATACACCATTTGGTGGATTCACCAAGTACGCGATCTTTGTGTCAACTAGAAATGTCAACTCCTCTAAACATTGAGCCCTTCACAAATGAGGTACTCTATGATTTTTACCCTCTTGAATTTTGCGATGTATTATTAGGAAAACCATATTTGTGGAAGCAACATGCTATGGATTAATCTAGGCCTCGCACTTTTATTATTGCTTTAGGTAATAAGTTGTATAAGATACTGGAGGTAGCACCACTTAGCACGATATCTTTGATCACTACGAAGAAATGCAGTAAGATCATTTCCTAGACTTTGAAATTTATTTTTCTTATGATTCGCCCTCAAGGAAAGAAGACGATTATGGACACGACCTCCAAACAAGGCTCCTCTGCACGATAACAACAAATGGAAAATGTCGTCGAGGAGTACAAGAAAATATTCACCTCACATGCAGGGGTACCTCTACACTATCAGTTCAAGCACTCCATTGATCTCACTCGAGATGCATCATTACCCAATACACCGATCTATCGATTCTCTATTCTAGAGAACGATAAAATCAACAAGTATATTCATATGATGCTATAGAAAGGGAACATAAAACCAAGTTCTTCACCCTATGGGAGCCTGATCTTGTTGGTGTAGAAGAAGGCTGGGACCTCGAAACTATGTATTGATTATTGAGTGTTGAACAAGATCACTATCCGGTACAAGAACATCTTCACCTCACATGTTGGGGTGCCTGTACACAATCAAGTCAAGCACTCCATCGATCTCACTCGAGGTGCATCATTACCCAATACACTGATCTATCTATGCTATGTTTTGGAGAACAATAAAATCAACAAGTAGATTCATATGATGCTACAAAAATGGAACATCAAGCCAATTTCATCACTTTATGGGAGCATGGTCTTATTGGTGTAGAATAAGGATGGGACCTGGAAACTATGTATTGATTATCGAGTGTTGAACAAGATCACTATCGGTAACAGGTATACAATCCAACAGATTGATAACCTTTTGGACTAGTTCAAAAGGGAAAAATACTTCAGCAAGATTGATTTGAAGTTAGGTTACCTCCAGGTAAAAATCGAAGCCTTTGATTTCTAGAATAGTTTCTTCAAATCCAAGGAGGGCCTTTTTAAATGGTTCTCCATGCTTTTTGGGTCGAAGAATGCCCCATAAACCTTCATGATGCTAATGTATGACATATTTCAACCCTTCACCAACTCATTCATGGTGGTGCAGTTGGATGACATCCTGATGTTCAACCAGAGTTGGGAAGAGCATATCCACCACATTCTATAGGTCCTTCAAACAATGTGGCACAACAAGTTGTGTGCAAATTTGGAGAAAAGAACTTTTGGCATGACCCAAGTTCAATATATGGGGTACATAATTGATGAGAATGGTGTGAATGTGGACCCAACAAAGATATAGTTCATTCAAGTTTCACCAACCCCAACCACTCTATCAAAGCTCCACAACTTTCTAGGTCTTTCCAACTTATACTGCAGGTTGGTGTTGGGGTTCTATCATATCACTTGTCCTTTGAGTCAAGTCACCAAGGGAGGAGTGAAATCAAAGTTCTTTTGGTTTAAATCCCAACAAAAGGAATTCACCGAGTTGAATCATCGCCTCTGCTCTGCACCAATGCTCACTTTACAAGACCTACAACAACCAATCGAGATTAAGACATATGCATATGAATATGATATTGGTGTAGTTCTTTCTCAACAGGGGCATCTAACGGTATATCACAATGAGACACTTTCAGACACAGCCTAAAAGTATCCCACCTATGATAAAGAAATGTATTCCATTTTTTAGACTTGTTGACAATGGAATCACTACATTATGGGAAAGGAAACAATCATCCACGCATACCACCAACCCCTAGAGTTCATACAAACTCAAGGGAAGTTGAAGAATGATCACCATAAAAAATGGTCTGCATACCTACAATAGTTCCATTTGAACATTAAGTACAAAAAGGGAAGAACAAAAAATGTTCCATATTGCCTCAGCCAATTTCTTATCGTGGCACTGACCACTATTATTAACTCTTATGGTCATGAGACTTTGGGGTGGTCACATCTTTACAAGAGTGGTCCAAAATTAAGAAACACACAACATAAGCTCCTGGAAGGAAAGAAAGTTCCAAATTTTCACTTCTAGGATGAAATTTTATCCCACCTCAGACACATTTTTTTTCCTTTGAAGTGAGCATACCAAGATTATTTTGAAAGCCCACTATAGTCAGGCTGCTGGACATTTCGAGGTAGATAAAAAATTGGCACTGTTGTAGAATTATGTTTGTTGGCCAAACCTTCGACACGATGTTGGGAAGTCCATCAAATCCTACACTTCCTACGCCATTTCCAAAACGACCATCAAGAATCAAGGCATATATACTCCATTTCCTACTCTTAGTCGACCTCAGGAATTCATATCCATGGATTGAATGTTAGGCCTTCCTTCTACAAAGCATGTAAATGAATGTGTTTTTGTGGTCATCGATATATTCTCTAAGATGTCCATTATGGTGGCCTACGGGAAGAGTATCACAAGACAAGAAATTTATAACCTCTTCTTTGAACAAGTGTGGGTACAGTTTGTAATCCCACATTCCATTATCTTATATAGGGATAGTATTTTACTAAGTACATTTTGGTCAAGTCTCTGGTTGATGGTAGAGACCAAGCTCTATAATCCGACGACTTTTCACCGCCAAAATGATGGCCAAAAAGAGGTCGTCAATAGGACGATAGTACACATTCTGTATATGTACAACTCGAGGCATCCACACACATGGGATGAAAGCCTCCCCTATGTAGAGCATAGCTACAACTGAGCTCTCCATAACTCAACTGGCCACAACCCCCTTTAGGTTAGGTTTGGATTCGAGCCATTATATCCCATTGATGCAGACATACCGTTTGAAGTTACTCCAGAAGATTCAACTCATGTTTAGTCCAAAGAAAAAAATAAAAATACTCATTGAGCACATTCAACACGTCCTGGAGTAGGTCCATGACATATTGGACAAAGCTAATGCTAAGTACAAGTAGCAACATGATCAACATAGTGTGCCACACAAGTTTAAGGTGGGCAACAAATTTTGGCTACATTTGGAGACGACTGCTTTGTTGGGCGCTATCGCAAGCTTTGATCACTCTGATATAGGTCGTACACAATCAACCAGGCTATAGGATACAATTACTTTGATATCGACATTCCACTATTCCTTTGTCTTCACCCAGTGTTCAATGTGGACTGCCTTCGACCATACTTTCTACCATTAATACATACATTCGACATTGCAGGACAACTCACACCAATAGAGTTAAACCTAGATAGCATGGAACATGCCACAACTAATTGGATAATGGAAATGAAGATCAAGAACACCTGCCAATAGAGGATCCATCTATATCGAGTTTTCAAAGCAGGCCAATGCCTTCACCAGGGAAAGTGGTTCACTAGGGACCAAGTTCAACAAATATTTCCTCACCTCATGAATGCTTTGTTTTCAATTGGGACCATTGAATCCTATGGAGGGAGGACTAATCAAGGTTGATATTGGTGTCCACCCGCCTATTCCACCTAGAACTCCAGTCGATTTCATCAGTTTCCTTGTTTATAGCAAGATTTACTATTTTTAACAATTTTTTAGGCCTTGAACTTCGAGAGAAATTTTGGACCCCCTAAATGGTTTTTTTAGGTCCATATTAGGCCCAAATTCACAGGAAAGGGCATATGATATCTCCTATAGTACTCGAAGAGATATTTCCAATGAGGTATCATATGTGCCAAATGGAGATAATATGACAATGTTACAAGCCTCAGAAGTTGGATGCCCAGCTAACCCCAACAGGGCCCACAAAATCTTGGCGTTCCATCTCATTGGGATAGGGTTTTGGTTATTTGGGGTTCTCCCTTTTTTTAAAATAATAAAAATTCCGTTTAGTCTCATTATAACACAATTCAGAGGCATGTAACCACCACATATCTTATCAGTGACAAGCTACCATCGCTTGAGCTAGTTTAGTTCCATTCTTTATGTAAGCATACTTCACTTTTTGATATTAATGAAATGGAGTTTTATTTATGCTGCATCATTTTTTTATGTTTATATTTGTATTCTATTTCATTTGTGCATAATTATGGATCACTTACGTAGACCATATCCCTAGGAGGAGCTTATTATTTTCTGTTGTTTATTAATGATTGCAGAAGGTACACTTGGGTGTACTTGCTTAGGAAAATGAGTGATGTATTTTAGTATTTCAAGTGGTTAAAAAACATGGCAGAGAAGAAAAAATGGAAGTTCATAAAAATACTTCGTTCAGATCAAGGGGTATAATACAAGTTGGGGAACTTCGTCAAGTACTACAAGGATCATGGAATAGTGTAGCAATTTACAATACCCTACACTCCGCAAAAACAAAAACATTGTTGTAGAATGGAAAAATAGAAAATTGGTAGAGTGTGCATGGAGTATGATCAAAGGTAAGAACCTCTCACATTTTTTGGGGAAGAAGCCATTAGTATTGTTGTTTTTTTAAAGAATATAAGTCCAACAAGGTATCTTGATCTCAAGACCCCATTCAAAGCCTTGTATGGTTCTAAACCAACATTTCATCATTTGAGGGTGTTTGGATGTAAATAATTTGCACGCATTCTGAAGGAGAATAGAAAGAATCTTGATGCTAAATCCATTAAATGAATTTTTGTAAGATAGTTTTCAAATTTTGAATCTTCTAAAATGTTTGATCCATCTACCCACAAAGTCTTTGCAAGTAGAGATGTAATTTTCTGTGGGCGCGAAGATGAAGGAAAAAAGGATAACATATATGAAAGATGGCACATTCTTCCTAAAGTCAAAGGAAATAAAGCTGAAGCAAAAGCAGAAGAAATTGAGCAACAAAATCCTGGCAAAGAATTAAGTGATAGGGACATCATCAGTAGTTAGATCCCACCCAAAAGTGGAGAAGTACTTTCAGAGAAGAAAGGTGAAAATAGTGAAGTGAGAAGGAGATCTACTCAGTAGATTTGACTACCTAGAAGGTATATGAAATATACGTTTATGCGTAGTGTTTTGAATGTCGTAGAACCCATGAGTTTTAGTGAAGCTAATTAACATGAAAAGTGGATAAAACCAATGGAGGAACAATATGAATCTATAATTAAAAAAACAAACCTCAAAATTTACTGAACTTCCTAAAGTAACAGTGCCCATTGGATGTAAATGGCTCTACAACCACAAGTTTAAAGCAATTGGAAGTATAGATAAATATGAAGTTAGATTGGTCAAAAAACGACACTCACAAAAGTATAGCATTGATTATATATAAAACGTTTGCACTTGTAGCTAAATTAAATACCATTAGAATGTTAATTTCATTAGTTAGAAATGACCATTGGAATTTGAACCAATTGGATGTAAAATATTCTTTTCTGAATGGTGATTTATAGAACGTGTATTTTACACAACCTGAAGGGTTTCTGAAAAAGGGCCAACAAAATTTTGTTTTCATATTAAACAAAACTTTGTACGGGATAAATGAGTCACCTAGTTCATCGTATGAAAAGTTACATTCCTTATTTCTTCAATAGGTTTTTATGAGGAGTAAAATCAATCCAAATCGGTATCCCAAGTTTGATGCAAAGGGGAACATACTATTAATTTATTTGTGTGTTGATGACCCAATTATTACTAGAAATTGAGTCTAATTGATTGATGACATTAAGGTAAAAAATTCACAAGTATTTGAAATGAAACTTCTTGGTGAGTTACATTATTATATAGGTCTTGAAGTGTGGAGAGATGTTGGTCAAATTTTTGTTACTAACAGTAAGTATGTCAGAGAAGTACCTAAAAGGTTTATTATGGATCTTTGCAACGTTTCTTTTGTTCCAATGTGGAAGAATGTGAAACTTCATTTTGATGAACAATCAGAGGAGGTAGATGGTACATTGAATAGACAACTGGTGCGAAGCTTGAATTATCTTACTACAACTAGACTTGATTTAGCATACTCTGTTAGTTTGTTAAGTCATTTTATGAGTAGACCTATAGAAATCCATTAGGGAGAAGCAAAAGAAGTACTTAGTCATCTTAAAGGTCCAATTGATTTTGGTCCTCAGTATACTGATTCATTTGATGTATAGATGACATATTACTCAGATTCAGACTGGGCTAGTAATAAGGATGATAGAAGATGTATTACATGTTATTCATTCAATATTGGATCAGATATTGTTTCATGGAGCAACAAGAAGCAACCTATTGCATATTTGTCATCTATAGAGGCAGAGTGTAAAGCTTTGTGTGCAACAAATTGTGGAGTTATTTGCTTGCAGATATTTATTCAAGGTATTAGAGAATAAAAAAGGAAGGTTACAATGATGAAATGTGACAACCAGAGCTCGTTCATGTTGGAAAATAATCCAATGTTTCATGCAAGGACAAAACATGTTGATGCTCAGTTTCAGTTTATTAGAGAAAAGATACAGTCTAAGGAAATGTTTCTTGAATATTTTAATACTTGTGGAGATGTTGCTCATATTTTCGCACAACCCCTTATGAAGATGAAAGTTGACTTTTCTAGGGTGATCTTAGGAGTGGATATTAATCCTTTATCAATTGAGGGGGAAACTTACAAATAATGAAAAATGGTTGTTTTCATTGTTTTCTAAGATTATATTTAGATCTTATTTTCTAGAAGATTGTTCTGATCTCCCAAACATAATGTAAACATTATATTTTTGTGTGTATGATTATTTTATTAATAAATCCAACTCACTTCAGAGATGCAAGTTTCATTATCGAATTGTCTTCCTATTTTTTTGGTATATTTACATCCAAATAGTTAAGGAATGACTGTGCTTCTATGAATAATCAAGATTATGGTGAATTTTGATCTAGCTGCCCACATTGCTGGCATTGTTCTTCCCTTTATATGTTTTTTTATTTTTTTTGACCATTTGTAAAATAACTATCAATAGGAGTGTGAGTATCGAAGGCACTCTCTTTTTGTGGATGTTATTGTAGTAAGCATTTTAGGTAACTAAATTGGAAGGGGTGGAAGAAGGAAAATGTGCTTTCCTTGGATCGGGTTCAGAAGTAGATTTTTTTTTTCTTTAGGAAGTTAAACTGGGGTTGTAAGAATAAGTATTGATAAAAGGTTTTAGGTTTTATTTTTCAAGTTAGAGATTCAATTAATAAATTAGAAGATGAATTATTGGATTTACAATGAATGTGATATGCATCAAAACAATCTAATTTTCGGGTCAAAAACTATTAATATTGTATATAATAAAAATATATTACACCTTAAAATATGTTTAAATATATCAATGCCAATACAACATTTACGAATGAAGATATTATCTATCGTTAGGACATGAAATAATCATCTCATACTCCTTTTAATTTAATTCGAGACTGTGAACCTGACTCGTTACTCTACAAAATAATATTATCTGCAACTATGTGTAACAACAATGATCAATTTAGATCAATAGTCTCAGTTTCATATGAGTCGGCGGTCGATTCCGCTGAAAGCGAATTGGAATCTGAAGCTACTTTCGGCACGAGAGATGGGACTACATACTGTAATTTTGCTTTAGCATAAATCTCACCCACTGTAAGTATGCACCTGAACATTTGTTATGAATATTATTATTATGTATCGAATTGGAAAAATCATATATATGTATATATAATACGTTGAATTCAATATATTTTATGGATGGAAAAACATCTGTGTCCATAGTGAGATGTTATCATGACTGTCTTGGAGAAATGTTCAATTATTTACACTGAAATGTGTGAACCTAAATCAAGCAGATAACTCAATTTCACAAATTTACTTTCTTGTGAAGCTAGTGAAGCTGGGTCAAAAGGATAGCTTAATTTCCCAAAAATAAATTTCAATGTCATCCAAAGAATTGAGCAAAGCCTGCTCAAACAAAACCTAGCCAAATTAATCTATTAATTTGCAGCTCATACCTTCGCCATCTATTTATAATTCTTGTGTTTTTTTAGTGTTCCATAAAAGTTGTCATAATTTGAAATATTATTCTTCTTGATTTTGAGATGGAACACATGCACTATGCCTCTAGAATCAAATGAATTAATCAAGAAGGGATTCAAATAAACAACACATAATTCCATAACATTCAATAATAAAAGTTAAATGTTTTTTGGTTTGAGGTTTGTAAGGTATATCAACTTTTAATGATGTGTTTGATCCATTCTTATGATGTTGGTTCTTTGCATGATATGTCATTTACATTATCAAGTAAGTATGTGATTAACTAACACAATTAAAGGAATCATGAAATTGATGGAATATTATGTTAGAAAGTTTTTATATATATATATATATATATTCCAAGGAAAAAATGAAATTTTTATTACAAAAGGTTACAAAGTGCATGTAGTAAATAATTTGGTAGGTTATATAACCTCGATAGGATCTTACTAAAACATTGCATAAATAACTAGTGCTAAACGAAGCCACTATCAAGGAAGCACAGATACAAAAAACCAAAAAACCAGGCCTTTCCTAGGAGGAGAAAACAACCTGCCAAGAGAACCTGTCCAGAAATAAAAATTCCTGTAAACATTACATCATAAGTGATAACAGTTTTACAAAATATGTACCAAATAAACACCCCCATAGAGAGACCACCCATTTTTACATACGTTTAAAAAAAACCATATAAACATTCTAGAGAAAACCTCTGGAAGGACTGTGTAGAGACCATAGTCTAGAATGCACAAAAAATAGGTAGTACAAAATGACCCCGGAAATGAGAGATGATGGAATTAAATAGAAAAAGTTCTAGTGCCGGAGACATAGACTCTGCCACCTTTAGTATCCACTATGCACCAGCATAGTTTATTAAAAAGGTGGTCGGCCATTGTGTTTCGTTCCCTATAGATATGGCACACAGATATAAAATCAAATGACATCTTTAAAAGAAAATTTTATTAAATGATAGGGATCAAAAATATATATATACATCTCTCACCAATTTATAACATTATTGGAGTCCCAAAAAAATTAAACTTTGACAATGCCCAAATCTATGAGCCAGAAGAGGAGCAGTTTTAAAGATTATAGTTCAGCAAAATTGTTTGTCTCGAGGCATATGCCCACATATTCTTTTAATGTTTTGTTTTCATCTATATGGATGAACAAGCCAATGCAACATAGCTTTTTTTCATCCAAAGCTCCATCAAGATATTCCTAAGGAATCCCTATTTATATTTTCATTGGTGATATTTCTGATAGTCGTGTAGATGTATTTTTTGGGAAGAAGATCCAGTATGGAAACACATTAAGTCGAAATGGACATTGGGGAAGGGACAAAGTGATTATTAAATGAATATTCCTTTTGTTTCTATCTCAAACCTCATTCGACCAAGAGAGCCATGCAGATTCAATTGAAGGCCCATGCCAAGTAGTTTGGATACCTAAGAGGGCGAGGGTAGCCTCCCAAAATTTTAAGGTGAAACCACAAGAAAGGAAAATTTTGTATATGGAATCCTTTGAGTCCTTTCACAAGATACACCATCTAGGCCGTTGTTTATTAATTTTTCTTGAGTTATCCCATGAAGTATCTTTGTTCTTAAACACGCACCAAAAAAGAGACTCTAGATTTTGCTGGACTTTTCAACTTCCATAATAATTTATGCCACCACACCTGCTGATATTTGTCTCTCTAATTAATAAAGAAGTTATATCCAAATTTAGGAGCATATTTTCCAATCGGTGCATGTACCCAACAAAGATTGTTCTGCCTGCCATAAATCACTACATTGGATCTTCTCAGCTATTGAGTATAAATCCTCCATTCTATACGTGATTGAGGCTCTAGATGCATGTCATGTTCCAATTTCCAGCCTTGAGTTCGAAAATAATTTGTCTTTGGTTTTGGAATATGTGGCAAGTAATAATACCCCATTGAGTAAAGGTGGCCCCAGAGACCCCCAGAGAGAGAAATGTTCTTATTGCAACCCACCCACAGGTCACTACCTAAGACAACCTTCTCCCCATTTCCAGCTTGTGATGCCAGACCATGTTCGACCAGTTTAAAGGAGAGAATGGTGGCTTTCCATATCACAGACACATTTGAGATATCTTTCCTAGGGTTTTTGATCCATTCCTCCATAGGAGTAGGGTCAATATATTTACGTTTAACCACAATAGTCCATAATTTATCCTAAAAAATGATCATCCAAATGGATTTATTTGCTAGAGACATGGAAGAAGATTGAGGCTCCTTGATCCCCCCACCATCCCTCTCCTTCGGCAAATTAATTTTTTCCCATGCTACCTAGGGAATCACACGCTCATCCTTAGTGTAATGTCTCTCATTTAACCAATTTTTTTTTTTTCTAAATTCCTCCTAGGTCATTACTCATTACTTCCTTCTGAGTAATTAATTGTTTTAACTATCCAAACTCTTCGTCCTATTTTAAAATATATATATATATATTTAACTATACTGTTCCAAATTAAATTCACTATGTTAACCAACACTAATTTTAATTTATTTTACACTACATTACCCTACGTCCCACAAATCTTCTATTCCACTATACTTAACCTACATGTAAAGATGTCATGGGGAATGGATTTAATTTTGAATTTATCAATCGTCTCAAAACTTTGATTCATTTCACCTTTAATCCAACATTGGAATTATTTTTTTTTTCCTTTGTCAACTTAAGTTGATACTTAATCTTATTTTATTATGAAATACTTCAAATTTGACTTTAATTAAATTTGTTACTGATTCCTGTTAAGGTGATTTACTTTGCCACTGTTTATCGAGGTTTCATGTTAATTCATGAGTTGGCAGTTCTAACGTTTGGTACTCAGGACTTGAATACAAGGTTTTAATTTTTTTACGGCAGAGTTGGTAATTAATTTATGACCACAGCTAGAACACGCAATTCTCCACCTTTATTCGATTTCTCTATCAAAGATTGTACTAGAAACGTATATTTTATTGATGAACTCAGATCTTGGCATTAAACTCGACCTGTATGGAATCAACTGCATCGAGTCTTTTGCATCCCACGCAAAGAGTCTTTTGCCCATGGGGCATATGACTTCTCCAGATCTTGACACCTATAGGGTTACGATGTTTTAGGGTTCTTACAGTTCGTTTGGTTTTTAAGGCGAAAATATAATGTACTTTCATTCCATTTCATCACATTGGTGTCAGGAAAATGTTTCCTCCTTCCGGAGTTCACACGAGTCTTGCAATGAAGATTTTCACTTGACAATACATTCTGAAATCTGTATCATTTTCTCTTGGTAAGCATTTCATCATTTTATTCGTTCTGAATTTCTCGAAAAATTTTTTTTTTCTTCTTCTGATTTCTCTTTATGGACTTTAGTAGTAATTGGACTTTATGAAATTGTTCTATTTATGTATCGATTGAAATGCGTAGTTCAATCCCCTATAACAACTTCAGCTCGCCCTATGATCTGGGTTGTTACAGACAAGTCTGCGTTTAGATACTCAAGGCGGCATACTCCATATCTATTGGTTTTTTCTTCGGTTTAGAAGTGATATCGTTTCCTTTCATATACATCAATTTTAATAACTACTCTATCACTGTTAATATTAGAAGCACTATATAATTATGTTTTTTTTTTCAACTAAATAATTGCATAGCACGATGTATATCCTACAGGAACGAATCATCTCCTCGAATCCATCTATGCCGCAACCATGCCCAAATTATATAGCAATATGTATGATAATTAAAATAATGAAGTTCGAATTATTATAATAATAGGTGTAATTCATACGCATTATCATTATTATGCATAAATCTTGGCTTTGTAAAGTTATACATAACCTCGTCTCATTTTATACATCAGAGATTGTAGTTATAGATCGTACTCATGTGAGCATACTTGCCCTTTGTAAAGATATTTAATATGTTTCCATTTGTGTTAAGTTGCGTACGTAGCCACTCATCATAATAAATTTATTTTGAAAATAATCATTTAATATATGAGAACAGGTGATGCCCTGACCGCAAGCAACGCAAATGTTTTCTCTAGTACAGTATGGTAACAATAATTTTAATACATTAAAATTTCAATGATCATCATATGTAATACGATGGTTTCCTATGGTTTCATTTCCAGATAATGTAGACATATAATTTTACCCTCTAGTTTAATTTGCTTAGTACAATAAGCGATTAAGCAATTGCCGAGAGTGCCGAGTTCCCTCTTATCTTATTGCATTAATTTGGAAACATTATATTGCAGTAGTTTCTAATGCAGAACAATTTTCAGTTGAATTTGACTCTTCCAGTTTCTACTGCTTTCGTATATAGATTGTTTCCTATAAAATTTTGTTTATACTAGTTCGAATTCTGGTTAACTCTAATTTTGCTTAAGACTTCTTCTAATTAATATTCAGAAGTAGATTAGAATTCTTCTGGACTGTACTAGGACATTAGATACACATTCTGATGTAGAAAAATTATTATTTGTGTACTATTCTTTACATATGAACAATGTACTTATACTGAAGGAAATCTGTACCATTTTTTCTTTCTGGTTACTTGTACAGTTAAATTTCAGTTTACTATGACAACTTAAAAGTTGGACAGTGGCTCTCACACTACTGTACCCATTCATGTACACAAGTTATATTCATGAATCAGGAGCAGATTAAAGTTAAATCACCATATTCCCTGTGGAGAAATATGTATCCTCAAATTTAAACCAATACTGGTTTAGAGATTCTGTTGGATTCTACTTCACAGATTTATTTTCTACAAATATACAGAATTTCAAAGGTGACAGCCTTATGATTAATTCTATGGAATGTAGCAATTTTAATTCTAACATGTGTCATCATTTTTTATTTTTTTTTATATGTAGCCAATTCATACTATTTGAAGTAAACACATCAAGAAATTTAGAGATATACCAGTCATGCAATTGACCAACCTCCCAACCTTAGAGTTCTTCTGTCTCCCAGAACTCACCCCTGAGCTGAGATCATCCCCCTAGAACAGATCAACCTCAATCTGTTTAGGAGCAGCTTATTTAAGCTATTGTTCCCCAAAGCCTGTTTCTAATTCTGCATCCAGAATATCAGGATGTTTTTCTTCCTGTTTGCCTAGGCTTCCCATTTTAGGGACTCTTTAAAGCTGTTTTATGCTTTTCCTCAGCTTTTCCAGCTTTTTACCTCCTCCCAACTACTTTCCTCATCATTGGGGAAATTTAGATTCTTCCTCAAAATCTAAATTAGAAATAATTCCTTTCAAGGATTTTTTGAAAGATTGTGGGGAATAGCTGCCTTATCCATCCTCATGGATTTAACAAGTGATCTCATAATCTCATTTTGGTCAATATGCACACAATCATTTTATTCATTTCCTCAACTTAAATATTAATTTACATTCACAAAATACTTATCCTTTGGGGTCCACTCCCCTTAGGATTAAAGTTCAAATGTCTAGCTTTGAAATTCAAACACATAAATTGGGGGTGTTACACTTTAGTAGTTGTTCCACAGTTATTTAGTTATTTTTACTACTTATCACCTATGTTCTATTTTCGTTTAACTGTGGTTTATTTTGGGATTAAATTCTGTGGTGGAAGATTTGTAAACTTCAATTTTGGCTGCATATATTTTCATTGTCTTTATACTGCCTCTATGGCAGATTCAATGTCGATTTTCAGATGATACCTATCACGTTTATGCCTGTCACAAATCGTCAAAAACCCCAGGTAAGGATTCCCTGCTGACTTCGACAAAATGTTTTAGTTTGGGTATTTTCTTGAAGCTTATAGAAACCCCTGGTTATGTTTTAAATCTAATTTATCACTGCTTAACTTATCATTCCCCCATTCGTTTGTTCATAATGGATTTCCCCTTTTTTTTTCTTTGGTTTTATGCATATTTTGTCCTTTAGAGGGTGCGTAGCTTCTACGACCCGACTCTAGAATAAATTCAAACTTCAATATGGTTTACGTTCTTATTTTACATCATTCTATCCCTATTATACAGTGCATTTGTTTTGCCTCTTCTATTGAAGCCGTAACTAACTTTTCGCTCATCTGATATGTGATGCAGATAATCATCTCGTTTCCCTTCAATCCTTCGTTTCCAAGGGTGGCACTCTGTTTATGAGCTCTTATCCTTCTTCGAATCTAAATCATTTCTCTTTGTACAGGTCTGTCTATATGATCTTCACCAAGTGTAGTACTTCTCTGTTTCCCGATGGATTTATAAATGTGTTATCGATCTTCAGTTCTAGAACTCTTATTTCCTCTCAGCCTCCTGGCAAGTCTAAGGCAGATTAAATAGGGGTTTTGTCTATTTCTCACAGCGTGGCTATAGCACACTGTTATGCACATGGACTGTATATTACTATTTTTCTTTTAGCCTAGTTCTCTTGGCTCATAGTTTCCCATTATTGATCTCATCTTCTCTGTTTTATATTTCGACTGGTGTTTAAGTTCAAAAAAATTACATCTGAGGCTTATGTATTTTAACTTAAAATCTTCTCCTTCATATTTTTGAACATACCCATCATTACATATATCTATATAATTAATGCATAGTTACCAATGTTGTTAATAGTATGAATATTGACAATACATTGTTACATTTTGGTAAATGGAAACCTTACTGTGTAATTATATTATTCAAAATTTTCCCATGTCGACTTCTATGTCCTGAATTTAATATAGATTAACTTGTAAGATCTATGTATTCATCTACATACATGTTAATAGATATCTATGTATACATTAGTAAGTTTAAATATACTTGTATATTTTGAAATTTCTCTCAGTAGAGTCTATTTATAGTTTATCATTAAACTAAAATACCTTATTTTTTCATCTAGGATAATTTTGTATTTTTTTTTTCAGTAATACTTTCCAATGATTTTATTTTATCTATATCCTCTTATATCCCATTTAATTTCGCTTAGTAAGCAAACATCCTTGCTACCACTTCTAGTTATTTTTAATCATTTTAAAGACTTTATCTGTTGGTCATAATGGGCCTTACACTCCAACTACATGGTTAATTTTTGTATGAAGTATGCCGACTTATTTTCAACTTTCCGTCTAAAATTTACAAAAGACTTAAATTTTCTATTGTGTTGAATTCAAGTATGTTCTCTTAACTAACTGGAAAGTATGTTTTCAGGAATATAAGTCACCAATTTAAATTATAAAATTTTGGCAACAATACTCATGTGCAACAAGAATTTTCCATTCCATCTATTGGTTATTTTTCTCATACATTTATCTATTCATGTATAAATAAAAATATTTACATTGTGATGTTTCTCTTATCTCAATAACTTTACTTTCTATGAGAGGTACTTATCTCCATATTTTAACTAGTTACAGGTTTAGATATTCTAGCTGATGGCCCTCCTCAGGCTAACTCCACACAACCATACAGACTTGGAGTACTTCTACTTCATTACTGTTAAATGAGTGGAATTTCCTAAAAATAGAATAACGATTTAAAAATTCATTGATTGGAACAGAACTACAACTTTTCATCACAATTTCAATAGATTAGTTTTCTACTGTCTAAATTTGACTTATGCATACTTACGTTCCGGATACTGAAATTTCTGCTATATAATGATAACAATAGAAAATAAGGATATTATGTCGACAGTTTACTAGTAGATAATAACCTTCTGTTCTGCATATTTTCTTTCTTTTGTGAGTATTTCTATATGTATTTATCTAAGCCAGTAATAATATCACTCTTTCTTATTTCATAAAAATAATACTATCTCTAAGGAAGATACTGATCTCCAGATTTAAACCTATTATTGGTTTAGACATTATGGCAGATCGTTTTCTTCAGATAATTCCCATACAACTATGCAAAATATGAATTATTTGTACTTCATTACAATCTGTTAAATGTATGGGTAACGATTAAAACAACATATCAAGTTCTACTTACTAGTTAAAGCTGAATTTGATTTATACACAAGAATTTCATACAATTTAAAAATAGAATAGTACAGTGTGCTTACCAATTTAGTAGACTTTTCCTCCCAACCTTAGAGTTTTATCTCCTTAACTCACCCCCGAGTTGAGATCCTTGCTTCCCTAGATAGACAACCCCCTTGTCTGTCCTAGAACAACTTACTTAAGCCATGCTTTCCCTGAGCCTATTTCTAAATTCTGCGTCTAGAATTTCCATGATGCTTTCTTCCTATTTTTGCCTAGGCTTCCCTCATTGGGGTCCTTTAAAGCTGTCTTTTCCGTTTTTTTTTTGGCTTTTCCACCTCTTCCCAATTACTTTCCTCTTCATTGGGGAATTATATTTTTCTCTCCCAATCTAATTTGGAAATATTCCTTTCAAGGTTTTTCTGAAAGGTTTTTGGCAAAGTCTTACCTGGTCCATATCCTCATGGATCAGATTTAGGATCCCCATTCTCTTCTATTCATAGTGCACACATAAATATTATATGTATTTCTCATTAATAAATAATTAAATAAAATCCACACAATGTTTCTCCATTGGAGTCCACTTTCCCCTTTGGATTTTGTTCAAATTTCAATTTAAAAAGCATAGAACTTGGGTTGTTACAGATTCGCCCTCTAAAAACAAACATCGTCCTCGGTGTTAACAAGCTAAACTAAAGAAGTTCACTGTGAAAACAACAATGGATATTTTTCCACCATCTCAGTTTCTTTTTCCCAAGTAGCTTCTTCAGTAGTAAAGTGCTTCCATTGCACTTTTACTCTGGCTACTGTTCAATTTCGTAGCTCAATTTCTTCCTGCTCCAAGATGTGAAGCGGCTATGGAAGGAATTCCCCTTCTAGTTCCACCTGAATCACATTCCAATCAACAATGTGAGCAGCATCATGTACATATTTTTTCAATAGAGAAACATGAAACACATCATGAAACTTAACATGGAGGGGTAAGGCTAGTTTATAAGCCACTGGTCCCACCCTTTCCAAGACTTCAAAAGGCCCACAATAACTAGGAGCCAGTTTTGCACAACTTCCAATATGCAAAGTTCTCTTTTTGGGCTTAATCTGCATATAAACATGGTCACCCACATTGAACTCTCGGTGAACTCTCTTCTTGTCGGCATAAATTTTTTGTCGATCTTGAGCTGTCTTGATGTTTTCCTGTATTTTTTTGACAATCCTTTCCATTTATTGTAGATCATCTGGCCCAAGTACTAACTTATCTTCAGGTTGGCTCCAGCTTAAAGGAGTGTGGCACTTTCTTCCATAGAGTGCCTCAAATGGACTCATCTTGATGGAAGATTGGTAGTTGTTATTATAAGCAAATTCGACTAAATTCAAATAGTCTTCCCACTTAGTTGGCCTATCCATCACATACATTCTAAGCATATCTTCCAGTATTTTATTGGTTCTCTCTGTTTGACCATTTGTCTGGGGGTGATATGTAGTACTAAAATTCAATTTAATGCCCATGCCTCCAAACAGACTCTTCAAAAATGCTGTTGTGAACTTGACGTCTCTATCTGAATAATCATTTTAGGAACCTTGTGTAGCCTTAAAATTTCCTTCATGAACACATTTTCTACTTGAGATGCCCCAAAAGTAGATTGCACAAGTATGAAATGTTCAGCCTTTGTTAAAGTATCTACCACCACCATTACTGAGTCATGCTGGTACTTTGTTCTGGGTAATCTGGTTATAAAATCCATATAAACATTGTCCCATTTCCATTTTGAAATTGGTAAGGGGTTTAGAAGGCTAGCGGGATGATGATATTCAACTTTGACTAGTTGACATTCCATGCATCTAGCTAAGTAGTTGGCTACGTCTTTTTTCATTCCTGGCCAAAATAATTTCTTTTTGAAGGCTGTAAGTAGTTTTTGATATCCCGGATGTCCAGAGTAAGGTTTTTTATGATATTCATCTAGGATTTCCTTTTTCAAAGAGTCTACATTGGGGATGTACAATATTTCTTTATAACAAATCAATCCCTTCTGATTTTGTGTATACCCTTTCATTTCTTTTTTTAGCATTTGACTTTCCAGTTTTTCATAATTGGGATCTTGATCTGCTACACTTTTTACTAATCCTTCTAAGTCAAAACTAGCACTACTCCCAATGTTACTTATATTTTGGCAAGCATTTCTGCTTAGAGCATCATCAATTTTGTTTTCTTTTCCTTTGATATGTTTTATTTCCATATCAAATTCACTCAGAAAGGACAACCATCTGGCTTGTCTAGCATTCAAATCTTTTTGAGTGAAAAAATACTTTAGGCTGATGTGGTATGTCATCAAAATAAATTTATTCCCTAGAATATAGTGTCGCCACATCTTCAAAGCATGAATTACATCAGCTAACTCAATATCATATACACTGTAATTCTGTTCATGTTTCTTAACTTTTCTAGATTGATACGCAATAACAGAATTATATTGCAACAATACTCCGCCTAATCCCTCTCCACACGCATCAATACACACTACAAACTCCTTATCAGGATCTGCAATCTTTAGAATAGGTGTTGTAGTAAGTTTTAATTTTAGTGCTTCAAAGCTATTTTGGCATTTTTCAGTCCATTCAAATTTTGTACCCTTCCTCTGTAACGAAGTTATAGGATAGGCTAATGCAGAAAATCTTTCTACAAACCTTCTGTAGTACCCCGAAATCCCCATAAATGATCTTACTGATGATATATTAGTAGGTATAGGCCATTCTCTGATTGACTTTATCTTTTCAGGATCAACAGCCAATCCTTGTTCTAGTATTATATGCCCCAAATACTGAATTTTATCCTTATAAAATTCACATTTGCTAAACTTGGGATACAACTCATTCTCCTTAAGAGTGTGCAACACGATTCTCGGGTGTTCCTTATGATCTACCTCACTTTTTGAATAGATTAAGATGTTGTGAATAAATACTAGTACAAATTTATCTAAGTATTTATTCAAGACACTATTCATTAAGCACATAAAAGTGGCAGGTGCATTTGTCAATCCGAAAGGTAGGACTACAAATTCATAGTGTCCATACTGTGTTTGAAATGTTGTTTTACTAACATCTTCTTCCTTAAATCTGAGCTGGTGATACCTAGTTCCTAAATCAATCTTAGAAAACACTGAAGCTCCCTTGACCTGATCAAATATATCATCTATTCTGGGTAATGGATATCTGTTTTTGATAGTCAAATTATTCAGTTTGTGATAGTCAATACACATTCGGAAAGTACCATCTTTCTTTTTCACAAACAGTACCGATGCTCCCCAAGGGGATACACTCGGTCTGATATAACCCTTGTCTAGTAATTCTTGTAATTGCATTTTCAACTCCATTAATTCAGGGGGGCTCATTATATAAAGGGATCTAGAAACTGGAGTTTCCCTAGGTACTAAATCAATTGTGAAATCGATTTCTCTCTTCGGGGCAAGATGAGGAATCTCATCCGGGAATACTTCTTTAAATTACCTTATCACTAGTAAAGTGTGTAACAAATTTTTCTCTAGTTTTTGTTCTAATTCTTCAACATGTACAACATATACTTGATACCCCTTTCTAGCAGTTCTTTTTAGTTGAAGGGCTAAGATCTACCTCACAAAAATAGGTTTCGGTTTCCCCTTTACTATGAATGGTTTTCCTTCAGCATCTATACAGTGCAGAGTTTTGTCCCAACAATTCATCATGGCCTTTTTTGTTTTCTAACCAGTCCATTCCTACCAGTAAATCATAGGATCCTAATGGAAAAATGCTTAAATTTACTTCTGTCTGATAATCATTCAATTTAATGATTGTTTGAGGTAGCTTATGAGTTACCTTGCGTTTGGCTCCGGTGGCTAACTGGACCAACCAAGACTGTTGAAACTTTTCTGTTTTGAGTTTCCATTTTTCTACAACTTGTGGAATAAGATAACTCAAAGAAGAACCTGGATCAATTAAAACTGTAATAGATTGATCAACAATCTTACCTTCCATCTCGACCATAGTAGACTAGTGTTCTGCTTGTCAGTTCTCCAAGGCTGCACTGATACTGTGGATGTTCCTTGCTGCGCCATTTACTGTGGTGGCTTCTCTATCTCTCATAACCATCTTAATATTTCGATGTGGGAAGTCCCTAAAAATATGAGGTTCTCCACAACCCCAGCACTTCAATGGTTCCCATATTTTCAGAGTTCCCTCCTTCTTATTATTTCCATTTAGTGGTTTGGAACCCGTTTGAGATTGAGCAGTTTGGTTGTCATTTGTTTTATTAAATTTCTTTCTCTGATGATTTCTACCAAAGTTTTTCAAGTAGGCTGGTTTTTGTTTCCTTCCACTGGAATCACCTTTATTTGACCAGTTTTTTCCTTGCTCCATCTTACCCTGAAACTACTAGTAGCATAATATGTCTTTCCTCACCACTTCATACATTTTTTTTGGATTATCGAACTCTATTTTCTCCTTGTACATAGTAGGAAAATAGTTCAGGAATCTCTCTACCTTTTCTTTCTCCTCCCAAATATAAGGAACATATTGTAACAGATTTGTGAACTTGGTTACAAATTCATCTATGGTGAGTTGTCCCAATCTAAGTTCATGAAACTCTTTTTCTTTTTCATCATAGTAGCATTCGTTCAAATACTAGTTTTTAAAATTGACTTGAAAATATTCCCAGGTCATTGTTTTCTCATAAATGGCATGAACCATTTTTGTTTCTTCCCACCACAAGCTAGCCTTACCTTGCAGTTGGTAGATGGCTAATTTGGCCCACAGATTTCTTTCATACTTGTAAACTTGAAGGTACTTAATCATATTCAAAAACCATGCCACAACATCTTCCTCCTTCTCTCCATCATAGGAGGGAGGTTTTATTTTCCGAAATTCACCCCGTAATTCCTTCTTCTGTCTAGACTGTTGTCTAGTGGCATTATCTTCCTCAGACTCCTCTAAGAGATTGACCCTACCTTTTCTCTTCCTTCTAGAACCTTCACTTCTTGGCTGTTCCACGAAGTCTCTTCTCTTATAAGTTTTTCCTTCTCCTCACTGGCTAAAGATAGCCTATCATTTTTGGCTTCTAAGCAGGGCCATATCTCGTTGCATTCGGTGCAACATAGCCATCAAAGGAGCATTGGGATCTGGTGTGTTCTCTCCACCACCCAAATCGACATAGAGCTCATCCTCTTCAGTCATGGTCTTGCAGTTGTTATTTTCAGTACCCTTTTCACTGTACAACAATATAACATCAGTAATATTTTTAACATTTATAAAAATTTATAGCAGCATATGTTTCTTGTGTGAGCACATAAACTGCCCAATTTTTTCAACTAGTGCTCTGATACCATTTGTAATTTCTCTCATTTAACCAATTTTTTTATTTTTATTTTCTAAAGTCCTCCTAAGTCATTACTCATTACTTCCTTCTCAGTAATTAATTGTTTTAACTATCCAAACAGTTCGTGCTATTTTAAAATATATATATTTAACTATACCATTCCCAAATTAAATTCACTATGTTAACCAACACTACTTTTAATTTATTTTACACTACATTACCCTATGTCTTCCAAAAATCTTATATTCCAATATACTTAACCGATGTGTAAAGATGTCATGGGGAATGGATTTAATTTTGAATTTATCAATCGTATCAAAACTTTGATTCATTTCACCTTTAATCCAACATCGCAATTATTTTGTTTTTCCTTTGATAAGTTAAGTCGATACTTAATCTTCTTTTCTTATGAAATACTTAGACTTTCAATTTAATTAAATTTTTTATTGATTCCTGTTAGGGTGGTTTACTTTGCCACCATTTAACGAGGTTTCATGCAATTCATGAGTCGGAAATTCTGACATTTGGTACTCAGGACTTGAATACAAGGTTTTAATTTTTTTACGGCAGAGTTGGTAATTAATTTATGACCACAACTAGAACACACAATGCTCCACCTTTATTCGATTTCTCGATCACGGATTGTAATAGCAACGTATATTTTATTGATGAACAAAGATCTTGGCATTAAACTCGACCTGTATGGAATCAATTGCATCGAGTACTTCGCATCCCATGCATCGAGTCTTTTTCCAATGAGGCATATGAATTCTCTAGATCTTAACACCTGTAGGGTTATGAAATTTTAGGTTTCTTACAATTTGTTTGGTTTTTAAGGCGAAAATATCAATGTAGTGTCATTCCATTTCATCATGTTGGTGTTGGGAAAACGTTTCCTCCTTCCGGAGTTCACACTAGTCTTGCAATGAAGATTTTCATTTGACAATAAATTCTGAATTCTGTATCATTTTCTCTTGTTAAGCATTTCATTATTTTCTTCATTCTGAATTTCTTTAATTAGTTTTTTTTTCTTCTTCTGATTTCTCTTTATGGACTTTAGTAGTTTTTCCACAGTTATTTAGTTATTTTTACTGCTTATCACCTATGTTCTATTTTCGTTTTACTGTGGTTTATTTTGGGATTAAATTCTATGGTGGAAGATTTGTAAACTTCGGTTTTGGTTGCATATCTTTTCATTGTCTTTATACTACCTCTATGGTAGATTCAATGTTTATTTTTAGACAATACCTATCACTTTTATGTCTATCACAAATCATGGAAAACCCGAGGTAAAGATTCCCCGCAGACTTCAACAAAATGTTTTCACTTCGGTATTTGCTTGAAGCTTATAGAAACCCCAGGTTATGTTTTAAATCTCATTTATCACTGCTTAACTTATCATTCCCCCAATCGTTTGTTGATAATGGATTTCCTATTTTTTTTTCTTTTTTTTTATGCATATTTCGTTGTTGAGAGGGTGCGTAGCTTCTGCAATCCGACTCTGCAATAAGTTTGAACTTCAATATGGTTTACGTTCTTATTTTCCAACGGTAAATTTTTGACATCATTCTATCCCTATTATACATTGCGTTTGTTTTTCCTCTTCTATTGAAGTTGTAACTAATTATTCGCTCATCTGATATGTGATGTAGGTAATCATCCCGTTTCCCTTCAATCCTTCGTTTCCAAGGGTGGCACTCTGTTTACAAGCTCTTATCCTTCTTGGAATCTAACTCATTTCTCTTTGTACAGGTATGTCTATATGATTTTCACTAATTGCAGTACTTCTCTGTTTCCAGTTGGATTTATAAATATGTTATCGATCTTGAGTTCTAGAACTCTTATTTCCTCTCAACCTCTTGGCAAGTGTAAGGCAGATTAAAAAGGAGTTTTGTCTATTTTTCCCACTGTGGCTGTAGCACACTGTTATGCATATGGACTATATATTACTATTTTGATTTTAGCCTAGTTCTCTTGGCTCACAGTTTCCCATTATTGATCTCATATTCTCTGTTTTATATTTCGACCGGTGTTTAAGTTCAAAACAATTACATTCGAGGCTTATGTATTTTAACTTAAAATCTGCTCCTTCATATTTTTGAACATACCCATCATTACATATATCTATATAATTTATGCATAGTTACCAATGCTATTAATAGTATGAATATTGACAATACGTTGTTACATTTTGGTAAATGGAAACCTTACTGTGTAATTATATTATTCAAAATTTTCCTATGTTGACTTCCATGTCTTGAATTTAATATAGGTTAAATTGTAAGATCTATGTATTTATCTACATACATGTTAATATATATCTATGTATACCTTATTAAGTTTAAATATACTTGTATATTTTTAAATTTCTCTTAGCAGAGTCTATCTATAGTTTACGATTAAACTGAAATACCTTCACTTTTCATCTAGGATAAAAAAAAATTTCAGTAATACTTGCCAATGATTTTATTTTATTTATATCTTGTTATATCTCATTTAATTTCACTTAGTAAGCAAACATCCTTGCTACCACTTCTAGTTATTTTTAATCAGTTTAAAGACTTTATCTGTTGGTCATAATGGGCCTTATACTTCGACTACATGGTTAATTTCTGTATGAAGTATGCTGACTTATTTTCACCTTTCTGTCTAAAATTTACAACAGACTTAAATTTTCTATTGGGTTGAATTCAAGTATGTTCTCTTAAATAACTGGAAAGTATCTTTTTAGGAATATAATGTCACCAATTTAAATCATAAAATTTTGGCAACAATACTCATGTGCAGCAAGAATTTTATGTTCCATCTATTGGTTATTTTTCTCATACATTTATCTATTCATGTATAAATAACAATATTTACATTGTAATCTTTCTCTTATCTCAATAATTTTACTTTCTTTGAGAGGTACTTATCCCCAGATTTAAACCAGTTACAGGTTCAGATATTCTAGTTGACGGCCCTCCTCAGGCTAACTCCACACAACCATACAGACTTGGAGTACTTCTACTTTATTACTGTTAAATGAGTAGAATTTCCTAAAAACAGAATAACTATTTAAAAATTCATTGATTGGAACAAAAAGATAACTTTTCATTACAATTTCAATAGATTAGTTTTCTACTATATGAATCTGACTTATTCATACTTACATTCAAGATACTAAAATTTCTGCTATATAATGATAACAGTAGAAAATAAGGATATTATGTCAGCAGTTTACTGGTAGATAATAACCTTCTGTTCTGCATTTTTTTTTTGATTTTTTCTATATGTATTTATCTAAGCCAGTAATAATATAACTTTTTCTTATTTCATGAAAATAATACTATCTCTGAGGAAGATACTGATCTCGATATTTAAACCTATTATTGGTTTACACATTCTAGAAGATGGTTTTCTTCAGATACTTCCCATACAAATATGAAAAATATGAAGTATTTCTACTTCATTACAATCTGTTAAATGTATGGGTAATGATTAAAACAATATATCAATTTGTACTTACTAGTTAAAGCTGAATTTGATTTATACATAAGAAGTTCATACAATTTAAAAATAGAAAAGTACAGTGTTCTTACTAATTTAGTAGACTAGTCTTCCCAAGCTTAGAGTTTTCTCTCCTTAACTCACCCCCGAGCTAAGATCCTTGCTTCCCTAGCTAGACAACCCCCTTGTCTATCCTGTAACAACTTACTTAAGCCATGCTTTCCCCAAGCCTATTTCTAAATTTTGTGTCCAGAATTTCCAGGATGCTTTCTTCCTATTTTTCCCTAGGCTTCCCTCATTTGGGTCCTTTAAAGCTGTATTTTCCTTTTTTTTCAAATTTTCCACCTCTTCCCAGTTACTTTCCTATTCATTGGGGAATTAGATTTTTCTCTCCCAATCTGATTTGGAAATATTCCTTTCAAGGTTTTTCTGAAATATTTTTGGGAAATTCGTACCTGGTCCATATCCTCATGGATCAGATTTAGGATCTCCAATCTCTTCTAGTCATAGCGCACACATAAATATTCAATTTATTTCTCATTAATAAAAAATTAAATAAAATCCACACAATGTTTCTCCATTGGGGTCCACTTTCCCCTTTCGATTTTTTTAAAATGTCAATTCAAAAAGCATAGAACTTGGGGTGTTACACTTAGATCCAACCTAGAGGAAAGTACTACAAATTTTCCTGACGTTTGATAAAATACCTTTTGGGACCTAGATGAGTGCAATCGAGTAGACTGGGATGGCTACAAGCACTAATTTAATGAGAACCATTCTGCCAGCCCTAGAAAGTCATTTCTAGCTCCATAAAATTATTATTTTCTCAATATTTTCCGACCACCAATTCCAATCCATATTTTTATAGGAATCTCGTGTTAAGAAGAAACCTAGGTATTTTAGGTTGTCCCCCATAGTAACCACTTTGAAGGGAAGGGAGACCACAATTATTTTGACATCCCCATTCGAGAGACCATCAAAAGAAATGGAGGATTTTTGTGCATTTAGACTCACTCCTATAGCCTTGAGAAACAGAGCCAAGGCACATTTCATCTGGTGAACCTCATCCTTAGTATGATTGTTGAACAGAAGAATGTCATCCACAAATAGAAAGTGGGATATAAAAATATTAGTTGCTACTTCAACACCATTTAGGTCACCATTTTTCTTAGTCAAGTTCAGTATCTTGCTCAGCCCTTTTGCCGCTAATAAAAAAATGAGAATGGATAGAGGGAATCCTTGTCTGAGCCCTCTCTAACTGTGGCAAAAAGTATAAGCAGACCCATTTATGAGAACAACAAAAGAAAAATTTGTTATACAACCCATAATCCAATTTATAATACCATTTCAGAAGGCGTATATATAACGAACTGATATTCTCATAAACTTTTGACAAGTCTATTTTTACAACCAATCCTTTTGTTTTATATTTTTTCATAATTTTCATTATTTCTTGGGCCACCCCAATGGCTTCATGATTTTTTCTACCATCCAACAAACTAAATTGTTCTTTAGAGATATTGCATGAAATTATAGGTTTCAAATGAATTTCGATAATCTTTGCAATAATTTTATACATATAGTTGCTAGGGGAAATAGGTAATAATTCTTCAAATGAGGAAGGTACATATGATTTTTGGATTAGTGCAAGGAAATTATAATTGAAAGGTTCATGAATACCACCCCTTATCCTAGATTACTCCACCACCCCCACCATTTCATCCCCAATTAGGTAAAAAAAGTGTTGATAGAATTCTATTTTCCACCCATCTGGCCCAGGGCTGTTATAATTTTTCATAGAATTTAAAACACCTTCCACTTTAATTTTTTTAACTGGAGACATAAGCAGCTCATTTTATTCCTCCTCAGAATACCTAGGAAAATAGTAGGTCCACTCAGATGAATTCAGAAATTGAGGCCCCATCAGGAGCCCTAAAGTGATTTTTGAAGTGATCTCTTCCCAATGAAGCCATCTCTCTAAAAAAAAATTCCATTCCTCCATCGGGCCTTGTCATTTCCCAAATGGTGTTTGAGATTTTCCTCCTCATTGAATATTTTGGAAAAACTTAGTATTTTCATCACCTGCATCAAGCCATATCACAAGCCTTTTTTGTCTCTACTATTCTTCAATGTCATTTAAAATATTTCTCATTTTTGCCTCCAACATTCTTAACCTTTGCCTCTTCTCCTCTGATTCATAACTATCATCATTTGGGCTTTCCATCTCTTCCAAAGCCTCCTCAATGATTTTCAATTGAGAATCCTCCCTCAATTTTTTTCTCTTTTGCCCATATAATAGTTTTAGATTTCATAGATTTGAGATTATCCATAAAATCCTGAGCATGAGAGATGTTTTGCGACCCATCCATTGGAACCTAGGTTTCTTTTATCATGTTATTGAAACTTGGATCCTTAAACCACCCCAGATTGAATTTTAAAAGCGAGCGTTTCTTTTGTTAGGTCCAGAGGGCTCTAGAAGGATAGGGAAGTGGTTAGATTCCCCCTATCTCCCAAAAATTTCCTACATCCAGTGATGATATTGAAAAATTCCTCTTTAATTACAAAAAGATCCACTCTTTTAGCCACTCTGGCTTCACCCACCCTCATGCTCCTCCAAGAAGTGAAAAAATTTATAAGTTTTAAATTGATGAGGTCAGTGTCTCTAATTTTTTTTTGAAAAAAGTCAGCAAGAGGCTCTGCTTGGGCCTCCGGGCCCCATGCTTAAGATATTCTAATGGAGAAATTTAGGTCTCCATTCAACACCATATTCCCAACCTTCATAAAATATTTTGTAAATAAGTTCTTCTAGAAATAGACTCTCTCCAGAATAGGGTCATATATGTTTAAGAGGGTGAAATAAGAACAAGATAAATGGAGTATACCTCCACTCAAAATACCGACTCAAAGCTCTAGGAGTTTTTTATATGAAATACACTGTCACAAAGACCTATGGATAGACCACATGATCTTCCTATAGAATCCAACGTCACTAAAGACTAGCCATGCAATAATTTCCCGAGGGAGGCCGAAACATGAATTCCCATACCCATAGTTTGTTGGATAGATATGGCATCATGGTTATAAGGTTTTAGAAGAGATTTTAGGGCTAATGTTTTATGATTACAAGAAAAAACTCTGCAATTGTAGGAAATATTAACCAGTTCGAAACAATGACCGGGGACTGTGGTGCTCTAAAGACCCCTTCTAAAGATAGCTATTTTCCATATGTAATGTATAATTTGGCTTTCATTCGAGCCTTAGACAAGTCAGTTTTCCTACTCCTAGATTTCCGAGGTGTGGCCCAGTCCGAAAAAATCCCCACCCCCTTATAGGCTCATCAAAAAATGATCTCTTCTCCCTAGGCCAAAGGTTATAAGGGTTTTTGTCAATGAAAAGAGCAAGGATGGATGTAATAATGTTGTCCATGGATAAAGAGAAGTTTTCAATACTTGAATACTCTACTAAAGGAGGCCTAGAAGGACCACAATGTTTTAAAGAATTTAATAATGAGGCAAGAGAATAATGTAAAATGGAGGGAGAGAAAAGGAGAATATGAGCCTGATCGAGTGAATTCTCTGTTGATCCAGGGGTTTTTAATGAGGGATCAAGTTCAAGTGCATTCTCAACCTGCCCATGATCATCCCGTGTTGGAGCTTGTGGCACTGCCTGAGGCTCCTCCTGAGTAGTATCATGAGTCGCTTCCCCTTCCGGCTCCTCTTGACCCCCAACCATCTGCTCTTCCACCCATTCCATATGGATCGACAAATCATCATCAAAATTTTCCCTTGCCTCCTTCGTAAGAAAATCTTGCGACCTTCTCCTTATTTTAAACCTGAAAGGATAGTTCCGAGCCAAGTGACCTTATTTGTGACATCAGTATCACAGAAAGGTAAGGTTTTCTAGTCTATAATTTTACAAAAGGATTTATCAGCCCTATGAACCTTCATTTCATCCACCAGAATTTCCCTCAGATTGAATATTACCAGTATACGAGCAACACTCCTACAATTTTAATCCTAAAAGGACATGTATGCTTCCACTAAGGTACCCATAAGATTCCAAACATCATGAAAAACATCTTTAATCCACAGGAATGGAGAGGAAGATGGTAGTCTGACCCAAACCGGGAATTCCTCCACCCTTTCCCTCTTTGCATCAAAAAAGGGTGGCCATCTCTTAAATAGAATGGGCTGGGAGTCAAAACCCCAAGGACTTCAAACCCATTCCACCAAATCCCTACATGAGAAACGAATCATGAACCAACCATTTGCCAGATTTTTAACCTCCAGTTTGTTCCCTGAGATCTCACCCCATGAGTTTTTAATCCATTCTGAGATGTACTAAGGAGAAATTTTTTTTTTTCTAGCTTTCCCCACTAGGATATGTTCTAATGGTTCCATCACTTCATCAACCTGAAGGTCCATTCGCAAGACCAAATTCCAACTTCTAGCTTTCTTCTTATATGTTTTACCTTTCTTCCTCTTTCGGCCCACTTTTCTTCCATTCGCATCTTGTATGTTACCAGATTTATCTCCTTGCTCCCAATTCTCTTCTTCCTCTGCTAACAAACCCACCCGTTGCTCATCCTCCCTTTTAGAAATTTCCTAAACATCAAAAACATGTGGCTATTCCACAAGGTCGCCCACTGCATCTTGTAAATAAGGCCTCTACATGAACGGAAGGACTTCGATGAAGGTTTCCTTACCTCGGCCATGGGGAAGGGTGACATTTGAAACCCCCCTTGAGCCCATAAACCGAATGGTGTGAAACCACTGGTCAATAGATGCCCAAACCGCCTATGTCCCCTTCCAAGCCGCCAAAAATTTGTGGAACAACATACCCATAGAGAAGAGGGCTTCCAACCCTTGACTTGGCCCTAAATAATATCCGGAGAAGCCCCAAAAGAAAATCATTTTACCTTAGACTGATAACTAGGAAGGCCTTTAAAACTCTTCTTCTCCTAAGGAAAATATGTAAAACAATGTCCTCCAATCCCTCATACAGATATACAAGTGGTTGAATTTGAGGAGGGGAATCATAACTTGTTTTTCGAAGAAAAAAACATCTACCTGGAGCATCCTAAAAGTCGTTGTACCTAAAACTTCAAGTCCACTAGTGTCAACCGTGACCTCTGTTAATACTTCCATAGATTCCATTGTCAGTGTGCCAACAATACCTTCTGGAATATTCATAGGATACATGGTGCCCATCATGAACTCTGGAATTCGAGCTGGAGCCTTACCTTTGTCAAATTTTTCTTTACCAACTCCGAACACCAAACAACTAGGATATCCTCGGCTGCTAGTTCCATGTCAACAAACTTTGTTGGCTTCCACAGGTCTCTCGGTATGAAAACCCTGCAAGTGATGTTGATAATTCATTAATTTTTGGATTATGACCGCAGCAGTGACAGTAAGGCCTATAAAATGTGAACATGAGAGAAAATGATTTCAAATAAAAATAAATATAGTGATAAAACTAGGCTGAAAGAAGCTCCCTCCGTCGTTTAACCCTTATCTGTTTCCCAAAGAGCTTGAAAAATAAAGCAATAAACAAGTTAAGAAATGGTTAGCATGTGCCTTCCGCATGGGTGGTCATCTCCTACCACCGTTTGTCGGTATTCGACCATCGTTGAATTCATGGCCGCCAAGAAACCTTGACCAAGATGGTTTCCTACTCTGGTTTTTCTTCATGGCCATCAAATATGCTAGGGTTTCAGTTCAAATCTCATCTCCGCCTCCTTTTAGAACCAAAGCTGAAATTCTATAATTTTGTTGGAGTCTTAAGTTAACATAACACATCAACTTAAAACTCCAAAGTTTTTGCTGATATGCTACAACAATAGTTGTTAATTGTCATATAGCATATTATTCCTCTACTAAAGTTACTCTATGTAATAATAAAGATTACATAAAGATGATGAACCACATTGGTTGGTTCGAAACGCGTCGACCAAATTTATTTTGATGTGATTTTTACCGAAAGATTTTTTTCACAATAAAGATTATATCTAATGATTAATAAAGAACCTGTAGATAAATTATATAAAAAAAATTAAGAGAATGTTACAATGTAAGTGTTATCACTCATGTTATCTATTATCTACATAACTCACAATACCTTTATCACATATATATAAAATCTCTCTTTTAACATTAATCTAAAATAACAATACATTTACTATTTATTATTTTTAACAATTATAATTAATTTAAATTATTTATAATTATAATTACAAAGGCTTCTAAATAATTTTTCAATTAAATAAAATATACTATCACATTCACATATTTTCCAATAAAGTTATTTCAAAATCATTATAATAAACTAATAATTACACTCATAAAATATCATTTAGGAAAAAAATATAATCAACTTTATAGATTGAAAAAAATAAATAAAATTTATTTATCTACTCATTTATTGTGGAAAGAAACTATCAAATCACTCATTTAATGAGGAGAAAAACCATCAATCACACAGTTCAAGAACAAGTACCGAAAACTTTAAACGCAAGGATTGGTTATGATTATACTCAAAGGAATGTCTTTTCCAAAGCCAGTGCATCGTTAAATAATTTATGTGCTTCATTCGTGTGAACACTAGAAACAGTGACTATGCTATTATAATTTAAAGTACTTAAAAATTTAAAAATAAATTAAACCATTTAAAAAAAAAATTATATCCATATTAATAATTATCATAATTTTGTTTCTGTGATTGTATAACTAGAGGAATTGACCAGAATTAACATCCAAAATAATAGGATAATTTTGTATGTTTGTGTGCCTGTATAACTAGAGGAATTGACCATTAAAAATTATGTCAATTTGAATTAATCATGAGTTTTGAAATGAAAATCATTACACAAGAAGTGTTTTAATAATATGTTTATCTATTAATTATTTTATTTTTTATAAATATTAATAATCATTATCATCGATATTTATATTTTATTGATTTTAATAATTTTAAATGAAAATTGTAAAAAAATGTATTATATTAAATACAAATGCTAAACATTATCATGAATATATATTTTCTATTGATTTAAATTGCCTTAAATGAAAATTATAAAAAAGAAATTATATTAATGATAACGATATACTAAAATGTTAAATACAATTATATTAATGGAAATGATATATTAAAATGTTAAATATTTTTTTGATTGTATCAGTCACATTTATATATAAAAAATTTGACCATGGCTATTTCGTTTACAATGAAAATAAGTGTTTATTTTACAATGAAAATGAATTTTATAGTGATGATAATGATTATGGTAGTGGTCATTTAAGTTAAAAAGGATTAAATATTTTTATTTTATGGGTAATCATTTGGGAGTTTGAATTCAAGTTTTGTGTTCAATTTCAAAACAACAAAAAAATTATTGTCCTTGTTGAAAATACCTAATATTTATCGGCGGCCGTATCACAATTCGTTTTTTAAATAAAATTAGTATATTATAATATATATATATATATATATATATATATATATATATATATTTCATTTTTTTTAAGGTTTATATTTTGAAATTTTTATAACAAATTATTTATAAATTTAATATAAAATTAAAAACAAAAATTATAATTATACATTTTGATTTTTATATTATATTCTTCAATGTTTTTTTTTTAAATTAAAATATATTTTCTATATATCAATCCTGATATAATTTTTTTTATTTTTGATAAATATAATATGTATATATATATAGAAGAAAGAAAGAAAGAATTTTTAATGTCCACGAGGCTAAAAATAGCCTATGGGACAGATTGCTTCTCTATCTGACTCTTGTATTCGGCCCTTTTCCTGTGAAGTTTTACAATGAGCACTCCCAGCTTATCGACAAACTCTTCGCTGAATAGAGGTTTATATATATATAAACCTCAAGATAATTAAATACCAATGTATTATTCTTGGAAACGCCCATGTATTATTCACGGAGTATGAATTCTAAAGTTTTTTATTTCACATTATTCCAATTGAGTGTTTTTTATTTTCTATTTATTTTTATTTTTTAATATTTACGAATTAAAGATGTAATTATAGTGAATTTAAAGTATGTTTGAAAATTGTTTGTATTTAGTTAAGAAATTATTTTTATGAGTGTAAAGAAATAAATTCAATATGAATGAAAACATGTCAACTTATAAATCATTTACAAATAACAATAAATAATTATTGTCTTAATTACTGATTTGATAACTAAATTATTATAAATTTTTTGATATTATATTTTATATATTATATAAAATAAAAATAAAATTAGAAACAAAAGCAATTAATTAGGAATGACAATAGTGAAGATTGTTTCTCTAATTGGTTTGGTTGTTGGTTAAGAAATTAGAAAAGAGACCAATGTTTCTAAGGCAATTAGTTAGGAATTAGAGGACCGACGATTGTTTGTTTCTACAGCTGGTTAAGGAATTAGAAGATTCCTAGTTGTTTATAACTTTTTTTTATAGAGAATTTTGTTTTTGTTGTTGAAGATTCCTAATGCACGAGAAGGTAGACGAATATCGACACTTACAACTGGGACGAGATGGGGACGAGATGGTTATAGTAGTTTTTCAGGAATATATTATAAAACAGTAATTTATTGGTAAATAATTTTAGTGTATTAATATAATATTATATTAGTAATTATAATTATAATTATAGTGAAAAAAAAAAATTAAAATTTTATACTTATTTTTACATTCTATAAAGAAGAAAGCCATCTATTTTTTGTTGAGTAAATTCAAATTATTAATTACAAATAAAATAAAAAATCTAATATAAATAAAGTATTTTTTCAAATAAAATAGTTAAACAAAATAATTTCAATTTTAATGTTTTATCAATATAAATCGTATAATGTATTTTACATACACAGTTATTAATGTACAATCCTTAAATTAATTTTCTTAATGCTAAAAAATGGTTATTTTAAAATAGTTTGTAATGAATCCAAATATGACTTTAGATATAACTAAATAAAAAATATATATATAAATATATTTATTCAATGTACGTGCGCATTACAATAGAAAAACTATTGGCAATAGTTAAGATTTTCATCATACTTATAATATGTCATACATTTTATTCTCATATACCATGCAATAAATTTGGTAGTTAACTATTCACGATAAAATTGATATGAATACTATGCAACATGATATGGACAAAGAGTTTGACCCACATGATTTATAGGAAAGTTCTATCAACGTTATAAAGTATGGTACCCAAGCTTGGTGAAACTTAGAGAATAGGCCAGATCAAACACCAAGCGTCCAGGGCATCAACAGCTCAGATGCACAATAGTTAGGGTAATTGCGTTGACGGATGGAGGGTTCGGGTTAGTGTCTTTCATTCTTGTCGAGGAGGAAAGGGAGGTGTCGCCTCTATAACTCGACATCCAGACCCTTACCTGCCATGTATTTCTGTGCTCCTCGATCTTCCTCCGCTCTTCTCACTCCCACTCACTTCATCTGTTGGTCTAAATTATTGATTTGTGCTTCTTCAAGCAACTGAGGTTTTCATAGTTTTATATGGTTTTTGTTGCAACAGAGACCGAATCCTGTGTATGGCTTGCTCCTAGGAATTTAACCTTCACAGTTTCGACAAAATATGAACCCTACAACTCTGGTTTCTGCTCACTTCACAATCTCCAGCTGAGTTTCTCTTTGTTAACTTTCCTGCACATTTTCTTTTACATTTTCTATTTACATTTTTTCCGAGTTTAAGTTATCCCACTACTGGCTGACAAGGAGCAGACGAGGAGGGTTTGGCCCTTGAATTTACGGCGTCCACTCTAGGTTGGGGTTTCTCCACGACTACAAGAGGGTTTTTCTTCCTCAAACCCCAGCGTTCATTATTAGCTTCTCCGTGCTCGATTCCTGACTGCAATACTGAAGGCTACGCTAGGGTTAGAATGTAGCTACCCTAAGCTAAATTCTCATCAATTCAGGGGTTAATTAATGGTTTAACACGACCATTCTTTTCTTACTTGACAAGGAGGTGGACTGAGGTTGGTCGCTTCTTCCCATGTAACTTTATTCATGTGATTTAAGACTATCCTCTTTCCAGAATTTCTAATTGTGATGCTTTCTCACCCTGACCTTCCCTTTGCTGACAAGTGAGTAAAGGTACCAGCTTCCTGCTATTTTTCTTCAGTACATTACTAAATTCCGGCCATCAGCATTTTCTAATGTACATGTATTCCTCCAGATCATGTCCATACTCGACGAAATTTCCAATGGAAGCTAAATGGCACAGTTATCATATTGTTTATTTCCTTCAATGTTTTAGGCTATGAGCGCTCCAACTAAGCAGATCGGGTTTATTATGGGGTTTTCATTTGGCCCGAAAGTTGGCTCTAAGAACCTTAAGAGTTAATTAATTTTCTGGTGTTGTATCTTGAACTTCCCTCCGTCGAGTTCTATTTGTTTAGATCATATTTCGCTAATTGGCTAGCAGTCCGAACACTTAATTACTGTGACTCTTTGAAGACAAATTGTCTCACAGTTGAAAGGGTTTTTAATTCAACTTTGTGGAGTTCTCTAATATTTATGTTTATTCTCTTACTGTGAAATTCTGGTTATGATAAAAATCAATGTTTGCATGTAATTGCATCATGTATAATTTCCTTTACTAATGGGAACTAGAACAAGGTTATAAGTATGTGTATCTTGGACTAATACAATTTGGTGTTAATCGTCTTGTCAGACTTGGTTTAAATGTGTCTTTTTTATCTTGTGTAATTGACTCATGCCATAATCAATTCACTGATGCTCTACTAGGTGGTTTTAAGGCCCCTTTGCACAATGGTCCAATTTGGTCACCTATCATCCCATGATACCAAGTTTCATTAACTGATCCCCATATCAATGACCTACTTCAAGCCTACATCCATTTTTTTAGCTTTGATATGTTTGGGCAGTCTAATATTTCCCAGTTACATTCCATTGTTTGTTTCAAATTTTTCTCCAGAACTCTCCCAACTCTCAATCCTTAGCTTACTTAGAGAGAAACAACAGAAGGAGTGGTTGTTGGCCCTGGTAATGTCACCCCTATCACAATAGTTTTTTCCCAATTGACAATTCCTGATGAGTGGACTGCAATATACCATCCATTGTCTCAAAGGTATTTCTGAATCTAAAGCCTAGAAGATTGTCTATTTCTAAGTCAAGTAGAGGACCAGTCATTAGACCAAGGAATGTCACTGAAGTACCTAAAATCCCTATTAGAAGTCACTCTCTCAGAAGCCATGATACTTCAGACCTTAGTAGGCATCTGGCAAAATACAAGTACAGATCCTCCTCTTAATGAAAATTATGTATTGCCTCTAGAAGTCCAATTTCTGATAAAAAATTGCAAATGTTTCACAGACCTCAGTCTATCTTGAAACAGGAATATTTAGGCCAACATGCATAATGTCGGGAATTTCTATGTATTTTCTCTCCGAGAGATATTAACTTCATGAGATATACACTACCTAGAGAAAAAACAGGGGATGATCTAGAGAAGAGTATACTCCGAGAAAGGATACTTACTCCTAGAAATTTTGTACAAAACCTTAAAGATGTGAATGTTGTAGCTGATGTGGATTTCCTACAATAAAGGAAATCGTTGGATGAGAAGCCCCAAGTCCTTATACGGCTTCAGAACTATAACAATTATCAACTAACATGTGTAGCACAGAATCTAGATGACCTATCATAAGAAGTTAAAGTACAATCCCATGTGTCAGAACTCCATTCTAGTTTAGATGATTTGAGTCAAAAAGCTTCTGAGCATTTTGATAAGTTAAAAGATGTAAATATGAAGCTAGAGAATATTATGGAAGTAGTAGTAGATTTAAAGTTGAGTATGGAAAAATAAAATCCTGATTTAGAAGAAGCACTTATTGCAGCAAAAGTTTATAGCCATACATTCCAGCTAGAGGAAAGAAACCAAGAGGAGAAAAATACTCCACTACTACTCAAACAGTTCGCTGTACATAATCCTAGAATTATTGTCTTAATTACAAATAACAACAAATAATTATTGTCTTAATTACTGATTTGATAACTAAATTATTATAAATTTTCTGATATTATATATTATATAAAATAAAAATAAAATTAGAAACAAAAGCAATTAATTAGGAATGACAATAGTGAAGATTGTTTCTCTAATTAGTTTGGTTGTTGGTTAAGAAATTAGAAAAGAGACCAATGTTTCTAAGGCAATTAGTTAGGAAGTAGAGGACCGAAGATTGTTTCTACAGCTGGTTAAGGAATCAGAAGATTCCTAGTTGTTTATAACTTTTTAATAGAGAATTTTGTCTTTATTGTTGAAGATTCCTTATGCACGAGAGGTAGACAAATATCGACATTTACAACTGGGACAAGATGGGGACGAGATGGTTATAGTAGTTTTTCAGGAAAATATTATAAAATAATAATTTATTGGTAAATAATTTTAGTGTATTAATATAATGTTATATTGGTAATTATAATTACAGTGAAAAGAAAAAAAAAATTATACTTATTTTTACGCTGATAGGCGTATCCCCCTATCGGAAGGAGCATCTTTTGTGATTAGGCTAATTAATCTTTTTGATCTGATGGTCTAGATTGAAAGATGCCGGTATATTCTGGTCGTCGCCACTACATCAATGGATGAAATTCAAAAAAGTAACTTCCTTGCATATCTAAATCACGTGTTTAAACCATACTTAAATTAATTTTTTACAAAACATGATTACAAATTTACTGTGCCATTTATTGACCGCCACCTATTAAGATTAACCAGTGATGGTTCAAACTAAAATTCCACCTGTTTGATTGTTCAAATTCTCAAAAAAACTGTGCTCCCGCCACCTATAAACCTGGAAACCACTGAAGGATTCGATCGGTGGTGCCGCTTCATTCATTACGTGGTTTTGCCACTTGGAGGCTGATCCGATTCGCCATGGTATGGTGGTGGGCGAGTGGGAGGAGAAGCGGAGAAGCGGCCAATCCTTTGTAACGTAAATCAATAATTTCTCATGGCTTTGCAATAATTCATCTCTTCAATTTGTGCTTTGCAACATTTGGACGGGCAGCCGGTAATGAGAAGGCCGGAGCTGCAGACGAGAAGACGAAAGGCGAAGAACCCAGAATGACGACAGGAGGATGGAAAACCATACCTTTCATAATAGGTAAAAGCGGTAGTTTTTATTTTATTTTTATAGAAAAGCTGTAGGTGTATTTTACGCTCGCCGGTTTAACTTATATTGGGTTGCAAGAAACGAGGCCTGCGAGAAACTGGCAGTGGTCGGCTTGGGTTCAAACTCGCAACAACACACGTTCTCCATTCTGTAGGCCCTGAGCATGGACCGGTGGCTCGGCTCCAAGGGCTTCCAAATACCCGCAGCATCGTTCACCGTCTTCTCCCTGCTGACTCTAATTGCATGGCTACCATTCTACGACAGGGTAGTAGTACCCTTCGCCAGACGCAATACAAAAGATAATAAGGGAATCACCATGTTTCAGAGAATGGGAATCGAATTCGTCATTTCGGCATTATCTATGCTCGTGGCCAGTTTAGTCGAAGTGAAAAGAAGGAGCACTGCGCTAAGCCATGGCGTGGCGAACAAGCCGTCGGCCATCGTGCCCATCTCTGCGCTATGGCTTGTTCCCCAGTTTTGCATCGCCGGTCTCGGAGAAGCATTCCATACGGTCGGTAACCTGGAGTTCTTTTACGATCAGTTTCCAGCCATGATGCGCAGCACTACCATAGCGATGTCTTCGTGTACATCTGCATTGGGACACTATTTGAGCGCCACCATTGTCATTGTCGTTCACAATGCTACCGGCCGCGACGGTCGACCGGACTGGCTGGACGACAATCTCAACCGCGGCCATCTGGAGTATTTTTACTGGCTTTTGTCGAGTATGGAAGCGCTGAACTTGATATATTTTGTAGTCTGTGCCCGCTGGTATAAATGTGCAGACCATCAGGTATACACTAACCTATTAGGAATTTTTTCATTTATGATTTTTGTTTTTAGGTTTTCTATCCATTTCAAATTATAATAATGCGTTATCATAAAATATTTAATATTAAATTATAATTATTTATAAAATATTATTGAAGAACCATAATATAATATTGTGAATTTAATTTTAAAGAGAGTTAAATTTTAAAGACGAATAGCTCATTGCAAATAATATAGAAAGAGTTATTTTAAAAAACATTAAAATTATATAGGGAATTGAAAGAGTATTATTTGACCTTTGTTCTTGGATTCTATTCAAGGTGAGACTATAAGGAATTAAAAATGCTCTAAGGGATTAAAAAAGGGCCAGGCTAGTCGTAAGGTAAGTCCATCATATTATAAATATCACTAGCGAATAGACCTCTCGCTTTTATTTGCATATCTCAACACTCAACTCACTATGTAATTAATTGATAGCCCAACCCTCCAACTGTGCGTAATATTAAATCAAAACTTGTTGGTAACCGTGATAGGTTACAGGTCCCACTTATCTTCTCAAACTATGGGTTAATACACACATTAATGTTATTATTAACATTTCGGTTTTTGCGTTGTTATATTAAATAAGATCCAGAAATCTGTGGATCAGATCCAACTTGCAATCTCACTTCAATTATTTACCATCCTTTTCGCTGGCCCTTGGCGCCACCTGTCGATCTTCTCGATCCGGTCACCTCCCGCCTTTTGTCAAACCCTACCCTCGTTCTACTGTCACTTTCACTTGTTCATTTGTGTTGCGGGTTCTCCGTTCTGCTCTGTCGAGGTTATGTTGATGCCTCCCGGTTTGTTGTTCTGTGCGACAAGGTCCTCACTGAGAACGAAAACCCTGTCGATTTCCTGTTCTTTGCTTATGGTATGACTGTTTTTTTAGTCGAACTAAGTCGACCCTGTTGTTCTGGACTGTAATGGGTTTGTAGGTTTGTTTACTCTGGTTTTGTAACTGTTCCTTTGGGTGTGACAGGACGGTCCTTCGGCTCCACGCTTATGGCTCAGATCATTCGACCATTTCCGCATCTAAGGTAAGTTAATTTTCCATGCTTCAACTTACCCTGCACATTTCTCAGACTCTTATGTACTCTGCTCCTTGTTATCAGGTTCTGGCTGTCAATTTCGGCCTCCTCTCGCAACGCCGCCTCTCCAATCACAGGTAAACTGTTATGATGTCTGTGGTTTCGTTCCTATTGCAATGTATTCTCGTCTTCTCCTTCCAGGTTCTGGCACTTCCAACTTCTAATCTGCTTTCTCCTCTGTTCGTGCAGGTTACCCAGGGTTGCTGGCCACCAAGGGTTCACTCTCTGCAATTTCAAGAAGCAAAAACAAAACCGGCCCAATTCAACCAAACGGGTAGGGTCGTTCCGACCATGATTCTGTCATTAGCCCCGTAATAGTGTTTTTTTTGTTCCTAGTTCCCGCTCTTTTTCGTGGTTACGGTCTCATGGGTCGTTTTACCAAACTCTGCTCTGTCATTCCATGGCACGAAAATTTCTTTGGACGTTCTATTTTAGTTAGAATGGGTTTTTCAGTTTGCCGTCATGTGAGCACTATTTGCTCGGCTTAGAAACCCTTCTGTGCACGCTTTGTTTGTAATGGACAGTGGTTTTACAGTTTATTTGAATAAAACGACTCTTGTTTACTTTAAAGAGACTCTTATTCTTTTCAAATGAATCTATGGGATTGTATGCTTTACCTGGAAATTTGTTGGTGAATGTTGATAATGGTGATTGGATGTTCTTTACTCTTTTCGCTGGAAAATTTGGTCCTTGTGTGCTGTGACCTTCGTTCTCTGCTTGCGCAAACTCTGTCCTTGTCCTAAACAGCTATGGATTCTCATTACGCTGAAAATACTCTCTGTCTGCGAGGGTTTCCACCTCTGGTCTTGGGTTTACAGTACATAGTTATCTGGAATGAATTCAGTTCTCTGTTCTACTGGTTACAGTGCATTTCTATTTGCAATGGTTTCAACTCTTAGCTATTTTCCAATTATAATGTACATCAGTAATAACAATATAAATGAACACAGGAATTCAATGCATAAAATAGTTTGCTGTGGATTTAAGTTGACAAATATTTTTCATTACAGAAAGACTGTCATTCTTCTTGTCTTCTCTGGCTGGAGATTCGAACCCTACAACTTATCTTTTCTCTGTTTAAATGCTTGCAAGGGTAATCAGTTTCTTGTTTTCGGTTGAACTGTTCAACCAGAATTTGTCTAACTGTTTAGCCAGTTTCTTTTAAAAGGAGATAAAAAACTGTTAACTAACTGCTAAATTAAAACATTCCATAACCCTGGTCCTACTGTCTTTATCTAATTTCTGACTAATGAAGAAAATAATAATAATAAAAAAAACAAGTTTAACAACCTGTCCAGCAATACGTGTAAATTGGTGTCCCTTGAGACAGTCAATTGTTTTCTGTCTCCTCGGAGCTGGATGCTCTTGCATCATTAATAGCTAAGAATATTAGCTTTTTGTGATGGTGACTGTCCATTATCTAATATATGTGCATGGTTATATTTTCCTTTTCGTGCTCTACTAAGTCATCGCCCTTACCGTAATTCTTCATATAAGAATATTGATTTTAAGATCGTTATAAATTTATGTTAACGGGATTTTGATTAGGTTAAATTTATGGGGATTTTGATTAGGTCCGAGTCTTTCCGGAATTTATTTCATTTCTTGTGTTTTATGTTTTTTAACGTTTTTCTATTTTCCTATGCAGAGACTTACTAGACTTTAGCTTGAATCAAGAATATGTACATTTTGAGTTTGCGACGCATGAACATTTTTCTATATATATAATTATTTTCTTAATTATAAGTATATAAAAATAATTATAAATATATAATTATTTTTTTAATTTATAAGAAATGTTTAGAAATATAAAATATTAGAGAAATATATGTAATTAAAATTAATTTTATTTATTTAAAATTAATTGTTTTGCAATCTTTTAGTGGCTCACCAATATTTATGAAATAATTCCATTAATACATTAAAATAGTATATATCATCAGTTGAATTTTGTATTTGGTTAAATCCAATACATGATATATACTCATATACTGTACAAATACATTAATAAAACTATAATACAACTATATATCCACAAATATTGATAATACCCTTTATTATTCCACTATTTACTTTTAGGTTGAGGGCGACCCTAATGAACTATTTACATTTTCTACTCATCAATTCTAAAATCCTCATAGATACAGTTTAATTTGGTCATCAGGGTTTAAAATCCTCCTAGACCTCAATAAATCGTCTTCTTGCTTTTATAAAGGTCTTTCTCATGCATTTGCTGGATTTGGATTCGATCACCTCATTGATTTTCGAAAGCAAGTGCATGAAAATGTTAAAAATATCAGGTAGATTTTTTCATCTAGATCCTAAAAATTAAATGCATATTTTTTCAAATTTCAAATCTACCAAGCTGTGTGTAAATGTTCATATTTAATTAAAGTTCAAAATATCAATAAATAGAATTGTGAATATAATTTACAAAATATGTCTAAATTGTATTTGGTCCCCAGTTGCAAAATTACTTCCACCACATTAAGTTCAACTGATAGAATCATCAAATTCGATGTAGACTCAGCGATGTATGTATGATTAAAAAAATACTAATTTACGCGGTATAAAATAAATTATATTAATTTAATTTATTATTATTATTTTAGTTTAAATAATTGAATAATATAAAATAAAATGTTAATAAAATGAATCTTTAATTAATTTATAAAATAGAAAATAAAAATAATTTATAAAATGTTCATTAAATTAAGAAATAATGTCAACTATAATGAGAACAAAAAAAATACATATGTCATGTTAATTTTAATTAAAAACATTATTGGACCAATAGATGCATTAGAAAACCCTATATGATAGAGATATCTAATTCCTTTTGTTCTCAATCTTAGTTGGCATGTTAAATAAAATAATCTCTAACTAAAAACTAATGTGAGCTATAATTAAACAACTATACATATTTGGTCAAAATTAATTAAAAACATTATAAGACACAATAACAAAATATAGATTGGAACAAAACACAATAACCCAAACATACCACATGATTGGAACAAAACACATGTATTTAAAAAAATATAGATTGGAACAAAACACAATAACCCGAACATACCACATGATTTGCAAACCATAAAATATAGTTTTACATTTAAGAATCATTCAAATAAATTATAAATATAAATTTAATAAATAAATTTTATATTAAATTTTATTTAGGAAATATTAATTTTATTATTAATTTTTTTATATAGTAATTTTGGAGTGTTTTTTTTTTAACATATAAAATTTAAACAAATTCTATTTTTTTTAATTTCAAGATAAATTTTAATAAACACTAATCATTATTATTAATTATCATTATTAATTTTTTTTATAATAAAAAAAAATGAAATTAATAATATAAATAAAACTTGAAGTTTACTTAAAAAAATTAAATTTTTTATATCATATGTTTTAAATATTAATTTAGGAAAATAAAATATTAAAAAGGTTTAAAAATATAAATTTGGTAGTATAAGTAATACAATTTTTATTATCCTTTTATTAAAAGTGTATGAGATGTATAATTCTTTTTATGCTTACTCTAGCTTTGACACATCTTTCTTAAAGTAAAAATAAAATGTTCATTAAATTAAGAAATAATGTCAACTATAATGAGAACAAAAAAAATTACATATGCTTGGTTAATTTTAATTAAAAAAATTATTGGACCAATAGATGCATTAGAAAACCCTATATGATAGAGATATCTAATTCCTTTTGTTCTCAATCTTAGTTGGCATGTCAAATAAAATAATCTCTAACTAAAAACTAATGTGAGCTATAATTAAACAACTATACATATTTGGTCAAAATTAATTAAAAACATTATAAAACATGAATAATCCATTATTATTGTGCTTATTCACTTTGTTCTTGAAATTAAAACTCATTATGAAGGACTCATGGTTAAGATATTTCATTCCCACCCTCAACCATCAATAACATATTTTGATGGAAGAAGAGAAAAAAAACATATATTTCTCATTTTTAATATATATATATATATATATATATATATATATATATATATATATATCTATATATATGATTCTAAAATGTTTCATTCCCTAAACAAAACAAATAATTTAAATCGATTCCCTTGGGTTCACCAATTCCTTTGATTTATAATATTAAACCCTTGGGTTTATTAGTTTTTTTGGTTTATAATATGAATAATCGATCAATGTCATCCATGATCAAATGTCACATTCTGACAAACATTGTATCAATATGAAAAATCACCCATGGCTGGTCATAGCTATTACCGTTCTTATAACAATACGCATTATAAACTAATTATCTCAATCATTTAAATCAATTCCTGCATTCTTAATTCCACTGAGTTTACATATTATTAAACCTCCACTTTTAATTCTTTGGTTATAATACAAATAAATAATCATTCTGTGGTTGGTTAAGTCCATTGAACAAGGTGTCTCTCGTATTTGAATCAATTTATTGGGCTCTTGATTCCTTTGGTTTAAAGTTGTTGCGTGTCTCGTTTATTGATTTTAATTCACTTTAGTTCTCAATATTAAACCCTTGGGTTTATTAGTTTTTTTGGTTTATAATATGAATAATCGATCAATGTCATCCATGATCAAATGACACATTATGAGAAACATTGTCTCAATATGAAAATCACCCATAGCCAACCATGGTCATAGTTGGTCCAACGTCGCATTGTGACAACAATTGTCTCAATGTTTAAATCAATTCCCTTGGGTTCACCAATTCCTTTTGGTTTATAATTTGTTGGGTAATGGATTTCCCTTGGGTTCACCAATTCCTTTGGTTTATAATATTAAACCCTTGGGTTTATTAGTTCCTTTGGTTTATAATATGAATAATCGATCAATGTCATCCACGATAAAATGTCACATTCTGACAAATATTGTCTCAATATGAAAATCACCCATGGCCAACCATGGTCATAGTTGGTCAAACGTCCCATTGTGACAACAATTTTCTCAATGTTTAAATCAATTCCCTAGGGTTCACCAATTCCTTTGGTTTATAATTTGTTGGGAAATGGTTTTCCCTTGGGTTCTGCAATTCCTTTGGTTTATAATATTAAACCCTTGGATTTATTACTTCCTTTGGTTTATAATATGAATAATCAATCAATGTCATCCACGATCAAATGTCACATTCTGACAAATATTGTCTCAATATGAAAATCACCCATGGCTAACCATGGTCATAGTTGGTCCAACGTCGCATTGTGACAACAATTTTCTCAATGTTTAAATCAATTCCCTTGGGTTCACCAATTCCTTTGGTTTATAATTTTTTGGGTAATGGTTTTCCCTTGGGTTCACCAATATATTTGGTTTATAATATTAAACCCTTGGGTTTGTTAGTTCTTTTGGTTTATAATATGAATAATCGATCAATGTCATCCATGATCAAATGTCACATTCTGACAAATATTGTCTCAATATGGAAATACCCATGGCCAACCATGGTCATAGTTGGTCCAACGTCGCATTGTGACAACAATTGTCTCAATGTTTAAATCAATTCCCTTGGGTTCACCAATTCCTTTGGTTTATAATTTGTTCAGTAATGGATTTCCCTTGGGTTCACCAATTCCTTTGGTTTATAATATTAAACCCTTTTGTTTATTAGTTCTTTTGGTTTATAATATGAATAATCGATCTATGTTTGGTCCAACGTCGCATTGTGACAACAATTGTCTCAATGTTTAAATCAATTCCCTTGGCTTCACCAATTCCTTTGGTTTATAATTTGTTGGGTAATGGATTTCCCTTGGGTTCACCAATTCATTTGGTTTATAATTTGTTGGGTAATGGTTTTCCCTTGGGTTCACCAATTCCTTTGGTTTATAATATTAAACCCTTGGGTTTATTAGTTCTTTTGGTTTATAATATCAATAATCGATCAATGTCATCCATGATCAAATGTCACATTCTGACAAATATTGTCTCAATATGAAAACCCTTGGGTTTATTAGTTCTTTTGGTTTATAATATCAATAATCGATCAATATCATCCACGATCAAATGTCACATTCTGACAAATATTGTCTCAATATTAAAATCACCCATGGCCAACCATGGTCATAGTTGGTCCAACGTCGCATTGTGACAACAAATGTCTCAATGTTTAAATCAATTCCCTTGGGTTCACCAATTCCTTTAGTTTATAATTTGTTGGGTAATGGTTTTCCCTTGGGTTCACCAATTCCTTTGGTTTATAATATTAAGCCCTTGGGTTTATTAGTTCTTTTGGTTTATAATATGAATAATCGATCAATGTCATCCACGATAAAATGTCACATTCTGACAAATATTGTCTCAATATGGAAATACCCATGGCCAACCATGATCATAGTTGGTCCAACGTCGCATTGTGACAACAATTGTCGCAATGTTTAAATCAATTCCCTTGGGTTCACCAATTCCTTTGGTTTATAGTTTGTTGGGTAATGGTTTTCCCTTGGGTTCACCAATTCCTTTGCTTTATAATATTAAACCCTTGGGTTTATTAGTCTCTTGTGTTTTTAATATTGATCCCTTATGTTTATAATATTTATCCCTTGGGTTCATCAATTCCTTTGGTTTATAATATTTAAACCTTTGGTTTATGATGACATTGGGTTTGTTTTATTAATTATCCCTTCGGTTTATTAATATCTTCAGTTTAAAATATTAATTGTTAGGGTTTATTAATCTCTTAGGTTTTTTGTTTTTAAATATTGTTTCATATGGTTTATTACTCTCTTGAATTTAATATTATTAATATATTAATATATATTATAAATAAATATTCAAATATTTATTAATAATGATTATTAGTAATATTATAATATTATTATTAATATATATTATTAATAATATAACCAACTATGATATAATATATAATATTAATATATTATTAGTTCTTTTTGTTTATTAATAATATAACCATCTATGATATTAATATATAAATAAATATTAACATATTATATATTATTTTTATTATTTTTATATTAATAAATATTTTTAATATATATTATATATATTTCAAGTTAATTTATAGTATGTATATAGTTAATATTATTAATATGTTAATAAATATTTTTAATATATATTATTAATACTTATTATAATATTAATAATATATATAAAATATTTTTGTATATATTAATAATATTATAATATTACTAATAATCATTATAAATAAATATTCAAATATTTATTAATAATGATTATTAGTAATATTATAATATTATTAATATTACTAAATAAATATTACTTTGGATATAACTAAATTAAAAAATATATATAAAAAAATATTTATTCAATGCACGTGCGCATTACAATAGAAAAACTATGGGCAATAGTTAAGGTTTTCATTATACTTATAATATGTCATACATTTTACTCTCATATACCATGCAATAAATTTGGTAGTTAACTATTCACGATAAAATTGATATGAATGCTATGCAACATGATATAGACAAAGAGATTGACCCACATGATTTATATTAAAGTTATATCAACGTTATAAAGTATGGTACCCAAGCTTGGTGAAACTTAGAGAATAGGCCAGATCAAACACCAAGCGTCCAGGGCATCAACAGCTCAGATGCACAATAGTTAGGGTAATTGCGTTGACGGATGGAGGGTTCGGGTTAGTGTCTTTCATTCTTGTCGAGGAGGAAAGGGAGGTGTCGCCTCTATAACTCGACATCCAGACCCTTACCTGCCATGTATTTCTGTGCTCCTTGATCTTCCTCCGCTCTTCTCACTCCCACTCACTTCATCTGTTGGTCTAAATTATTGATTTGTGCTTCTTCAAGCAACTGAGGTTTTCATAGTTTTATATGGTTTTTGTTGCAACAGAGACCGAATCCTGTGTATGGCTTGCTCCTAGGTATTTACCTTCACAGTTTCAACAAAATATGAACCCTACAACTCTGGTTTCTGCTCATTTCACAATCTCCAGCTGAGTTTCTCTTTGTTAACTTTCCTGCACATTTTCTTTTACATTTTCCATTTACATTTTTTCCGAGTTTAAGTTATCCCACTACTGGCTGACAAGGAGCAGACGAGGAGGGTTTGGCCCTTGAATTTATGGCGTCCAATCTAGGCTGGGGTTTCTCCACGACTACTAGAGGGTTTTCCTTACTCAAACCCCAGTGTTCATTATTAGCTTCTCCATGCTCGATTCCTGACTGCAATACTGAAGGCTACGCTAGGGTTATAATGTGGCTACCCTAAGCTAAATTCTCATCAATTCAGGGGTTAATTAATGGTTTAACACGACCATTCTTTTCTTACTTGACAAGGAGGTGGAATGAGGTTGGTCGCTTCTTCACTTGTAACTTTATTCATGTGATTTAAGACTATCCTCTTTCCAGAATTTCTAATTTTGATGGTTTCTCTCGCTGACCTTCCCTTGGCTGACAAGTGAGTAAAGGTACCAACTTCCTGCTATTTTTCTTCAGTACATTACTAAATTCTGGCCATGATCATTTTGTAATGTACATGTATTCCTCCAGGTCATGTCCATACTCGACGAAATTTCCAATGGAAGCTAAATGCCACAGTTATCATATTGTTTATTTCCTTCAATGTTTTACGCTATGAGCGCTCCAACTGAGCGGATCGGGTTTATTGTGGGGTTTTCATTTGGCCCGAAAGTTGGCTCTAAGAACCTTTAAGAGTTAATTAATTTTCTGGTGTTGTATCTTGAACTTCCCTCTGTCGAGTTCTATTTGTTTAAATCATATTTCACTAATTGGCTAGCATTCCGAACACTTAATTACTGTGACTCTTTGAAGACAAATTGTCTCACAATTGAAAGGGTTTTTAATTCAACTTTGTGGAGTTATTTAATATTTATGTTTATTCTCTTACTGTGAAATTCTGGTTATGATAAAAATCAATATTTGCATGTAATTGCATCATGTATAATTTCCTTTACTAATGGGAACTAGAACAAGGTTATAAGTATGTGTATCTCGGACTAATATAATTTGGTGTTAATCCTCTTATCAGACCTGGTTTAAATGTGTCTTTCTTAGCTTGTGTAATTGACTCATGCCATAATCAATTCACTGATGCTCTACTAGGTGGTTTTAATGCCCCTTTGCACAATAGTCCAATTTGGTCACCTATCATCCCATGATACCAAGTTTCATTAAATGATCCCCATATCAATGACCTACTTCAAGACTACATCCATTTTTTTGGCTTTGATATGTATGGGCCGTCTAATATTGCCCAGTTACATTCCATTGTTTGTTTCAAATTTTTCTCCAGAACTCTCCCAACCCTCAATCCTCAGCTTACTTAGAGAGAAACAACAAAAGGAGTGGTTGTTGGACCTGGTAATGTCACCCCTATCACAATAGGTTTTTCCCATTTGACAATTCCTGATTAGTGGACTACAATATACCATCCATTCTCTCAAAGGTATTTCTGAATCTAAAGCCTAGAAGATTGTCTAATTCTAAGTCAAGTAGAGGACCAGTTATTAGACCAAGGAATGACACTGAAGTACCTAAAATCCCTGTTAGAAGTCACTCTCTCAGAAACCATGATACTTCAGACCTCAGTAGGCATCTGGCGAAATACAAGTACGGATCCTCCTCTTAATGAAAATTATGTATTGCCTCTAGAAGTCCAATTTCTGATAAAAAATTCCAAATCTTTCACAGACCTCAGTCTATCTTGAAAGAGGAATATTTAGGCCAACATGTATAATGTCGTGAATTTCTACGTATTCTCTCTCCGAGAGATATTAAGTTCATGAGATATACACTACCTGCAGAAAAGGCAGGGGATGATCTAGAGAAGAATATACTCCCAGAAATGATACTTACTCCTAAAAATTTTGTACAAAACTTTAAAGATGTGAATGTTGTAGCTGATGTGGATTTACTACAATAGAGGAAATCATTGGATGAGAAGCCCCAAGTCCTTATACGGCTTTAGAACTATAACAATTATCAACTAACATGTGTAGCATAGAATCTAGATGACCTATCATAAGAAGTTAAAGTACAATCCCATGTGTCAGGACTCCATTCTAGTGTAGATGATTTGAGTCAAAAAGATTCTGAGCATTTTGATAAGCTAAAAGATGTAAATATGAAGCTAGATAAAATTATGGAAGTAGTAGTAGATTTAAAGCTGAGTATGGAAAAAGAAAATCTTGATTTAGAAGAAGCACTTATTGCAGCAAAAGTTTATAGCCAGACATTCCAGCTAGAGGAAAGAAACCAAGAGGAGAAAAATACTCCACTACTACTCAAACATTTCGCTGTACATAATCATATAATTTTCCAATTTGAAAATGTTATTTCATTTTCTAGGGAAAAATTGGCTCTAGTTCAATCATAGATCCCAGTATTTGACCTGCCACCACAGAACAGAGAAAAAATAAAAATGGTAAAATAAGAAGGAGAAGGACTTAGAAAAAGACCCAGGAGTTGAAATGGCGATAAACAAACCGACCTTTCGAATCTGCATGGGAAAAATGGTGTAATTCTAGCTATGGTTCTCCTAGCAAAACTACATATGATCCTTCAAACACTGATGAGTTCCCTACTCTTAGTTGAGTTAAGATATATCAAGATCCAATGAGAAATTTTAACTGAAATTCTAAAAATGAAATCGTCATGGAAATCCATACTTGGAGTGCCTCAAAAAGCACTCAAAATTCCATCCACAGAAACAGAGTCTCATGGTCAAAAATAGTTTTAAGGATAACTTGGGGTTATCCAGGTAACTTATAATTATGGTGGTCTAGAATGAATGAATCTGAAAAACTCGATATTATAAATAGTGATAAGCCAGTCCCTCAAATTTTTGGGGCAATTCTCAATGAGTTTTATGGATAAATTAAGGGTGATGGTCATCATTATGCAGATATGTTCATGAGCCAAAGACTTTGTGATATAAAATAACTTCCTGAATTTTTGTGCACAATGTAGGATCTTATTTATAAGGAAAGAGACCCACATAATACAACTTATTTGAGAAAAAACAAATCTGCAATGCCTAGCAGAATCTCAGATCTTGTCAAGGTTATATTTGAAGCTGAAAATATAGATATTGAAAATATTTTTCTGGCACGAATACATGAACAAATTGTATTTACTCTGCAGAAAGAATGCCTCTGAAAAAACACAGCCAAATTAGTAAAGAAACAAGTTGGTTTCAATGCAAGTGTATGTGATATATATGCCGAAACTTATCATTTTGGCTGAAAAAGAAAAAAATAAAAATTCTAGCAAATGACAATGTGGAAGTGATTGCAAATGTCAAAAATGCAAGAAGAAAATCCAGCCCAGAAGGTTTTATCTAGAAGACAAAGGTTTCAAAGGCCAAGAAAAGGATACTTAAAGAGTAGAAAAGAAGGCGACCAAAGAGCACAATTAGGAACCTATTTCATTTGCAAGTATCCGGTCATTGGGCTAGAAAATTTCGTTTCAAGGGTAAAAATCATTTCCAAAATAAAATGTTTGACATTTTTTTCTAATATTTATCATCCGACTGAATGGGAGCAGGTAGATCAACCCCCAGAAAATGAGGAATATTTTTCAGTCACAGATTCAGATGAGTCAAACCCACCATATCCACATCATGAAGACTCATCCTGCTCTGAATCCACCTTAAATATTGATTTCATTTCAAATTTCGAGATGTTTCATTTAGAAAATCCTACAGACCTACGCTCGCAAATTGCATCTTTACAATCTTGTATTTCTTCCCTCACACTAGGAGATTTCGCCATCTGACACTGTCTTTTAGAACGCCTCTCAACCCTTCAACATCAACTTGCCAAAATCACACAGCCAAGCTTAGTAAATCTTGGCACCTATTATCCAAGTGACACTCCTACCACATCTGCACATATTTCCAATACACCCTCATTTATCATTCCACCCAGGAAGTAGTTTTTCTGCAAATGTACCATAAGGAGAGAAGAAGTAAGTTTCCTTCATCATAGAAAATCCGATGGGTTTAAGAAAGCTACTCCCATCATTGAGAATCTCTCAAATGAATAAGAACAAACAGACCATGCTAGCAAACTACAAGAATAAATATTGCACTTAGAAACCACCATTGAAGAAAAAAGAGGCCTGGTGAAAGAAACTCTAACCAATATGATAGCTGACCATAAGAAATAAGCTAAGAAAAAAAAAATCATAACTAAAGGATTTAATGATGATAGAATAATTTGAAGATCGGCTCATAGGATAAGAAGATCATGACTAGGAGCAACAAGCATTACAATGCATACCAGAAGATCACCAGCCAGAACGAGGTACATCTATTCTCCATATGAAGGGATTTGAAGATAGGATTATTATTAGAATAGATGTCAAGGTTAGTGGTTATAAAAAATATTCTATGGATGCACAACTAGACACGGGAGCTATTAATTCTTGTGAAAAGAATTGTGCAATTCCTAAATACTATTGTCAACCCACAAGCTTGCAGTTCAGAGCCGTGAATAGAACGATAATGACTATCAGAGCTATGGCTCTCGATTTCCCAATTATTCTTAATGGAATTCCTACTTCTGTAAATTTGTACAGTTTTGATAGAGGAAGTGATATTTTTTTGGGTCAATATTTTGTAAGAAGACATCTTCCTCTTGTTGTAGAAGAAAACCAAATTTCCCTCAACATCAAAGGAAGAATTATAAAAATTCCAGTAAAGTCAAACTATGTAAATAGAATTGTAGACCTTGTCCCTGATATAGTTGAATGTTGTCTTGAAAAAATATCAAAGATCAACAAAGTAATCAGAAATGATGAAATCTAGGGGCCAGAATACATCAGATAAATAAAAGATAAAATTGAAGAAAAATGTACAACAGATGAAACTAATACATTTTGGCAAACGGAACAATACTTTGTGGATATTCCCTACAAATAAAACTACTCTAGAACACATCAGGAGTCATCAGCAAACCAGATGTCCCCACCAGAGCTCGAAATCTATAAAAATAGATTTTTGAACTATTAGAACATACATAAGTTTATAGAACGAAGCAGAAGCCCTTGGGATTTCACAACATTTTACGTCAACAAGAATTCAGAAAAAAGGAGTGGTAATAATCGAATGTTGATCAACTATAGAGCATTAAATGAAAATTTTCGGCCCACCAAGTATCTTCTACCATATAAAGAAGCTTTATTTCACAAAACCAAAAAAAATATTGTGTTCAACAAATTTATCCTTAAGAGCAGATTCTAGAAGATAGGGATCAAACCATCTGACATGTACAAGACTAGTTTTGTGGTGCCACACAAATAGTTCCAATGGTGAGTAATGCCATTTTGATTGAAGAATGTACCCTATGAATTTCATAAAAGGATGGAAGACATTTTTGGATATTTGAAATTTGTTATTGTTTATATTGATGAATTACTAATCTATTCTTTTGATTTAAAAGAACACAAAACGCAGTTGGAGATAGCTCACCATAGGATATTTAAGCATGGGCTAGTCCTCAGTAAGCCTAAGCTTGAGTTTGAAAAAACTAGAATTGAATATTTAGGACTAATCCTATTCCAAAGCAAATTTGAATTACAAGAACATGTGTTGAAAGCCTTAACAAAATTCCCAGATGACATTTATGATCACAGGCAATTGCAAAGGTTCTTGGGAAGCCTCAATTACATTCGATAGTTTTATGAAAATCAAGCCAAATATGTCAAGGTCCTACAGAAGAGGCTCAAAGGAATAAAATGATCCCCATTTATGACTACTGCAGTTCAAATTATTAAGCAAAAGGTCCAAGATTTTCCAAGTCTAGTTCTTCCAAGACATGAATTTCCTTACAATTTAGAAACAGATGCATCCAATGATTTATGGGCACGAGTTTTCATGAAGAAACATGCAATAAGGGAATAATTTTGTTCATATGCATCCGGATGTTTCAATGACACTGAACTTAGGTATCCATCTTCTCATAAATAAATTCTTGTTGTCAAAAATGGAATCAAAAGATTCAGGTTATTTTCAAGTGAGTAAGATTCATTATAAGAATAGACCTGAAACATATGGTTGGGATGCTTAAAAATATAATATTTTTATAACAAGGAAACAATAGGATACTAATATGGAGCCTATGGTTTGATGGATTCGACTTTGAAATTGAATATAAAAAGGGAAAAGATAATTTCTTAGCAGATTTGCTTATAAGAGAAGGAACTCCAAAATAAATCAAGATGTTCAGTTGTCCATCATCTTCAACTTCATCATCACCTCCCCCTACTCCAGAGGGTTTTCATTGGGTTTTAATATGTAAATATTATCATATGTTGTTTTGTTTTCAGTGTCTCACAAATAGGGTCAACGAGAGTCTCGCATATGAATTGATTCTTGAAAAATGGATTAATAGTAGACATAATAATGCAAGTAATCTTATGTATTTTATAGAGTCACCAAAAATGTTTCAAGGGGCTGTTATATTTTCACCCTTTCTAGGAAAAAGATATATTTGTATTTATGAGCCATGGTTGAGTTATGAAAACTATTGTAAGATCGTGATGTACACCAAATATTCCAAAAGAGTTTGGCTAATGTTCAAGTGTATCTCTATGAGTAATCCCTACAACCTCTTGTCACCTTGGTTCAAAATGCTGCTACATGACTGGTGCCCAAGGGAAGGAATATTTGGGACCATTAGAAAAAATGAATTTATTGATTACCTTCGAGAAGACATCAAAACGACAACTTAGTTTGAGGCATGGTTTTTCTTCCAGATAGAACACTTGTTCAGCACAATTAAAGTACATAGTATTCAGCCAGAAGGAAAACCCATCTATAAGGAAATATCTTAATTCCTTGGGTCACTTTGTAGTCTTGTAGATGAAAGAGTAACTAGCATGTATGGATCTCCTTTCTTTCCGTGCTATAATATCATGCCACCTCATGCAAAAACACATTTTTCACCAAGTCCACAACACATATATTACTCATGTGACAATGGTAATTATGGGTATCCAAGTGACTGACAGGATATTTGTAAAGTCATGTCTAGTCACCTGACATTGAATGTGATGGGTATCGTGGGATTTCGATAAAATCTCCACTGTGTAAATTTTAGTAGAGTTTAAAATGACTAAATGGAGGGGTTTTCCCTCAAAACTAAAATCTTAGGTTAACTTTCCGAAAAAATATCTGAAACTCGGAGCACTTCTCCAATTTTTGGTGGGAGTTTACCCACATTTGAGAGAATCTATGGAAAAGTTAGATTCGAGATATAAAGTTTGTACATTTTATGTATTTTGTACGTTTTATGCACACAAGTCATATTTTGGGAAGATGCTTGAGGCTCTCTCTCCTGATATCCTATAAATAAGGAAGATGTATTTCCATTAGAGGGATTTGAGTTTGTGTGTTTATTCTAATCTTTCTCTCTCTTTGAAGCTTAGTGTCATCCTGTCTTTATGTCCGAGTTCGACAAGCCTACGCATGTGCACTTGATGCATATGTGAACCTAAAGTAGTGGGACTCTTAGGGACTATTGATTTTAGACTTTTCTAAGGTCGATCTGTGCCTCTAACTATATAAAAGTCTGTATTTGGTATTAGATCCAAAAATCACACATTTAAATAGACAGACTCTGTAACGATCTAGGAAGCCTTCGACCTCCAAACAATGGTAGCTTTTTCCTTCACGATTCCGTCTACTCGATAAATGCTCATACAGTCAATATATGTATTTATAATGTATGTGATGTAATAAGTGTTATCAGGAGGACATTTTATCAGGTATTTTTCTTGTTCTTGTTTGAGATTTATTACTCACAACTCTGTATGCACTGCATCATGTATAATTTCCTTTACTACAAAATACCCTTTTCCAAAGGTAGGACTCTTGGGTTTTACTTATGGTGAACCCGGGTCTAACCTCCCTCTAGTTCCTTAGATATTTTCTTGTATTCTAATAGGTACCATACACGGTCATTCTATCCTCCTGGCTTGTAATCTAATACTCATCATAGACGTAGGTTTATATGTGGACAAATCTACAAACTAAAATTATGTAGTCACCTACCACACAACTGCTTATGAACACAAGGCCAAGATTAATATCCTGCACAATCAGATATTTTCCTTTTATAGAGATTCTGTACAAGCATACTTATCAAATATTTCATATCAACTTGCTATTTCTATGAGAAAAAATATTGTAATCTTTTCCGTATCTCTATTGTTATTCTTTTCATTATAAATTATTGAAACATACTTAGATGACTTCGAAAGGAATTACACAACTCCCGCTTGAGTAATAACACTCCTCTCGACCTATTAGACTAGTCACTACTCCATCTCCCCCCAAGCTAATGCACACTTGGGACATGGGCTATGTATGGAAAATGATCATGACCATCTGATCTCCAGGAGACATGGTCCCTCCTCCTTTTCCTGGTAATCCATTACTGATATCAAAACGTTGTTCTCTCTTCTTCCTTGTCTTAGATCCCATGACCCTATTGGATTTTCTCTCTTAATTGTAGGAAGAGGTTGGCCATGTAACCACCCCGCCTGCTACCTATTACTGTCCACAACTGTGTGAGTTTATCACGTACTTTACTCAAGGTCAAGGTGTGCATTATTTATGATTCATAAAAATTTAACATAATTGCATACTTAAAATAAAATATAATTGTCATTTAGTTTTTTTCCTTATCTTCCCCCAGTTCATTAAATAATATAACAGTAAAAATAAAAAATCAGTTTTTCTTTTCACTAGGGGACATTACATAGTTGATTTAAGGTGAGTTGATCAATTTTGATTTATGATAAATCTAAAGTTAAAAATTTTTAAAGTATATTTTATATATCTCAATTTTATATATGCCAACTTTATTTGTAAATTTATATGAGGGAAAAAATTAATACATATAAAAGGTGTATATTAAAATAAAAATTGATATACAAAAAGTGCATATTGATTTTTTTTTGTTTTTCAAGTTCTCTGTGATCTTTCAGACTTGACCTTTGGCTCCAGAAACTAATACTTATAGGCATCTAAGTTGTGAAAGTCACTCATCAATTTCACAGGACCTTGGTAGCACCAACCCTAAGATGACTGGATTTTTCTTAGAGTGTCTCCCTCCACCCCCCCCACCCCCCCCCCGCCCCTAGCACAAGCGCAACAACCTCAACGAGGTTTGATCCTAGGTGTCTAAGAATGCCTATCCTCAATGGATTGTGCAAATAAGACTTGAAAATATTAAAATATTTTATTTAATATAAACATAAAAATATTTTTTATAACATATATTGAAATTCTTTTGCTAATAATATTTTTTAAAGTGTTACTTTTCATCTACCTATTAATTGTTAAAGAAATTTCACATATTCCTTTATATATATATATATATATATATATATATAATATTATAATTTTACATTATCAATATTTATATATATAAAAGTTATACCTTATTTTTATTTTAAAAAAAGGTTAATATCAAAATATTGTATTTTAAATAGATATTGAAATAACTTACTTAATAATAATAGTACTATATATTTTATATCTTTTATGGTTATCAATATTTTTTTTTTTACAAAATTTCTTCTTATTCCATATTAAAAATAAAAGAAGTTATATATCTTATTTGTATTAGTTTTTTAAAAGTATTTTATTATTTATTTAAGATAAGAATTACAATGTTTATTTACAATATGGGTTTAAACAAGTTTTTGTTTCTAACATTTTCGTAAATATTATATATTATATATTAAATCATATATTATATATGAAAATTAACAGAAATTTTAAATTTTTATAATATATTACAAAATATTTAAAAAACATATTATTAATTCATTTCTTATTATATATTTTAAAAATAATTTTTTTTAAAATATTCTTTCTTATTAGTCCTTATCTTTTGGGGTTGTAGGGACTATGGTAATCAATTTTGTTCATTTTTATTAGTTTGCACAGAAACCAAGCTACAAACCACGTTAATTAACCTAAAGTTTTAAATTTATATTCTATAAAAGTATTTTTTTACAACCAATAAGAAATTTAGAGATTTTATTTCCCCTTGTATCAAGGCAGGATTCCGGCTCTCGAGGAAATATTTGAGATAACTTAGAATAAGTTTCAATTCATTTGGAGATTTTTTGTGAAATTTATTTAATGCTATCATTAAAAGGTAAGAATTTTTTGCTATTCTAAAATTACATGAACATATATTTTGTAAACATCATGGGTAAACATTAACATGGTTTACACATGGCTCATCATTGTTCATTGTTCCTGCCTACACTTTCTAATGAATTGTCACTTTCATCAATCACCGCTTATTATTGAGTCATGACCCAGAGTCACCCATTGTATTGGTGTTGTTTAATTTCGCTTTAGACAACAGGTTTTGTTTCTTAACAAACAGAGTAAACCAGGGCCGAGGAGAGCTCTTAACCAGCATAATAAAATGTGCATGTTTCAAATATGATTTCCAAAACTCTGGGGTTTTTAATCAAATAAATTGCTCATGTCACTCCATGACTTACTTCAAACTGCAACAAGAATGACAGTACATGGTCTCCATCAACTCAAGCATGCATTTTTCCCACTGCAACAACAACCGACTTGCATTGCACCCATTTCTATTAACACCTTTATAGGAAATCAACATACCACCTTTTTTGTTGCATGAATATTTAGGGAATCATAAATCTAGATATTTTATTTTTGGAATCATAAATTTGGATATTTTTTAAACTTCAAATATCTTACTATTAGGGAAAATTTTAGGGGCTAATATTCGCAAGTAGGCTAATTTGGCATGATTTTCCCAAAAAAAAATATTCGCCAATTTCCATTTTCTTCTTAAAATGGTTCTGCCAAATTTTATATTACAAGATTATTTTACCTTAAAAATAGTTGAAATTTTTTAGATATTATATCTAAAATTATTAGAATTTTGATTATTTTTACAAAGATATCAATAGAAATTTTAGAATTTCCATATTAAATAATAATAATATTCGCCATTAGGGGAATTTTGAGGTCTAAAATGGGCATCCTAAGGAAATTATAAAATAATAGTTGAAATAATAAAATAATATTAGATTACATCATCAAATTTTAGATGGAAAAAATAATAAAATAATAAAACTATTTTTTCAAATCATATTTCAACTTATCTCCCTAAGTTTTAACTCAAATTTCAAGTGGAAATACTCGTTGGATGCAGAATTTAATTTCTCATCCAAGGAGTACCCATGTTGCATACTTTCAATGGCCTCTGCTACACGAATAATGAGAAATACATGAAAAACGTGATTGCAATCATGTTTTTTTCATGTATTTCTCCTTTTTCATATAGAAGGCTTCATCAAAAGTATTCAACATGGGTACTCCTTGGATGAGAAATTAAATTTTGCATCCAACGAGTACTCCCAATTGAAATTTGAATAAAAACTTAGAGAGATAAGTTGAAAATATGAGTTGAAAAAGTAGTTTTATTATTTTATTATTTTTTAACTTTTAACTTTTTTACTCCAAAAATGGTGAATCAATCCCCATGCTTGACATCATCATATTCAATCCTATTGGTTCTTATAAAGTTTATTCTGGTTGTAAATTTTTCTTAGGAGGCCCATTTTAGACCTGAAAATTCCCCTAATGCAACATTTCCAAACTTTAAAATAAATAGTAATCCTTAAAACTTTCCATGCTTACTACTAAAAAAAAACACCTAGTTCGGTTCCATATCTTTCTATGACAAAATATGCTACCCAATTTACATATGCATTTTAATCTAAGTTGTAACAAATAATTATTCCTCCAAGAATGAGACATGCATTGACCAGAGACAATGAAATTAAGGTGGACAACTTTGTTGCACATACAGGCCTTGGGAACCAACAATTTGACAAATTATTGGCTTAGGTCAATAGTAATAATGATATCCCTGTCATTGTGACATATTCGGCTATGAACACAGTGTCTTGACGAAATGAGGGTGTGAGTCTATAATAGATCACAATGTGGAGCAACAACATAAGAGTATGATAAAAAATGAAAAATTTGTTGCTTTTTCAAGAGCCAAGAGGTAGGTATGGGGTTTGAAATTTCTAAACCTAGATGGAAAAAAATAACTATTATTTTCCCTTACCTACCACAACCTCTGTTCTTCTTGTTTCACATGCCGTGCTTGACATGTATCTTCCCTCTACTCCCATTATCGAGTCCAAATATACAATGGAATATAACCCTAACTTAGAATATTCTTATCATCATAGACATGAAACTTTGGACCATCGGAAGATGAACTCGCCACTATTACTTTTTATAGCTCCATGGACACGATCTTCTTCTAGCTTTGGATTTACCTTTGGGGTTACTTCCTTAGCTGATGGAAAAGATATGGTTCCCTAGGGAAAGCAACAGTGACATCCCCAAAGGTGGACGTAGGTGTGAATGTATTGATTCGAAGTTAGACACATGTGTGAATCCATTGATTTATAGAAAGTAATTCAAAATCTAGGCATGGAATGAGTAAAACCTATTTTGGGGATAGAAAAGGGCTTGTTTATTCAATTGTTCTCAGGCCACCTTCGTGGGTGATGGTAAAAATACTCGTAAGGAATGCACCAGATAAAATGTAACTATAGGTGTGAGAGCATTGATGCCCTCCTACATGGGAATTTGAATGCATATTGACTACTTGTGGAAGGAATACATGACATTTTTTGAAGGCATGTAAACACACATAAATATATTATGTGTTATACATTACTATTTAATAATATAAATTAAATATGTGGAGTTTCTCTTTTGGTATTATAACATCCCTATTTTTTTATTTTATTTCTCATGAGTTGTTTACTAGTTTTGATTACCTAACTAAGATTTGGGGGATGTGGTACTTTTATGGTCCATATTATTTAAATTTTACAGTGCAATTTATAAGAATTCATAGCTCCTATTGTTGCACTCCTTCAGCAAAAGGGAAATTGGTGCATCACTTTCATTTTCCTTGAAATAAATGTTGCCTCATTTTCTTGTGGGAATGCTTGTGCCTGGTCTCTATATTCCAATTGATTAATTCATTGAATAAGAAATTGATGAAGTAGTTTAAGGATTTTATTTTGATCCAACAACAACAACTTTAGAACATTTAGTAGTAGACCCAACACAGCTACCAAAAACATCAGTAGTGTCACAAGATTTTCCAAATTATACACCACTTTGCAACGCATCCATTCCATTTAGATAGACCATTACATACCTTCTCGTTCGTATTCTTAAACAGAAGGAAAATTGGCGAGTTACTTTCATTTCCCTCAAAGAAATGTTGCCTCATTTTCCCAGCGGAATGCCTGTTCCTCGCCTCTATGTTCCAATTGTCTTGATACATTAGATAAAATATGTCAACAATATTCCCAGCTTTATTGTTTTAATTTTTAATATTTGGGTTAGGTACTACAGTGTCCATGGTTAATCAAATGTATGCTACCTATTGGATCATTTTGAGTGTGTAGAATTTGATCAAGGCCAAGAGGGGTTGTCGAATAAATCCCATTGTAAGTTTTTTTGTTGTATTAAAATTTTAATTTATCATGGGTAGAATCATAATTTACTTTGTAGAAAATATTTAACTATACATGTTTCATACCTAATTAGGAGCTCAAGTCCAAGCCATGGAAAAAGGCTCAAAATTGAAAGTGCTCAAAACCACTTGAACCCTGAATGATCGAATAGGACTCGGCGATATGATCCTAACGCCGCAAATGGCACTCAAATCCGAAACTATATGTGAAAGTTATTCAAGTTTGAAAATTCACAATTTCAGGCAAAAGTCCAGTTTGACCAGGCTTGACTTCAATTTTTTTAAAAATTAAAAAAAAAAAATATTCCTAGGAATATTCCCTAGAATATTGCACTTGGTGCAATCCGAGTTTGACACTTGGCATATGATGCTTTGTTAATGGTTTGACTTTTAAATATTGGACCAATTCTGGGCTGCCATGTGGCAGGCCCGGAGGGTGCCACGTGGCCCCCTGGTCGGTGAAATTTGGAGGTTCAAAATTTTTTGGTAGTCCACGGATTTGAACCCTGGACCTCTCTTCCATTAATCGGAAGTCTTACCATTACACCACGACATCAGTACTTATTTGTATTGGAGCGCAAATAAAATTTCGTTCCAAAAGGTATCCATTTCCATTTTTATTAAATGTGTGCAAAAAATCCAATTCTGGATGATTAAACAACTAATTAGAACTATTCCAGAGATTGACTATAGGGGCATTTACTAGATATGTCACATTTAAAGAAAAGATGAGATCTAGAGGCCACCTGGCCCTTTACAGACTCTGTCTATAGAACTTGTAGATGTTAACACTCATAATATGAAAATTAAATGACTTGTATTTTTTGTTCAAGATAGTCATTTTCCATAAAATATTTATGCAAACTATTGTTTATGTCTTGAAATTGAAGTAGAGTGTTTTTGGTAGCTGTATAAGAGTTTATGTGTAAAGGTAAGTTATTTTAATTTTTTGTTTAACTTATTAAATCAGACATATACAGTAAGATAAATTCAGCATAACATGACATAGATGTTTGATGAGCATTTCACCCCTCCTGGGCTACGTCTACTAGATCAAGCCTCCCAAAATGAGCTTGTCCCCTTGTGTTAAAATGTTTTCAAATGCTAGTAAAAGTTAAAGAGTGTCTCAATAGAAAAATATGAATACTAATACTGATTCAGAAGGTATGAAAAATCTAATAATTCCTTTCCAAATTCACAAAACAATGAAGAATTACCATAAACAGTGATTTCTTCAATAAGGCCCTACTGGCTCTCTAAACTTCTCTGCTACCTTTGAGGATGTATAAGTCCTCAACTGCCTCTAAAACCTCTTCCAATGGATTTATAAGGTCTAAATTAGCTTAAATACATCTTTTGTTCACCTTAAACAGATAACCATACCTCAAAATAGCTCAAACCCCAAAATCGCCATAGTGGCCCTGAAAACTCTCCTAAAGGTTTTTGAACTCTAAAAGTCTTCAAAAAGTGCTAAAACCTATCCCAATGGCTCTGGAATGCTATATATATTCAAAAATGACTTTTGGTTTACCTCGAATGGTTAAGCACAACTCAACACAGCTCCAAACCCAAAATGGCCCTAGTGGCTCAAAAAGATTCTCTGAAGCTAAAAATGCTGAATATCAGCTCCAATGTCTCTAAAACCTGTACAATTTGCTTCAGAATGATGAGAAAATATGAAAAAAAAAAAAAAAAATTTGTTCCGAAAGGTTGAGCCTATCAAAAGTTATGACCAAATCCATTTTTGCCCAATCTGGCCTAAAAAACCTCCACTAATTGTGGAGAACTGGAGTTAACCAGAGTTAAAATAGCATGAAACACCAAAATTGGAGGGCACACTCCAAAATATCTCGGTGGTTAGCTAACTGTTAGCATTAACTATGGAATGGGTGGTCACATGCATTAACAACATCCCGCCGAAACCGCCGAGAAGACCGCAGTTAATTAACTTCGAATTTAAATAAACCCTGGCATATAATATTGTTTGGAGTGTCCACATGGTGGGCATTCCACGTGGTTCAGTTGGGAAGTTAGGGCCTTTAGGCCATGGTTCTCAACCCTCTAACACATGAACTCTGGGCTAGCCCCTTTTCCCTCCAGTGGCATACATTTTAAAACTTAAATAATATTTGCGCTCCAATATAAATAATAATTTTTGCCATGGTGTAATGGTAAGACTTCTCACTAATGGAAGAGAGTTCTAGGGTTCAAACCTGTGGATTTCCAAAAAAAATTGAACCTCCAAATTTCACCGACCAGGGGTCCACGTGGCAGCCTGTAATTGGTCCAATATTTAAAAGTCAAACCATTAACAAATCAGCATCTGCCAAGTGTCAAACTTAGATTGGACCAGGTGGAATATTCCAGTGAAAATTCCAAGGAATATTTCGAGGAATATTCTAGGAATATTCCTTGAAATATTATTTTTTTTAATTTTTCAAAAATTGAAGTCAAACCTGGTCAAACTAGACTTTTGCCTGAAATTTTGAATTTTCAAACTTGAGTGACTTTCACATACAGTGTCAGATTTGAGTGTTGTTTGCGGCGTTGGGATCATATCGCCGAGGCCTATCCGATCGTTCAAGTTGCAAGTGGTTTTGAACACTTTCAATTGTGAGCCCTTTTCCATGGCTTGGACTTGAGCTCTTGATCACACCTCCTAAATGAGAAGTTTTTGGACCCCAAAAGCTCACTGAAATTATGAAACTAAACTGTGGTATAGAAAACGAGGGAATAACAACATCCTCCTCTCTTCAGCTTCCAAAAATTTTCCTTAATTCCCAATTGTTCACGTGGCGAATTTTTGCTGAAAGATCCATGTACTTGTGCCGAATCCCGACCAAGTTTTCTCTCCATACCAATCTACCATAATAAAACTACCAATTACCCTTGCTGAACATTGTGCCCTCTTTGCCTACATTCCTTTTCAACTCATGGAATATTACACTAATTTTCACTAACACTTCGTTCTCTACACCAACCAACTCCAAAGGCACCTTGTGCAACATATGACATTATCAACAAGTTGACAATGAAATGTTCTCTACAATCAACACAAAAAATATGTAACATGTGTGCACACAACCGACACAAGTCAACAAACATTTATGACACAATAGACACAAGTCGATAAACAGATGTGACATAATATACACAAGTCGATGATCAACAAGATACATCTTTACAAACATGTGTCTGTATCATGTGCAATGAACTATATACAGTTCGCTAATTACACATACAAACTCTATGTACATGTATAACTTCAACTCTTCTTTTCAACTACTAATAAGTACATTGTCCCAAAAGAAACATGCGGATGACTAAGAGCTGAACTTAATGACAATGCTGCAATATAAATGAGTTTCAAACTCCTCTTTTACCTCCATGGCGAAATTTTGCAACAACAAGAAATTCCTTCAAATGAAATACATGCATACCAATATGAAATTTGCATGCACAAAATGAAGACGATTTACTGCAATAAGAAGTTAATCCACTTCTTACCAAGCCAACTCCATGGCGTATTTTGTTGGAACCGCAATTCTTCATGTGAATCTTCCATTTCCACATTGATAATGGACTCCATGGATCCACTTACGCCAAGATTTTTGTCCTCTAGATGAATGTGCTTTGGACGACTTGTTGGATGCAAAGTCCAACAATGAGAGACATCATGTCCCTTCCTTTGACAAAATGTGCAACTCTTAAGCACTTTACGAGAAAGTTCTCTTTGTCTCTTCTTCTTCTTGTGTGCTTACTTTTTCAAACAACAACTTGAAGCAACATGGTTAAATCCACCACAAAATGAACATCAAAAATTTCTTTCATTTGAACAAGCAAAATTATCATTCTTTGTTGAAACATAATCAAATTGATCATGTGAATAATTATACCTCTTTTTCTGCATGGAATGTCCATCCTTTTTGTCTTCGAAGACGATGAACTAGTAGAGGAGACAACTTTCCTTTTCAGACTTTCATCAATGTTCTTGTCTTGAAAACTGCTTACATTTTCATGCTCGTCATAAGCGACATGTTTACCTACTACTTGCTGCAATGATGGCTTCAAACATTGGCAATCATTCTTAATTTTTTTTTGACATATATGCATAGAAGAACTTGGAATAAAGGTTCTCTTGAAATTTGCATCACATGCATTGAAGGATTTGAATTCTTTTCCATAAAAATGCTCATATCCAAGACCAAGATTCTTGGGACGCTCCACCACCGAAAGAGGGTCAACCATTCCTTGTGCATGCTTTCCCAAGCCTTTGCCTTCTTGATAGCCCATCTTAAACATTAGTTTGGACCCGATTCCCCTAGTATGTTTTTCAAAAGAACCAACACACTTTTCAATAGAGGAAATTGAAGACAAGTTGGAATGGTTTACCTCTTCCTCACGCTTGTTCTTGGACAAAGCTTCTTGAGCTTGAAGGAGTTGTTGCTCCATGTCATGCAAACTTTGGAGAATTTATTCCTTCTCATCCTTCATAGCCAACAATTTTACATGAAGTTTAACACTTTCTCTTTGATCCTCAATGAGAATCTGCACCATGTCCTTCACCTTAATGAACTCATTCTTCATGTCCTCATTAAAGAATCTCGTGAAGTAGGAAACTTCACTTGGAGAAGAAGTTGACATTATGTAAATGGTCAAATAAACCAAAGGAACTTCTGAAGAAAAGTTCTCAAAGCTTTCAAACAAATGACAAGATTTTAACCAAATTTCAATAAAGACCTCTTCTTATTCAAGCAGCCATAAAACACAAACTATTGGAGTTTGTTTTCCAAAGATAATCTTGAGGTACTTTGGGATAAGGAAATAGCCTACAACTCTTTTTTCCTTTCCAAGATTTAACTATCAACAAATATATTTTCAACTCAAGAAAAATCATACATGCAACCATTTTTCAACCAATAAAACAGTAAGATTGGTTGTTTTAACACCTTTTGCACAACAGAAAATGCTCATGCTGAGCACAACCAAGCTTAACCAAAGCTCCGATACCATCTGATCTAAAAATGGAAGTACTTGAAAATGGGTGCAAGGTATCCATTTTCAGATCAATACCTATCAAAATTCCCTCCATCTTTCCATATTGTTGATGCCATTTTGATAGTTGGATTCAGAAATAAGAAAGATGGAAGTTATTGCCCCGCATAGTATTTTAGGTTCTCATACACACCATTTAATGGTCCCATAGACTCCGGATCACTCTACGTCTTCCTTGAATTATGATTTTGAGGCACTTACTTTGTTGATTCATCCATTTCTTCTGAGGAAAGTACAGAAACAAATGTACAAGGAGTTAAAATTTTGGGTGAGATGGATCTCTATGCAGATCATAATGTAAGTTGTAAACAATATTGTGATTATGATTGTGAGACTAGATCAAAAGACCGTTTTGGACTTTGAAGATATCTCAAGAGAAATGGATGTTTGAGGAATAAAGACACACATAGGAGCTTGACTAAAAAATATGCACCAAACCCTTTCAAGGAGTCGGTTGGAAAAAAATTGATTGCGTAGGCTCTAAACAATGTTATACTACGAGGGAAAATTGGGTTTTTTTATGCACTCTATGGTCTTCATGGTACATGAAAAACCTCATGTGCAAGAATATTTCTAGTAGCTTTAAAATTTCATTCTCTAAAGAAACTTAGGAATTGTAGGGCATGCAGTGCATGTATATCCATGGAGAGAGCTCAGATGTAAGGAAATTAGTTATGTTGGAAACTTTGATCTTGGTAATAGTTCCAGCCTATTGGATAAAATGTTTCTCTCTTCATCTCCATCTCATTACAAATTTTTTATAGTGGATGATTGTCATACTTTGACAAGTGAAGCTTTGAATACCATCTCAAGGATTCATGATCAAGTTCCTAGACATCTAGTTTTCATTCTTATTATGACAAATCTAGAGCTGGTACCTCATGCAATTATAACCAATGCCATAAATTTTCTTCCAGAAATTGAGGGATGTTGACATCATAATTAAATTGCAGGCATGAACATAGGCACATGAGCTTGACTCACAAATATGCAACAAATGTTGGGTGTGGAGCTTGATTTTCATCCTGATTCAGAGGTATTTATTTTAGTTGGATGTATACCCTAGGAAGACTGTAAAAACCTCCACTTGGGGGGTTGGGGGGGGGGGGGGGGGGGGTGGGTGGGGGGGGTGCAGTGGTGAATTTTCCCCCGTGCGGGGGTTCAAGGGGATTATCCCCCCTGGCTGGGGGGGTCTAGGGGCTAGCGATCCCCTAAACCTAAAAATAGATGTAAATTTTCCTTGTAAAATATTCTAATTTCATAGTCAATCTGGGCCGTTCATTAGGCGGATGATGTGACAGTAGAAGTTATGTTCAATGTAGTGTTTTTTTCCCTATAAGGAAACCCCTTGTTTTGTATGAGGGTATTGTATTGCAGTTGTGTATTGTACGTGTATTATGAGCGAGAAACAGAAAGGGGGACTGAGTGAGAGAGTATAGGATATTATAGTGAAACTTCTGTAGGTTGTGTCTCTTCATCTTGCTGGATAATATAAAGGAATTATTGTTTGTTCGAGGTGGACGTAACCAAAATTGGGTGAACCATGTATATAAGTGTCTATCATGTTTTATATGTTTGATGTGTTTGTGTTTCTGCATATTTTATGTGTTCCATTGCTATGTAATATAAAATTTTATAACTATTGGTATCCGAGCCGAAGGTCTATTTGGCTAATAAACTTTCATGAAAGAAGGGTTCGTGGTCCGAGTGGGAGAAATGGAGGAAGATGGTAGGTTTAGGGTCGAGAAATTTAATGACCAAAACTACCCACTGTGGAAGATGTAGATGGAATATTATCTATATAAGAAAGATTTGTACCTACCATTGAGCAGAAAAACAAAGAAGTCGTCAAGTATGAAAGACACAAAATGGGACATTCTTGATAGAAAGGCACTTGGAACAAGATGGCTATGCCTCGCGCTATCAGAATCCTTAAATATTTCAAAGGAAACAACAACAGAGGGTTTAATTAAGACATTGGTGAAACTATATGAAAAACCCTCAGCCTCAAATAAGGTATTTATTATGAAACGTTTATTTAATATGAAGATGTTGGATGGTGGATCTGTTGTTGACCATTTAAATGACTTTAATAGGGTTACCAGTCAGTGAAGTTCTGTAGGGGTAAAATTTGACGATGAAGTTAGGGCTCTGTTATTTTTGTTTTCATTTCTAGAAAGTTGGAATGGTTTAGTTATGTCCATTAGTAACTCTGTCTCTGGATTTAGTACTTTAAAGTTTGATGATGTTTTCAGTGTTATCCTTAGAGAGGAAATGTGATAGAAAAGCTCCAGTGAGACGTCGGGTAATGCTTTGAGTGCAGAGACTAGGGGAAGAAAAATGGAAAGAGGAAAGAGATCAACATATCGCAGTAAATCAAGGATAGGGAGATCCATGTCTAGATCGGCGATAGTCTGCTAGAAATGCAGAAAGAAAGGACACCTGAAGAAAGACTCTAAATCTCAGAAGGGAAAGAAGGCCGAGATGCACAACAAGAAAATAATCATGAAGAAAATGTGACAGGTGATGTGTTACAAGATGCTTTGATTCTTTCTCTATAAAATGTTACTAATTCCTGGGTGGTAGATTCAGGGGCTTCATTGCATGCCACACCTGATAAGACATATTTTCATGACTATGTTCGAGGAGATTTTGGACAAGTTCATCTCGGTGATGATAAACCCTGTAAAATTGTTGGAATGGGTAAAGTTCTTGTACAACAACATAATGGAAACCAATGGTGATTAAAGAAGGTAAGTTATGTTCTAGATCTAAAGAAAATCTGATTTCAACAGGGCAGTTAGGCGGTGAAGGTTGTGTGAAAACTTTCACAGATAAAACCTATAAGGTCACTAAAGGATCCCTGGTAATAGAAAAGGGAGAAAAGCTTGGTACACTTTATTTATGCAATGGTATTTCTAATTTTGTAATACCTTAACTTCCAAAGGAGCAGATGCAGCACTATGGCATCATAGGTTCGGGCACACGAGTGAAAAGGGGATGAAGATTCTTTACTCAGGAAATTTGTTGTCGAGTTTGAAGAATATTGATTTGGATTTCTATGAGAATTGTATTTATGGAAAACAGAAGAGAGTCGAATTTCTTAGAGTTGGGAAAGAAAAGAAGAGAAAAAAATGAGAGCTTGTGCATATAGATGTATGGGGACCTTTCTAGGTATCATCTCTAGGTGGCTCTCATTATTATCTTAATTTTATTGATGATGCAACTATAAAAACTTGGATTTATCATATTCATAATAAATCTAATGTATTTGATACTTTCAAGAAATGAAAATCTTTTGTTAATATTGAGCTAGGAAATAATCTGAAGTGTCTAAGATTAGATAATGGAGTCGAATATTGCAGCAATGAGTTTGATAGGTACTATTTAGAGCATGGAATTCACAGAGAGAAGACAGTTCCAAGAACACCACAAAAAAATGGTTTGTCAAAATGGATGAATAAAACAATCATGGAGCGTGCAAGGTGCATGAGACTGCATGCAATATTTCCTTTACAATTTTTGGAAGATGTTGTAGATATTATTGTTTATCTAATAAACAAATGGACTTCAAGTTTCTTAGATGGTGGTATTCCAGAGTAGGGATGGATAGGTAAAATGGTAAACTACTCCTTTTTAAAGTATTTTGGTTGTGAGGCCTTTGTCCACATTAATAAAGAAAATAAAATAAAGCTTCAGGAGAAGTAAAATAAATGTACCTTTATCGCATATGGTGTTAATGAATTTGGTTATCGCTTATATGATTATGAAAATCACAAAATCATTAGGATCATAGATGTAATATTCAATGGAAAGGTCTAGTATAAGAATCACTTGGTACTAAGAAGTCATCAAGTATGAAAGACACAAAATGGGACATTCTTGATAGAAAGGCACTTGGAACAAGATGGCTATGCCTCGCGCTATCAGAATCCTTAAATATTTCAAAGGAAACAACAACAGAGGGTTTAATTAAGACATTGGTGAAACTATATGAAAAACCCTCAGCCTCAAATAAGGTATTTATTATGAAACGTTTATTTAATATGAAGATGTTGGATGGTGGATCTGTTGTTGACCATTTAAATGACTTTAATAGGGTTACCAGTCAGTGAAGTTCTGTAGGGGTAAAATTTGACGATGAAGTTAGGGCTCTGTTATTTTTGTTTTCATTTCTAGAAAGTTGGAATGGTTTAGTTATGTCCATTAGTAACTCTGTCTCTGGATTTAGTACTTTAAAGTTTGATGATGTTTTCAGTGTTATCCTTAGAGAGGAAATGTGATAGAAAAGCTCCAGTGAGACGTCGGGTAATGCTTTGAGTGCAGAGACTAGGGGAAGAAAAATGGAAAGAGGAAAGAGATCAACATATCGCAGTAAATCAAGGATAGGGAGATCCATGTCTAGATCGGCGATAGTCTGCTAGAAATGCAGAAAGAAAGGACACCTGAAGAAAGACTCTAAATCTCAGAAGGGAAAGAAGGCCGAGATGCACAACAAGAAAATAATCATGAAGAAAATGTGACAGGTGATGTGTTACAAGATGCTTTGATTCTTTCTCTATAAAATGTTACTAATTCCTGGGTGGTAGATTCAGGGGCTTCATTGCATGCCACACCTGATAAGACATATTTTCATGACTATGTTCGAGGAGATTTTGGACAAGTTCATCTCGGTGATGATAAACCCTGTAAAATTGTTGGAATGGGTAAAGTTCTTGTACAACAACATAATGGAAACCAATGGTGATTAAAGAAGGTAAGTTATGTTCTAGATCTAAAGAAAATCTGATTTCAACAGGGCAGTTAGGCGGTGAAGGTTGTGTGAAAACTTTCACAGATAAAACCTATAAGGTCACTAAAGGATCCCTGGTAATAGAAAAGGGAGAAAAGCTTGGTACACTTTATTTATGCAATGGTATTTCTAATTTTGTAATACCTTAACTTCCAAAGGAGCAGATGCAGCACTATGGCATCATAGGTTCGGGCACACGAGTGAAAAGGGGATGAAGATTCTTTACTCAGGAAATTTGTTGTCGAGTTTGAAGAATATTGATTTGGATTTCTATGAGAATTGTATTTATGGAAAACAGAAGAGAGTCGAATTTCTTAGAGTTGGGAAAGAAAAGAAGAGAAAAAAATGAGAGCTTGTGCATATAGATGTATGGGGACCTTTCTAGGTATCATCTCTAGGTGGCTCTCATTATTATCTTAATTTTATTGATGATGCAACTATAAAAACTTGGATTTATCATATTCATAATAAATCTAATGTATTTGATACTTTCAAGAAATGAAAATCTTTTGTTAATATTGAGCTAGGAAATAATCTGAAGTGTCTAAGATTAGATAATGGAGTCGAATATTGCAGCAATGAGTTTGATAGGTACTATTTAGAGCATGGAATTCACAGAGAGAAGACAGTTCCAAGAACACCACAAAAAAATGGTTTGTCAAAATGGATGAATAAAACAATCATGGAGCGTGCAAGGTGCATGAGACTGCATGCAATATTTCCTTTACAATTTTTGGAAGATGTTGTAGATATTATTGTTTATCTAATAAACAAATGGACTTCAAGTTTCTTAGATGGTGGTATTCCAGAGTAGGGATGGATAGGTAAAATGGTAAACTACTCCTTTTTAAAGTATTTTGGTTGTGAGGCCTTTGTCCACATTAATAAAGAAAATAAAATAAAGCTTCAGGAGAAGTAAAATAAATGTACCTTTATCGCATATGGTGTTAATGAATTTGGTTATCGCTTATATGATTATGAAAATCACAAAATCATTAGGATCATAGATGTAATATTCAATGGAAAGGTCTAGTATAAGAATCACTTGCAGGAAAATAAACACGGAAAAGAAAAAAAAGAACACACAATTCTTGATGAGATCACATAAAAAATAAAGGTGCCTGAAAATAATAATAATCAACATCTACACCAACAACAACGACCAAAATAGAAACATGCACCTCAAACACCTGAAAGTGGTGTCAGAAGATTTTTCAGGACAAGTAGACCCCCTTAATGATACTCTCCTTCATTATATTATTTACTTTTGACTGATTCTGGAGAACCTCAAATGTTATGAAGAATAAATGCAGGTCGAATCTAGGAAGAAGTGGGAGCTAGCCATTAAACAAGATATGGACTCCTTAAAAAATAACTAGGCTTGGGACTTATTCACATTGTCTACATGTAAAACAACATCGCAGAATAAATGGGTTTACAGGCTGAAGGAAGAAGATGGAGGAAAACACATGTACAAAACTAGACTTGTGGTGTAGAGGTTTGCACAAAAAAAAGGTATTTACTTTGATGAAATATTTTCTCCTATTGTTAAGATGACTTCAGTCAAAACTATGCTAAGTCTTGTAGCAGTGGAAGATTTGCATCCTGAACAATTAGATGTAAAGACAAAATTTCTCCATGGATATTTGGAGGAAGATATCTATATGCATCAACCACAAGGATATAAGATCAAAGGGACATAAAAATTAGTGTGCAGGTTAAAGAAGAGCTTGTATGGATTAAAATAGGATCCAAGGCAGTGATATCTAAATTTTGAAAGGTTTATGTCTGAACAAGGTTATACTAGATGTCACTCTAATCATTGTGTTTATTTGAAAAGAAAAATGATGGCAGCTATATTATATTGTAATTGTATGTAGATGACATGTTTTTTGTAGGGTCTAGGATGCAGGAAATAACTGTACTCAAAAGAAAATTGCCAAATTCATTTGCAATGAAGGATTTTGGAGACGAAAAACAAATCCTTGGTATGAGAATAACTAGAGACATGAAAAATCGCAAATTAACATTATCTTAGAATGAGTACATACAAAAAGGGTGATGGAAATATTTAATATGAAAAATGAAAAACGACTTAGTACACCTTTGGCTAGCCATTTCAAACTTAGTAAGGAGATGTGCCCCAAGACCCAAGAAGAAATGGATTCTATGTCTAAATTTTCATATGCATCACTAGTTGGAAACTTAATGTATGTAATGGTCTTCACAAGGCCTGATATTGCACATGCAGTGGGAGTTGTAAGAAGGTACATGAACAATCTAGGAAAAGAACACTCGATGGCACTGAAATGGATTCTCATATATTTGAGAGGTATCGCAAATCAAGCATTATGATTTGGTAGTTAAAACATTGCTCTACAGGGATATGTTGATGAAGATATGGCAGGTGATAGAGATAACAAGAGGAGAACTATAAGGTATGTATTTATTGTAGGTTGAACAATTGTCAGTTGGGTTTCAAAAATGCAAAGTGTTGTTGCACTTTCAACAACAAAAGTAGAGTACGTTGCTACTGTAGAGGCTAGTAAAGAAACGATTCGGTTACAAAGGTTTATGGATGAATTGGGTAAGAAGCAGAAGATGGGAAGGTTATACAGTGACAACAAGAGTGCCATTCATCTTGCAAAGAACTCAGCATTTCATTCCATGTCTCAACACATACAGTTGAAGTACCATTTATATGATCATTTTTGGAAGATGGACAGTTGACGCTAGAAACTATACACACTAGACAAAATCCTGCATATATGTTAACAAAAGTTGTAACCAGGGAGAAACTAAGATTTTTCTCAGTTAAAATTGTTCTTCAAGTATAATGATGAAGATCAAAACTAGGCAGGTCCAAAATGGAGTTGTTGTCCAGCAAATGAAGCAACGGTGGAGCCGCTATAATCAGTCTCCAAGTGGGAGATTGTTGGGTGTGGTGCATGATTTTCATTCTGATTTAGAGGTCTTTATTTCAGTCGAATGTATACCCCAGGAATACTATACACCCCTCCACGGAGGGGCAAGGGGGAGGTCTTTTCTAGGGGGTCCGGGGGCTAGTGGTCCCCCAACGGGGATTTCGGGGGCACCGCCCCTGAAGCTAAAAACATATGTAAAATTGCCTTGTAAAATATTGTAATTTCATAGTCAATCTAAGTCGTTCATCAGACGGATGATCTCACAGTGGAAGTATGTTTAATATAGGGTTTTTTTTCCCTAGAAGACAACCCCTTGTTTTTTATGAGGGTATTGTATTGCGGTTGTGTATTGTGTCTATATTATGAGCGAGAAACAAAAATGGGGACTGAGAGAGAGAGTAGAGGATATTACAATGGATCTATTGTAGGTTCCGTCTCTTCATCTTGGTGGATAATATAAATGAAGGGCTGGTTGCTTGGGTGGACGTAGCCCGAATTAGCTGAACCATGTATATTTGTGCTTCTCTTGTTTATATGTTCTCTATGATTGTGTTTCTGCATATTTTATGTATTCCATTGCACTGTAATATATAATTTTTAAACACCGAATACTTTCAAGGCATTGGTGCGGAAATTTTTTGATGTGTAGACTTTGAGCAATGCTATACTAAGAGAAAAGATGGAGCTAGTCTATACATTCTATAGTTCTCATGGTATAGGAAAAACCTCATGTGCAAAAACATTTGTAGTGACTTTAAATTGTAAGCTTTATAAAACATGCACGGCAAATATAACACAAATCAATGAAGAGAACTACATGTAAGGAAATTAATTCTATTAACAACTTGGATTTTGATAATATTTCTAACCTCTTGTTAAATTATCTAATTATTAATATTTATAAAATTTGAAAAACATTTTTTTCCTCATATCATTACTTTTTGTCCTACATATCATTTTTTTATGAATTCTATCTGACTTTTATCTATTAAACATATTTATCGAAATACAAATCATTTCAAATTTATTAAAATATTCAATACATTACATTATCTATAATTAAGTTGCTTAAATCGCTTAAAAGTATGCTCTATTATATATATTTTCAGTGAATTCTATCATAAATTTTATTTATTAAACATATTTATCAAAATATAAATAATTTCAAATTTATTAAAATATTAAATACTTTACATTATCTATAATTAAGTTGCTTACATCGCTTAAAAGTATACTCTATTATATATTATATATTAGAGACAAGTTGAAGCCTTTTCAAATTAAACACGAAGGTTTTCAATGCCATTATCTTTTTATATAAAAGTTAGTAAAAACTAAGAAAATATCAATGCCATTATCTTTTTATAAAGATCTATATTTAAATATTTGTCTCAATTACACCCCGGTCAAATTAACTCATTTCTAATTCAAAAAATCCCTATTAACGGAAATTCAATAAAAATTATTGATATAACGACACGTTGACACGTTCCCCTGCCCACTAAACATAAAGATAATTTTCTGTAAAATCCCTATTAACAGAAATTCAATAAACATAAAGATAATTTTCTGTAAAATCCCTATTAACAGAAATTCAATAAAAATCATCAATATATCGACATGTTCTGCTCCCACTAAACATAAAGGTAATTTTCCGTAAAACACTATTAACGAAAATTCAAAAAAAATCATTGATATATCGACACGTTGTGCTGCCACTAAACATAAAGGTAATTTTCCGTAAAACCCTATTAACAGAAATTAAATATAAATCATTGATATAACGACACGTTCCGCTGCCCACAAATTTTCCGTCCTAAACTCATTATGCCCGAACATATGGCGACCGTGGTAACCTGTATATTGAGAAAAAAATCCACCACCATCTAAAATTATTGTGGCGACAACCTACCGATATCTCAGGCATATCTTCACGAGATTGGATGTAAGATTTTGAGTGGTCATTTATACATCATTTATTCAACACCGTCCTTTAAACAGGGGTCTCTTGGCCAAGATATGGAAGACACATCAGGGCACTCAGTCTTTTCCTTCGTTTCACAGAACAGAACCTTGGTTTATGTCCATCCATGGTGAGTCCAATTACAGCGTATTGGCGTTTTCCAAGTTTTATTTTTTCAAATCCTATACTATTTATATTTTTGTCACATAATTCAAAATAACTACCAAATTTCTAGAAAAAAATCCCCCCAAAATATAAAGAAACACTCCAAAATCCACAATAATTGGACTAGGAGAAGAATTTGGCTATAATGTTATTTGAAAGCAGACGAATTGTCACGGCCCACCAATAGATTTAGTCAACCACCATGTGATTATATTCACACTTGTTGCGTTCCCCGCGCTACCCAATAAAAAGTTAAAACAATTCAGATTGGCTATGGTTTCCATCATAATAAAGTATGTTGCCCACAATTTTCAGAGAAGAATAATGCCTAGTCACATCCATTTCTGCTCCAGTCACAGCCCAACGAGTGTTGTGTAAGTATATTCCGTAAAAGCCTAATATCGACGTACTTGAGCAAGCCAGCGCTCTTATCTACTCTAAATGAATATATAAGTATCATGCAATGGCATTTGTCAATCGCCGACGTTTGTGAAAGGAATTCAGTGAAGGGCAGTGCAAGAGCTATTGCAATGTCACTGAGATCAAACATTAGCGAAGGCAGCACCCAAGCAGTAGGGAAGTCACCAGCTCCCTATCTGTTAGGTGGAGTGGGTGCCATACTCACTCTCATAGCCCTTGCCCTTATTATTCTGGCATGGTCCTACTTCAAGGAATGTGGGAATGGCATATCTGAAGAAGAAATTGATTACAGAGTGCCGGGACTTCATCACATTGTCGATCTTCAAGAGCGAGGAAAGAGTGAGATGGGTAAGGATATGGCACAAGTTTCAGAGGAGAAGGACGAGAGAGTGATTGTGATCATGGCAGGGGAGGAGAAGCCGACCTTTATTGCTAAACCAACGTCTGTGGCTGTTGATGTTTAACAGTACTGTGAGAATATATACTGCACCGAGCTTTTCATTCCGGTTTTGATAATTTAGATCTGTGAAGCTAGGTCAAAATTATGGTAACTTAAGAGGATAAGCTGCTGAGAGGATGAATTTCATCAGCGCTTACATTTAATATATTTAATATATGCACGAAAATTTGTGCATATATGTATAAATATACATAAATAATAATAGAACAGATATGCTGTGAGAGCTTGATATACCATGTTTTATGTTTAAATTGACGGGAGTATATGGTACAAAGAGAGATTTCACAGCGGCAAGGGCATCATTGCGCAATTTTATGATCGAATTTGTACATGAAGTGTATATTTAGATTTCTGTCAGGTTTATTAACTTTTTATTGAAGCATTAATATGGTAGAGGGTTGCAACAGTGTTGAAATTTGGATTTTTTTATTTTTTATATATATATTTTTTTTTTGATGATTTGGGTTTTTATGCTTCTTGTGAAGAAAAGTTATATTTAAAATATTTCTTTTCAAGAGTGATGTTTTTATGATATATTAATTTTTCATCAATAAAAATTTGATTAAAAAAATTTCACTTGAATAACATAATTATGTTACAATATTTAGAAAGAGTAAGGAAATAGATCCTATATCTACAACATCATCCAAATAGGATTAATTTTATTTGAGAGGTAAGGAAATGTAACCTGTATCTACAACATCATCCAAATAGTATTAATAAAGTGGGAGAGGTGTACTAAAGTAAATTTATTTTTTCACCTCCACTTGTACTCCTCTTATCTGTCCAGCCATTCTCCACAAATCACAATTTTCTACGCTTATTTATTTATCAAGAAATGGGTCAAAGTTGTCAGCACCTAGTTTTCTCTTAAACGCATTAAAAAGGGGTTGGTTGTTTATTTTAGTAAAAATTACCATCCAATTGAAATAAATATCCCTCGTTCAAAAGCACAAAACTGAAAAGAGAATATATAAAATTCTCCATTCACATTCACAAAAACCCAAGGCTTTTTCTATTTTACAAGTTACCGTAGCCTATCGTTATTGGTGGTGCCAACTTTCTATTTCGTGATGCAAGAGATTAATTTTTAATTACAGCTACATAATTGTAAGCCAAGTGTCTCTTTTTCTCTTAGATTTGTTGGGAAGTTTCCTACAAATATCCTCAGTAAGATTTGAATTATGCATAACCATAATCCTAGACGACCAGCAATTATCTAACCATTATCAATGATTAGCCTCTTGCTAATAACCACGATCAATGATTAGCCTCTTGCTAAATCGAAAGTCTACACATTCAATTTATTTATGTTATCTGTACAAGTTTCATAGAATATTAATAACATTTAAGGAAAATAATTGAACTGATCAAAATTTTTATCAGTACAAGTTTCCAATGGTATTAATAACGTTTTAAGAAAATAATTAAACTTCCAAAAATACGTTTTTCAAAATTCAAAATAAATCACATAATACGTTCAAGTAAAAATTTTAAACATATTTAACGGCGGCTGTGCATTTTGGCCGTCAAATTCCAACCGTGGGTAGAAATACATGGAAAAGACAAATTAGAAACGCTCGCATTTATTGCAACACTGGTTTTGATTTTTCCAGATACTAACTACATGGGAAATGATCAGGACGCCCCATAAATAAGATTTTATTATAATAAAATTGTAATTTCTGAATTAAAGGCTTAGATAATGCCATTGTCTCATAATTTGATACGAACGCAAAATCGTGTTCAATGCTACACAACATTGAATATATATATATATATATATATATATATATATATATATATATATGTTATTTGGTCCAAATTTACATTATTTTATTTACCATTTCAATATTATGTCGTTTTCTAACTCAGCGTTAAAATTGTTTTAATATAAATTTGATCTGTTTTCTAACTCGCGTTAAAGTTGTGTAGAAAATAATAAATATTTGAACATGATTTTGATAAAATTTCGTAAATTTTTTATAACTCGGAATTACAACTTTAAGATTTTAAGTGGCCACATCTGTCAAAAAAAAATTAAATTAAACACTTTTGTTCTAAGATTTTTTGAAAATTAAATTGTTCTTTTTGCCACCGGGTAAACTTGATGCCCTATCGACAACGACAACATTGAACATTTGAAAGTAACTTTAAAACCGTAGTTTCAGGAGGCGTTAAAGTTGTCCTGAAAATAATGGAAATTCGGACATGATTTTCATAATATAACGCAATTTTTTTTTATAAATTTAAATTACAGTTTTCAAATTTTCGGTGCCTAGAATTTTTTTCGATAATGTTAATCATAATTACCAAATTTGGTCAAATTGACCGAAAAAAAAAAGTAGAAATTAGAAAATTCTGGTGTTCGATGCAGTTTGGAGATTAATACACTATCTCGAAGTACCGGACATTTGGTTCAGCATGGGCAGATAAAATTTATATCCTAGTTTAACTTTTGGTGGATAACAAAAAGAACCAGTTCAATTTTTTTTTCTTACGAAAAACAGAACTCGATTTTATTAATGAAACTATAAAACTAGTTACATATGTATCAACTATTTTCCATGTGTAGTATCAATCATGATGTGACCTTGATATGTTTATGAAAACGCATCAAATCATTTCCAAACTAGTGTATCAGTAAAAAGCCTTGTGCTCAAACAAAATAAGGTTCCCATCAGTGACATAGGAGTTAAATATGAAACCCTCTAGATCCCCCAACCTAGTTTTTGAAAGAGATTGAGCCATGATGTTCTTTTCATATTAGATATGTTAGATGTCAAAGCTCGTTAAGGTTGATATAAGAGAATTTACCTAGTCCATCCATCTTCTGAGATCACGGGGATCAAAGGACATGCATCCCTTGATACCCTGAACAATGGTCATGGATTAAGCATATACATTTAAATTTTGTTCTTGTTTTACTAAAGTGAAACACAACAGGTACCATAATGCAATTAATTATGCCCCTGGAATTTGTAGTTCATCCCCCATGCCAATGCAACTTGTAGTGTGTAGATTCATTGATGCACAACCAAACCCCACAACCACAATTCCCCCTTTGTGCAACCCCATAAAAAAATACTAGCAGGTAAACTAATCTGAGTACCCACATACCTCCCCAATAGGTCTATGCAGAAGAGAAAATTTGGATTAATACCCCAGAATATAAGATGGTATATTTCCTTCCAGATTTACCATATGGTAAACATGGGGGCCTATCTTATACTTCCACCGCTGCCTAACCCCATTTTAGACATTGCTCTACGGAAGTGAATCGTCTGTAATTGGTGTGATAATGTGAGATCAAGGTCGCCCAAATCTCAGAAGAGAACTTGCAAAAAAGAAAAAGGTGAATAACCGACTCCAATTCCTCCTTAAATAGGGGGCACCAGCCTAGTCCATGCAACCCATGTCTGAATAAATTGTCCCAGCTAAGGATATGATCTTGCCATGCAAGCCAACAAAATAATGTGATCTTTAATGGTGCCCTTAGATGCCACATAGCCATGGTCGAATGTTCAAGAGTGGATATCTGAGTGTCACACCTGTCTTGTAAATAGTTTACCACAACAAGCACCATGCTCCTCCTCAACGACCCTTTCAAAGATAAATAATCTCTTCGCACATTCGTGCAGTAGCTTGGCCTTTTGCGTTATAGTACATATCGATCCCAATCTAGAGCCTGAAGTACGGATAAAATGATTTTTGAATCCTCTTTCGACACAGGAAGTAGTCCATGTCATCTCACGATTACCTGCTATAGCATCAACAAGCCCCTCTGGTGCAGAATACTAGTGGTGTCATCTCTCAGACTCGCGAATTTGGGAACCCCATCAATGTGATATCAATCGATAGTCAATAATTTTCCATTACCAAAAGTCCATCGAATCAGTTGTAGAAACCAATTTTTCATATTCTCAAAACCCCTCCATATATAAGATCCCCGTTTGATGCCAATTTCCTATATTTTGATCTAATGGGTAATCAACATTTGTCATAGGTATTTTTTCGAGGCAACCTGTGACCAGATATCTTCGCCAAATAAGGCGCACCACAGTGACTTAACAAGCAATGATATGCCAAACACACAATGTCCAATAAACCTAAGCCTCCTAGTTCCTTCAGTTCTTTTATGGACTCCCAAGCAATTAAGTGGTATTTGTGATCCCCTTTGACAACAATCCATAAAATTGTCCAAGAATGGACCAAATTACGGAAATAATAAAAGTAGGAACATAAAAAAATATGCATCCAATATGTAGCAAGTTGTTGTAGGAAATATTGTATGAGCACATATCTACCCCCAAGTGTGAGCCAGCACTATGTCCATCCAATGATATTTTTATCAAACTTGTGTATTAACCATGTCCAATCGACCAACCGATATCTAGTAGGCTCAAATTATAACCCAAATTTGAGAACCCCTCTTGTAGTGACCACAAGGAAACTCCAAAAATTTCAGCAATGTGAAGTATCTCCCCCATGTTACCAGATTACTGTATCAGATCATATTTTTAGATATTTTTTGAAAAATTAGAGGCCAACACAAAGCAATGGAAACTAAAATCAAGTGCCTCCCATTTTGTCCTAGAATGAATACCAAAAGTGAGAATATCATCAACAAGGAATAAATATGTAATAATAACCGGTGTAGCCATATATATTCCTCTGAAAGCACCCAACTGAATTTCCAAATTAATCCTTCTATTGATGTCATCCATAACTAGAATGAAAAGCAGTGATGATCGTGAGCATCTTTGTTGGAATCCCCTTTGAGCACGAAAAAATTATGTCGGGAGTCCATTGATAAGAACAACCAAGACACATCCGTAACACATGTCATGATCCATTAAATATTGTGAATCTCAAGTCCAAACTTATGTAGACCAATCTTGACGAAGGTCTAGTTCACATTGTCATAAGCCCATTTAAGGTCTATTTTCATAACCACCACCTCCATTTTCTTAGTATGTATAGTGTGGAAACATTCCTGAGAAATCGCAATGGCATCATGTATAAACATGTCATGTAAAAACTCAATATGTTCTCCAGAAATATGTTATGATATATCACCATTTATTCTCTTCGTTATGACCTTAGATAAAACCCTGGATATGATGTTACATATTGAGATCGACCTGAATTCAGAGAAAGTGTCTGGTGATGTTTCGTTAGGGATGAGAAAAATGAAATTTGATTTGATATTTACTAGGAATGTACCTCCTTCGATGATGTTCTTCCACCATGTTCAAAAAATCCGACCCCATATGTTCGATAGAGTGTAGGAACACTTCAACTATCCACATGTCTGGCTCAGGGCACTTGTCCTTCAAGAAGGATGTTAGAACCTAGAGGAACTCCTCCATAGTAACCAAGCCATATAGAGAATCATTTTCCTCCTAGTGGAACATAAAGTTGATATTCAATGTGGACCCCCTCTCTTTCCAAGAAAATTTTCTTGAAAATTTGAAATTTATTTTTGAATCTCTTTATATGTATGCCTGTAAACATTGTTAGACCCCCTTATGCTCCATATCTCATTGATGTTCCTACGATGACAGGCATAGTTTTGGAAACACTCAGTGTTATGATCTCCATCCTTAATACATATGGCATGGATTTTTAGCCTCCATGTCTTCTCCTAAGACAAAAAAATGTCTTTCTTCCTTCCATCCAGAAATTGTAGTCTCTCAATTAAGAGTTCGGTGGGAGGAGTCATATAAACACGGACCCCAATCTTCCAAAATTATGCTATCACCTATTTCATTTCCCTACATAAATACACCTTTTTCTTGCATTCCCATACACAAACATGGCCCTTTAGTGCCTGTACTTTCACCATTATGTGCTCCATGGAGGATTCCTCCTCATAAAAATGGACTGATTTCTAGATTTTGCAAACCAATTCATGAAAATTCGCGTCCTCTAGCATATGTGATTTAACATGAAAGTGATGCATGTTTTCACTTGTTCCATACGCCAGTATAGTACTATTGGGCAATGATACGAAATATAAACTTTATCAACATAAGATCTCAGGCTCCCCATAATCTCAAACGAAATTTGGTGGACGATAAAGTGATCCAGCTTATTTTTAATATACTTGTGACAACTCCCACCATTGTGCCATGTAGGAATGATGGGAGAAGGATATATATCCACCAGATATTTATTATCAAATAGTGCAATGAGGCGATATGAGAGAGTGTCGAAATGATACTTTGATCCCCGTCATTCATTCCTCGATAAAAATTCAGTAAAATCGACTGCAATAATCATTGAGCCAATTTTAAGAAATTTTGACAAGTCTACTTGGTCCCAAAAGCATAGTTGGCCCTCATAAGGGGCATAAATAAACACGAACCCCAATCTCCTGAATTTTTGTTATTGTTGATTTATGTTCCCTACATAACTCCACCTTCTTCCTGTGTTCCCATAAACAAACATGGCCCTTTAGTGCTTGTAGTTTCAACATTATGTGCTCCATGGCGGATTCCTCCTCGTAAAAATGGATTGGTTTCTATATTTTTCAAACCAATTCATGAAAATTCACGTCCTCTAGCAATATGCGATTTAACTTGAAAGGGATGCATGTTTTCACTTGTTCCATACACCAGTATAGTCCTATCGGGTAATTATACAAAATATAAACTTGCTCAACAAAAGATCTCAGGTTCCCCATAATCTCAAACAAAATTTGGTGGACCATAAAGTGATCCAGCCTTTTTCTGATATAATTGTGACAAATCCTCCCCTTGTGCCATGTAGGAATGATGGGAGAAGGGTATATATCCAACATATAGTTATTATCAAATAGTAAAATGAGGCGATAAGAGAGAGTGTCAAAATGAAACTTTGATCCCCGTCATTTATTCACGGATAAAAAATCATTAAAGTCACCTGCAATAATCATTGACCCAATTTTAAGAGTTTCTGACAAGTCTACTCGGTCCCAAAAACATAGTCTGCCCTCATAAATGGCATAAATATTCCATATATAAATATTTTCTAAAATTCCCCAAATATGACCATAGAGTAGGATGCTAGTGAAAAACATTTTTCTTTCAAGATGACCCAGTGAGGGTCCTAGAGAGCCACAGAACACCCATAAAGACCAATCGTGACTGTAGCTACCGTATAACAACTAGGACATACCAAGCGGAAATAAGAAAGGGAACAAATCACGTCAACCATGTTTTCTTGAATCAGGATATGTAAGGTCGAAAAAAGAGGAAAAGGTGTGAGACAAATAATATCTTCACGGTTTCCCCCAACCTGCACTAGTTAAAAATAAAATATGGAGGTCATTTACCAACCTCACGGGATGAATGTGTTGTAAGGGACCCCGTAGAAGAAACATCCAAAACAGGAATATCTCAAGTAGACCGGTAGAGTTTGAGCATAGGATTTTCCCGGAGGATCTACCCCCAAAATGACAACATCCCTTCCCCCCACAACGACGAATGTGATATCACGAGAAGACTCGGGAGTGATGACCGTAGATATGGCACAATTTTTACCCTCATGGACTGTAAGAGAAGAGAGGTTCATCGTCTGGTTAAGAAATATAAAATCCATATTTATATTGACTGAATTATGTGGAGAAATGGGCGGATTGGAAACAAGAGGGCCATGGAAGGAATTAGGTGGGGTTACGAACAAAGGACGATCAGGCCGGGGGGGAGCTAAGATACCAGGATGACAAATATTTAAAGAGCGTGGAATAGAGGAGGGATGGGGAGCCAAGGCCTTTGTCGTGATCAGATGGGTCAATTTAGAGGGCCAAGTGGGGAAGAATCGGGTGGTAGAATATCATCTAGGAAAAAATTCAAAGGGATGTTATGGTACATTAAATTAAAGATCAATGAAGTAGAGGAAAATTTTTTCATCAACGGAAGAAGGATTACCTTTCTTAGATTCGGAACGTGTGTGAGAGGAATAATTTTATTTATAATTGTTTATAAAATTAATATAAATAAATATAATAACAAATTTAATTAAAAAATATTTAAAGAAAATATTTTCAATTTTATTCTCATAACTTTGATTAGAAAAATGATTCAGAATTATAAATCTCATATTGTTTAATGTATTTTAAATATATTGTTATTAATTTTATTAAGGTAAAGAGAGATAAGATTAAAGATAAAAATATTTATTTAATTTATTTTCGTTGTTATAAATGGATTTATTTTAAAACAAAAAATTGATTTAGGATGAGTATATTCTTTTAAATTTATAATTCTCATGAGTTTTGAAGTGAATTTGGATATCTATATTCCCAAAACATCTTGGAAAGAAATCACTTTTCACCTTTGAGATATTAGGAGGGTTGAAGATGAAAAACACATCATTATCGTCATCCTCGCCACCGTCACCGTCGTCACCATCACCATCACCATCATCCAAATTTAATTTTCATTTAACACACATATAAAAAAAATGACACATAGATTTTGTATGTATCAAATATGGGTATTGAAATATGTTGTTAAAGATGGACATGACAATATGTTTTATAGCAAAGTTTGAAGTATTTCTTTTATTTTGTTAATAATACTTTTTGTACTAAGGAATTGCATATAGTCTTTAAAATATAGAAAATTTTCTCTTTCTATATGTTTTACTTTATATAATGAAAAAGTTGATATCAAAACACTTTATATAAGATGAACATTAAAATATTTTATTTAAGAATAGTACAAAATGTTTCATATTATCAATATTCACTTTTTTCTTAAAATTATATATTATTTTCATCTTAAAAATAAATAGAATTATACATTTTCCTTATATTAAATTTCCAAAAGCATTTAATATTTTTATTGAAATTTGTTATCTTATTAATATTTTTATAAATATTATATATTAAATCACATATTATATAATAAAAAAGTAGCATAAAATTAGAATTTCTAAATTGTATTATAAAAAACCTTAAATCATTTTTTATTATAGATTTGACAATAAATTTATTTTAAAATAATATTTCTTATTAAATTATCATATTATTAATATTACCATTTTTTTAAATTCATATCGTTACTTTCTATTTTACATATAATCATGGTAAATGCTACCTAGCTTTTATTTATTAAACATATATATCTAAATACGAGTCATCTCAAATTTAGTAAAAATATTTAATACTTTATATTATCTAAAATTTGTTTGTTCACATAGATTATAAAGTATACTATCTATTATATATTTGGATGAAATGTACTTTTTCTTTTTTCACAATCAAACAAAAGGATTCCATGAAATTAATTTTTATATACAAATTAATAAATAAAAAAATCAAAGTTGTAAAATAATTTTATGAGTTACATCCCATGTCAAATTCAACTAATTAACCAAAATTCAATAAAAAAATCATTGATATAACGACACTTTTCGCCTGCTAAGGATAAAGTAATATTCCGTGCTAACCTAATTATGACGAGAGAGGAATTTCACCCAGATTTAAAATTTGTCGTGGGGACAAGCGACCGATATTTAGGCATCTCTGGACGAGATTGGATGTAATATTTTAAGTGGCCATTCCTACATCATTTCTTCCACACCCTCCTTTTAAACAGTAGTCACTTGGGCAAGATATGGAAGACACATAAGAGCACTCAAGTCTTTTCCTTCGTTTCACATAACGGTTTATGTGCATCTATGATTTCGTAGTGGATTGGCGTTTTTCAATTTTTGTTTTGTTTCCTTCTTTTAATATCCCACACTATTGATATTTCTGTTACATAATCAAATTATATTTTAATAAATATCTACCAGATTTGTTAAAAAAAAATCCCAAAACATTAAAAAAAAAAAACCACTCCAAAATCCACCATAATTGGACTACGAGAAGAATTTGGGGATAATATTATTTGAAAGCAGATAAATTATCACGGCCCACCAGTAGCTTTAGTCAACAACCATCTGATTATATTCACATTGGTTGCGTTCCCCTAACTACCCAGCAAAAACAATTCAGATTGGCTATGGTTTACATCATAAGAAAGTATGTTACCCACAATTTTCAAAGAAGAATAATGCCCTACTTGTTACATCCATTACTGCTCCAGTCATGTAAGTAGTATCCCGTAAAAGCCCAATATCGACGTACTTGAGCGAGTCAGCGTCTTTGCTACACTAAATGGATATATAAATTATCTTGCAATGGCGTTTGCAAATCGAAGATAATTTGAAAGGAATTTAGTGAAGGGCAGTGTAGTAGGTATTGCAATGTCCCCGAGATCAAACATTAGCGAAGGCAGCACCCAAGAAGTAGGGAAGTCACCAGTTGCCTATCTGTTGGGTGGAGTGGGTGCCATGCTCACTCTCTCAGCCTTTGCTCTCATTATTCTGGCATGGTCCTACTTCAAGGAACGTGGCAATGGCATATCCCAAGAAGAAATTGATTACAGAGTACCGGGACTTCATCACATTGTCGATGTTCAAGAGCGAGGAAAGAGTGAGATGGGTAAGGATATGGCAGAAGTTTCAGAGGAGAAGGACGAGAGAGTGATTGTGATCATGGAAAGGGAGGAGAAGTCGACCTTTATTGCCATACCAACGTATGTGGCTGTTCAAGTTTAACAGTACTGTGAGAATATATATACAGCAACGAGCTTTTCATTCGGGTTTTGATAATTTAGATCTCTGAATCTAGGAGTCAATTACGGTAACTTAGAAGATAAGCTGCTGAATTTCTTCTTTTTTTGTAAATTTGGTGGGACCTCACTATTTTCTATTTATAATTATAGGACAGGCTACAAAATATAAAAATCATACTGTGGCCTCAATCTGCCCATAGGAAACCAGGTCTGTTGGCCATCTAAGTGCATGGAAAGCATACCAAAATTGAAATTGTCTCGTCCTTCTATATGCCGCATTAACTATCTGTCCTACTACTGGAATATGTTCAGGCTTATGACATAGAATAAGTTCATATACTTTCAAAAAATGCATAAAAACTATGAACTATAAAAAACTAGCCATCTGATGAGGAAACTGGAGCTGGGTCCTTCACATTGGACCCAAGCATGTCAACTTGCTCCATCTGCTCAAGCAGCTTCTCCATGCGGCCTACCCGGTCATCCATTCTCTAAATGCAGTCGGTTGCTTGATATTGAGTAATCGTAATATGCTGTAGCTGACTCTGGATATCTTGAAACAGTTCTTGGAGGCGAGGTTCTACCTTTGGCTGCCCTGCTTTGGCATGGACAGGCTGAAAACTCTCCATAGCTTTTGCTAGAAGACATTTGACTATCCAATATGTGTGAATAGTCTGATTGAAAAGGGTAAGTCGACCACGGGTATTTCCAGGGTCCGTAATGAAGTCTAGAATTCCAGCGTTTGTTTCATTGTCTTTGGGATTAGTCTAAATGTCTCTTTCCCATCCACATATTTCTTGGCGGACAATTGAAGAATTACCCATTATGTAATTAGCAACAAGGTTCTCCAAATGCTCCTGGTTTGTTTTTCGGCCAAGTTTCTTTGGGGCATGTTCCAACTGGTCCTTCTGTTTGCCCTTGGCAGTCTCAGATCGCGAGCGTCACTTCCCCATAGTTGGAGTAATCCTATACAGAAACACAAACAGGGAGATTGAAATATTAAGGAGGTGGGGACCGGTGTTTAAATCTCCCTCATTTACCTTTTGCGAATATATAACTCTGTTTTCTGAAGAGCAACGAAAACAACCCCTAAGAATCCAATGCAGAAACCTATACAGAGGGATAGATTTCCTTTCAAGAAGATAGAGGACCTCAAACTTCTTAGTCCTATACCAAGAGCTACAACTAAAGTTGTCTGGTTGGATAACAATGAACTGAGTCGACCGCAAGCAAAGAAGAATGGCTGAGTGCACCAGAAATTCCTGAACAGAGCATAAGGTAGACGCGGCTTGACGGTTTTGAAGCCTTTGAGACCGAATGCGAAAGTTACAATGATAAGTGACATGGGTACAGGAGTTATAGAGGAACACCCATTTCAAAACCTGAATCCATATACAATTCCGGAATCTACTGAGAATGAAGGCAGGGGACAGGGTTAACCACAGGCGGCAGAAAATTGTCCAGCATTTAGGCATCATATTGTAACCACCGAAAGGGGCTTTGAATCCGACCCAACTACTATCCCAACTGTGCAGAACCGTAATTGGCCTAGATCACAGCTCAAACCAATCATCCCGATAACTTTGATTAACAGTGGTAACAACACAGAGGAGGGAGGAAACAAGCAATATGCAGGGGTCACGAAAGCAGGGTTGGATAGGGTTTTGCGTGGGAATGAAAGACGAGGGAATCGAAAGAAAAACCGAGACAACCTTAATTTTCTTAAACCAGAACCATATCGGGGCTAGTAACACCATGAATACGAAATGGAGGACAGATACATACCCTGAAAGAGTTGCGAAGTTGACGGATTGAGTTGCGCTCCTCCTCTTCATCTCCCAAGCACTTGCATGCACAAAGCATTGCATGAGAAATTGGAGTGAGGAAGGGCGGTTACTTACCTTAATCAAAACTTTCTGTTGATGCGCTGACAGAACAGCCTGGCAGGACTATGATAAAATCATTCCTATCCAGGTGATCACACACTTCATTGATCTGCTGGGACGGTTCTCCATAATGGTTCTTAATTGCCGAGACGATGAACTACCGCCAAATTTCCACGATCCACCCTTTCTGACAGTTGTACACCCCGATCGGGGGGGATAAGCTGCTGAATTTCAATACCTCTTGCTTTTAATATATTTTCTAAATTATATATATATATATATATATATATATATATATATATATATAATACAACAATAGATATGCTGTGAGAGTTTGATGTACCGTGTTTATTAACCTTTTTTCCAATATATAGTAGTGGATATTTCTGTCAAGTTTATTAACTTTTTGTCCAAACGCGAATATATTAATGGGCAGGAATATAAAGACAATATAGCATTAGAAATGGTCACATTTACTGCAACGCTGTGTTTTGTTTTTTCCAATACTAACTGCATGCGAAATGATCAGGACGCGTGATGACTAGGAATTTAAAATACATTTGTAATTTTTCATTGTATTATAATTTGATATGACTATAGATTTGTTTAAAGAATATGTATTAAATAACCTGATGTGAGAGGGATCAAATTTTTGTCGTTGCAAACTTATTTTAAAGCGTAAAAAATAAGGTGTAATTTTTTGTTGTTTAAATTGTATTTTTGAATCTTATAAAGACTATATAATATGTGTATTAAGCTATTTTATATTAATTCATGTTAAAATATTTTATTCATAAGTTAGATTGACTATTTTATTTGGGAAAAATTATATTATTTAAGATAGACATCTAAATATTGTATTTACTGTTAAATTATCAAACAGAAAATACATAAAAACACACAGATTTATATCCGAAAACAGTCATGGTAGAAAACACTTCAGCCTCATGGCTTTCTCACATATTTTCTCAGTGTTAAAGGAATGTAATATTACAATTAAATATATGAGGAGACTATGTCTCAGGATAGTGCGTTCTATCTTGGACACTTTGGTTGAGATAATTTCTCAACCATTCACACACCAATCTAGGAGCTAATTAAACCAACTCCTAACTTAGAGGAACAACCCAATCTAAAGAGTTAGGCATAAATTCCTAACTTTTAATATTTAATTTATTAATTTATTTTGGATTTATAATTGTTTATGAGAGAGGCTAGCATTCCCCCCTTCAATGATAAATCCAAAATAAGAATGAAGAACCATCTTCCAAGTTCTCATGTTGATCCTCAAAAACATTGCGTGAAAAATCGTCAAAGCTGGATGCTGAAAAAACTTCAATCTGAAGAGACCATGAGTCAGCTACATGTCTGATTCATCTCTGAATTTCACTTGACATTCCATCACGTGCTAAGTTGAAAAATGATCCATTTGTACTTTGCATGAAATCAACATCGTTTGTCCAGTGACAAAATCTGTTGAACACGCACTGGTTGATGATGTAAAAAAAAACTCACTGTTGCCTTTGTTGTATTGAAAACTGCTCACTATTGCTTTTGCTGGTTTTGTTGAGACTTTCAATCTGACAACCACTGTCAATTTCATTGAGATTTCCCCCCCTTTGGTAGTTGAAAGGAGAGACAATCCTTTGGAAATTATTCCAGAACTCCGCCCTTCAACTGTATGAGTGGTGCACTGGTGTACTCTCCCGTTCAATTGCATGAGAGTACCATCCCATTTTCAATGTAGGTTGCACTAGGTTTGATTGTATTCAGTTGTAGAACTGATACAATCTTTTGGTTGTGGACGACCATTCCCAAGGATCAATCCATTCATAGTTGATCTTTAATTTGGCTGATTTTTGCTGGTTGTAAAATTTCTCTAAGAAATGATTGGGCTTGCCACAATGGCGACAAGGATGGAGATCAAAATACTGATATTTCATATGACCGGTTCTTTGACATTGAGGAAATTTCAATTTGACTTTAACTTCAGGTTCTGTGCATTTCTGTTTGTCTGCAACTTTGAGAGAATTTGTCAAGGTGATTTGTTCAAGAAAGCTTGCACTAACGAACTTGATGGGCTTTGAATATTCTGGGATATGTAAGTTGGAGTCATCTTTGACATATCCTAATCCTCTTCAATTTTTGTTACTTTTAATTTCTTCCCATGGCTTGATGATTGGTTTGGAAGAATTTTGAACTTGAACAACTTGAACACTTCAAGCTGGTTGGATGAATGGCTTACCATCTGGACGGTTCAAAGACTTAGAAGCATCACTCTTCTCTTGCAACTCATTTTTTTGTAGTTGCAACTTTAGTTGAAAGAACTCAATCGTTTCACTTATCTGTTGTAGATGCTGTGAAAGATCAGTATGAGTTTCTTTGTTGATTTGCACCATGTGTTCAGCACTTGAGAGGATTAAATTGTGAAGAATTTGTAACAACAGAATGTGTTGCGCCATGTGAAATCACTTGCTTGAATTCACGCTCGCTTTTCTTTTAACTATCTCACTTGATTTGAATTTTGTTAGATTGAATGGGCTCACTTGATTTTAATGACACGCTCGCTTGATTTGTTGCTTGAATAGCACACTGGCTTGTACTGGCTCACTTGATTGAGTTTATCATGCTCACTTGCTTCAAAATTTTCTTGATCTCTCGCTTGGTGAACCTTGTTTCTCCTGTTTCAAGTTCACCGGAATTCACGCTTGCTTGCTATAGATTTCAACTTGCCTGATTGTTGTTTGAATATTACATTTACTTGTGTTAGAGTTGAACTCTCTTTCTTGGTTTGATTTTTTCTTCAATGAACTTCATGCTGGCTTGCTTGATGTTATGAAATTTGTACTAAATTGATGGAACTTTTTTGAATGAATACTCACGCTCGCTTGCAAGTGAGGTGAACGTGTTTTTTATTTGCTTTAGATTTAAAACTCATGCACTTGATGTACTCACTTGATTTTTCTTTAAAGGAAGGATGTCGAACACTGTCGAAAATGCACCCAAAAAATCTTATAATGATTTTAGTGACTCACTATAATGAATTCACTTTGACTTAATTTGATTCGATTCAAAACTTGGGTGTTAGCTTCAACCGAGAATTCACCCTTAAATTTCAATGCAATTTGAATTTTATTACAAGTTCATCAATTTATTTGCAAGAATGTTGATGTAGAATGTGCTTTGAAACACATTAATTTGATTGTATTAAGTGAATTTTCTTGTTGAGGTAGAATGTTGATATTGTCAATCTTTGATTATGTGTTGTAGTGGTGCAAATGCATGTGTTGAGTTAAGTTATCCTTCCTTGTAGCTACTTCATTACAAGTGTTGTGCTTATTCGCAATGAACTTTATGTGTGTGTTAAATGCGATAGTTCATGTGTCAAAAATAGACATAAATCATAAGCAACAACATGAAGCATGCACCACTATCAACACACCCTTCGTGTACCTATGAGCTCCCTATTCAATTTTGGCAGATATAGGACACAATCACCACAAAAATATATGATTTATTGAGTATTGAGTACTTAAGAAATCTCAAGCTTCAAGTAATGAAAATTTCAACCTGGAAACCCTTTGAAACAACTCACCTTCAAAATATGGATGTTCACTCACTGAATGTCTCAAAATAAATGCAACAATGAATTTCTCATTTAAAAAAACAACCACTTATCACTCCAATTTGACAAAACAAACTTTACCTTATTACTCCACAAATTACAAAAGAATCTTACTATTCCAAATTCCTTATCACTTCAAAAAATCACCTCAAAACAAGACACTTATCTTCCAAAATGCATTACAAAAGTCACTTACTCCAAATACAATTCACTCCAAAAAATATAAAAAATTGCAAATTTCACCTTATTCCTCCATATAATTCAAAGCACTTATTCTCTCTCTCATAGTGAAAACATATATCATAATATAAATCTCCACTCATTCTCTCATTAAACACTCCACTCATTCTCTCTCATTAAAATAATACAAGTCTCTTTTTTCCTTTTATGACTCCATAAAAAAACTTTATAAGAACTCTTTAAATGTTCCTTTACAAACTTCTCATTAAAAATATTATTAAAAAACTTAAAGTCACTTAAATTCAAGTTTCTTTTAAAAATATACAACCTAGGGATGTAAAGGTATTCTCAACATTCTCTTTATGAATAAGTACCCTATCATATGACGTCTTTTCAAAAGCTACTCCATGATATACTTTGAACAATGCTCACACTTTGAAATGATACTTTATAAAACAACACAGAGAGATGTAACTTTAAATTTATTATTGGAATAAATGGCTTATTTTCCATTGCGATCCTTTGATGTGCCAATGCTATACTTTAAAAATACTCTTTGGAGAAGTGGATCAACAGAGGTCAAAAATGTTGGAGGTCTTACAATTACATTTCCAATGTTGAAGTTAAGACACATGTGAAAAATCAATCCAATGACCTAGCATTTCTCCTCGAACTCTGGAGTGAGTTTCATGGAGAGTGGAGAATGCATTGGTCCAACAAAATTTCTCCGGATGAATTACTTTGATGAATTAATGAGATTTCAATGAATAGTTCGAGGAGAAAAATGTGGAATTTGACATATTAAACTCACTGGGGACTTGCATTCAACCGCCCACCAGCTTTCTCTGTGCTTTTACCGACGGTGGTTCCTAATGTTTTTTCTTTGAGCTGAAATTCTTTATCAGTTTTGATGAAGCCTACGACCATGTCTCTTGGAAATGCTGATAACCTATCTTCTCTTACTGAAACTGGTTCGCATAGAAATCATAAAAAATGCACACACTCATCGATTGCAAATTCCAGTAGCTACTGCTCCACACACTTCTCATTTCACAAAATCAAAATGTTTGTATCTACTAATCTGCTTCAACGAAGTTTGAACAGTGTGAAGATGGTCTTGAGGCCAATCTAAGCGTTTTGAAATTTTTGAAGGATCTGAGGATGTTGAATGAATTGCATCCCCGCCAATGAGAAGACACAGTGAATTCACTGGCCACCGAGATGGACATGAGGGTGACATGTGCGTCAAAGCAATTTCCAACCTACAACATCAGGTGAAATAATTGCAGAAAGAGCTTTACAAAGGCTCACAACTATGCAGTGTGTCCACGTTGGTCAACTGATTTAAGAAGCATGGAAATGACTACTAGGCTATGTCAAGGGACTTGAAACTGAATGCAATGTAACATTCAATTGCAACTCTCTTGAAATGAAACGCAACATTTAGTTACCACTGCAAAGGAAACACCATGTCAAATCCTGGCTAATCTATAATGTTGGTTGGAGTTTACATACATGAATCACCTTTTGTTCGTAAATAAAAGCCTTTTCGAGAATAAAAATGCAAAAAGTGACTCCAGTCGCCATTATCTTACAAGTTGGATTCGAAATTTTCAATCAATAAAACCACCACTAATCGAACCGGGATAAGTGCAATCAAATAAGCTCAATGAATTATGTTAAGTATAGGTAGGGCTGAGCTTTATTAGCTGTGGAGCTTATTGAAGCATTCTCCACATCAACATCTTGAATATTCAATGGACTATTGCAAAAGAGTTTCGCTCCAGCTCAGTTTGATAGAATATGATTGGTAGCAACAAAAAATGGTTCCGTGATGGCTCTCACAACAAAGAAATAAATATATAATCACTCCCTTGCCCATATAACAATTTTTTATTTTTATTTTTAATGCCCAACAATTGACCACTTCGACATATAAAAAAAAAAAAATTATGCCCAAAGGGCTGATTCTCAGAATTGTCCCCTTGGACATAAAAAAAAATAATAATAATAAAACTTATGCCCAAGGTGTCGATTCTCAGAATAAACCTCCCATCCTTGGACTTGCGCACCCTCGGTCTCGCGTGGACGCCGCCCCATGGGCACGTCCTCCTGTAGTACATCATCTTGGTGTGCCCTCGAGCTCGGGGGATGTCACCTCGTGGGCATGTCCGCTCGTAGCACAACATCGTCAGGCGGCCCTCGGGCTCAAGCAGAAGATGCCCTATGGGCACGATCGCCCAAAAAAAAATGCCCACAGTGTCATACTACAGGCGGATGTGCAAACGGTGCCATGTCTACTTTGGGCTGATTTTGGAAATTCCCCCCCCTACCTGGTAGGTGGCTGATTTCTATAATCGGCCCCCCTCCCAGGCAAGGGGGAGATTTCTAGAATCACCCCCCCTACCTAGCAAGAGGCCGATTTTAGGGGGGGCAACTCCTAGGGCTTCGGCTCGGGCGGACGTCACCCCGTTGGTGCGTCTGTCTGCAAAATGGGCACCGACAATGTCGTGATGTGGTCGGATGTTACCCCGTGGGCACGTCCACCCATAGCATGGGTGCCCTAGCCCGAGTAGGCATGCCCAACGGGCCCCTGGGCAAGCAGGTGGGCCAATTCTCAATATCGACACCCCTGTTTGCCCAGGGGGGTAGTGGCATGCCCAATTGGGCCAGAACGACCATGTGTTATCCCCGGTGGTCCCACCCACAATATACATGCTAAATTTTTTTAATTTTAGCTAAAAAAAAATTATTTCATTTTGCTACAAAAAAAATAATGGTAAAAGATGGGAAATTTTTAAGGGTTTAAAATATTTACTGTTGGGCTTTGATCTTGAATTTTATTAATTTTAAAAATTTACTAATTTTCAGAATAATAGAGATAAAACTGAACTTTCAAAAGCGATAATCTCTCATTGACGATGTTACAAACCTCGAGAAATCTTGACGTGATGTGCAGAATAGTGACAAGGAAATTGATTATAAAGCGGACATAATGGAATTGCTTTTTGGCGGGGTAAATGTGGGATAAAAACTATGATGAATATTAAAAAAGAAAAATCTATGATGAAGTAAAAGTTATATAATTTAATTAAAATTATTTTAGTTTGAGAACAATTATTAAAATAAAATGTTTTGGGAATTTAATTCGAAATTAGGGTCCATACTAAGAGAATATTTTAGAAAATAATTTTCAAATAAATCATATAAATAAAATTTTGAGGGACATAGTTCAAGCAAAAATTTTCGACAAAATATTTTGGAGGGAATTTTTCATTGTTCCAACTATATATTGTCATTGGGAGAGAGATCATTTGAATCATTCAAAATTTCTTGTTTCAGTGTTATGGATTCCTCTGATACTGAAGTTTCGTTTTATGAAGCATCAACATCTTCGTCACATAACAAATACATTCATATTGAGATACGTAGTGACAAAATGAAAGAAGAAGATTTTAAAATGAATAGAGATTCTAAGTATCCACTTATTCCTAATCCTATGGAACATGAGAAAAACAATGATGAATGGAAAAATGAAGAATTTTGAAAAAAATAGAGACTCAAAATTTCCACTTACTCCTAATCCCAAGGGATTTGAGAGAAATAGTGATGAATGATAGGATGTAAAATTTTCACTGGATGGAGAGTCACATTTTCCACTTACTCCTAATCCTAAGGACTATGAGAGCAATAGTGATTAATGGTCGGATGAGAAATTTTCAGTTGATAGAGAATCACATTTTCCACATAGACCTAACCCTAAAGACTATGAGAGAAATAGTGATGAATGGGAGGATGAAAAATTTTAACTGGATAGAGAGTCACATTTGCCACTTACTCCTAATCCTAAGGATTATGAGAGCAATAGTGATGAATGGTAGGATGAAAAAAATTCATTAAATAAAGTGTCACATTTTACAGTTACTCCTAACCTTATGGAATTTGAGAGCAGTGGTGATGAAGGGAAGGATGAATAATTTCCAATAAATCGAGAGTATCAATTTCCATTTACTCCTAATCATATGGAATATGGGAGCAACAATGAAAAAGGTTGGGATGAATAATTTCCAATAAATCGAGATTCACAATTTCCACATACTCCTAATCCTATGGACTATGAGAGTGATAGTGATGAAGGGAAAGATAAAGATGGTGAATAATATCATCTAATTCAGTATTTCAAAATCACGGGTGATGGTATTGAAAATTTTCATGCCGTTGAAGATGGTAATGAATATTTTTCAAAGAATGTTGGTGGTGAATTTCCTAACTATATTGAAAATGATCATAGTAAGAATAGTATTACTCCTAATGATCATGGAAATGATTCTTCGGAGAATGATGAAATGATAGAGATGTTGCCAACAAATATTTTTTCTAGGAGTGTGAGTATACCTTTTCATATCAATCCAAGATGTTCTAGTTATACAAGGGGTAGAGTAGTATATCTCATGAGAAGAAGTTCTATAAATGAGCTCATTTCAGGTGACTGTTGTAAAAATTATTGCTTGAAACATATAGATTTCAAATTTGCTTTAGAGAAAAGGAAGAACTATTTGTCAATGAATAAAACCATGTAGAATTCATATTTAGTGGAGTGCATGCAATCTACACTGGAAGTTTATGATTATCTTATTGGTTCTTTATTGCTTTGTAGAAAGGCTTTCAAAATGATTTATTCAATTGCAATTTTTTGTCTATCAAGAATCCAAGATAATTTGGAAAATGATCCTACATATTATTCAAAAGTTTGTCACAAATGGGAGTTTGGGCCACTAGCAAACGCTGTAATGTCATGGCTGCAAGAATTCTTTTCAAAGCATGGAGAGTGTATTCCAAATCTAGATACAATACATATTCCAGATAATTTCTCAAGACGCGAAATCCACAACTTATACAAGTAATATGCAGAAGGTGTTGAAGGAAGTGGTCATTTTATTACATATCAATATTTAGTGCAGATATGGAGGAGATAATTCAACAATATTCGTATTCCTAAGAAGACGAGGATGGGGGTTTGCAGTACCTGTGCTTCTCTAAAATAAAAAAGGGATAAATGTCAAGGAGCAAAAAGAGGTAAGCATTCATTAACGTATTATTTTAAATTGTATAGTGATCAACTATGAAAATTTATTGATTCATATGTTTATTTTATGTTATATGTAGATTCCATTTTTAAATCCCTTCAAGAGCATTACAAACAACAAACAAGTGAAATGAAAAAGTTGTACAAGCATGAAAAGAAGTGTCATGATAATCCAAATAAATATTTGGGTTTGATAAGTGATGGTATGGACCAGAAGAAAACACTTCTACCGCATTTTGTTCGCACACCCAAAAATTTGCAGGAGGAAAACTTTATTCAGTTTCACGTCGTCAGTCGTATCGTCTTTAATGGGAAAGGGTCGCCAAGAATTTACTTCACAACTCCAAATATTCATAATGATGGAAATATGAAAATAGCCATAAATCATGATGTGATTTCTCATTGGGGTGGTAATCTTCCTCAAATTTTGTATCTACAGATAGACAACACTTGTCGTGAAGACATAAATAAGATTGCTTTTAGATATCTAAACATGCTTGTTGAATTGAAAATTTTTCATAAGGTGGAGGTTGGTTTCCTTCTTGTTGGGCACACTCATGACCATATTGAGTAGATGTTCAGTCATTTTTCAGTAACATTGAGGAGGAATAATGTTGGGATCTTGCCATCATTAATTGAATGTATTAAGAAATCATATATGCCAGAGCCTATTTTTCATGTATTAGAAGAAAATATTGACATGCGAAGCTTTATTCTCGGATCACATGGAGAAGAGAAATGCATTGAACAACTTAATGACAATAGCTTCCAACATCAATTTCGTATCAAAAAATTTGATGGGGAAACACCTATATGGGGCAAGAAATATTCAAAAACTGCAGAATGGGTGCCATCATCAGGTTTTGAATTTTTGAAGTTCATTCCAGATCATCCAATATTTGCATCAAATATTTTTTTTTTACAATCAGTTGGTGAAGTTCATAATGCATGAAGGCAAAAGAGAGAGATATATTATTCTAAACGTCTGCAAGAAATTGAAAAAACCATTAGTATATATGAGTACTTTGATGTTCCTGATTCAGTTTGGTGGGAGTCATTTTTCAATGATTAGAATGATATCCTTTCAAGAGCATAAAATGAAGATATGTTTTTTAAAACTCCATTTATTTGGCCAAAAAATGTGTCACATGAACAGGAGGAAACAACCATTCTTGAACAACAACAAGAACAAAGTATTATTAATTCTACACAGGTGGAGGAAAGAGAAACGTATATTGGCTCTAGAAGATCTCGTGCACAAATTGAAGCCATGGAATACCTTTATAGGGGTTCTGTATAGGATATTAAGGAGGGTTCCATGATCGCAATCCTAGCACATGAAGGTCCACATGGTTGTCCACTATGGGTTGCCAAGGTTATGAAGGCGATTACAAAAAATGATGATGTTACACATGTTGAAGTACATTGGTATGCCATAAACACACAACCATTCAATGGTGTGTACAAGCTAGAGATGGTAGTTGGTAAAAAAATTGGTGGAAAGAGAAAAATAAAGGGTAGAAATATGATTCTCGCCGCAAAAGCCTCTCAAAATTGGAGGGAGTTGACATACTTGTTTATGAATTCAATTTAACAAAGAGAGGAACTCTTCACTCTAGGATGATAGATATTCTTAAGAGGTTTCTACCACAAGAAATAGCGTTGAGATGGCATTATGCTGAACCTAGTCATAGATCTAGAAGAATTTTGAAACCTCAAGTGGGGGGCATGCATGTTGACTCAGATGGGGCACTAGTTGATGAAAGAGAAGAATATGAAACATCTTCATCTGCATCTAGTCATTCATCAGAAGATCTGAATTCTAATGGTATGCAAGAAAATATCAGTGATTTTGAATAATTGTGTAATACAATTGATATAAATGATGTTTGTACTGAGCAATTAAAATGATATTTTAACTTCCCTATGATATTACATGAAGTTATGAGTGATTTTTTATGTTTTTTGGATTATATGTTTTAATTATGATGAATTCATTTGTCTAAAATATTCACAATGCAACTATAACTTGGAGAAATAATTATGTTTCATTGGGTTATTTTAGTCACATAAAGTTTTCATAATATCATGGTTGAAATATGTTGAAAAGTTAATAGTTTTTAATTCTATGGGTGAAAATTTGTGAAATATAGTTTATCTTTAACATTATCGTTGAAAACAATTATAATTTTAGGGGTTGTTAGTGTCATGATATTATATATTAAATGACATGTATACAATTTATTAGAATTTATAGTGTGTTTAAAATATCATTATTTTATATTTAACGTCATTACTAAAAATATGTTGAAATTGTACCCGAAAAATAAAAATATTATTCTAGCACCAACCATTTTGTGTTTTTTCCATTTATTTGGCAGATAAAAATTGGTTTTACTTCCATTTTTTAAAAAAAGTTGCAAACTAACTTTGAAAAAAAATAAAACCTCATTCTCAAATACACACTTTTCGTTTTTGGGTTGTTTTTCATGATTTTTGGGTGGTTTTTTTTTGCTAGATTCCCCGTTTTTAGTTTATATTTCTCGTCTCAAAGTTTACATTGTTTGTTGGGAATGGAGGCGTGAGGCTGCCAACTTTTGAACTCTAGAATAACTATATATAGACTCAAAAATGTCATCGAAATGATCATCTTCATGTACAAAAGGCCTAATTTTAACTTGAGTAGTAAAATTATTAGCAACTTTAATTGGGTTATATTGTCTGTTTGGAATTGTGAATAGCTTCAAACATTCAATCTGACCGATCTATATAACATCATGCCTGTAATCATCTATACCAAAAACACCACAATTAATAAAAAAGGAAGGCCATGATGCATTCTTAGCGTCCTTCAGAAACCTCATAAGCCCATTTCCAACAGTCTGGTATGAAACTTCTCTTGCGAGAAGCTTGTCAGAAACATACAAGTGTAGAATGTGCAGTCGAGCTAAGCTCCCAAATAGTCTGGCATAGGTGAACATATCTTCACCAAAATATTTTCCTATAGAAGAAAAATCATCTTGGGCCTCTTTTGACAGTCTAGGGGCTTTCTCATTAAAAACAAATTGAAACGGAGGGAGAATAGCTCCATGGATATTTTTTTCTAAATGGCTTTCAATATTAGATTCCCATAACATAATATGAAATACATGAATAGGTACAGGGTACTAGGTAGTCCATTTCCATCCCATGGCTGAAAAATCCGAAGTAAAACACATAACGCCCATAATATATGCACACATATAAAACGGGGGGGGGTGGATTTTGGAGTAAATGGAGTGTTTTTTCCTATACTCCAAAATTTGAGTGAAAATATTATTAGACAAAATGTTTCCCCAACCGATAACATAGGAGTCTGCAACTTCTTCCATAAGAGGAATCCATTCTACTAAATATCGAGTAGTGTCAGGTTGACCAAAAATCCTAGACATCATCACAGAGACATATTAGTAGGTACTTGCAAGAGAGTCAATAGAGTACATACCCTTTTCATCATTCTTGTGCTTATTGGGGTTGCTTCTCCATTGCTTGATTGGTGTTGACTTGATCTCGTTCACTTTTGCGAACTGTGCAAAAAATTCTTTATCATAGACCTTTTCAGGGTCTGGTATATGGTACAATAGCTTCAAGTCTTCAGCTTTGAAGGAAAATATCATCGTTTCTCTGCTCGTTAGAAATGATCAGTGCCCAATGTTGAGATCATCAATGATCCTTCTTACCATATCAGTGTTAGGTATGATTTTAGGCCGCGCAACAATTTGATGGAAGAATGAAGTAGCTACTTCTTGAATTGTAGCTTTTGAGGTATCAGGAGCATCTGTCGTTGACTTTATTTGAATTTTGTGAGGTTATTCATCCTAAAGCAACTTTTACATGGATTCCCATGACAACGATCCACTTTTTGGCCCACATTAAGTATTTGTAAACAAAAGAAGCATATTTTTTCTCTCATTTATAGCATGTGTAGGGTTTACAGGGGCCATATGCTTCTTAGATTTCATAAGAGGTTTGGACATCTCCAGAGAATTTTTCTTATTTGGGCTTGCCTGCAAATAAATGACAAAAGATAAGCGGAAAGAGTGAACTTTTGATTTTACAAATGCACAAGTTTCATAGCGATAAAAACATTTAAACAAATGATACTTGACACGCTAGGGAAGATATGAACTCAATTCCTCTTACAGTAAAATCATTGTGGAGGCATGGGTGACAAAATCATTAAGTTATGGAATTAATGGTTGATATGGATTAATGTGCCCATATAATCATTTCCGCATTAATACCGGATATGTTGCGTCACAACATTGCTCATGTGTAAATCTTCATTTAATATTGATCAACTTAGTTTTTTTTCCGATTACAATTTTGCAATCACAATATTGGAGAAAATAGATGGAGTGTGAAGTGTTTGATTTGGCAAAAGTGCGATGAGCTATTTTTGATGGACTATATTGCATCGGTGAACATGGTAGGGGGGAGAAAAGTGATTATATTTTCCAGAATGCGATGTGATAGAGTATATCGCATCGAGGAAATATGTAAGGTGACAATAAGACCGTTGGGTTTAAAGTTGCGAAATGATAAATGCGATTTGCAATGGTCTACATGGTGGAAGTGTGTCTCGAAGGCTATCCTTATAAATTTTTTCTTTAAAAATTCATTTTCCCTTTATAAAAGTGTTTTTTCTTATACATATCAAATTGTAATATGTTTTAAGTGAGCTTTTAGGACTCATATGTGCTTCATTGCGATATTGCAAAAGCGATAATGCGATCTTTCTCCACTTAAGTTCCTTTTAGGACCAAATATTAAGTTTTTATCCCTTTTTATTCCTATTTGTATCTAATGAAACATTCTAAAAGTTTTATTTACCTTAACTCTAAAAATTTAGAAGTCCCTATTATTTTCTAAAGTAATTATTGCTAAAAAATAATGGAGATTGTTAATTAGCACAACACCTTCAGTAAATTACAATGAACTTCAACGTCCATGGCATTGATTGCATATCGACGTGCAATGAACTAAACAAATATCTCAATAAAGCCTTTTTCTTTGTCTTTGTAGGTTAGCCTGTTTAATCCCTATTTTTTTAGTTAATTTTATTCTAAAAGCACTTTTTTCATAAAATTGTGAAGCTTTCATACATATTTTTAAAATGAAGCTTGGAAATTCCACACACAGTTAGCATTTTCTATGTTATTAAGAAATAAATTCCAATGGGTGAGGCATAGGATCCATCGGTGCCTCTTGTGCAGCAAAAATCTATCAATGCCTTAAACTGCACTTTTGCGTCTGTTAATGATTATGGGAAAAAGAAAGTAGAGAGGCCCACCTTATTTTTGATGCCTCACTGCCCAACTGGTGTCATTAACAATGTGTTGTTAGCGAACTAGATGCCTAGAAATTTCAATAAGAATATCATATTGTGCAAAAAATTTAAAGGTTTCAAGAAAGATATTTATCAATGTCTGTATCTTGTTGCAATGAAAAAATTACCGGCCATTCTTCATAGTTAGAATGTGCTGCATTAAATTCCCTTTCCAAAGCCAGAAACATGTGAACCATCACCTCGCTATCCATATGGGCTACATAGAGTGACATTTTCTGGAAAAAAAAGGATAGTACTGTGATTATTTTTTTTTCTTTTTTCTTTCACTGTTATCATTTGTGAAACCTACCGTTATACCATTCATTTAGTTCTATGTATGCCTACCATCAATAGCATACATGGAATTATAACTTTCAGTGATATGTATCTAACAAATTTTGCGTGCAGTGTTGCACTAAATTGGGCAGTTGGGTAGCTCTCCACGGGAGACCGGTATGAAGCAGTTAGCTATTTTTTGTCAAATGAAATCTAAATAATAATGATCAAAATATATTGGAAGTAGATGAAACAAATTTAACAAATGAAATACTGATTGTTTCTCTTGCCATTTTGTAACCTACGGTTGCAAGATTATTGGTTTACCGAAAGGAAACGAGTTACGAAACGATGAAATGCTGGGTATAGTGAATTTACTTTTGAATTATTTGTTTGCATTTGTTTGGTATAATTATCCATTTAGTTCCAATATTCTTGGTAACTAATTTCGTCCATTTTTTAGCCAAACAACATTACAATTTACAATTCGATCAACTAGCCACCAAAATATCTTTCACGCTTTTAATCCAAGAGTCTTCTCCTCCATCAAATGACCAGATGTATGATATTTGAATCCTTTGCTACCTGTATAAAATTTTGACTAATATAAATCTAGGATTAAGTGGGCATACTACTTAAATCTTACAATTCTAAATTTGGAAATGAAGTTCCCACTAGCGGTAGAAATGTTCACAATAAAAAAAATGGAAATAACAACATCACTAATAAAATATCAATATTTTACTATAACTATCTATAAAACCTTAAAATATTGATTGTTGTTTATAAATCAAAATGATATAGTTTTACATTATTCATAGTTATTAGATTTAAAAAATAATAATAGCAAATAAGTTCATTAGAGAAATATAGCTAACAATTTTTTTTTTTATAATTTTGAAATGAAATATAATATACGTAACATTTTTATACTTTTCAAAAGAGAAAAAAACTATTATAGAAGTATCACCCACAATATCTGAATACTTAGTCGGCTTCTTCGTGGTACGTCATTCCTTTTGATTAAAATAACTATAAAATCCAGATTATTTTTTATTTACAACAAACATGTAGGTGAAACACCGCAAGACTATGTGGTTGAATGATTGAAAATTTTTCATCAAAAAATAAATGACAAGGAAAAAATATTTATAAGAGACTAATCATTATTGCAATAATCATAAGCATATACAAATATATATTTGAAAATATTATTTATTATTTTTTTATAATTATTTCAATATATATTTGAAAATTTAATTTATTAGTTTTTGATAACTATTTCAAAAATAGGTGATTTCATTTTAATTTAAATGTTTTGTGCATACCATTCTTCTTTTAATTAAGTTAAATTTTTTTGTCAATTACTTTACTATCATCCACTACAATTCAAACAGTTTTATACATGTTAACACTTAAATTATTTTGTCAACTACTCTACTATCATCCACTACAATTCAAACAGTTTTATACATCTTAACACTTAAGTAGATGGATTATAACTCTTTTACAATGAAAAAAATAAACATTTTCATATTTTTTTCCCTGTATTTTAGGTATGTATTTTCAAAATGTACTCAATAAAAGAAATATAATAGAAAATCAAAATCATGAAATTATATTTCATCTTAAATTATTGTATTCATTATCATCTAATATTAAAAAAAAAAAAATTACGAAAACAAAATTTAGTTTAAAGTAATATTAAGAAAATGAAATTCAATCGAAAGAAATTCTCAATTCAATATCTTCCACATACACTTTTCAAACCTACAAAGTCTCTAAATTACACTCTTATTTATTTTGATGCATAATATCCAATTTCTTTTTTTCTTGTATTTTAGGTATGTATTTTTTTCTGTAAGCTCGGTAGGACTGCATCATCATGTCAAAATACATCACCCCGATCAACTCAGAGAATTGAGCCAGTGACTTCACATGAAGGAGTACCTTAATATTGAAATCGATCATCATCTACCAAAAACTCCATAGACATGTATTTTTAAAATTTATTCAATAAGAAAAATATAATAGAAAAGAAAAATCATAAAATTATATTTCATCTTAAATTATTATATTCATCATCATCTAATATTCATAAATAAATAATTACAAAAACAAAATTTTATGATCGTAAAAGAAACTCTCAATTTATGATCCTCGACATCAACCTTTCAAACCTACGAAGCCCTTACACTCTTATTTATTTTGACGTAGAATATCGAGTTTGTAATTTGATAAATATTTCAATATATATTTGAAAATATAATTTACTGTTTTTTTATAACTATTTCAAAATCTTGTGAGGATTCATCGTTTTTCATTTTAATTTAGATGTTTTATGCAAATCATTCTTCTTTTAATTAAGATAAATTATTTCTTGACTACTTTACAATCATCCAATACAGTCTAATATATATATATATATATATATATTCTCTATTTTATAGAAAATAAAAATCATAAAATTATATTTCATATTATATTATTATATTTATTATTATCTAATATTCATAAAAAAATAACTACGAAAACAAAATTTAGTTTAAGGTAAGATTAAGAAAATATAATTTAATTAAAAGCAATTCTCAATTTAGGATCCTCGACGTCCACTTTTAAAACCTACGAAGCCCCTAAACAACACTCGTATTTATTTTGATGCAAAATATCCAATTTGGTAGAATTTAATCCCTAGGGTTCATATTCGTAAGTACAATACTATTCATAGGGTTTATAATATGAATCTTTGGGTTTAATATAAATTGATTGGGTTTATAATCATGGTCAACCATGGTCCAATTTGATATTGTTACACATATTTTCTCAATATGAAAATCAACCAATGTCACATTATGATAATGATTTTATGAATATGAAAATAAGCCAATGTCGCATTATGCAATGGTTATCTGAATATGAAAATCAACCATGGTCAACCATTTTCGAACATCGCATTGTGACAAAAATTCTCTCAATATGGAAATAAACCCTGGCTAACCATAGTAAATCATGGTAAACCATGGTCAACAACCATCATGATGGAAACATTGCTATAAAGATTGTCTCTTGGTCCAATGTCACATTGGGACAAACATGGTCATCCATGGTCAACCATGGCCACCTATTGTCCAACATCGCATTGTGACAAATTTTCTCCTGATATGAAAATCAATCATGGTCAACCGTACTCCACCATTGTGACAAATATTGTGTCAATATGTAAATCTACCATGTTCAACCATGATCAACCATGTCTATTTTAAGCGTTTATAATATTTATCTTAGGGTCTTTATACCTTCGGTTTATAATATTTATCCCTTGGGTTAGTATTATTCCCTTGGGTTTATAATCCCTTTGGTTTTTATTTTTAATCCCTTGGGTTTATTATCCCCATGGGTTTACAATATTTACCTTAGGGTTTATATACCTTGGGTTTATAATATTAATCCCCTGGGATTAATATTGTTCCCTTTAGTTTATAATATCTTTGGATTTAAGAATTAATCCATTAGGTTTATAATATCAATCCCTTGGGTACAATGTTATTCATATGGTTTATAATATTAATATTTGGCTTTATATAAATCCATTGGGCTTATAACTATGCTCAACCATGGTCTAATGTTACATTGTCACAAATATTTTCTCAATATGAAAATAACCAATGCCGCATTATGATAATGATTGTCTCAATATGAAAATAAACCATGGTAAACCATGTTCGAGTATCACATTTTGATGATTATTGTCTCGATATGGAAATAAACGTTGGTCAACCATGGCTACTCATGGTCAACCATAGTCAATAAGCATGGTCACATTGTGACAAATTTTGTATCTTGGTGTAATGGCAAATTGTGACAACGATGGTAATCTATGTTTAGCCATGGTCCAATGTCACATTGTGACGAAGATTGTCTCAATATGAAAATTAACCATGGTTATCCATGGCCAACCATTGTCCAACATCGCATTGTGGCAATTTTTTTCTCGATATGAAAATCAACCATGGTTAGCTGTAGTCCAACGTCACATTGTGACAAAGGTTGTGTCAATATGATAATCAACCATGGTCAACCATGGTCAAATTTGGATTTACGATATTTATTGATTGGGTTTAATATTATAACCTTGGGTTTATAATCCCTTGTTTTTATTATTTTTAATCGCTTGGGTTTATAATATTAATCTTAGGGTTTATCTACGTTGGGTTTATAACAATCTCTTGGTCCAACATGACATTGTGACCACCATGGTAATCTATGTTTAACCATGGTTGAAAGTCGCATTGTGACAAACACTATCTAAATATGAAAATACACCATGGTCAACCACGGACAACCATTTTCCAACATCGCGTTCTGATAAATGTTGTAACAATATGAAAAAAAACATGGTCAACCACATTCCAACGTCACATTGTCATAAAGATTGTGTCGATATGAAAATCAACCATGGTCAACTTTATGTTTATGATATTTATATATTGTGTCTACTTTTATACCCTTGGGTTTATAATCCCTTAGATTTTTAGATTTCATCCCTTGCGGTTTTTATTCCCTTTGGTTTATAATTCCTTGGGGTTTTAGAATCAAGTCCTTGGATTTATAATACCCCTTGGGTTTATCAATATATAGGTTCATATTCCTAGGGTTTAATATCATTCATAAGGTTTGAAATATTAATCCCCTGGGTTTATAATATCAATCCCTTGGGTGTAATATTATTCATAGAGTTTATAATTATAATATTTGAGTTTAATATAAATCCACTGGGTTTATAATCATGGTAAACCATGGTCCAACGCCACATTGTGACAAGTATTTTCGTAATATGAAAGTCAAAAAATGTCGCATTGTGACAATGATTGTCTCAATATGAAAATCAACCATTGTAAACCATGTTCAAATGTAAAATTGTGAAAAATATTGTCTCTATATGGAAATCAATCATGGTCAACGATGGTCAGTAACCACGATCACATTGTGACAAAGGTTGTCGCTTGGTCCAACGTCACATTATGACAATCATGGTCATCCATGGGCAACCTTTGTGGCAATGTCACATTGTGATACATGTTGTCTCAATATGAAATTCAACCATGGCCAACCATTTCCCAATGTCGCATTATGACAAATGTTGTCTGAATATGAAAATCAGCCATGGTCGACCATACTCCAACATCGCATTATGAAAAAAATTGTGTAAATATGAAAATCAATCGTGGTTAAGCATGGTCAACAATGTTTATTTTATGTTTTAAATTATTTATCTGAATGTTTATATACCTTGGGTTTATAATATTTATCTCTTGGGTTTTTTATTTTAATCCCTTGGGTTTATTATTCCCTTGTGTTTATAATATCAATCCCTTGAGTTTATAATATTTAGTTTGAATCCATTGGGTTTATAATATTTATCTTAGATTTTATATACATTGAGTTTATAATAATCTCTTGGTCTAACATCACATTGTGATAACCATGGTCATATATGGTCAACCACGGTCCAAAGTCACACTATGAAAAAGACTGTATCAATATGAAAATCAACTACGATCAACCATGGCCGACTATTGTCCAAAATCGGATTTTGAAAAATGTTGTATCAATACGAAAATCAACCATTTTCAACTATATTCCAACATCACATTGTGACAAATATTGTGTCAATATGAAAATCAACCATGGTCAATCATGGTAAGCTTTAGGTTTATGATATTTATCCATTGGGTTTAATGATGATGATGATGATGGTTAATGTCCACTGAGACCAATATTTGGTCTATCAGACCTAAATAAACGAATTATTTAGTTTGATTTAAGATTTTATTCCTATGCTCAAAAAGCTTGGAGAGAAGCCTCTCAAGCTCACTATAATTTTGACATCTTAAAAGGCTAGGAAGGTCAGTATTGCAACAAAGATTATGAAATTGAGATCTAATGTGGTTCTACATGGGGCACTCTAAGAGGAAGTGATTTTCACCCTTGATGTTCATATTCTCACAGAGATGGCAGATTATTTCCATCCATGGTGTTTTAGGAACTATCCAATGACCCGTTTCACTATGGAGCTCATGAGAATTCGTTCTAATCTTGGCTATGTTAATTTTCTTCTTGCAGATAGTTAAAATAGAGAGATACTTTTGATCTTCTAGGGTGGGGTTTATGACCTCCTCATAATATCTTAATTTTCTTTTAGTTGTTATATCTTTCTCACACCACATTTTTTCTTTGAAATTAGAAGTAACAATTTGTTAATGTTAATATTTTTTTGCAAAGAAACATTGTCGTCAATCTCCCAATGGTTTAACCAGGCCCTGGTGTATTTATATCAACCTCATTTGAGCCTTATCTGGTTTTGGCTAGAATTTAAAGCTAGCTTAGGAAGTATATGGTCTCCTATGCTATTGAGGTTGTGCTTGTACAACAGAAGCCTAGTCATAGCTAGGCTCTCGATAGGGGAAATACCCGCTTCTATAAGGAGAATATGATAGGGTGTATTGCTTTTAATTTTGATGTCATATGTTATAAAACACTTATGGATTTGCTCAATATTTCTCCAAGATTCTCTAGATATGTTGTAACCCCAAACCTCACATTCATATAAGATAACAGGAGTGACTAAATTTTCAAAGAGGAACTTCTTTCTATCCCACGTTATCAGGTTTTCTATTTTACAATTATTTTCAAGACCAAAATAAGCTTTCCACCCCCCATTAATATTTTTCTCAATGCTATAGTTCGAGTTGAGCTTGTGATGAATATCAATTCCTAGGTACTTATAAGAAGACAGTTCCTCCAAGTTACTATTGTCATACATAAAATTAGTGTAAGTGTCCTTCTTGGATTTGATAATCATAAATTATTTTTTGTCAGTGCTAACAATCATACCCATGATAGAGTAGAAATCCTTAAGAAGTATAAGTTTCTTATCAAGATCAGATGGGAAACTTGCGAGAAGAACAATATCGTCAACATAGAGAAGAAGGATGATGGCTATCCTAGTTAGATCATGCCAGCACAACCTGCTTCCTCTAAACAACCTTCTAGCTTGTCGATGTAAATTCCAAATAGGGTAAGGGAGACGGGGAATCCTTTTTTAACTCTGATATTACACTTAATATCTTTCGACTACCCCTCATTGCTCTTTAACTTGGCAATTACATTCTCGTATAACCTTATAGAATCCACTCTTAGCACGAAAAGAACATTTAGCTCTTCTATTCTATTCCGTAGGTTGTTTCTAGGAACTGTATTGAAATCATTTCTAATGTCCACAAAGCAGCAGAAGAGATTAGATTTATCATTGCGCCATTCCTCCACAATGACCCTAAGCATAATGAGGTGGTCCTTTTTTGAGTGCTTCCTTCTAAAACCTGCTTGGTCTTTAGCCCGATTACCTTCACTTTCAAGCCATATGCTTAACTTATTTTCGAAAATAATACCATATAACTTGGCTAAGAGACGGTTGATCATAATGTTCCAGTAATTAGAGGGGTTATTTGTATCCGCACTTTTAAAAATAGGGATAATAAGGCTCTGAGTCCATCATTTAGGGAACCTTTGATTGAAAAGCTTGTGGATGTGGGGGATGAGGACAAGACCTCCAATTTTTAATATTTATGCCTAGTACCCTTCAATGTCTTTAGCATTCCCATTTTCCAGGCATGTAACCCCCAAATCAATGTCTTCTAATGAAAAAACTTCTTTCGTTGTGAGCATGGTTTCAAAGTTATCCCTGACATTTGGATATTCATAAAGCTTTTTAATATAGGAATTCCAATTTTCTAAAGAAATTTTATTATTATATTTAGTTTTCCTAGTTAGAATCTACCCTTGGGTTTATAATCCCTTGGGTTTTCAGTTTTAATCCCTCGGGTTTATTATCCCTCCAGTTTATAATATTTATCTTAAGATTTATATACATTGGGTTTATAATAATAATCGCTTGGGTTTAATATTATTCCCTTTCATTTGTGAATCTAAGGGTTCGTATTCCTAGGGTTTAATATTATTCATAAGGTTTACAATATTAATCCCTTGATTTTATAATATCACTCCCTTGGGTATAATATTATTCTTAGGGTTTATAATATTAATCTTTGAGTTTAAGATAAATCCATTGGTTTTATAACCATGGTCAACCATGGTCCAAATTCATATTCGGAAAAATATTTTCTCAATATAAAGAGCAACCAATGTCACATTGTGAAAATCATTGTCTGAGTATGAAAATCAACCATGGTCAACCACGTTTGAAAATCACATTGTGATAAACATTGTCTCAATATGGAAAACAACCCTGGTCAACCATGGTCAATCATTGTAAACCATGGTCAATAACCATGGCCACATTATGACAAAGATTCTCTCTTATTCCAACATCACATTGGGACAACGATGGCCATCTATGGTCAACCACGGTCAAGCATCGCATTGAGACAAATATTGTCTCAATAAGAAGATCAACCCTGGTCAACCATGACCAACCATTGTCGAACATCGCATTATGACAAATTTTGTCCCAATTTGGAAATCATGGTCAACCATAGTCCAATGTCACTTTGTGACAAAGATTGTGTCAAGATGAAAATCAACCATGGTTAGCCATGGTCAACCATGCTTATTTTAAGGGTTTATAATATTTATCTTAGGTTATATATCTTGGTTTTATAATATTTATCCCATGGGTTAAATTATTCCCTTGCTTTTATCAATGTAAGGGTTCATATTCCTAGGGTATAGTATTATTCATAAGGTTTACAATATTAATTCTAGAGTTTAATATAAATCCCTTGGGTTTATAATCATAACATTCAATATAAATTATTCGGGTTTATAATACTTATCCCTTTGTTTTAATATCATTCCCTTGGGTTTAAAATCTATTGGGTTTATTATTCCCTTGGGTATAATATTCTTCATATGGTTTATAATAGTAATCTTTGGCTTTAAAATAAATTCATTCGGTTCATAATCATGGTCAACCATGGTCCAACATCACATTATCACACATATTTTCTCAATATGAAAATCAACCAATGTTGCATTATGATAATGATTGTCTCAATATGAAAATCAACCATGGTCAACCATGTTCGAACATCGCATTGTAACAAATATTGTCTCTATATTGAAATCAACCACAATATCGCATTTATAATATTATGATTTAAAAATAAAAATATAATATTATGAATTAAGATTGGATTTAGTGTTAAATTTATAAACCCAATATTATAAACCCTAACATGTAAAAATTATATTATAAATCTTTTATTTTACACACCCAATATTATAAACTCAATATTAAAATTTAAAATATTATACCAAACCAATAACCTATTTTAATAATATTAATAATGTGACCGAATTAGCAAGAACAAAATTTTTTTTGTTTGAAAATGTCAAAAGTATCAGAAATAGAAAAACAAATATTATTTTTAATATTAAAAAACGATATTCACAAGTTATAATAACATTAAATTGAAAAAATAAAAAACATTATAAATAAATAATATTATATATTAAATAATGAAATAATATTATAGATGAATATAAAAAATTAGTCTTAAGATCATTAAATTATATTATTAAACATTTATCAAAAAAATATTTTAATTAAAAATCAAACTAAAATAATATAATGTGTACTTGGATATTTTATTTATGTACCAAAATAATAGTCAGGTAATTAGATAAAATTATATAATGTAACAGATGCCAAAATAATAGTCACCTAATCCGATAAAGATAAAGTTCTATCCATTTAGATCAGAGAACCTCACATAATTGAGAAAGAAACTGTCAACCAATGACAATGACAATCCCAATCAAATCCCACACACGAAGCTATAAAAGGGTAGCACCTGATAATTCCATACACCTTATATGTTTGAAGCTTCCCGCACCATCTAATTACCCAAATTTCGTTCCAAACCATGTCTAACGAAGAAGCTGATGCATTTGGTGTCAGTGTTAACAATCTGAACATTCACGCAGAGCAACGGTAATCACAACAGAAGAATCGCTTTATCATTTTGGAATCTGTATGTTTGAGAATTCTCTGAAATTATGATCTGTTTTGTAAGAATAATATGAAAATGTAAATTTCTTTGCTGTGTCGTAGAATTATATGGTTAAAGTGTAACAGAGACTATAAATTACATGGGAGTAGCCCATGATTTTGAAGTCTGGTTTTTATAAGGTTATGGAAAGTTAGATCTGTGAAAATGAACGAGAATCCCGTAAAAAACAATTATTTGTGGGAAGGATTTGATCAGCTTTGCAGTGCTGGTTGGATAGAGATTGGGGACAACAGCACAATGGAAACCTACAATGATGAGTTTCAGCAAAGAGACAATTCCGGGAAGTGCAGATCAACCGTTCGTTTGTTGTCTATTCCTATTCCTAATAAGAATATTAAGAATGCTACAAGTTTTTGGTTTGTGGAAAAATATGATAAGGTTATGATCTGCTGATAACATTAATGAAAATTTAAGGTTCTACGTACAATAATATTATGGGTATGATAATAAAATCTGGTCACCGAAAATAGTTGCGCTGTGATCAGCAACAGTGTAGAGTTTTTTTTGTTCGTTTCGTTGGTTTGAAGTATCGAATAATTACTTACTTTTCCTAAAAGTAGTTCTAAATTATATTTTGAAATTAAAATTATACTAGCAATTGCACCACATGTTGCAAAGGAAACCCCATAAGGCAAGAGCATAGGAAAGAGTAACATAGAAGATAGAAGAATTTTTTTTTTTGCAATTTTAGTCATTCACTAGAGTTTCTCTTAGGAAAACTTTGAACTTAAAAATCCATTTCCAAAACTTTGAACTTAAAAATCCATTTCCAAAACATTGAGGTGATTCATGTCAAAACCTTAAAATAATAATAATTTGAGACCAATAAATGCATTCTTGGAATGAAAATCACAAAACAAGATGCATTATTTTGTAGAAAAAAAATTATTCATTTCCAAAATACTCAGAGGTGAAAACCTTGCAAATAATAACTAATGGTGACCAATAAATGCATTCTTGGAATGGAAATCACAAAAAATATGTATTATTTTGTAGAAAACATCTATTTAGAGTATTCAAGTGTGTAAATAGCATCTATGTTTGTTATTAAGAAAAAAAGATAAATAGATACCACTGATCACCAATATTCTACATGGTATCCAATGACCTTGTTTGAAAATTTACAGGCTAAATAACATCTATGTTTGTTATTAAGAAAAGAAGAGAAATACATAGCGTGGATCACGGATATTCTACACATGCTATTCAATGACCTTGTTTGAAAATTACAGTCTGGATTAGTATTTTCCCATAATAAAGCCATATAAATACCAAAAAAACAAACAAATATCTAATCTCCCATGCAACTAATTGCCATGAATTTAAAATCACTTGGTAATTTGTCTTCAATTTTGAATTGGGATATGTAACCTTTCACTTTTTTAAAAACGAATTTGAAATATTTTAAATATCACCCGGATTACTTCTTAAAAAACAAATTTGAAATCTTTAAATATTACCCCGATACCTTATAAAATCATGGAAATAAACTGAGATATGCCTAAAAATTGCTCAACTCCATGATGGTTTGCAAATATTCAACCAACCACAACATAAATGCAAATACCAAGAAATCCATACATAGGGTGGTTTTCATCCCTAGCATTAAGAAAATAATATAAGTTTCTATACCATTGAGCTAGAGTGTTTTTTGAAACTCCTCAACCATTGAGTGACATAGTTTTTTCATTACAAGTGGCTTTTATAACTGACATTGAACATCAACATTTTGGCTCCTTATTTGTAAAAAATACGTAAATACCTAATATTGTTACCATATTCACCATTGGACGAGTTAGTGCAACTTAGAGCATATTTTATATGAATGAAAACCAAGACATGTCATTCAACATCAACGCTTTGGCTCTCTTTTTCTATGAAGTTAAAAAAGAAACCCAAACCTTGTTTTATATCAATGAAAGCTAAGACATGCATGAATTCCTATTTGCAAGATTTTGATTTCCTTTTATGTTGTATTTTGTTTTATTTTGCTTATCGTAATTTTTCCAGATATATTTTTATAGTGTAATTTGGGTTAAATTTGTTTTTGGTTATGGTAAATATTTGATACTATTCAATAAATGGTAAGTTTGGGAATTATTCTAATAAAGACAATATTGTAAGATTGAAATAAGTAAGATTCTTAAAGGCATCCAATAGTTTCTTTAAGGTAGTAAGTTCTTTAATTTTCTCTGCTCTCTCCTGATTATAATCTTATAATCGTTGAAGTTGAAATGTAACAAATATTAATCTTTTCATTATTTTCGCATTCTTTCATGAACATGATTTCTCAGCTTGTAGGATCCTTTAGACATAGATTAGTATAATATTCCCTGTGTGAAAGTTTCGAGTTTTGATATAGTGATGCATTGTGATGCTCTGAGGGCACATCCTGCAAACAAAGATTGTTTGATACGGTCTCTGCGAGGTCCTTCTTGAGTCTTTTCGAAGAGATGGAGAATCTTGTCCTGTGAAGAGAAAGCACAAATAGTATGATGGTTAGCCATAGAGCAACTTTACAAAGTAGGGAAGTCAAGCTGATGACCGCATTCCCTTTGGTTTCAGTCTTCTCAGACACCGACGCACCGTTACACTGGAATTTTCATTGAGCTCTATCTAAATATCAAAAGAGACGCAGTAAAATGATAACCAAACAAAATCAGTTTTAAGATATATTCCACCTCTACCAACCATTTATATATATATAAATGCACCAAATATAATTCATAAATACAAAAACATTAATGTTATCAGGATAAAGTTATAAAATACAACAAATGCACTTCACCAGATCCAAGAAATTTCCTGAAGTCCGAAGGTAAAACCCAGTTGGAAGCCCTCGTTACCCTAGCTATCTCAACGAACGATGGCTCTTTCACCAATGAACGAGAATTTACATACCGTTGGACAAAACATCAGAACTCATAACAATGGTTACTTGCCCTAGCCATTTCTCATCTTATCGCTAACATATTTATTCCCACTCTACTCCAGAAAAGTAAGGGTTTCAAAGGCCAAAAGAACATCCCCATCTCCTTCTCGACACCCACTCTATTTAACATCCATGGCTGCTAGGATCTAAAAATTTGGTGCAGTAGGCTTCAAACAACAATACCAACTCTGAAACTATATGTGAAGCAATGAGTTTTATTAGGGCCCATGAAAACCTTTGGAGGCACAGGAAATTTGGAGATCTTGTTGCGGAATCTTTCTCCCAAACCACACACCTGCCTTTATCGCAAAGTCGATGGTATTCACCACCGTCTGGCTGCCACACGTGGCGCCTGCGAACTGAGGTTCTCCAGAAGTAAGGTAAGAGCTCAGGCAGTCTGCCAGAGATTGTAATGCAATACTTGTGATATTTGCAGCAGCTATCCAATCCATCGCAAGGAGCTTTTTCATGGCAGCCCGTGTAGAAAACTCTGCATTATCGCCTGTACCTTAGAATCGGGGCTTCTGCAATTTTTATGAAAATAAAAATTAAGGATAAAGAAAATCAGGTTGAAAATGAAAGAAACGCTGATCCACAAATCTAAATGTATCTCTAATAAACAAACCCACAAAAGAAAACCCAAGATACTTAAAAATATTAACACTAAATTGTTAAACTATTCCCTTAAACACCAATAATCACACCTCAATCCCTTTGCCTAACATCACCAATCACACTTAAACAAAATCCAGTATTCCATGCCACATTTTAATTTCCAACAAATCAAAATTAAAGATAACGAGATAGACCTATGCAGAATTTAGATTCGCATGCATTGCTATAGTCCTCCTGCACTCCACTAACAACAACAGTATTGGAATCAATTCACTGACATTCTACAGATAATAAATGGCTTGGCATGAACTAAGCAATTTATGTCACAGATCTGGTGATGGTGAAATTAGAATATTTTTTGAAGTACTGAATTTTAATTACCAAAAGTGAAGTGTCAGAAGAGTAGAGAACAGACTCGAGAACAGACTCCAGTAGAAGAAGGCAGAGCACTAAATCCAATAGACTTCCAATGGTGGCCATGGATCCCCAACTGATCTGAATGCCAATGCAAAATTATCCTTCTATGTATCAATAGAATGGCGTACACACCTCCTGTTTTTCTTGCATTTTTCATTGAGCGCTATCTGGATATCAAAAGAGACGCAGAAGTTAGTTAGTTAGTTAGGTTGGAGGAGGTATTGAATCTAATGGTCAAAAACATTTCAATCGTCTAACATTTTATCCAATGGCCCAAACAATGACAGAGTAGCAGCTAGGAAAGTTGTTTTCAAATAATAACGCCTTACGGCGTAATAATTTATAAATTTGAGATTTTCAAGATTTTTTGGCATGATAAGTGGAAGATGAAAAATATTTTTCTTAGACTGCCTAATTTTTACTCACATTTGCTCTTAATTTAGTACTATCGGCCATATTTCCAATTTTCTTGACCTATTAAACCAATCTATCTATAATGATCTTTGAACACTTATTTCTCTTCTTTTTCACAATAGAAAGAAAATTTTGAAGAACGAAATTTAAATTATTTCTCCTCTCTTAAGATCTGATAAACTGCATTGGTCTAACCATCCCTCACACATATATAATTTTAATAATTATAAATAGCTTGATTTTAATTGTTTTCTAAATAATAGGTTAGATTTGTATTTAGTAGATTATTAGTAAATATTTTAAACCTTTTGCTATATGATCTCAAACTCTTGAACAAATATTTTATCGTGACTTGTAAATTAAAAAATAAATATTTCTATAATATTTCTTTGTTCTCCTTGGTATTAATTTTATTATATTTCAAAATTATATTTTTATTGTAATATTAAAGGGAAGTTATAATATTTTATATTATGGATAAATTATTTTTACTTTTAATCATATTATAAATTATTTTAATATTGCAACCATAATTAATATTTATAGTATTAAGCAGAATATTTTTTTATAATATTTTAATAATATAATTAATATTTTTACAATCTTTATTTTTATAATTTTTTATTCAGACTTTAAAATATAAATTGATTTTTAAAATATCTTTAAAATTATAAAAAATACTACAATTTTTATTGTTTTATTTCTTATATAAAAAGACAAAAACCTTATTGCTTTCAAAAAGGTTTTTTTTTTTTAATATTTAATATTATTATAAGAAAAAAAATGCCCTCATCTTAAACCATTTATATTATCAATATTTGATTACATTTATATTATCCATATTTGATTACAGTTTTTTTCCGTTTTAATAATGAAACTATAAAATAATATATTGTTTTTAAATTATAAATGAACCGTAGAATGGGTATATATATAAAACTTTTAATTAAAAGCTAGTTACGGTTTTATTGTTAATAAAAAATTATCAAATGGGATATGGCCTTTAAATTTGAGCTAGTCATATTGTTTTTTAATTTGAAGTTTTTATTATAGGAATATATTTTAATCTGATTTTATTTTCAACGTTATACGATATATTTTCATTTCACTATTTTTTTTTTATTATAAATAATATATATTTTTTTAATTGAAAGATAATTTTAGCTTTAATGATTGTTAAAATTTGTATTTTACTAATTTTAAAATAATTGTTTAATCTATATTTATAAATAATCATAAAATTGATATGATTTTTTTTTTTTTATGTTGAATAATAAATAACATTTTTAGTTTTAAATGATTATTACTATTTTTATTTTATTAATAATTTTCATTTCATTGGTATCAATTTTTTTTTTTTTAAATTTCATTTCAAAGTATAAAATTAATAAGATGTTTTTAATGACATTTTTTTCTTTGTTTAGCAATAGTATATTTTTATCATTTTCAATATATCACTTAGATGGGAGCAGGGAACTCATGACCTCACATCATGACTTCACATCAATAAGTTCTTTAAGAGAGCATCACATCACGGCCTATCCAAAATTTAGTAAATATTTGAATGACATTTTTAACTTTCATGATAATTGTCATCTTATTTTTATTTTTATTTTTGTAAATTTGGGAGTGTCTCTCTATTCATTCATATAAACAAAAACACGAAGTAACATCATGAGATTCAATGCTTGATAGCCTCAACCTACCAGAAGAAAACCAGATTTGTTGGGAGTGTCTCTCTAAATGCATTATAGAGTATATTATCTAGTATATCTTCTAACATACTATTAAAAAAAATAAATGCTATCCACCACTTTATGTTTCAACAAAAAACTAGATTTTTGTAATTACTCAGTGTCAGATCCTCTGCACTTGATTGAGGCATATTTACTTGATGCATTATTTGGAGTTGACTTTCGATCCGGCCAAGAGGCACATTCTCATGATGTACCTAAAGCTTTATTGTGTGAATGTCTCTCTGCATATCAACCAATATTTGGGTTACCTCCTACCTCTTGAACTGCTACAATGATATTTTCCATTAAACTCTTCATTCTCGAGTAGAGGTGGATTGTCCTCTTGTATTCCTAGTATCTGTCACCATTGGTGTCATTTCATCATCTGGAATGTCATCTTCAACTCTGGTTATGAGGTCTAGCTCCCAACCTCATATCAAGATTTTTACGTGAGATGGCATCCCCATAGCATAGGCATGCAGTGATTTTTCCATGGTTTCTTTACCAGATTTTTTTTCTTGCTTACTGGGTTCCACCTTTTCCATGCCTTTGTCTTTTCCTGTGTTGCCTTGACCTCTTTTCCCTGTGTTCCCTCTGCTTGACTGAGCTTTCATTATTTTCTTTTTTGATGAGTCTCCTAGCAATTGTATCTTCACCTCAATCCACACCAAGGTTCCCACAAGACATACAGAGACCAGAAAGTTAGAGCAGAAAGTTAAAAATGCTAAAAAGACCAAATATACCTTTGCCAGCTGAATAAAGTTCCTTCCCCCTTTACTGCTTTCAACTGGCACAATTCCCTTGCGAACATTCCTTCTGCCCAACCTTTTCTCCTTCAACCTGTAGCTGTCATCCCTAAATTTTCCTCACATCACCTGCCCCTTCTAACCGTACTAACTATATGCATCTTCATTCCGCACTGTGGCTCGCATCACTACGCCCTTACACCCCAATCGGAGGTAATTGTCATCTAATTTTTATTTTAAAACTTTAAATGAAAAAATTTGAAATTTTCGTGAAAACAAAAATTCAGGGACGTTATCATCTGGGTATAAGAGGCTGACAATACAACTAATAATGTTATTATAGTCATATTCAAACACATGACCTTTTTAAGCATCCATGTATAAATATTGATAACAGAAAAAAATCTTTGATCTTTGAATGCAGATTGGAGAGCAAGGTCGCAGTAATAACGGGCGGAGCATCTGGCATCGGAGAAGCCAGTGTTCGGCTCTTTACGAGGCACGGAACCAAAGTCATAATCGCAGACGGGGAAAAAGTTGGCCGAATCCCTTTCTCCTCCCGCAATTTTCTTGCACTGCGATGTGACCAACGAGCAAGACGTCGCCGCAGCTGTGGATTTGGCTGTAGAGAAGTACGGTCAACTGGATATCAGCTTTAACAACGCAGGAATACTAGCTCCACGAAAAATCGTAACAGAGTATGACCTGCAGCAATTCGATCGAGTGATAAAGGTAAACGTGGGAGGAGTGATGGCAGGCAATAAGCACGCGGCCCGCGTGGTGATACCGCGGAAGAAGGGCACCATAATCAACACTGCTAGCATTACAAGTGTTATAGGAGGCCTTTGTCCATAGTCCTACACCACCTCCAAGCATGCCGTGATAGGGCTGACGAGGAACGGCGCAGCCGAGCTGGGCCAATACGGGATCCGAGTCAACGCTCTGTCTCCTTATGGACTGCCCACTGATCTTACAGTTGGGTATTTCAAAAAGGAAGGCGATCCCTCCTTATTTTCGAAAGAAGTGGATGAGCCGGTTGTGGCCGACTTCTGCAGCAGAGTTGCCAACCTAGAGCGAACGGTTCTTTCAGCGCAGGATGTTGCAGAGGCAGCTCTGTACTTGGCGAGCGATGAGTCTAAATATGTGAGCGGCCATAACCTTGTGGTTAACGGAGGAATCAGTGTTGTTAATCACTCATGGGGAACCTACCGATGATAGCTGAATGATAGTATTTGTTAATGAAATTAGGTCAGAGTCGAGTCATAGTCCTACTATATAAATAATGTCGGTTCACCGCTGCTTCATTTCCTGGTTTTTGATTCCCTATGATATCGTTGTGGCTTCCGAATACTGTAGCCCTGCGATATAAATAATGGCGGTTCACCACTCCGTAACCCTACTGTATAAATAATTGCGGTTCGCAGCTGGTTCATTTTATAGTTTTGGTAAATGGCTAGTAACATGCCTAGACTCTAATCTTGATATTCAACAAAGTGGGCCTGCTCAGAAAAAAAAATATTCAACGAAGTGCTTTAATATTTAGGTCGATTTTATTCAGCAATGAGAGATTTCTTACTGGTCATGGTATGAGATCAATAATTTCTTTATTTTTGTCACTGTTGCACTGTTTTAGATTTTAGAAGTTATAAGTAGAACTTGTCGAAAGCATTTGTTGTTATATTGTATTTTTTAATATTCAAGAAAGTGCTATAATATTTTGTTAGATTTTATCGAGTAAGGGGAACTTTCTTAGTGGTGGTCATGGTATGAGAATTAAATTTTTTTATTTTTAATTTTCTTGGTTCATTATCGTCTTATTTTACATTTTAAAGTTTCAGTTAGAATTCCAGGAAACAAATTTTTGTTATATTGTATTTTTCTACTACTTAAAATTTATTTCTTAATTTTTTTAATAGATTGTGACAGCTGTATTTATGGTTTTTTTGTTTTTGTTTTTTTTTCTTTTTTCTTTTTGAATTGAACTAATTCTATTAAGTAAAAATATGGTACATGATGAGAATACAATCAAGAGAAACAAGAAAACGGCCAACCGAAAATGATAAACTATCAATCTCGGTTCGGAGAAGAGAAAATGAAACAAGCAAGGAGATACAACATGTGATTAGAGGGCTGGAAATAACCAACTTCTACCCAGCATGGGCAGAAGCCTCCACACGAAGTTTTTTCCCTTTCTTTTTGTTGACTTTAACCCATCCATTGAGTATGAGCTAGGATGATTTGAAGACTGAAGTTCTCCAAATGAGGGATTTCCTTGTTTGAATTGGAAGAGGAGGACTCATGAATGTGTTTCTGAGTGATTGTAGTATCTGGAGGATGCTCAGGTAGAGCGGTGGACAAGTCCTTCGACTGAAGAGCATGCTCCGATTCTGCATCACTCCCTTCATCTTCTGAACTCGAGGATTCAGAGTCAACAACTGGCGATGGGGTACAAGGAGTCCATATTTTGGATCTGGGATTTGTAGTGTTTTCATTTTTCTTTTTGCGGGGATAGTGGGGCAAGAGATCTGCAAATTCCCTGTTTGGTGACAATGGCGGCAACAGAAGGCAGTACTCTCGTAATCTAAGATTTGAGTCCAAACAAAGTCGCCTACCTTGATGTTGATTTGGCCGGGCAGGCCATTGCTTATGTTTAATTCCACACATAATTTGGCATATGTGTATAGACCTTGATTTTCCCTCTAATAATCTGCCATTAAAAAGCAGCCCAAGGCGTTTCCTATTCCTTTATAGACTGCAATATGCCATAGATGGGCTGGTAAGTTAGGAAGCCTGACCTAAAGAGGTGTCCTGGTGATGACTGTTGTAGTTGGGTCGAAATCTGGGAACCATGGGGTTAAGAAGAGCCCTGCTATTCCCAAAAACCAAGGACCTTCCTCTAAGGCCTGTTGATAATCTTTAGAGTGATCTAATAGTATTCTGAAGAAACCTTTTGAACAGAAGCTGACCTTGAAATTGTGTGTCCAGTTAGCGTAGATCCATTCATAGAGTTCCTTTTTACGTGGCCAGAGCCCATTAAATCTGCATATGATGGCTTTTTCTGAAATATTTTGAAGATATTTTGCGAGATTTGGATGGGAGAACTCAACGGAGGGAACATCCTCCAATTTGTCAACCAGAAAAGGCTAGGGATTGGGGGCTTCAATGGGTTTTGGGTTCTGAGAATGTACATCATCTTTTTATGAGAAAGTAGGAGTTGAAGATGACTGTCCTATTGTGCCTCATCTCAAACGAAGGGTTAAGACAATAGAATCATTTCTGTTAATGCTATAAGTAGAGAGGAGAAGAAGGTCTTCAAGTTTCTTACCTTGGTAAAGAAGTCTCTAGAGGATCGAAGGTATCCCTATACGACATTCCAGATTTAGCTTGAGATTTTGCACCAGGTCTGAAGAACAAACCCGTTGCAATAAGGTTTTTCTTGAGAGTTGCAAGATTTGGATCTGAAATGAGGCAGAGTAATTTCTAAGATCTTGGTCTGCGTAGCTGCTGTGGTTATGTATCAGAGGAGGAGCCGCCTCCATTTTTGCTTCAGCGTTGACGCAGCAAAGGGACCCATCCTCAGCTTGTTTCCCATTCTCCTTCGTGTAGCAGTGCGTGTCCATGAGAGCTGATGTTGGCTTGAAAGGGGTCGATGCGTAGCTTAACCTATGAGCGTGATGTGTCACAAGTCCAAGCGGAGGCTAGTCAGTGGCAGTAGAATGACAGTTGACTGCTGGAAAGCTGGTGTGATCACCATTGCAACTTTGGTCCATCAGCCTTCCTTTGGCAGAGCTGCACGTCCAAGTATTACCTACCCTTCTCCATTCACCCGCGCAACTACAGCAGGAGGGATCCCCAGCCTTGCCAATGAACTCCAAGATTTGATCATTTTCATTGCCGAGGAAGGGCACTGCTTCGCCCTTGCTATTATGTTCTCAATCTACTAGAGTCTGAAAAGCTACGGGCTCTACTCTCTGTCCATGGCGGCTGCTAGACCTGGGAACCCTAACACAGGCAGCAGTGGAAGCGAAGCTCATTTTTTCAGAAGAGGAATTCAAAAGAAACTTTATTCAAGTAGCTGCATTTATGGTTAACTTGTTAACTAATTTCTTAATTTCTTAATAGATTATGAAAGCTGCATTTATGGTTAACTTGTTAACTAGTTAAAAAAAATGATGATGCCTTTTAAATATTTTTTTTTTTTTTAACTCAGACAATTTTTATGTTGAGGGAAAAAGTAATCTTTCCATATTGTTATTATGAAATAATAAAATTATTTAAGTAAAAGGGCTGATTGTAATGTTGTTCCAAGAACTGAAAAGTGGTTGCGACAGTTGGAACAATTACCTACTCTTCTGGGGATAAGAGATTCATCCCAGTGATGAAGGGGGGTTTTGTTGATCGATGAAGAAAGGAAGAGTGGAGATTTTATTGCGCTGGTATAGATGACTGGAAAAACGCTCATTATTCCGGAAAGTTTCTAGCTTGAATCGACAGTGGTCCTGAGGTCATAGCAGAACAAGTCTACTTCCAACTTGAGCTTTTTAGTGGAAGCACGAGGGAAGAGCTAGACATCATTGCCGCTCTTAAGGTTGCAAGGAACCTTAGCTAGAGAACATATTTTTACAGATAAGTATTTATTCTTTCTTTTTATTCTGGATATTGAAGTAAAAAGTAAATCTCGGTATTGTAACGAGGGAAACAGAGATATAAAAATCTGAGTTTACTGTTAATAATTCTTTTGAAAATGAGGGTATGTAAATTATGTTGTAGCTTTTACATATTTTATTCTTATTTATGGTGTAAATAAAAACAGAAAACTGAACACAGCTGGGATCAAGATAGTTTTGGGTTCTTTTAGAAAAATTTATTTCCTCAGTCGGAACAAGATTGTCGGTTCTGGGTAACGGAAGAAACCCATAATACCTCGTATTTTCCTCTCTGACAATACTCAGAGAGTCTCATGGGTGGTCCGGTCACCTCATCCTACAAGAAAGTCGTAATAAGAGAACAAAAATATTCTACAAATGTTAAAATCAATAACGTTTCCAGAGGAGTAATTCTGAAGAAGGAAATAAATTGTAAATAAAAGAAAAGTAAACCAGCAACATGTACAGTAAATAATTAGAGTATTCATTCTTTCATAAGTTACCATAGGAAATCTAAAGCATGATTGATTATTAAATTAAATAAAAACAAAACAATGAACTTATATGCTGAATTTCTCTATGGAGCCATAATTCATGCATGTCGGAAAAAGAAACATTTGGTAACAAAAATTCTGTAGCAATGAAAATCTTATTTACTGTATGACAGGAGCTATTTGTAAATAATTTATTTTTCTATAGCAAGGAGAAATAAAGGACTGAAGATCTATAAGAAATAATTTCTTTTAAAAACAAATTACTAATGAAATAAGCTCAAAGAACAGTGGATAGTTCTTTGTAGGAGTTCAAGAATAGGAAGTAAGGAAATCACTTCAATGAAAGAAAAGTAAGAGCAAGCTTGCAAATCAACTTATAACTCAGAATATAAAATATGTTTAAAAAAAAAACTGGATAAGTAAATGTTATAAGTTCAGTGGAGCCTCATCGAGGAGAAGGCATAAAAAGTATGTATTACATTTTACATAGTGCGATTAATGAAGTATTACTCCTTAATGTAGATCTGAGAACCAAACAAAACACAAGCTTTACATTAAGTCTTCGACTCTGGCCGCAAGATGACTATCTAAAACTCGACTGCCTAAAAACCCTCTCAGAAGGAGGTGGTCTATCAACATTCAAAGAAGTCCAATAAACTTGTGTTCTCGAACCAATCTGTTAAACCTTTCACATAGATTTGACAGTTTTACAGAGCTATAAATGAGTTTCATACAAACTGGTAGAACTTGTAAAAGAAATCGATGTAGTTAATGGTGGACTGGGTATTTATCTCCAAGAGTGGTATTAATATTGGTACATCTCATTTTGTGGAGGGAACTCACCTGTCAACTACCAGAACACACATGCTAAACTCATGTAAGTAAAATTGTTGAGCACCGTGTTCTCAATAATGATATTAACCATAGACCTTGATTATAAAAAAATGTAGGAATGGGTTATGAGGAGAGTTACCGAGAGAGGGATATTCCCCATTTCTCTGGCTCTACAACCTGTAGATTTAAAAAAGAAAAGAGTTCTAAAGTAATAGCTATAGGATTCTTGCAGATGAAATTGCATTGAACGAGAATCAAACAATTGAGAGAAGGCATGCTAGCTTCTAGATCCGAGTTGTGTACTCAGACTGCCGAAGGAGAATTATAGGCATTTGAAATACAGTTCTACTCCAGTGGCTTGGCAAGATGTCAGCAGAAACCTCATCTTTATCATAGAGACAACCGCGGTGGGTGAATTTTTGTGACATAGCTTGAGAGTTCTGTGGGACTGCGTCTGATGAGGGGTAGAATGAACCTTCCCTCATAGCGAAACTCAACTCCAGAGTGAGGTAGAACTGAGGAGAAGAGTTCTCGCCATGTTGGAATAGAGAGAATGGCGGAGGAATCTAGGGTTAGCAGTGTTATCCCGATGAAAAATCCCGCCACAAGCCACAACCCTCGATCTGCCACTGATCCAACAGTACAGATAGACTCGGTTACCATCGAAAATTGTTGTCAGAGGTAGTGGTATCATAGTTGTCAATTGGAAATTTAATACTAAAGCTAACCGCCATAACTTCTTAAAAATGAAGTTAACTCCGCGCTCAAGGACATAGCTGGATGGAGGTGGGTGTTGTTATAACTTTACAAGTGTAACATCGACAACATGTTATATAAATTGATAATTCAATGCTATCCATTTTACATAGAAAAAACTAATTACAACCAAAGTAATGAAAGGTAGTATAAGGTTAAAGGTTTAGGAACCACAATAATAAATAAAGGGATAAGAATTTCAGTGATATATTTTACTCAAATACAACTTTTTAAATTAATAAGGGACGAATTTCATAAGCAACATAAAGTAGATTTCTCAGTTAAAGGTGGAATGAATTTTTATTTTTTATTTTTTTGTTTTGTGATCATGACAAGTGGTATCAGAGCAACGTTCATACGCTAGGACCCTAAGGGTAAAATAACGATAAATATGTGTGTATATTGATGCAAATAGAGTTTAGCAGCGTAGCAGGAAACATGATGAGAAGAGGAACCACACAGCAGCCCCCTCAGGACACTAGGGGACCCCAAGCTCAATCGGTGATGAACCCAGAAATGTGGGTTCAGTTAAGTGTCGAACAACACCGAAAAAATAGTAGGCTACTGGAAGAACAACAGCACCAAACCAGTTTCCTGTTGAATACAATACAACAACTACAGGAGGAAATGGTGCGTGTTCTAAAATATAATGAATGATTACTGCAAGACTAGGAAAATATATTAAAGAGCCTGTCAGATAAACAAAACCAAGAGGTGGAACATCCAAGTACTAACAGAGGCATGTAATAAGAAGATGAGCAACAAACGAGAAACAACACCACTGTCAGAGTGGAAAGAAGCACATCTCAGTGAAGCAAGAATACAAATTTCAATGAGGCATAATCTAGTAATTTGTCAGATCAACAAGAGATTAAGAAGCAAAAAGTAGAGCTTCAGGGGGAATTTCGGAAAATTAAACCACCAAAATTTCATGGTGAGGTTGAGAAGGTGGCAGAAGCATGGTTAATAAACATGAAAAACTATTTTCAGGTCTATGAATATAACAGTAACCTGAAGGCCAGATTAGCTACATATCAGCTAAGAGAAAAAACCACTCTGTGGTGGGAAGAAGTGAAGAATGTACGCAGCATTGAGGAACAAGATGTCACCTGGGAATCATTCCAACAATACAGTAAAGACAAGTATTTGCTAGAATGATTCTATGACGAAAAAGCTAAAGAATCTCATGATTTAAGGCTTGAGCAGATGACCATGGATGAATATATCACCAAATTCACCTCCCTGTTACAATATGTTCCATATCTTCGAGAGAAAAAGACTAACGTGAAGAGATTTATGAGCAACCTGCCAACACACATGAAGGAGTGAATAGAATTTGTAAACCCCTGAACCATGGATGAAGCCATTCGTAAAGCACCAATGTGTTATCAACAGTCCAAGGCAAAACGGGAGGTTTGAAAAAATTGGTAGCTAAAGAAAGGAAAGAAAAGTAACTCAAATTTAAAAGGCACCAAAAGAAATAAATTTAAGAATTCTGCAGGAAATTATATCAGTAAACAGTTTGACAGAAATCACCAGAGAACCAGATGGCCAATAGAAGGAAAGCCTACAAAAGCATCCAATAAGATTGATCAAGGGCAGGTGACCAAGCCACCTTTACAATGTTGGGGGTGTGGTGAAGCACACTACTACAAAAACTGTCCCCAATGAGCAAGAAATGATACAGTTGCAAACTTGCAGGAAGCTTCTACAATACGAAATGTGGTGTGAATCATCCCTCGTATCAACGCGGCATTGGAGGGCTGACAGGCAGATTATCAGCCAACAATGATTGAGCTGGAAGGTAAAATACTAACACAATTTGTTTCTATTTTGGTAGACCCAGGTGCATGTCTGAGCTATGTTTGTCCCAAAATAGTGAAACTGTGTAAATTGAAAGATCATAAATCTAAAAATTCGTGGCTGGTACAGCTAGCAACTGGAGCAAAATGAAAGGTAATTGCCAAAATTCCAAATTATATTTTGGAAATTTTAGAACAGCAGTTACAGGTAGATCTGAACATTATGCCATTAGGGTCCTATGATGTTTTTTTGGGCATGGATTGGCTATAAAAGCATTGGACCTTAGTGGAATGTAAGGAAAACATTATTTATTACGGAATTCATGATGGAACACGTAAAGAGATTCAGGGAATCAGGAAGCCACTACAGTGACATCCAATTACAGCATCTCAAATGAATAAATGTATAAGGAAGGGGTGCCAGTTATATTCTATTTAGGTGGGGTATGCAGATTCCAAGGAGAAATCTCCCATAATGGAAAATATACCTGTACTGAAAGAATTCTTGGATGTCTTTCCAGAAAATATTCTTGGGTTACCACCAAGGAGAGAGATTAGCTTCACCATAGATTTAATGCCACGACCTTTTCCCGTGTCAAGGGCTCCTTATAGAATGAGTGTGCCAAAATTAATAGAGCTGAAAATGTAGTTACAGGAACTACTGGATAAGGGCTACATTCGTCCAATTGTGTCCCCTTTGGGAGCACCAATACTGTTCATGAAGAAGAAGAATGGGACCATGTGAATGTGCATGGATTATAGGCATCTCAACAAGTCAATTGTCAAGAAAAAATACCCTTTACCAATGATTGATGATTTATTTGATCAAGTGAAGGGGGCCACGATGTTCTCCAAGATAGATTTTAGATCTGGATATCACCAGATTTGAATCAAGGATGAAGACATTTGCAAAACAACATTCTATACCAGATATAGACACTATGAATTTTTGGTGTTACCCTTTGGATTAACAAGTGCACCAGCAACCTTTATTAGGTTAATGAATGGAATCTTCCATCCTTTCTTGGATAATTCTGTACTTATATTTATAGATGATATTTTTATCTATTCTAAAAACCAGGAAGAGCATAAGGATCATTTGAGGATTGTGTTGGAAATGCTAAGGAAACACCAGTTGTATGCTAAGTTCATCAAATGTGATTTCTTCAAAACAGAAATCCAATATTTAGGCCATGTTATTTCATCAGAGGGAATTTTTGTTGATCCAGAAAAGATCAAAACAATCATGGAATGGCGGGTGGCCTAGAACGTGGCAAATATTAGATCCTTTATGGCATTATCTAGGTACTACAGAAGATTTATTGAATGATTTTCCAAAATTTCTTTTCCTATTAATTCTTTTCAGAGGAAAGGAAAAGTTTTCAAGTGGACTATTGAATGTCAAAACAGTTTTAAAATGCTGAAATAAATTTTGACCACTGCACCTATGTTAAGGGTAGCTGATCCCAACAAATAATTTGAAGTGTGTACATACACAAGTAAAGAAAGTTTTGGGGTAGTTCTATCTCAGTAAGGAAAAGTGATCGCATGTGTATTAAGAAAGTTGAAGGATGATGAAGAAAGGTATTCAATGTATGATCTGGAGTTAACAGTAGGGGTACATGTGCTCCAGGTATGGAGACACTACTTGTTGGGCAAGAAGTTTGTGTTAAAAATAGATCATAGCATCTTGACTAGTTACTTCAAGCAAGCAGATTTAAGCTCAAGACAAGCAAGCTAGAATGCCTTCCTAAGTGAGTTTGATATGGATATCCAGCTACGGGAAGGGAAAAGAAAACCAGGTAGCTGATTCTTTAAGAAGAAAACTACATGGTATATATGAGTTGTATTATAATCAACTAGAAAATAAATTTTTGGAACAAGTGAGGGAAGAAGCACAAAAAGATCTAGAATAACAATTTTATTGCCAATAGATGGAGGAAACCAGAAAGCAACGACGTACATCTAAGTATGGAATAAATGAAGATCAGATGCTAACTTTCCGAGGGAAAGTGTATGTGCCTAATCACATGGCTCTGAAAAAGATGATAATCGATGAATAACATCGCAGTAATTATGTAAGTCACCCAGGATACCAGAAAATGTTGAATGCAATAGGAAAGGTATATTTTTGGCCTAGTATGCATAAAAACATTACTCAGTATTGAAGTAAATGTTTGTAATGTCAACAAGTAAAGTTGGAGCATCAACATCCCACAGGATTGTTGCAACCCATACCAATACCTGAATGGAAGGGGGAGGTCATATCATTGGACTTCATTATAGGATTACCGCGAACAAAAAGGAAAAATGATTCCATCATGGTGGTCGTGGACAGATTGAGTAAATTTGCACATTTTATACCTGTGCAGTCTACTTACAAGATTGTACAGATAGCCGACATATTCATGAAGAAAATTTTTGGGCTACATGGAATTCCAAAGATAGTCATCTCAGATCGAGATGTAAAGATTACTTCTGCCTTGTGGAATACATTGTTCATGGGAGTGGGAACTTAGATAAAATTTAGCACAACTTATCATCCACAGTCCAACGAGCAAACAGAGCGAGTAAACCAGATGTTGGAAGATATGTTGCATATGTATGTAATGCATAAGCCAACAAAATGGGAAGACTATCTGCACCTTATCAGATTTTCTTACAACAATGGTTATCAGACGTCCTTGAAGATGAGTCCTTTTGAGGCCTTGTATGGGAGGCAGTGTCGCACACCCATAAATTGGAGTAGCCCTGAGACAAAATTAATGTTGGGACCCGAGACGCTTGCTGAAATGGAATTAGAAGTAAGGAAGATAAGACAAAACCTGAAGGTTGCACAAGATCGACATAAGAGCTATGCAGATAAAAAGAGATCTTATCGGGAATATAGAGTGGGAGATCATGTGTATGTGAGACTTAAATCTAAGAGGAGTACCTTACAGTGGACCTCTTGTGCCATGTTGGCTCCTAGGTTCTGTGGACCCTTCCAAATTTTGGAAAGGGTAGGACATGTGGCCTATCGGCTAGCTTTACCTAGTTGCATATGCATACACAATGTGTTCCACGTGTTCCTTTTGAAGCATTATGTACATGATTCAAGGCATGTAATACATTGGAAAAATATACAGGTAGGATATAATTAAAAAAATCCTAACTTGAAAGATGATTTATTTATGGGAACATGACATGACACTTTGTTGCTAAGAGGTAGAACCAGACAACGAGTTCCTGGTTGAGTTGCAACACATACTTGACCAAAGGGAAATCATGCTCCGCAAACGAGTCATCACCCAGGCTAAAGTGCAATGGAAACACTTTGTCCCGGATGAGGCTACCTGGGAGGATGAAAATTTTGTGCAGGAGTCTTACCCAAATATGTTTTTTGAGGTAGAGTGAAGCAATGAAGATGGTGTTACTTCTAGGGGGGGAAGTTGTGATAGCTGCATTTAAGGTTAACTAGTTATTAACTAGTTAAAAAAAAATGATGATGACTTTTAAATATTGTTTTTTTTTAACTGATACAATTGTTATGTTGAGGGAAAACGTCATCTTTCCATGTTGTAATTATGGAATAATAAAATTAGTTAAGTAAATGGGCTGATGATAATGTTGTTCCAAGAACTGAAAATGAGTTGCGACAGTTGGAACAATTACCTGTTCCTCTGGGCATAAGAGATTCATCCTAGTGAGGAGGGGGGGTTCTGTTGATGGATGAAAAAAGGAAGAGGACATTTTCTTGAGCTGGTACATACGAGTGGAAAAACACTCAGTATACCTGAAGGTTTCTAGCTTGACTGGATAGTGGTCCTCACGTCATAGTAGAACAAGTCTACTGCCAACTTGACCTTTTTAGTGGAACCACAGAGGAGGAGCTAGACATCATTGCCGCTCTTAAGGTTGGGAGAAACCTCAGCCAGAGAACGTATTTTTACAGATAAGTATTTATTATTTCTTTTTATTCTGGATATTAAAGTAAACAGTAAATCTGGGTACTGTAATGAGGGAAACAGAGATATAAAAATATGAGTTTACATTAATTCTTTTGAAAATGAGGGTATACAAATGATGTTGCAGCTTTTACATATTTTATTCTAATTTATGGTTTATTAAATGTTAAAAAAAAAAACTGAACAGAGCTGGAATCAAGATAGTTCTGGGTTCTTTTAGAATAATTTATTTCCTTAGTCAGAAAAAGGCTGTCGATTATGGGTAATGGAAGAAACCCGGAATATCCCATCTTTTCCTCCCTGACTATACTTGGACAGGCTCATGGGTGGTCCGGTCACCTTATCCTACAAGATAGTAGTAATAAGAGAACAACAATATTCTACAAATTTTCAAAGTAATAACCTTGCCAGAGGAGTAATTCTGGAGAAGGAAATAAACTATACAAAAAAGAAAATTAAACCAACAACATGTATAGTAAATAATTAGATTATTCACTCTTTCAAAAGTTACCATAGGAAATCTAAAGCATGTCTGATTGTTAAATTAGGGAAAAACAAAACAATGAACTTATATGTTGAATTTCTCTACGGAGCCATAATTCATGCATGTCGGAAAAACAAACATTCAGTAACAAAAATTGTAGCATTGAAAAGCTTATTTATTGTATGACAGAAGATATTTGCAAATAATCTATTTCTCTACAGCAAGGAGAAACAAAAGACTCAAGATCTATAAGAACTATTTTCTTTTTAAAAAAAATTAGTAATGAAACAACCTCAAAGAACAATGGATAGTTCTTTGTAGGAGTTCAAGAATAGGAAGTAAGGAAACTGATTCAATGAGAGAAAAGTAAGAGCAAGCCTGCAAATCAACTTATAACTCAGAATATAAATTCTGTTTTAAAAAAAAACTGGAAAAGTAAATGCTATAAGTTCAATCCAGCCTCATCGAGGAGAAGGCATAAACAATATGTATTACATTTTACATAGTGAGATTAATGAAGTATTACTCCTTAATGATATCTAAGAACCAAACAAAACATAAAATTTACGTTAAGTGTTCAGCTTTGGCCGCAAGACGACTGTCTAAGACCCGACTGCCTAAAAACCCTCTCAGAAGGAGGTGGTCTTTCAAAATTCAAAGAAGTCGGATAAAGTTGTGTTCTGGAACCAATCTATTAAACCTTTCATAGAAATTTGATGGTTGTGCAAAGCTATAAATGAGTTTCATAAAATCTGGTAGTACCTATAAAAGAAATCGATGTCGTCAATGGAAAACTGGGGATTTATCTCCAAGAGGGGTATTAATATTGGTAAGTCTCGTTTTTTGGAGGGAACTCACCTGTCAACTGCCATAACACATGCAAAACTCATGTAAGTAAAATTTATGACCACCGTGTTGTCAATAATCATATTAACCGTAGACCTTGATTATAAAAAATGTAGGAATGGGTTATGAAGAGAGTTATCAAGAGAGGGAGCTTCTCCATTTCTACAGCTCTACAACCTGTAGATTTAAACAAGAAAAGAGTTCTAAAGTAATGGGTGTAGGATTCTTGCAGATGAAATTGCGTTGAACAAAAATCAAACAAGCTAGAGAAGGCACGCTACCTGCTAGATATGAGTTGTGTACTCCGACTGCCGAAGGATAATTCTGGGCATTTGGAATACAGATCTACTCCAGTGGCTTGGGAGGATGTTAGCAGAAAACTCATCTTTATCACGGAGAAAAATGTAGTGGGTGCATTTCTGTAACATAGATTGAGAGTTCTGTGGGACGGTGTCTGATGAGGGGTAGAATGACCCTTCCCTCACAGTGAAACACATCTCCGGAGTGAGGTAGAACAGAGGAGAAGAGTTCTCGGCATGTCAGAATAGAGCGAATGGTCGAGGAATCTAGGGTTAGTGGGGTTATCCCGATGAAAACTCCTGCCACAAGATAGAACCCTACATCTACCACTGATCTAATGGTGCAGATGGACTTGGGTACCATCAAGGACTGTTGTCAGAGGTAGTGGTGTCATAGCTGTCAACTGGAAATTTAATACCAAATCTTACTGCCATAACTTCTTAAATGTACAGTTAACTCCTTGTTTAAGGACATAACTAGATGGAGGTAGGTGTTGTTATAACTTTACAAGTGTAACGTCGACGACATGTTATATAAATTGATAATTCAATGCTATCCATTTTACACAGAAAAAAGTAATTACAAACGAAGTAATGAAAGGTAGTATAAGGTTAAAGGTTTAGGAACCATAATAGTAAATAATAGGAGAAGAATGTCAATGATATATTGTACTCAAATACAACTTCTTAAACTAATAATGGATGAATTTCATAAGTAGCATAAAGTACATTTCTCAGTTAAAGGTGGAAGCAAATTTTTATTTTTTATTTCTTTTTATTTTTTTGTGATCGTGACATAAATAAATGGATTTATTTATTTGAAAAATAATTAAATATTTTAATTTGCAGAGTTAATAATCAAATTTATAATTTAAATAAAATTTTATTAAATTTAAAAAAATATAATATAAAAAAGCCAAAATGTAAAACAAACACACTACTACTTTTATTTTATATTCTAACCTATTTTCACACTTTATATTTTTAAAATTATCAAAATAACTGTTACTATCTTAGATTTATTTTATTTTTATTAAAAATAAAATTAGCTTTGTAATAATTAAAAATTTAACCCATTTATATTATCTACTTGATATTGTAACCCTATGAGAAAAATATAAGCTAAATATTTCCTTTAATATGAACTTTTTATTTATTTTGAAATATATATATATATATATATATATATATATATATATATATATATATATATCAATCTCGCATGAAATTGTTTTTTACAGGATTTACTAACGTGTAACATTTTGAATTACCTCCCATATTCATTCAATTACCAATAGATAAACCTTCACTAGAACATAAAGTAATTTTTTTATAAAGGGATAATAAGTTACAAAATTATTAATTACTAATTGTGAATGGACATCATAAAAATGGCACAATAGGACACCACGCCATTAGGCACCAATATACCCTGGAAATCCAGTAGAGTGAAAACCTGCAAATGTTTAATTTTATTATTAAATGCTCATGAGGGTGTTCAACCCTCACTTAATGGTTTGTAAGGGAGTTTATCCCTTGGCTATTTTCATAAAATATTACATAGAAATATTATCTTAAAAACAACATGTTTGGCTAAAAGCTATTACAATATTCATTATATCATTTACCCACAAATCCTTAAAATGACAGTTTTGATCAATAGATCATCGTGTAGCTGGCATTCCTCAATCTGCGTGGATATTTATTTATTTACCTGCCACAATGTTAAACATAAAATATCCTTTGCATATGTGTAAAACTCAAAAACACTTGACACTCATAAAAAAATATATATATATTATTTTCCACACCACAAATGGTTACCATTCAACGTTGAACTTTCAACCATAATTTATAATATCTATTCCTATGCACCTTATAGTTTTTTTTTAAAACTTTGCATTATTTACTTTAAATCAAACCTTTTCCTAATTTCTAAGGATAACATTGTACGTGGATCTTTAAATTATTACTCCACAACGTATACATTTAATTTTCAACATCACTTCACTCTTCATCCATTTGCACTTTCCATCTGTCATTTACTTGTTACGAATCTACACCTGTAATATTTGCTTATTGAATATCTCGATTTTAGTTTTCGGCATTGGTTGAAGTAATATTGTGTCATTATGGTAATACAACTGTGAACATTACTTGAATTTTGCATTGGGGATTAAGGCACATATGTTCACCTGTCCACTGTCCAAACCCTCTCCCATTGACGGTGATGGTGAACTGGAGGAAACCTACGGGAATTCAAACCTCTTGTTCATCTCGCATTCCTCATTTGTTGCACTGAGCTGCCTCTATGGCTAAGTTTCTCATGCATAGTCCCGACCGACACCTCTAACTGTTGCTGCTGCTATGGGATGTGTAGGTAGACCTCAGTGCTATCTCTTGGATTTCTTGCAGTCGAAGAAGTTCCTGCTCAAATAATCAAGGCAATAAGATTTCTTCCTGCCAGGTTAACAAATTTCGTTTACTATTCTGCTCTCTAATATTATTTTACCATAAACTACTGATTTACCCTTTTTTTTGTTAAATACAAGTTTTTCAGTTGGAGGTTTATGGCTCTTTTGTTCCGGTCAGTCACTTAATAATGCAGGTATGAGTACTACGAGGAATCCCCATTTAGTTTTTATGTGAGACTTGGTATTACCCTCAATATTTTTACTAATTGGGGTCTATTTTAATTTTATTTTGGTTATGTTGCAGGTGTTTTTTAAACCAAAAATCCATTCTAATTCATGGAGACCCAAATCATTCTCCCTTGCTGGCTTACAAATCGATATGCTTCTTCTACAGGTATTTTTGATCTCATGGATATTCTGTACCCTCCAGGGTTGGCTTAGGAAGTCTTACTTCTGAGAGTTAATGAGAATACAATTTTATTTACAGATGTTTTTACTCTAATTGTAATTGACTTATGCGAGTAAAGGATTTAAGCATCATAGTATTTTTTTATAAATTTACAGGGAGGTTCTTCTCCGTCCTGAATGTTTTTCTTTAATAATAATAAAAAAATATCTTCAAAGTTACTCGAGTTTTGGCAGTTATATTTATGAGTTTTTTTGGGTTTGCTATTAAGCTCGTCGAACGAATATTTATACTGTTCTACAAGATTATACACAGTTACTCGCACTGTTCTAATGTCTATCTGACATTTGCATCGATACAATAGAATTTACAGTGTTTCTTTTACCAATTCACATGTATATTAGTTTGAATCTGGTTTTACGTCTATCAAAGCATATTCCTGTCAAAACAAACGTTTTATTGCATTCTTCCTTTCTGAATACTCGGTTTTGAAGCTAAATTGTTTTCTTACTATTATTCTATTAAAAAAAAATAGCTTACTCAAAGAAAATTGTTTAAAATGAAAAGATCAGTCTTCTTGGGGTTTCTACTTAATGAATAATTCATCGGTTTTTCATTTACTCAAGATATATGCTCCTTTGTAATCAAACAGAATTTGGTTTGATGTTTAACATACTGCTATGTTACCCAAACTGTTACTTTTATAATCTTTTCTCAATAAACATAGAGTTTATGTTTTTTTTTTTTTTTTGAATGGTGACTAGACCACCTTTATCTCTTTGTGTGTGTATATTCAAACTCATAGAGATGAAAATTCTCAGGTCGGGTCATTTCCAGAATGCAAGACCAACAGTCCTCTTGGTTCTTTCTTAGAAAACAAGAAAGAAACAAACGCTACAAAATTTAACATGCTTATGCACTTCTGCCCATTTCGCAGTTCCTTAGTATTTACAATAAAACAACTATCCCTTAAGCTTTATTCATTGTTGACACATATATGTACAAATGTTGTTTTTGATAACTTAAAATAAAAGAGGAAAAAATTATAGAACTTTTGCTACCTGTACTTTGAAATCTTTATTACAGAGTTGGTATAATTCATAACAACTTTGCCTTTTTGCAGTATATCTTCTCAATGTCTGTCTAAAGTTTTTATATAGTTTACTTCTCTATCTTAATGATACCTGTATAGCCACAGAACAACAATTTTCAAAATGAAATAGTTATAGAAACAGTTCAGTTACTTATATGAAATTCATAATTTACTGTTGTAGTCCTCCCAAACTTCAAGAGAAGTGATTACGTCCTCCTCCTGCCCCTGAGCTCTAGTCCTAGATGGTATGGGTTAACAGTGGAAATTTCTACTGTGACCTTAGGATTCTCAGTCCAGTCAGTGCCAGAAATTATTTTCATGATTTCTGAGTGTTTTCCACTGGTCTCTACCAGCTCTGGAAAATCCACACTCTCCTTCCCCTTAGAAAATAATCCCTACTCCTCACTGCGACCAGTATCTTATCCCTAGCGGAGCAGGTAACTATTTTGAACTGTCCCCAACCACTTTCCAATTCTTGGAAAAATTTACCATAAGCTTTTACTTTTATGAAGTTAACTCTCTTAACTAATTTATTATTCATAAATAATTACTAGTAAAAATAACTATTCAAACAAGTAATAGTAATTCCATTTTTTTTTCCTGAAACAATAATAAAAATTTTCTTTTAACTAGTTAACATCTAGTTATCCTTAATGAAGCTGTCACAACTTCTTCCCCTGGAATTAACACCGTCCGTGATGTTTTCACTCTAGCTCTGAAAACAGCTCTGGGTAAGCTTCCCACATGAATCCTTCATCCTCCCAATTAGCCTCATCCGGATCGAAGTGTTTCCATTGCACTTTAATCTGGGTGATGACTTTATTTCGGAGCATGATTTCCCTTCAGTCAAGTATGTATTGCGGCTCGACCAAGAACTCGCCATTCGGCTCTACCTGCAATAGTAAAATTTCTTGTCAGATTCTCATAAAGAAATCACATTTCAAGTTAGGATTTTTTTAATTCTATCCTACCTCTATATTTTTCCAATGAATTATGTGCTTTCAATAATGCACATAATGCTTCAACAGGGAAACATGAAACACATTTTTTACTCGAATCTGGTTGGGTAAAGCCAGCGGATAGGCCACAGGTCCTACCCTTTCCAAAATTTGGAAAGGTCCACTACAAGGTAGTCCTCTTGGGTTTGATCCTCACGTACACATGATATCCCACTTCGAATTCCAAATAAGACTTGTTTTTATCTTCATATATCTTCTACCGATCTTGTGCAGCCTTCAGATTTTGTCTTATCTTCTTTACTTCTAATTCCATTTTAGCAAGCATCTCGGGTCCCAACATTAATTTTGTCTCGAGGCTATTCCAATTTATGGGTGTGAGACACTGCCACCCATACAAGGCCTCAAAAGGACTTATCTTTAGGGACTCCTGATAACCATTGTTGTAAGAAAATCCAACAAGATGCAGATAGTCTTCCCATTTAGTTGGTTGCTGCATCACATACATGCGCAACATGTCTTCCAACACTTGGTTTACTCGCTCCGTTTGACCATTAGTATGGGGATGATAAGTTGTGCTAAAGTTAATATGAATTCCCAATCTTGTAAACAATGTATTCCATAATCAAAATGTAAAATTAACATCCTGCTCTGAGATAACTCTCTTTGGAATTCCACATAGCCCAAAAATTTCCTTCATGAATATGTCGGCTATCTGTACAGTCTTGTAAGTAGACTGCACAGGTATAAAATGTGTAGATTTACTCAATTTGTCTACTACCACCATGATAGAGTCATTTTGCCTTCTTGTTCATGGTAATCTTGTAATGAAGTCTAGGGATATGACCTCTCACTTCCATTCAGGTACTGGTATGGGCTGTAACAATCCTGCGGGGTGTTGATGCTCCAACTTTACCTACTGACAATCCAAACATTTACTTAAATACTCAACAATGTTTTTACGCATACCAGGACAGAAGTATACCTTTTTAATTGTATTCAACATTTTCTGGTATCCTGGGTGACTTGCGTAATTACTGCGATGGTACTCATTCATTATCAGCTCTTTTAGATCAACACGATTAGGCACATACACTTTACCTCTAAAAGTTAGCATCTGATGTTCATTTGTTCCATACTCATATGTACTTCCTTGCTTCTTGTTTTCTTCCATTTGTTGCCACAAAAATTGATATTCAGGATCTTTTTGTGCTTTTTCCGTCACTTGTTCCAAAAATTTACTTTCCAACTGATTATAATACAACACATATATACCATGTAGTTTTCTGCTTAAAGCATCGACTACCCGGTTTTATTTTCCCTTCACATGCTGAATATCCATATCAAACTCACTTAGGAAGGCATTCCATCTTGCATGTCTTGAGTTTAAATCTACTTGCTTGAAGTAACTAGTCAATCTGCTATGATCTGTCTTTAACACAAACTTTTTGCCCAGCAAGTCATGTCTTCATACCCGGAGCGCATGTACTACTGTTGTTAATTCCAGATCATATGCTAAATAAATTTTTTCATGATCCTTCAAATTTCTTGATTCATACGCCACCACTTTGCCTTCTTGAGATAGAACTTCTCCAACACCTTCTTTACTTGTGTTTGTACACACTTCAAATTATTTGTTTGGATTAACCTCCCTTAACATAGGTGAAGTGGTCAAAATTTGTTTCAGCTTTTCAATACTATTATGACATTCAATAGTCCACTTGAAAACTTTTCCTTTCCTTTGCAAGAAGAAATAGGGAAATAAATTCTAGAAAATCCTTCAATAAATATTCGGTGGTACCTAGTTAATCCCATAAAGGATCCAATGTCTGCCACATTCTATGGTACTTGCCATTCCATGATTTTTTATCTTGTGTAGATCAACAACAATTCCTTCTTCTAAATTAACATGGCCTAAATACTGGATTTCTGTTTTGAAGAAATCACATTTGCTGAACTTAGCATACAGCTGGTGTTTTTTTAGCATTTCTAGCACAATCCTAAAATGCTCCTTATTCTCTTCCTGGTTTTTAGAATAGATCAAAATAGCATCTATAAATATAAGTAAAAATTATCTAGGAAACGATGGAAGAAGGTTTTTGGTGTGTTTATTAACCCAAAGGGTAACACCACAAATTCATAGTGTCCATACCTAGTACAAAATGCTGTCTTGCAAATGTCTTCATCCTTGATTCGAATCTGGTGATATTCAGATCTTAAATCTACCTTGGAAAACACAGTGGCCCCCTTCACTTGATCAAACAGATAATCAATCCTTGGTAAAGGGTATTTTTTCTTGAATGTTAACTTTTTGAGTTGCTTATAATCCATGCACATTCGCATGGTCCCGTCCTTCTTCTTTATGAATAGTACTAGTCCTCCCCAAGGGGACACAATTCGACGAATGTAACCCTTATCTAGTAGTTCTAGTAACTACATTTTCAACTCAGTTAGTTCTGGCACACTTATTCTATAAGGATCCCTTGACACGAGAGAAGATCCTGGCATTAACTCTATGGTGAATTCAATGTCTCTCCTTGGTGGTAATCTAGGAATATTTTCTGTAAAGACATCCAGGAATTCTTGCACCACAGGTATATTTTCCATCATAGGCGATTTTTCCTTGGAATCTACATAGCCCACTTGAATAAAATCTAACTAGCATCCCTTTCTTATACATTTATTCATTTGGGATGCTGTAATTGGGTGTAACTATAATGGTTTCTTGATTCCTTGAATCTCTTTACGTGTTCCATCATTCATTCTGTAATAAATAATATTTTCCTTACATTCCACTAAGGTCCAATTCTTTTCTAGCCAATCCATGCCCAACAAAACATCACAGTACCCTAATGGTAGAATGTTCATTTCTACTTGTAATTGTTGTTCTGAAATTTCCAAAGTACAGTTTGGAAATTTGGTAGTTACCTTTCGTTTTTCTCTAGTGGCTAGCTGTACCAGCCATGAACTTTTAAATTTCTGTCCTTTCAATTTACACATTTCCACTATTTTGGGACTAACATATCTCAGAATTGCACCTAGGTCTACCAAAATAGAAACAGATTGAGTTAGTATTTTACCTTCTAGCACTATCATTGTTGGTTGATAACCTTCCTGTCGGTCCTTCAACACCGCATTGATATGAGGAATGTTTCATACCATATATCCTACTATAGAAGCTTCTTGCAAGGTTGCAACTGTGTCATTTCTTGCTCTCTGTGGACAGTTTTTGTAGTAGTATGCCTCACCACACCCCCAACACTATAGAGGTGGCTTGGTCACCTGCACTTGCTCAAGCTTACTGGATGCTTTTGTAGGCTTTTCTTCATCTAGCCATCTGATTCACTAGTGATTTCTGCCAAACTGTTTCTGACAAAAGTTCGTGCAGAATTCTTAAAGTTACTGCTTTTCACTCCTTTGAAGTTTGAGCTGCTTTTCTTTCCTTTTCTTGGCTGCCAAATTTTTCTAGCCTCTCCCTTAGTCTTGGACTATTGATAGCACATTCGTGCCTTATGTATGGCTTCATCCATGGTTCTGTGATTAGCAAACTCAATAGGCTCTTTCATATTGGTTGGCAGGTTTCACATAAATCTATGCACCTTAGCATTTTCCTCTTGAAGATATGGAACATATCATAACAGAGAGGTGAACTTAGTGATATATTCATCCATGGTCATCTATCTCAACTATAAATCATGAAATTATTTAGCTTTTTCATAATAGAATCATTTTGTCAAATACTTATCTTTAAAGTATTGTTGGAACAGTTCCCATTTCACATATTGTTCCTAAATGTTGCATACATTCTTTAATTATTACCACCATAGGATGGATTTCTCCCTTAGCTATTATATAGCTAATCTGGCCTTTCGGTTGTTGTTATATTCATACATCTAAAAATACAGGTTCATGTTCATTAACCATGCCTCTCCCACCTTCTCAGCCTCACCATAAAATGTTGGTGGTTTTATATTCCGAAATCCCCCCTGAAGCTCTACTTTCTACTTCTTAACCTCTTGTTGATCTAACAAATTTCCAGATTCTTCGTCATTGTATTTTATTCTTGCTTCGCTGGGATGGGCTTCTTTCCACTATGTTAGTGGTTTTGTGTATTGTTTGTTGCTCATCCTCTTCTTGCATGCCTCTGTCAGTACTTGGATGTTCCAATTATTGGTTTTGCTTGTCTAACAAGCTCTTTAATATATTTTCCTGCTCTTGCAGTAATCGTTTGTTGTATTTTTGAACACAGACCATTTCCTCTTGCAGTTGTTGTACTATGTTCAACAGGAAGCTGGTTTGGTGCTTCTGTTCCTCCAACAGTCTACTAGTTTGTCGGTGCTGATTGACACTTAACTAAACCCACATTTCTGGGTTCATGACTGGTTGAGCTTGGGGTTCCTTGGTGTCTTGGGGGGTTCATTGTGTTGTTCCCCTTCTCATGATGTTTCAGCTATGCTTCTAACTCCCCGTGCATCAGTTTTAACATAGCATGCACTGTTAGTTGACCCTTAGGGTCCCAACATATGAACATGGATCCGATACCACTTGTAACACTCAAGGACAGTTGACACTCATAAATATATATATATATATATATATATATATATATATATATATATTTTCCACACCAAAAATTTTTACCATTCAACGTTGAACTTGCAACCATAATTTATAATATCTATTCCTATGCACCTTATAGTTTTTTTTTAACACTTTGCATTATTTACTTTATCAAACCTTCTCCTAATGTCTAAGAATAACATTGTACGTGGATATTTAACTTATCACTCCACAACGTATACATTTAATTTTCAAAATCAGTTCACTCTTCCTGACATCCATTAGCGCTTTCCATCTGTCATTTACTTGTTACGAATTTACACCTGTACTCTTTGCTTATCGAATATCTCGATTTTATTTTCCGGCGGTGGTTGAAGTAATACTGAACCATTATGGTAATCCAGCTATGAACATTACTTGAATTTGGACTTGGGGATTAAGGCACAGATGTCAACTTTTCCGCTGTCCAAACCCTCTCCCATCGATGGTGATGGTGAACTCTAGGAAACCCGCGGAAAGTAAAACCTATTTTTCATCTCTCATTCCTCATTTGTCACATCAAGTTGCGGCTGCGGCTAAGATGCTCATGCACAATCCTGGCCGGCACCTCTAACTATTGTTGTTACTATAGAATGTGCAGGTAGACCTCGGTGCTATATCTTGGAGTTCTTGCAGCCTACGAAGTTCCTGCTCTAATAATCAATGCGGTAATATTTCTTCCTGCCAGGTTAACACATTTTGTTTACTGTTTTGCTCTTCAAAATAATTTTACCATAACCTACTTATTTACCCCTTTTTTTGTTAAATATGAGTTTTAAAGTTGGAGGTTTATGTTTCTTTTCTTTGGGTCAGTCACTTAATATCGCAGGTATGAGTGCTACACAGAATCCCCATTTAGTTTTTATGTGAGACTTGGTCTTACCCTCAAATTTTTTTTCTAATTGGGGTCTATTTTAATTTTCTTTTAGTTATGTTGTAGGTGCGTTTTTAACTGAAACTCCATTCTAATTCATGGAGGCCCAACTCATTCTCCATTTCCGGCTTACAAACAGATATGCTTCTTCTACAGGTATTTTCGATTTTATGGATCTTTTGTACCCTCTAGGGTTGGTTTAGGAAGTCTTACTTCCATGAGTTAATGACAATACAATTTTATTTACAGAGGGTTTTACTTCGATTGTAATATACTTATGTGAGTAAAGGCTTTAAGCCTCACTGTATTTTTTATAAATTTACAAGGAGGTTCTTCTCTGTCCTGAATGTTTTTATTTAATAATAATAATTAAAATATCTTCAGAGTTACTTGAGTTATGGTTGTCATATTTATGAGTTTTCTGTGGTTTTTTGTTAAGAACCCAATGAAGCTTTATACTATTCTACAGGATTATACACAGTTACTCGCACTGTTATAATGTCTATCTGACATTTCCTTCGATACAACATAATTTATAGTGTTTCTTTAACCAATTCACATGTATATTAGATTGAATCTAGTTTTATGCCTGTGAGAGCATATTCATATCAAAACAGAAGTTTTATTGCATTCTTCCTTTCTGAATAATCCGTTTTCATGCTAAATTGTTTTCTTACTATTCTTCTATTAAAAAAAATAGCTTACTCAATCATGGATTTAGAGTCTTAGTATTTTGATGTTAAAAGCGAATTGTTTAAAAAGAAAAGATCTGTCTTCTTGGGGTTTCTACTTAATGAATAATTCCTCAATTTTTCATTTACTCGAGGTATATTCTCCTGTGTAATCAAACAGGACTTGGTTTGATTTTTAACATACTGCTACGTTACGGTTTGATTTTTAACATACTGCTACGTTACCCAAACTATTACTTTTATAATATTTTCTACATAAACTTAGAGTTTATGTTTTTTTTTTACATTTGTTAGCTCTGAATGAACCACCTTTATCTCTTTGTCTGTGTATAGTCAAATTTAGAGAGACGACAAGTCTCGGGTTGGGTCTTTTCTAGAACCCAAGACCAACAGTCCTCTCGGTTCTTTCTTACAAAAGAAGAACGAAACACACACTACATAATTTAACAGGGTTATTCACTTCTTCCCATTTCGCAGTTCCTTGGTATTTACAATAAAATAACTATCACTTAAGCTTTATTCATTGTTAACACATATATGTACGAATGTTTATTTTGATAACTTAAAATAAAAAAGGAAGAAATTATAGAACTTATGCTACCTCTACCTTGCAATATTTATTACAAAGTTGGTATAACTCATAACAAGTCTTCCTTTTAGCAGTATATCTTCTCAATGTCTGTCTAAATTTTTTACACAGTTTTCCTCTCTATCTTAATGATACTTGTAAAACCACATAACAAAAATTCTTGAAATGAAATAGTTGCAGAAACAATTTAGTTACTTATCTTAAATTCTTAATTTATTGATGTGGTGCTCCCAACCTTCAAGAGAGGCGATTAAGTCCTCCTCTCTCCCCCAAGCTCTAGTCCTAGATGGTATGGGTTAACAGTGGAAATTTCTGCTCTGAACTCAGGACGCCTAGTCCAGTGAGTGCCATAAATTATTTTCAAGATTGTTGAGTGTTTTCCATTGGTCTCTACCAGCTCTGGAAAATCCACACTCTCCTTCCCCTTAGAATATAACCCCTACTCCTCGTTGGGATTAGTCTCTTATCCCTGGAGGATCAAGTAACTGTTTCCAACTGTCCCCAACCACTTTCCAATTCTTGGAAACATTTACCATCGGCTTTTACTTTTATGAATTTAACTCTCTTAACTGATTTATTATTCATAAATAATTACTAGTAAAAATAACTTTTCAAACAAATCATAGTAATTCTAGTTCTTTTTCCTGAAACAATAATAAAATTTGTGTTTTAACTAGTTAACAACTAGTTATCGTTAATGAAGCTGTCACAATAATTCACCATCATTCCCCACCATTGTTGTCGCCAACAAATTTTGATATCATGATTAGATAAAGTATTAATTAATCAGTAATCAACCATTGTTAGTGATCCTTCAACATCCATTCATTTTCATACATGAAATGTAAACAAATTATCATGACATGCTTCCTTTAGAAATCACCACACATGCCTTAATCATAAGCATATAACTATTAAAGCATGTCTATAAAAAAATACCACATTAAGTAATATTATCCTCTGACAAACACACATTCCTTTCCAAGAGGAAAACCACTACAACTATCCTTATTATTTTAAGGGAAACTAGCACACTATATAGGATTTTTCATGTAAATATGTAGAAATACATGTAGATATATAATAATTTCTCAAAATAAAGCTAACAATATCTTTCCTGCAAATGCGTAATGTTTCCAAAGGAAAGCTAGTATAAAAGATAATATTTTTGTGCATGAAATTGTTTGTTATTTCCAATAGCATATTTTACAAAGGAGAGTTATCTACAATGGCTATTGTACAAGAAAGTACATGACCTATTCCAAAGTAAAACTAACATTATAATTATTATTTCTTGCATTGAGATATATGTACTTATACAAAGTAGCGTTAACATATTCATTGCATGTAATTAGATGACTCTTTTCCAAACTAAAACATGATAATTATTCTTTTTGAATATATATATATATATATATATATATATATATTTCCAATAAATATATCATAATGACTTATTATTTTCATGAAATAACCATATAGATAAATGAGCAGAAAACAACACATTATTTTCCAAGAAGAGTAACACATTAGCTATCTTTTTTTATGTACATAACCACTTATTCTTTTCAAAATAACTATCATCATGGATCTTGTTTTGTGCACCTCTACATATATTTTTTTTCCCAAAATAAATAATAGTAGTTATTATTTCCATATGTCTTTATCAACAAATCTACACCAATAGTTGTTTTATCCATGCATAAAAAAATAAAAAATTCTTGCATTCATTTAAGGGAAACAACATGGGTAAACTATGTCTTCTAAGCACACAAATTCATGGGTTCTTCCCATGAAATTACTATATTTAAATTTTCTTTGTTAACAAACCACGAAAATTCTTTCAAGTTTCCATGCAATCTACTCAAGGGTTACCCTCACTAACTTATCTTCATTTTTCAGGAGCTCATTCAAATATTTTAAAGATTACTCTTGTTAAATCATTTTTTTTAAATAACTCATGCAATTATTTTGAAAGATTACTCTCTTAAAATTATCTTTGGTTTTCCACAATTATTGCAATATTTTTAATAAATCATACTTCTAGATGGGAAACAAGTATTTTTTCTTACAAACATACATTGATGTGCACAGTATCTATATTTCTTGCATGAAAACATATACTTATTTTACCAAAAGAAAGCTAACTTAATAGATATTATGCATACAAATATTAATTAAATGATATAGCTCTACCTAACTCATTGCAATTTTTTTATTAAAACAACATGGTTTATTTATCATGACTTCATGATCTTATACTTTAAGTGTTCTTATTTAGAATGTTACTTTCCTTTTTGCAAAATATCACTATCAAGAATACCTATTTCTAGGGAAAAAAATTATATGCAATCTCTTTTGCCTTCATTATTAACTTTTATTCGTGATATAATAATATAAATAACTAAAAAGGGGATAGTTACCTTCAAAATGAAGGATTTAATTTCCAAGAATACTCATAGGTAAAAATAATAAAATTTACCAATAGTCGTGAATAATTATAACTGCAAAAATATACAAGTTCTAGTTTCCATCACTTATCCATTATTCAAATTCATAAAAGAAAGACATAATCTCTATACCAACTTTTCGTTAATTAATGATTACTATTGAAAATCATGGTCATTTTTATGCAAGCACCCTAAGAATGGCTTGACAATGTATTAAGACCCCATGGAAATAACTCTATAATGCATGGCTAACAAATCCAACATAATCATGCTATTCACAACATTTTAAATCAAATGAAATACTTTTAACTAAAAATTATTTATGAAATTTCATGTGATATTTTAATCACAACACTTCTTCAAGTACTCACAGAGAGCCTAACTCTCTAATAATAAAAAATATTAATAACTACCCCAAGTGCATGTTGTCTTCGTCCCTGCTAAGACATTCACAAGATTAAAATTATAGTAAAGGAGCTTACAGTTTTACTAATTCCTTTATGATCACTAGGATCCTTTCATGAAAATATCTACATAAAATTCTTAAACTATCATATAAATATTTTTTTTTAACAGAAAACATAATTGATTGGTTAATGTTTTCTTCGATGAGAACCATAGTCACAAAAGGATGCTCCTCCAAACCAGTGGGAACTTGTTTCCACAATAAGATTGAGTAATTTTCACATATAGATAGTTTTGTAACAGAGACTATACCATGTCAAGTCTTGAATTCCACTCGCCAACGAGCTTAAAAATTCCAATGACCACATCGGGTCCAATACGATATTCCTCGTGTAGTATTCCAAAATGGAAATGACAAGAATATAGAACATAAACTATAAAATGTAGTGATACATCAACACATAAATATGAGAGAGGATAATATAGCCATTCTATTAAAAATTATAGTAACAAATGTATAAAATATCTTGCGGAAAAAGACACTCTAGTGAGGAAAAACAAGCCTCTAGAAACCCAGTACATAAAACATGAATAACAATTTCTATACAAGAATGCTAGAGGCTGAGACAATGTAGTTGGTGATAGGGTTTATTGATGCTATAAATGTAAACATATGGATCTGATGATATGGTGCTTAGAAAATGTTGGGATCAAATATCTAGGCTTTCTAGCACTATTCCAGGACAACCCAAAAGGGATTTCTAGAAATACTCAAAATGAAGAATATACAAAATATGGCCCTAGGGTTGAATAACACTCTCCAACTAGAACATTCGTGGGAGGTGGCTGATATGATATGATAATGGATGATATCCCTCCTCCAAAATGTTCCATATGAAAGGTTTTATCACCTCACTGGAAAACAGGGTCAAGAACTTGGGTACTCGACCTCCCACTGCAACTACACTGCAAAATAACATAGTTTTTGGAGGAGAATACATTGAGGGTAAATTTTGCTACTTGGAAAGATGTTATATAGTGGAATAAAGCTCTAGGAACATCCTTACAAGCCTCCCGGATGAAGGGTTTCTCTCTCCACTAGAAACAAGCTCAGAAATTTGGTCTATCAACCCTCCACTACTGCTACCCTGCAAAACAACACAATCTTGAAGGAGACTGCACTGCGAATGAAGGTTGAAGCTTGGCCTAAATTGTGATAGTGGAAATAATTCTCAATGAACCTCTCCTGAGTAGGCACTCGAAGTCCCTCAAGGATGAGTGTGGGATTTCCACTCGAAAACACCCTTGTGCTAAACACCACAACAGACTTAGATAAACAACTGAAGCGTGCAAAAATTCATAAAAGACCAGTATAATAGGGTGAAAATGTGAAGTTGGGTTACACTTTTTGCCCTTTTTTGAGAAAAAAATATCATTTTTTTCTGTTTAGAATTTCATTTTCGATAAAAATAAAAGTTGTCAGAAATTTTATTAGCTTTCTATTACTTATTTTTTGGATTTTTTTTATACACATTTGATATGTCAACTTAACATTTATTTCAGTTTGTTTTCTTTAACAATCAAAGGATTCATAAAAGGTCATGTTCAAGCGTGTTGGTGTATTCTTTGAAAACTTTGTGTTTTTGAGAAACAAAATTTGTTACAACAATTTAGACAGAGTCTACTTCGGTTTCATTATATTTACGAAACCAACTGATGCATCTCATAATTATTAGAATTTTTTGAACCTATCCAATAAGAAAAAAATGCATATTTTGAATATGTTTCAGCTCACACAAAATTTCTCAATATATATGTTATAAACTAAAAACCTAAAAACTACCCATTATAGAAGACAGACCAATGTAATGCACCATGATTTTTTCAATTTTTTTACAGTGTATTTTGGAAGATACAGCGTATTGATGTCGCTGAATCATAATGACCTTCAGAAATTGTTTGCACCCATTTTATTACAAAATTAATTAAAATTAGTAAATATTTATGAAATTCCATAAAAGTTATATTTCCTGAAAGTAGATTGAATTCTACAAATGCTATTCTCAGTTTTGATAGTTAATCTATAAATTTTCATGGAGTTTAATCAATCCAATGTTGAAGAAATGTGTTCAAATATTGGATCTGCGTAATTGCAAACGTGTTAGTTTGGCCAAACTTTTAAAAAAGTTCATCCGAATTGTTTTTTGTCTCGGCGGCCCATCAATTCTAACGTCACAAAAGAATGGCTGAAATTTCAATCGAATTTCACATCGGCTGGAAAATTCTATGAAGCCCCTCCAAAAACAATTTCGTAGCTACGTAAATAGCCAAAAACAGAATCATTATTTTTGCATAATTTTGTACATTTCTTCATTTGGGTTTATTTTGCAAAGGACTATTTTTAGGCTTAATTTTCAAAGGACTCTTTTTGGCCGAATATTCAAAGGACATTTTTTGGAGCTATGTGACACATTTTTTGGAGGTGTGTGATATCTTTTTAGATGCTTTTTGGGCTTAATTTTCAACGGAAATTTTTTTGGAGGTATTTTGTTTTTAGAGAGTTTTTGGGCTTAATTCTCAGAAGACGTTTTTTGGAATTTTTTTGGGCTTAATTTCCGAAGGACTCTTTTTAGGCTTAATATTGAAAGGAAATTTTTTGGAAGTATTTTTTAAAGTGATATTTTTTTAGAGACATTTTTGACTTAATTTTCAAAGGACATTGTTTGGAGGTATTTTGTTTTGAGAGACATTTTTTTAGACGTTTTTGGGCTTAGTTTTCAGAGGACTTTTTTTCGGGGTATTTTTTAAAGTGACGTTTCTTAAGAGGTTGAGCTTAATTTTCAATGCACATTTTTTGGAGGTATTTTTTAAAGTGTCATTTTTTTAGAGTACGTGTTTTCGGCTGAAGTAAATATTTTATAATGGTTTTTTAAAATGAGTTTTTGTCTAAATTTTTAAATGAAATTTTTTTGTAGGACTTGGAAGGAAATATTTTGAGCTTCATTAAATTTTTAGAAGACATCTTTTTCTCATATTTTTTAAAGTGCTTTTCGTTGAAGTATGTTTTTTGTGAACAATTTTTAAAATTTTTTATTTTATTTTATTTTTATTTTTATTTTTATTTTTTTTAATTATTATTATTATTTTAAATTAAATCTTCTGTGATGGTTTTTTTAATTAAGTTTTTTTCTAAATTTTTGAAGGAAATTTTTTGAGCTTCATACTCAGTTATCATGGGAAATCAAAGGAATTTCAAGAGAAAATATGATCGAACAAGAGACCCTAAGGAACATGGAGAACAGGGGAGAGAATATCGGAAAAAAAAGAGAGAAAAATGCTCAAATATCAAAAGGAAAAATCAACCTCAACTAGAAGTTGAAGTAGGTATGTAAATGAAAATATTATAAATTTTCCTAATGTAAATTGTGAAACTTAATTTTTATTTGATGAACTAATTTAAAAAATGTTTTGCAATGTAAACAAAGAGAGATATTCCTGAAAACATTGATGATGAGATGCAAAACTATGAAAGATAAAGGGTAAGAGATATTGAACCAATGATTGAATACGGTGAAAATGTTCAAAGAAATTCAAGTGAAGAAATTTAATCACCATGTATATATATATATATATATATATATATATATATATATATATTGAACACATGTGTATTATTGAAATCATACATATTTATTAATCTAGTTATTTATTGGAAATGTAAACTTATTATGTACATTTAATTCTAATATGTACAGATGAAATCAATATTGATGATGAGACGTTATAAAATGCTGACACTCACACATATGGAGATAAAAAATCTAACCAATTTATACGATATCGTGTTTATCGCAACCATACAAAGATAGACCTTGATAAAATGTTAAAAAAATAATATATGAATATTGGATGAAAAATTCACATTTTTCACCAAAAGAAAGGGATGTGATGCAAAGAAGAATAACACGAAATGAGTACGAAGAACATCCAACAAATTTCTTGGACGACACTCAGATAGATTTTTTCAACAAGTCCAAAGAAGAGAATCGGGAATTGATGTCTCAATCAGTGCTTTTGTGCAACAAAAACCATGGTATGTAAAACAAATCACTGTACGTGACACTTTTTGTTGTCATTTTCATGTGGAATTTCAGCTATATTATGACACATTCCTTAATTTTGGTAAAACATTTTGGAAAGATTCACCTCCTCCTTCCACTATCCATGATTTCGTATCTCAAATTCTATGTGGAAGAGAACGCCATGAATTATTTTACCAAAAGAAATGTTATGTTGGTAAAAAATGTGATGATTGTGGAAATTTTACTAAATTTCAAAACAAATATCGCATTGGTATAAATAATCACTCATTGTCCAACATGAAAGTGAAATGGAAGAGATACGAATATATCCATACATCGATTCAAGGTTCAAGTAGTACTACAAGTGCTAAAATAATTGATATACAAGAAGAAGAATTTTTTATGATAATTTTTTTGAGAATGTTTTAAGAAATAATTAAGAAATATTTTAATTATTTTATGAGAAAATTGGCACAGTTTTGGAATACTGCATAAATATTGTTTCTTTAAATATGGAATTTGGAATTTGCTGGAATGGAATTTGGTCGAAAATAGGAAACTACATTAATAAATATTTTAATTATCAAGTTCCAGTATTTTAATTATTTTAATTAGAGAAAAATTATTTTGGTATTTTCTTGGTGAAGATGTTTTGCAACCTAATCATATCTTCTACAATATATGATTTTAACCACTCCTTGTTTAACTAGATCTCAAACAAATTGATATTTAATATGAATATGTTCTGTAATTTTATGGGAAGATATATTTTTAGACAACTTAACAACACATTGACCATCATATATCCAGGAAGTACTTTTATCCTACTTCTTGTTTAGATCTTCTTAGATTCTCCTTAACCATATTTATTCACAAGATGCTATTGTTGTTTATTTATATTTTGCTTCAGCTGTGGAGAGAGAATTGTAAGTTGATTCTAAATACTCCAAGCAATTGTTGTCGAACCTATTTTGAGTCAATATCCTAGAGTTGATTTCCCATCATGCATGTAATCTTCCTAATTTAAATATATATAACTAATTCATTTAAAATCCTTTGTTTCTTTGCATGTTAATCCATAATCCAATGTACCATCAAAATATCTCAAAATCCTCTTAGTTACATTCTAATGAAAATTCTTGTGTTCTAACACTACTTGGACAGTATATTGAATCATATATATATATATATATATATATATAGTTTATTTAGAGTTATTTATATTATAATTACAACCAATGAATGATATATAGTAGCAACAACTATATTACAGTAATAATGTTTGTATAACTTCATCCCGACGTCTAAAGCAGTTGCAACTACTGTGAAAATTAACATCTTGAACTTATTTAGAATATACCAAGTAAAATTGGCTTGTGACATATAAATATAATATTCCCTACCATAATTCTATACCCAAGAAATAATGCATGTTGCCAACATATTTCATTTCAAATTATGCAACCATATGTCATATAAACATTTGAAACAATTCAAAATTCTTCCATGTAAAGATCATATGATCAACATTAAGTGCAATAATAAGGATATCATGCCTTAATTGAAGTACGCAAATATTAGGTTCATATGAACTTTGGACTAAACTATGGTGTTGAAAATACTTATCATCTCTTGAGTACCAAGCCCTTGGAGCTTTATCCAACCCATAAAAATATTTATTTAACCTCTACACATAATATTATTTTCCTAGAATCTCAAAAAATTAAAGTAGTTGTACATATATTTCTTCATCTACATAACCATTGAAGAATTATGATTTAACATCCATGTGATTAATTGTCCACTTATACTGCACAACCAATGAGAGTATCATTATGTCCATCTTGGCCATGGGAGAAAATGTATCTGTATAATCAATACCTTATTTTTGAGCATACCATTTTGAAACTAAATGATATATACATAAAAATTCAACCATCTGATATGTACTTAGTTTTATACACCCATTTAGTACCATTTACGTATTCCCCTTTCGGCAACTTGACAAATCCTGACTATCCTTTTCACCAAAGAATTGAAATTTTCTCCCATGGTTTCATTCCATCCTTTTTTCATTGATGCTTCTCCATACTTACCTAGATCATCCATCTTCATTACTTTAGCCATCAGTGCAAAATATACTACTCAACTTTGTGATCTTGTAATTTTTTTTTTAATTCCTATCCAACATATCACTTTTAGAATGACCTATGGTTAGTCACTCATGCTTCTTATTATATTCATTTTCCTTCACATTTGATTCAATATAAATGTCTAATTCATTTTTATTTGATTCTAGATGAACATATTATGGTTGATAAATTCCTAATTCATCAAAGAGAACATCTCAACTTGTTATGATTTATCTCTCGTGCATATAAAATAACATGTAACGTTTATTTTTCTTTCTCGAACCAATAAATAAACAATTTACACTTTCATAATCTAAATTTTTCTTATTTTCCTTAAACACGTCTGTATATGGTGTGCATCCAAAATTTCTCATATGTAGGTTTTAACCTTGTACATAAATTTTCTGCAAACGAATATTAAAAACAAAAGATAAATGACAGTGAGAGAATAAAACATAAAAAAAATATACACAAAGATTCTCCCATGGATCCCAAATTGGGATTACTAGCTTGATTTTTCATTATGCTCCTTTTACTGTTATAACAAATATATATACAAGCCGAAATATTCATAAACCCCAATCCATTAACCCTAGATTAGAACATAACCATATTTCCCTTGACCGTATCTACAAAATACCACGAGCCGCAAACAATCATGCCCCAAAACCATGTGAAAACCCATGCACAAAACCATCGGCAGGTCCGCCCATCGAAAAATAGGGTCCAAAAAAATATTTCTGGGGCCGCTACCCCAGACTCCATGCAAGGGGCTACCCACCCTGTGTGACACCCCTGTTGTGCTTAGCGCAAATTCTAGGGGGTATGTTGCTGCCCCTATCACCCCCCCGTGTGTGCAACTAATCCTGGAAAGAATATAGCACATACCCAACATTCTCCCACTTGTTTTTTTATTTCTGCAGGGGACCATATGCTACTTTAGTCATTATTCTAGCTCTATAACACCCATTGATTCTCTACACTAGGAGAAATTTCGAGTGCTCACAGAATTCATCAATGCATCTACAACATTCTTCATAGTGTTCACCTTTACCAGCAACACCCTGTTATCCTTAACCATATCTCTCATGAAGTGATATTGAACATCAGTGTGATTTGTTATTGAATGATAAGTAGTGTTCTTAGCCAAGAAAATTTCACTTTTCCTATCACATTATCTCCTTATAGCTCATTACACAAACCCCATACTCGAAAAAAATATTTGCAATCAAATTGGTTCCTTGATCTAGGTGGCTACAAAGACACAAAGGAAAAATAGGGCTAAAAAATCAAAATGTTTGGATTGCTCTCGAACTAGGTTCAGGTTGTAGATCTCGACGTCCTAATCACAGTGATGTGAATAGTTAATCAAGTCGAGCTAGTATGCAAAAGTTAGGAGCAGTTAAAGTTTGGGGTTGACTTGGTGACTCGTCAGCCTTAAGGAAGGCACAAACTTGACCTTTTCTGGCCACTGGATTCTGGAAAACTCAGGCCAAAATCCAAGAAAAATTGTGGCCTCTTTAATTTCACTCCTACAATCAAAATAAAAAATTTCAAATATGCTCAATTAATTCTTAAAATAGAAAATAATAAAAGTTTTGGGTGGCACGCCACCAACCCTGCCACCCACAACAACCATATAAAAAAATTATATATGTTTAAAGAATACACATTTCATATCTGAATTTCGATGCTGGTAGGGGTCAAACCTGCCTGGCCCACGTGGGTCGGCTCCCAAGCGGGCGGCACCACTATCAAACCAACTGCATGCAACTGCAGCCCTTTTAGATCCCATATCAAACATGTTCGTAGGGATTAAGGGGTGGGCCGCTCAATGTAGAGCCAAACCCCCTCCATCCAAAACACGCACAATTTTTTCTAAAAACAAAAAATATGCCATGTATGGGAGGGGCGGGATTGCCCCCCCCCGACCCCTCCTCAACCAATTCCAATTTTACCATTGCACGAAATACCTCCATTGGGTTATCCGCCCAGTTTTTCATTACGTAAACCCAGAATTTGCATAGTGCGCACAAGCCAAGTGAGGGCACGGACTTTGAGACTAAGTTTTAATTTTAGGGTCAAACCATGAGCGTGGAATAGTAATTATGCAGCCGAAACCATGAGCCTTGAAATTTTCGCAAGGAGGTAATTTTTCTCGATGTCGGAATATAGTCAAGTTTACAGTCATTTTTCAGGTATTTTCGTAGGGAGCACAATTGCGAGGTCAGATTCATATTTTGAGTTTTAGATTTCCGGTCCACCCATGGAGCAACTACGTGGAGGAATCTAGGGGGAATCTAAAAGATTCATTTTTTCCTCAGATCTTCACTTTCTCAGAATTCAACAAATGGACAATCGATTTTTCACTATTCGATGTCATAAATCCGGTGGAATATTTAGATTTTCCATTTGATATTTATATTTTTCGGTCAGTTTTTGAAGTGAAATTGCAGGTGTCAGTTTTTAGCAAGTGAGAAGTCGACTTCACACCTTTTGATGCCACGATTGTGATGGTGATTTTAGATCTAGGAGTAACAACAACCATGATCTAGTAATATTCAGTGTGAGGTATATGATGAGTTGATTTCAAGTACTTCTTTGTTCCTGAGATGCTTAGTGTTGTACAAATCCATGTCGATGTATGAGTCGTGGGATATTTTCTTGTTCTTTTATTGATGTAATTTATTTCACGGACTTGTATTATGTTTGAGAACCCTTGATGTCATATTAGCAGGATACTTATGTATGTTGCTGAGACCACTTTTATGCCATGTTGGAGGGATAATCCGTGTCACACATATGTCATTGAGATCCCTTGTTTTCCATGTTAGCAAGATACTCACAGTCTTTATGCCTAAGCTATTGTCATACTGATAAGAGTCATTTTATGCATGAGATTTCCATAGTGGAACATCTGGTAGAGAGGTCTAGCCACTCTTGCAAGAGGGAATTTTTATTATATGTCACAAAAACAAACCCATGTACATATTCTTCTTACAACACTTAATGTAGTAGCCTACACGATCTTGACACCGAGGCCTAGAGATGTAGTCCCTCCTAGCTGAACTCCATTATCAAATGATGTGTTCTTATGATTTTTGACCTTGACATGTTCCTCTTCTTTACAACATGTTGTTGTTCATTTATATTAATTGACACTTTACTTAAATCTAATTCTAATTTATCATCTGAAGTAAAAGGTCTTGGTTAAGGGTATTAAGAATTTACCCTAGATCAAGTGGTATCAAAGCAGGTCTTCTTGCTGATTGGATTGTAGGCATGAACATTGAACGTTCGCTGAGTTGAGCCATGGAGAATGTCAAGGACATGTACGAGACCATGCTCAAGGTGTCTAAGAAAGTGGACATGTTGTATGAGGTGTATGAAAAACAATAAGTAGAGAACGTTGAATTGAAGACACTCCTACAGGAAGAAAAGGAGGACAAACATAGATTATAGCTTTAGTTGCAAGCCACAACCAAGGCACCGAAAGAATTGAGGTGCAACCACAAAATTCTTCAAGAAAATCATGATGCATTGAAGGCATTCCTATAAGAAAAGAAGGAGGAGGCGGTTGTGGCTTCAGCTACAAGCCATGACAGAGGAACTAGAGGAAGCAGAGCATAATGAAGGCGTACAGAAGCCTTCTTCACCTATTTCACAATCGATAGCTAAGGTAAACAATGTTGATTTATCTTCAGTTTCTTCACATGATATCATTTCGGGTGGAAGTGTGGAGATACCCATCACAGGTACCGACATGAGACTCCTCACGAAGATAGGGTACCGAGGAGGCGGATTTGGCATTCATGGACAAGGCATAGCTCAATTATTGGAGGTTGTGCAGCGACCTCGTTATGCAGGTATGGGGTACACTAAATAAGGATCTTCGAAGGAAATCAAGGGAAAACGGATATTGATGAACTCTCTAGGGAAGAGGAATTATGGAGACACTCCACCATCATCCCATGGAAGCGCATGTTGAAGTGAAGGAGCTGAGGTGGACTTCCATCACCATGATCACACTAGAAATCACCCGAGAAGGTATAATAAATCACATTATTTTAGAGCTCATTTTGATTATAAGAATGTTGATAATCACGGTCATAAATCATGGCATTGAAAAACGTGCCATTTCTGTGGTTTACATAACCATGTCTTTTCTGAGCGATGGAAAAGGATTGCAGCACAAAGGAGGATAAGGCATAGGAAGCCCTCTCCATAGCAAGGAAAGAAATTAGTTAAGCAGGTTTGGAGGAGGAAATTTTTTTTAACGCATTACGACCGAAGTGGTCATGAAAGAGCCACATGCTCGAGACTCCATCCAGAGCAGCACCTTAAAGACAAAGTGCCCATGCATACACGAGTCGGAAGAGCTGATCGACAAGAAAGTTTGCAACGGGAAAATGATCCACTCACTTTGATAAGTGAGAGATGGTTCTTCTAGATTATTTTTTTCTAGATATGTTAGCTTGTCATGGCCATTTTTGTAAATCATTTGTCTCATTTTTTGTGAAAGTGATGATGTCTTTTCCATCACTTGTTTAAGCGACAATGATATTTGCTGGCCTTGTTTTATAAGTCGTGTGTTGCATTTCTTTCATGTGAAAGTGATAAGGTGTTTGCCATTACTTCGAAATGCGACGATGATATTGTTGACCTTGTTTTATGAGTCATGTGATTCATTTATTTCATGTAAAAGTGATGAGGTGTTTTCCATCACTTCTAAATGCGATAATGATGTCACTGGCCTTGTAATGATAGCTGGGGATGATTCCCATTTTGATGTAAGCTTGACCACCGAGTACATAAAATCGTGGCAAGTATAGGAATATTTGGGTCTTAGATTGGTCAATTTGAGCATGAAATTTGCATGGGATTGTAAAACAGGGTTGCAAGGGATGCAGGTGTCAGTTCATCACTTATGGCTCCGAAGGACAAAGGTGAAGGAGAAGGAAGGGTGAATTTCTCAGGATGCTTGTGGTGCAGACATAGTACATAGTAGTGTAGATTTTTTTTTATGCTTTTGGAGGACTAAAATCTCCTCATTTGGGAGGAATGATATAGGTGGCTCCAAAGACACACATAGGACAAAGAGGGCTAAAAAATCAAAGTGTTCAGATTGCTCTCAAACCAGGTTCAGGTTGTAGATCTCGACGTCCTAATCACAACATTGTGAATGGTTCATCAAACCGAGATCATATGTGAAATTTAGGAGCATTCAAAGTTTAGGGTTGACTTGGTGACTAGGCAGCATTAAGGAAGGCAAAAATTTGACTTTTTCTGGCCATCAAATTTTGGAAAACTCAGGCCAAAATTCAAGAAAAATTGTGGCCTGTTTAATTTCACTCCTACGGTCAAAATTGAAATTTTCAAAGATGCACAATTAGTTCTTAAAACATTAAATAATAAAAATTTTGGGTGGCCGGCCACCAACCCCACCACCCACAACAACCATATAACAAATTTATATATTCTTAAATAATAAACATATCATATATGAATTTCAGTGTTGGCAGGAGTCAAACCCACCGGCCCATGTGGGCTGGCCGCCGAGCGGGCGACACCAGTGTCAAACCAACCACATGAAACTACAGCCCTTTTAGATCCCATATCAAACAGGTTGGCGAGGATTAAGAGGCGGGCTACCCAATGCAGACCCAAGCCCCCTCCATCCGAAACATGCACAATTTTTTTTAAAAACAAAAAATATGTCATGTATGGGAGGGGCGGTATTTGACCCCTCGACCCCTCAACCATTTTCAATCTTATCATTGCACCAAGTACCTCCATTGGGTTATCTACCCAGTTTTTCATTACTTAAACCCATAATTTGCATAGTGCACCCAAGAAAAGTGTGGGCACGGATTTCGAGAATTTTTTTTAATTGCATGGTGGAACCATGAGCGTGGAGCAATAATTATGCAAGCAAAACCATGACCCTTGAAGTTTTGTCGGGAAGGTAATTTTTTTGAATTTCGGAATATAGTCAAGTTTACAGTCATTTTTCACAGTTTTTCCCAGGGAACGTAATGGCGAGGTCAGATTAGTCTTTTGAGTTGTAGATTTCTAGTCCACCTATGGAGCAGCTATGTGGAGGAATCTAGGGGGAATCTAAAAGATTCCTTTTTGCCCCAGATCATCAGTTTCTCAGGATTCAGCAAATGGACAGTTGATTTTGTAGTATTCGACGTCAAAAATATGATGGCATATTCGGATTTTCCATCTGAGATTTATATTCTTCGGTGTCTTTTTGAAGTGAAGTTCCAGGTTTCAATTTTCAGCGAGTAGTCGATTTCATACCTTTCGATGCGATGATTGTGATGGTGATTTCAAATCTAGCAGCAACAACAACCATTCTTCAGTAATCTTCAGCGTGAAGTATATGATGAGTTAATTTAATGTAATTATTTATTCCTGAGATGCTTAGTGTTGTACATATCCCTTTTGATGTATGTGTCGTGGGATATTTTATTGTTTTGTTATTGATGTACTTTTCGTCATGGAATTGTATTATGTTTGAGATCCCTTGATGCCATATTGGCGAGACACTCATGTATGTTGTTGAGATCCCTTTTATGCCATGTTGGCGAGATACTACGTGTCACACATATGCCATTGAGATCTCTTGTTTGCCATGTTGGCGGGATACTCACAGTATTTATGCGTGAGGTATTTTCATACTGATAGGAGTCCTTTTATGCATGATATTTCTGCATTGGAACATCTCGTAGAGAGGTCTAGCCACTCCTGCTAGAAGGAATTTTCATTGTATGTCAGAGAAGCACATCCATGTACATCTTATTCTTACAACAGTTAATGCAGCAACCTACATCATCTTGAAACCGAGGCCCGGAGATGTAGTCCCTCCTAGACGAACTCTGTTATCAAACGACGTGTTATTATGATTGTTGATCTTGACATGTTCCTCTTCTTTACAGCATGCAGTTGTTCATTTATATTCATTAATGATTTTCTTAAATGCAATTCTAATTTATCAGCCAAAGTAAAAGGTCTTGGTTAAGGGTATGATGAATTTACCCTGGATCATTCCTTGGTCGCATGAGTGGCTGCCATGTATTCTACTTCTATAGTTTAAAAAGCCACTATAAACTGTATTTTACTCATCCAACTGGCCGCACCTCCAAATATGCTAAACACATTCCCACTTTTAGATCTTCTTTGGTCTAGATCTCCAGCCCAGTCTTCATCAGCAAAACCACAGATGTCCAAAACTATGTCAAATCCTGTTCTAGGCTGGTAGCACAAACCATAGTCACTAGTGCAATGGAAATATCTAAAACCCCGCTTCACTGTTGTCCAATTCTCCTTCCCTGGTTTTGACATAATCCTGCTCAATACTCCCATTGCATGTGAAATTTCTGGTCTAGTCTAGACCATTTCATACATCAGGTTACCCACTACTCTTTCATATGGAACATAGGGAAATATCCTCCTCTTCATCTTATGTCTTGGTACACTGTTTAGCAGATAGCTTTACACCTACAGTAATAGGAACTTTCATCACTTTACTATCCTACATATTGAACTTCTACAATATGGTCTCGACATACTTCCTATGGTTTAACCAGAGCCTCCTCTTTGCCCAATCTCTATTTATTTCCCTGTCCAAAATACAATTTGCAGCACCAAGATCCTTCATGTCGAATTTGGAGAACAAGTGGGTCTTATAATATTTGATAATTTATTTGTCATTTCCAATCACTAACATATCATCCACATACAAGACCATGTAAATAACATGGTCACCAATTAATCGAAAATAAACACAGTGATTCTCTTTGCTTCTCGTGAAGCCAACTCACCGTATATAGATATCAAATTTATGATACGACATCCTTGGTTATTTTTTTAACACATACAGATACTTTTTTTAACCTGCAGATCAGTTCTTTATTACCATTCACCATAAACCATTCAGGTTGCTTCATGTAGATATCATTTTACATATCGCTGTGAAGAAATTTTTTATTCATGTCCATCTAGTCTACCTCAAAATCAAATGCAGCAGCAACAAATAAAAGTAATCTAGTAGAAGTAACCTTGGCAATAGGAGGAAAAATATCACTAAAATCAATTATTGGCACCTGGGAATAACCTTCTTCTACCAACCGAAATTTGTATTTCTCCACCTTGCCCTCTACATTAATCTTCTTATCAAACAACCATTTTCTCTCGTTGGGCTTCCTTCTAGCCGGCAACTCCACCAGATCCGATGCCTCATTTTTGTTCAAGGATGCCATTTCATCGACCATGACCTCCTTATAAAGTTTTCCATCCTTTGAATCCACTACATCCCTAACAGTTCTGGAATAATCATTAGTGATGGTTAAAAAAAAATTTGAATAGAAAGAGATGGACTATAACTTTCTAGCTATCTTCTTTCCCGAACTGATCTTCTCACAACTAGGTTTTGTGGCTCTTCCTCTTCTGAATCTTGTTTTCTTGTAGATTCTAGTTCATCCTCCTTTAGCTAAAAGTATATCTTCCCAGGTTCCTTCAGTAGGAATTCATGTTTAATAACATATTTCACCTCTCTAAACACCACATCTCGACTGTACACTACCTTCCTTGTTTTTGGGTTACAAAGATTGTAACCTTTTAAACCATCCTTATACCCAATAAAGATGCACCTTTCAGGTTTATTATCCAACTTGGTCCTTTTATCCTTTGGAACATGTAGATATGAATCACATCCAAATACCCTCATATGTGAAAGGGAGGGTTTCTTACCAGTCCATACCTCATGTGGAGTCTTATCCTCCAACGCTAATGAAGGTAATCTGTTAGCTAGGTAACATGCAGTCTCCACTGCCTCTGCTCAGAATTCTTGTCCTAACCCGGTACCACTAAGAATGTTTCTTGCTTTTTCCATCAAATTTTTGTTGATTCTTTCGAGAACTCCATTTTGCTGAGGTGTGTTTGGAGTAGTCTTCTATCGTGCTATACCACACTTCTTACTGAACTCTTCAAATTCGTTCTTACAGAAATTTCCACCATTATCTGTCCTTAGCACCTTTTATTTCTTCTTTCTCTTGTTTTCCATGAGAGCCTTAAATTATTTAAATTTGTCAAAGACTTCATATTCATTCCTCAAGAAATATATCCATGTATTCTTAGAGAATTCATCTATGAATGAAACATAGTACACATACTTGCCCAATGACGGAACTGAAACAGGTCCAAACACATCACTGTGCACAAGCTCTAAGATCTTGTTTGCCATCTCACCACCAAAAGGAAAACTCACCCGATTCTTCTTCCCATATACACGATGTTCACAGAAATCAAAATCCAGAGAGAAATTAGACATACCTTCTACCATATCATTTCCATGTAGTATGCAAAGGCCTTTCTCTCCAATATGTTATCACCATAGTAATTTCTTAAGTTGCGGGATTTTAGTTTTTAGTCAAAGAACACTAGGGGTAACCACAAATCTACTTGGAAAAATAGGATCTAGCCTTCCTATAGTTCAGAGAGGGCTCTCTCTTGAAGATTTAGCTTTGTTTTGATTTATTTTTCTAGGCTAGTTATGATAGAACAATTGGTTTTGTTTTAAAGTTTTTGGTGGGTAAAAATCACTTAGGATTAAACTAACGATAGATATACTTGTCCATTAGGCTATGGGGTCTATGTCTAGATAGCAGTATTAGAAGGAAAGGCCAAAAGGGTAAAAATGTATTTAGGGCAAGGTAGATAACCCTCAGATATTTGGGGAAAGGTTTTTGATGAAATGGTATGATCGGGATAAAGGGAAATGTAGAATCCTTTGATCTAGAAAATGGAATAAGGAGGCATGGGTCAAACGGGAGTAGGAGAAATGAAGAATTCCTAACACCGGAAATCAACAGAAAACATTTAAATGGTAACTTAGTTAAAACAGGGAGAAATAAGCTAATCCTGAAGTAATATTCCTAGTTACTCATTAAGACAGATCAAACACATAATGAATTGCATGGAACTTAGAAATGAAACAATGACAAGAAGAGATGCACTTTACTCTTTAACTTATTGCAAGAATCCTGAATTGAGATGCCCAATTAGCTTTGTTTAGTCTGCTACTTCGAAATCAACACATGTAGGCCTCCAAAAAATAGGCAAAAATCTATAGTAATCTTAGCAATTTTATTCCACCCTTAACACTTCTAATACAAAAGTATTTATACAAAATATTGTTTACAAATATCCTAGAGAGATGTAGGAATATCTTTAGGAAATACAAAATATATTTACAAAATAAGAGGGACAGTTTCTTAACAAATTAGCAAGTTGTCCTCTTATCCAAAATATATAGAACAACTCTATCTAATCAAGGAGCTTTTATTGACAAGCTGTCCTGCTTGCTGGATGCTAAGGAAATATCTTTGTTTGAGCTTCCTTCACCGATACTCTTTCTTTTGATACACTTTAACGCTATTATTTTAACCCTGATACACTTTGACTGATATTTTCACTATTTACCACTGTAAAAAGAAGCCTTTATTCAATAAAAATTTAGCTGACTGTCTTTTTTGTTTCACTTTCTGCTGGACTCTTTCTACTGTAGTTTTCTTCACTGTTTTTTCTTTTCAATTCTACATTAAATCTGTAAAAGCCTTCCATTGCTCTGAATTTGTTATTTTCACATTTTTTAGCTTTCTAAACTTGTCATCAACATCTGTGTACTTCGAAAAATTAGGCTTAAAAAAAAAATATGCTTGATCTAATTTTGAAGAAAAAATAAGTCTTCAATATATTGAAGAATGACCTTTCCTGTGGGAGAGCCTTGTGGCAGTGGTTTGTTGACTTGTTCTTTTGAAAACTCCCTTATCTTCTTATCATAATATTTTTGGGCCATTAGTTTGTCATTGAAGACATGAATATCTGGAAGACTAGTTTATCTCAGCATAGTGTATTTTGCTAAAAACTTGGTTATAGAAATATTAATTGCATCACACTTCTCCTCTAAGTTGTTCATCAAATTTCTCTTTGTCAGAACCTTCTTGATCTGTAAAATGGTCTTTCTTCTATCCTGTATCTATAACTCTTCCAACTCTGCTATGTTCTTACTGTTTAGGAAAGTGATGAGTTTTAAAGCCTATAATGGCTTATTAGCTAACTCATCCTTGGTTTTCTGAATCTCATTTTGGGCTGCTAACAGTAAGTCTCTTTGCTCATAAATGACCTGAATTGAAGGCCATTGAGAATGTATGGCCTAAATAATATTTGTCCAAAGATGATTCTTGATGAAGGAAATCTGTTCAGTAAATGTTAACTCCTTTTATAAATTATTCATTTGTTCTTCAAGTCTGTTGTCTCTTTGCTCATGCTTTTTAGCAGTTATCATTGCTATTTTGTTGGTAGCTTCAAGACTTTGAATCATTGTTTTCAAGTTATTTATCTCATTAGTTTTCAAGGAAAATTCCTCCATTTCTTTCACTATTTGACCTGCATCATCTGTGTGATGTACCTGTGTTGTGAAAGAAGTTGTGGTTGATGTAGTAGTTGATTGCACTAGCATTGCAATTTCCAATGGTTCATTAGGTGCTAATTTTTCTCCCAGAGTGGAATCCACAGCTGTAGTAATAAATGGTATTACTGTACGAATAATAGGACCATTAGTTTCATTCACAGTCTCTTTCTCCTTAATAAGTTGATCCAATTGTGTTTCTATTTCTTTTATTTGAGCAGTTAGTTTGAGAATCAACTGCATCATTTCTTCTTTTTATGTTTGATCTTGAAGTATTTCTTTAGTCTGTGGGTGCTCACTTTGATGAAGCTTTAGTTGTTTCCTCAAAGCTGCAATGTCCTCATTTTTCTTTTTAATTAATATTTATGTTACTAGAAAATCAGAAGGCTCAACTCCCACCTACAAAACTAATTCTTCTAAGGATTTTATCCTTAGATCTTTAGCATACAAAGAGCCCTTTTCCAAATAAATTTGATCCTGCATGTTGATAATGGTATTCTGCAACTTAGTAGCATTCATAGCCTTTGTTACCACAGTTGAATATAACATCTCTGAGCTATGTCTGTGGAATTCTATTTGGTCTAGTTCATGCACATTTTCAGTATCTACTTCAAATTCAACCTTTTTGTAGTCAGGCACTGTCTTAGGTGTTGAAGTAGTTGGTCGCAGATATGACATAATCATTTTATTTGTGGAATAGTTAAAGGCTATAAGTAACCTATTTTGATTCTCTGGCTTCTGTTTTAAGAATTGAGAGTAAATATCACTTTTGATCTCTTGATTCTTTTGTTTGATTTGCTTATACCTTTCTTTGATGTCTAAGTCTTTTTCCTCCACTGTGTGTGAGGAAGAAGCCTCCATGTTTTTCCATATTTCAATCATCTGAGTACCTTATTTACCTTCTGTTTGATATTTTTGTATGTCTGCGAGAGTCTCATTTACTATTACTATAGCCTCATCATTGTTTACCTCAGGCTCATTTGTATCCTCAATATCAATTAATTTTTCTTTCCCGATGGAACTCAATTTGAGCCTTTTATTGTAAATCAAATTGAATTTAGTATCTGTGGTGGTCTCAGTTGTATAGGTTCCTTCATATTTGCCTCTTTTTGTTGAAGTTTTAGACTATTTTTCAACTACCATAACTTGTGTAGTATCAATTTGTCCTCTTGGCTTTGCATTGATGATTGTATCTATCAATGTGTTTTCCACCCATTCTATCTGATTTGCCAATTTTTCAATCTCTGGCTTGGGCTCATGTATGAAAGGAGGCAAGTTTCATTTGACCCTTATATTGTTGAGAATACCTTGAGGGTCATAGTTCCAAGGGAAGCTTTCCTAAAATTTTAACTCTGCTGATCTTTGGGCTATTTCCTTTTCAGCATTTTTTTTTATTTACAATAAAAGGACCAATTTGATTTTTCAACCTGAACTGAGTTTTATTTTTAGAAGCCATGAAATTAATGGAAACAGGGTTTAAAACCTGTCTTAAGTATTCTAATGCAAAAAATCTAAATCTCAAATACTTAGGCAATTTATAAGGCAGTAGATTTGATCCAAAAATCCTCAATTTTGTGTGCTTTTCATACAAATACAAGTCTCCCATCTTGCCCTGTTCTGTTAACTGCAATATTATCTTCATGTCCTCACTTATCCTACGTTGCGCTGCATCATATCATATACTCATTGTTGGTTGGAGGAAAAAATCTGAAAAGTTTGTAAAACTGAAATCACTGCTTTCTTTCCTCAGTAAGGTGGTCCAGAAGATAACGGATAGAGGCTGGCCCTCTAAGTCCATTTTTTGTAATGCAATTGGAAAATTGTCAGATTGAAAAAACAAGAACAAGTGAAATAAGTATGATGAATATTTAAACACCCCTTTAGTGGGCAGTTCAGTCAATTGATAGTGGATACTATTAGCTATAAATCTAGCATAGTCAAAGATCATGGCAGGAGGTTGTACTAGAAATAAAGTGGATAGAAAACCAAGAATTTATTCATCAATGAATTCATTTGTGAAGTAACCTAGTCTGAAAGAAAGCATTGATATCACATTCCTAGACCCTTCAGGGAATTTGGAAGTGGATTAAGGAGGATTTAACTTTGGAATTTCCACATGAGGTGGCATAAAGTTCTAGAAATTCATAAATCTCTTTAGGAAAATCTAATCCTAAATAAAATTGATTCAATGATTCTATGAATAGAGGGACTACCTTGGGATCAAATTGTAATTGTAACATCTCATTGATAGACTCTAATGTAATAGAAAATAAAATCTCCCTATCAGCATTAGCAATTGCTCTCTGATCTGGTACATAGTGTTTTTGACACAATATTACAAGGTCCTGGCCAGGGTGTGTTACTGGAACTACATATTTGGGTAGATTAGTTTCCAAAATAGGCATATGATCTTTATCTAAGAACTTATCAAAACACCAATTGTGAATATCCAATAGATTGAATTCTACCATAGAGTCTACAATTTTATAATCCATATCAGTCAAGGGGATGGTTTCTTTAGCAGGTACTAGTGGCTGAAGGGGATTAACATATATAATGGTTTTTTCAGTGAGTGTAGGAGTGCAGTTGATGGTTTTTGGTGCTTTTGACTTAGGAGGCTTGGATCCCCCAGGTTTGATAGGCTTAGAACCCCTAGCTTTGGATGTCATCTGTTTCTTACTCATTTTGAATAACTAAACCAAGCTTAAACTGTTTGCAATAGTTGATTTTCTATAAAACAGATGGTTATTCATAAATTTCTAGGCAAATAATGACTTTCAGTAATGTTGTTGCTCAATTTAGGCTTATGGGATAGGAAAACTGGTTTAAGACAGAAAATAAGGGTTTTCTAAATAATTCAGACTATAAAAAATTAATTTTTAGGAGATCTATGGGTATGCAAAACTTTTTTATTCCTGCAATTGATATTTAGGGATTTTAAGCTGATAACTTGAGGAAATTGGCTTGAAGAAGGGTTTTTATAAACACAGTATTTTCTGAGAAAAATTGGCCAGGGTTTGGCCTATTTCTATGTGTTTTTTGGGAAAATTATATTGACAATTTATCTTGATTTGAGCTTTTCTTTAGTTATGAATGGTTTTTACTTTGAAATTAGAAGCCTGAATGTCGAAAAATACCTAAAATGGTAGGCATTTGACTGTTGGAAAAGTTTTCTGGCATCCTCTATGGCTGAATTTGAACGTTTTTCAACTTGTTGGAGTTGAGAAGGTCTTTTCTGGTCTTCAAATAGGGTATCTGCTATGAAAATGGGCTCTGAATAGGAAACTTAGGTTTAAAAAACAGTCGGGTGGATTGAATATAATCAGGCAGAGTTATTTTTAATAGTCGGGAAGAACAAAATAACGTAAGTAAATATCATAACAAAGGTTTAAACCTTTGATATAAATCTTTAAAAACATAATGAATGCTGGTCAGATCCAAGTAGGAATGGTTTTGATTTTCGAATGCAAAAAAAATTGGTGGTTTTCGCGTTGGGCTCCAGTGGTAAGTTGTTTTCCTCCAAACGGACGCGATGCAATAAAATTGCGCCATGTTGCAGGAATACTAAATAGTAAAACTGCCCATTTCACGTTCATTTGGGCATTGGGTGGACGTTTATCTTATGAGTGTGAAACACACCTTCCGCCGTTGGATCCGAGAGGTTGGATCGAACAACCAATATTAATTTGGAGGTTGCGGTCTAAATGGTGGTGGGACAGGGTTTGAACTATCCGTTGATGGCTTGGAAACTTAATAAAAACCTTTATATGAAGTGCATATATAACTAAATTTCTTATATGAAAATAAAGGGATTATGTTTATATAAGTGGAGCTTATATATGCGGGTCGGGGATATAACTCAACTTTGGATGCGGAGGCAAGATTTTAATATGCAAAGCAGACTTAAAACCTTAGGTTAACTTTATATAAAGCAAGTGGATTTACATAATAGGAAAAGGGAAAAGGTTTAAGTCATGTAATTCCACACTTTAAGCTTGAGCTAAGCTTGCGCAGGGAAGGATAGCAAATGTATTTACAAAGGCGCTGGCTAAACCTTTATAAAAAACTTAGGATAAAATGGTATGAGTGGGGTAATGATTTTTCGCTTTTAGAAATACAGAAGATATGTATAAAAAAGGCCATTTTTTTCATTTCTAGTTTTATTATATAGTTTATTAAACCATGGGGGTTTAATAATTATAGGGGGCCGGGGTATTTATATATTGTTAGTTTTATGCCAAAGGGGGTATATTTTAGGATTTTATTTCAACATGTGGATAATTAACTTTGGCATAAAATCTTATAATAGTGGGTTTTAGAGGATATTTAAATAAAATAAACTATATTAATAGGATAAGGTTCCTTTTAGGGAGTTAATAGAATAAGTTATAAATTAATATGACAACCAAAATGCAACACTCAAGAAATTCACTTATATGACTAAGTAAAGTGAAAACCTTAAAGAAAAGTTTGTCATTTGATGATTTCACCACTTTTACTTAGGATAAGATGTTTTTTGAGGGTTTTTACATTTTATGAAATGGAGGAAGTCAATCAAAAGGAATTTTATGCTTTATTGAGTAAGAAAAGAGCTCTTACTCAGTAATTTGATTTGTGATGGGTGAATGAAGGGTAAATAATGATAATTGGGGATTAATCTAGAAATTCAACACTTTTAACTAACAGTGATTGAGCCTTGGGTCTGGTCCCAAAAAAAGTCAGAGAAATTCTCTGAGCCCCTTTGACTGAAAGTCTAGAATGTAGAATAACTATAGGGAATGGGAAATTAGTTATTTTTTCCCGGTGATGAATATTTAGAAGCTTCTTCCCACTTCTTTTTGCTTACCAAACTTTAATCTAACATTTTTTCTTCCATTTTGCGGGTGCACTTGAGCTTGCTACCTTGAAACATTTTATTCTTTTGAAAAGCATAAAAACTATCTAAATCTACCTTATATCATCCGAGGGCTCAAATTAAATTGATGAGCTCCTCTTTATTCTCTACCTATCTACTGATTAGTTAAGATTAAATTGTCAGACTAATCTTTATCTACTCTGTAAAACATGGAAATTGAAAACATGACAAGTCAAGTTTAAACAGTTTAACTCATCATGGATTATGGCATTTATTTACACTTTTCTATAATCATCAACAAAAAATAAAAAGTAGTGGCATTTTGACTTGCACACTTTCATGTTTTATTTCTTTTTCTTTTGGGGTATATATTTTTTCTAAGTCCTTTGATATTTCTTTCACGACTTTTACCCTCTTTTTGATTTTCTATTTTTTATTTTTTACAAAATATGGGAAAACAACTTGGAGAAAGCAAGGTATGTACATATTTTTCAAAACTATCATAATTCAATTCCAAATTATGAATCCTATACTTATAGGACCCTAACGCAATATATCCAAGCCTTTGATGCCATAACATGCTATTTTCTCCAGAGACTGCTAGGCTTTCCACTTTACTTTCAGGAACCATATAACTGTTGCACCCATCAATAACAGTTCTACCCTGAAGCTTGTACATAGTTGTAATTCAAACTCCTTGTATTAATAAGAGTGTTTCCTGAACCATCTTTCAGGTATCTATCTCGAACACTGTTTATACACCTGCATCATCCTTCATTCTTACAGAAATCTGATTTTTGGCGAATACAGTAATATGAAGAACACCAAGAAGTGTTGTAATCCTTCCACCTTACGGCTTCAGCTTAACTTTTCTATGTCTGATGATTGTGGCCTTCCTATCATTCCCTAAGAAGACATCACCACCATCATACTTCTCATACTTCTAGAACCACTCCTTATGGGGAATGAATTGAAAGGATGCAACTGAGTCAATCATCCATGCCTCATGATCTACATGTGTATTTGAAGAAGAAGCCAAATACAAATCCCCACCATCATCCAAGGTGGTTTTTTCCTCTGTAGAAGGAGAATCTTCATATTAATTTCCTTTATCAGCAGCTTTAGATCTGCAATCCTTTTTATATTGCCCTTCCATTCCAAATTTCCAGCACACCTTTACAAACCTTCTTGGAGATTTATGTCTCCCTCTAGATTTAGATATTGCACTCGAAAACTTATTTTTGTTTCTGTTCTGGGACCTTCCTCGTAAAGATAATGCATATCCATTATGACCCTCCATATTTCTCAATCTCATTTCCTATGATAGTAAGGCTAAGACAATTTCATCAAAATTCAAGGTAGTTGTATTGCTACCTATTGAAATAACTAGACTGTCCCATGAATCTGGTAGAGAACACAACAAACTGATGCTCTTTTCTTCATATGGGATTTTAATATCAACAAATGACAACTATATTAGCACAATATTGAAGGCGTTCAAATGCTCTATCACTGAGTCTCCATCCTTCATCCTTAGGGTATACATTTTTTTCCGCAGCAACAATTTATTCACCATATACTTAAATTGGTACAAGTTCTCTAACTTGTACCACAAATTCTTCATCGTAGCTTCCCCAGATACATTAAAAAGACATAAGATGAGATACACAATTGTACTATGCTCTTTGCCTTCCGATCCAACTTTTTCCAGTATTAATCTGACATTGACGTTGGTTTAGTACTGTTAGTGTCGGTATCTTCATCCCTTCGTTAGTGATCAAATTCTCTTGTTGCATTGCATATTAGGTGTCTCGCTCAGTTAGCTGCATTCCATTAGGAGCATGGATCATCTGAAGGTAGTGGTTTTTTGTACATTTTCCCTCATTTCCTGTACCTGCTGGCCCATTTCCATTCATCAAGATCATTTGCAGTCACTTTTTGTCTTTAAATTTGCAAGAGTCATTTCTAGGGTTTTAGTTTCATTAGGTCTAGGGTTTCATCAAAAAATTCTTCAAAATGTCCAATAACAGTCAGCAGGCGCATGAGGAGGTTGAATAAATTTCCAGTACCAATAAATTTCATAATCGCATGCTCAGAAATGTATTTTTCCTCAAAACCCCATTTTGAGGAAAAACAGAGTATTTTAGGTTTTTATGTATAAATTTGATGTAATTTCAATTCTCTCATATCTAATTAACTTCAATGAAAACCCTAGTCACCTTTCCAGGCTTCAGCAGTTCCATCCCCTACAAGGCAAACAAAAATCAAATCATTCAGTTCATCAAAGGTACAAATAAATTAAACTGCCAAAAAACAGAGTTGAAAAAGTAAGTCACAATGCAAACATTATAAAAGTGGGTTTGATGAAAAAAACATCAAAACCTCCTGTATATAAGTCATTTTTCATGTTCAAAGATCTCATTTGCATTCAAAGAAGAAATATTGAGTGAAAGAAAGTCGTGTTGGAGAAAGGGAGCAAAATTGCAGCAAAATTGTGCAAGTTCAAGGGCACGACTCATTGGGTGAGAGGCGCGGTGCATCCAAGTGCCGCGGCGCATTGGGCCGGCCTCCACAGTGTAAAAAATACACTGGCACGATGCATATAACAGGCATGCCACGTTCAGTTTGTGGCGCGGCGCATACAACTGCAAGCCCGATTTCACCATAAACTCACTCAAATTTCCAAATTTTCTCAATCCCATGGGGTGCAAGTAAGTCAAAATTCCTTCCATTGCTAGTGAAATTTTTTTTCTTAAAGCCTAGGGTTTGCATTTGCATTTTTTCTACCAAGTCCACTCCATCACTCCCTCACTCTTTGACTCCTCCATTAATTTTTCACTTTGATCCGCTCATTCCCTAATTCCCATATTGTTAGAGTAATTAACACAGCAGAAACTTAAAATAACCACACACAGTAGAAAAACAAACATAAAGACAACATATTTTATTGTGGTTCACCCAACCAATCTGGGCTACATCCACCTAACAGGGCATCGTCAATCTCATTCAACAACTAGAGAAATACAATAGCAGAGTTTCTCATCTGCTCATTGTTAGGACCTCACTATGTACCATTTTTACTATATATTTTGACACCACCTTACCTTTATAACCATGTTTAAAAAGGATTCCATCATCATTTTCATTCACTTTATCCAAAGGTATATAAAATCCTCTTCTTTACTATATATTTTATCTGTTTACATATAATTCCATATTACTCTTATATTTCATCATTAATCGAAGGTAGATTGATGTTAACATAAGTCTAAAATATCACAAATAATTTATGTGTTGTGCTGGAACAATCGGCTGTTGCTGAAACAATCAAACTTCGTTGCTGAAAAAGTCGACTCCGTTGCTGAAACAGTCGACTCCGTTGCTGAAACAGTCAGCAAGCACGCAAATTCCGTCACTATTCGTAATTTGCGATTCTGGAAGAGTATTTTTTGGAACAATGGCAACAACATGAAGACGTGGTTACACGGATTATTCTGAAGATAGTACTCTTTTTGTATCTGTTGTAACGATATATTTTTATGGAAGAATAGAATAGCCCTGTTTTAAGAAAGAAGAACAGATTTGGGATAAATATAGATTTGCTTTAATGTAATTGTAAGAGATGTCTCCTCTTTAAAAAGAGGAGACATCATCATTAGAAGGGAGTTCGAAAACTACAGGAGAACATTGTGTTTGAGAGGACATGAGCTAGACTCCATTTGTAATGTATCATTTCTTTTGACAGATGAATAAAAGTTCCTTTTGAGCACTTCAATTTAATCCTTTCCCTGGGGAATCTTGTGAGAAGGAAAGGGCCCGCCTTCCTCACAAGATTCACCCAACTGTTCCTGTAGTTTGTTAGATTTCTTTATGATATTTGCACTTTACTTTAATTCTGTTTTCTGAAACACCAGTTACACAGTTCTGTAGTTTATTGAGCATTTTGTTTCCTTTAATGCTGCATGTGTTTAGTGCATTCAATCTTAAGAAGTTAAGGGATCTATTTTTATTATTTTTTTGAATGTATGATTGATGCTGGGAAGTAGGTGCTAAAGATTCCTGTACAAAGGAATAGGGTCCTGTTCCCACTGATTGACTTTCTTTTTCCTGCAGTGTGATTAGAAACATGAGACAGGTGCTGAAGGTTCCTGTTCATGGGAATAGGGTCCTGTTCTCTTGAGTAACTTTATCTTTTCTACAGAGTGATTAGTGTCAGGCAGCAGGTGCTGAAGTTCCTATTTAAAGGAATAGGGTCCTGTTCCCTGTTATGGTTGATTGGTTTCCTTTCCTGCAGAATGATTTCCTTTTATATGGATTCTTAAAAACTGCAATAGAGGAATTACTTCTACTATAACATAAGTAACTTCAGCTTTGATTGAACAGGGTGTGAATAATTAGATTTGTATGATTAATAATTGTGTGGCTTTTTACTGCAACATTATTTTTGCTTTTGGAATTGAGCATATCCAGTGCGTGATTGTCTTTGGAATAAACAGACTTCCTTGAGTTGACAATTTATGTGGAGCTTGAATTGTTAAAACAATTAAAGCGACCAACATTTTGGCGCCATTGCCGGGGAAGGCAATTATAGATTTCAAAAGCATTAACATTTTCTTTCTAGATGTGTAGATTGTATGAGAGGACGCAGAACCCAGAAGAAAGCTAACCCCACAGGTGGCAAAGGCAAAGGAAGGGGAGGAAGAAAGACTTTGATTGACGAGATTGTATCAAAGGCTGAATCATCACAAAGATTAAGTTCTCGAAGACCAAAACTTCAGCACTCCTCTCAATCAGATTACAAAAAAGAGGAAGTTGTGGGCCCTGAAAACATAGAGGAGCCAGTTATTAAAGAACCAGCAGTCAGTGCTGGAGAGTCAGAAGAAAGTGCTAGCAAATCAGCAGAGCACGTTGAGGAAATAATAGAGAGTATTGGACGACCAGTGGAAAACATTGAGGAGCCAATAGAAGATCTTGATGATCGAGCAAGTGCAGTAGGAGAACAGCCAATGGAAGGAAACAATGAAGACTTCTTTGGTGGAGGACATGTAGATCCTGAAGGAGAAGGAAAGGATGAAAATTCTCTCTCTAACTTGGGATTTCCTATTAGTGATCTCCCTAGAGGAACAACTCTTATGAAGAATATTCCATTGTCAGCTTTACCTAACTTCCATGGTTTATCCTCTGAAGATCCGGATGAATTTCTTTTTGAATTTGATATATTATGCAGAAGTTATGATTATGTTACTAATGCTCAAAATTTGAAACTGTTTCCAGCAACATTAAAAGGAAATGCTTTAAGATGGTTCATGAACCTTGGGAGTCAGGTAATCACAACATGGGAACAGATGAAACAGAAATTTCTGCTTAAATATCAAGATTACTGTCGGACGAGAGAAAAGAAGGACGAACTATTCAATATGGCACAAAAGCCGGATGAGAACCTGGAGGACTATGTAGAAAGGCTGCAGTACAATATACAGAGATCTGATCATCCGAATATAAGTAAGGAAATTCGTAAAACAATATTACTTAGAGGATTAAGGGATGATTGTTTAGACATGTTAAACATGCTTGGCAAGGGAGATATATCTAAGGAATCATATGATGAGATTTTTGAACTTTGTAAGAGGTGTTCAAGGGGAGCTGCAAGGAACAGAGTAAGTAATAGAGATCCCACCTATTCAAGAGTGCAGAAATCAGCCAGTGGGGGAGCAACAAGAGCTGAAATAGGTAATTTACTTGAAGAATTTAAAACTAAGATGTTAAGTTCCTTTGCTTCACAAATTGACACTTTGCAGGTTAAGAAGAAGCAAGTTGAAACAGAAGCAACTCTGGCTGTCTTTTGCCCGAAGTGCAGAGACAAACATCCACTAAGGGAGTGCCCATTGGACAAAATACCAATCCGCACCCTTTGTGAGAAAGATCATGAAACACAGCAATGTCCATCTCTACCAGGAATAAAGGAAGCATTACAGCCAATGGAAGAAGAAGCTGAAGCAGTTTACTTGCTAACTCAAAGAAGACAATGGCAACCAAAAGGACAAGGTATGAACTCTTGTATGCCATTTAATCGTTGGAATAATTATTCTGCTTTCAGTCAAACAAATTACCCTCCCTTTAATCAAATGCAATACCCACCCTTTAATCAAATGAATTTCCCACCCATGCAACAATCAAACCCTCCCTTTGTTGATCCTACAATGTGGACTCCTTGGCCCCCACAGCAGCCATCTTCTTTTAACCCTTGGAATTCAAATTGGAGAAGCCAACAACTCCCGTATCCAAATCAATTTCATCAATTTCAACAACCACTTCCTCTGCCAGCAAATGCTCCACCAAATAACCAAATGAGACCCCAGCTACCTGTGCAACCAAATCCTAACCCCAATAATAAAGTTGTGCAAGTCATTGATATTCAGAATCAGTATATATTTCCTACTATGCAATGTAATGATATTCATTTAAGATCCGGGAAAATAGTAGAGCCTATTATTGATGAAATAACTTTTTCTGATTCTGATAAAGAGGAAAATGAGAAACATAAGAAAGTACAACCACCCTCTAACAAGAGTATTGAAATAACAGAACCACCATTCCCCGAGCGTTTGGTTTTAACTAGAACGCCTGAAACACCTACTTTTAATCTTTTAGGGGAACTTCAAAACTTGTATGTTAAAATTCCACTTTTACAAGCATTAAGAGATGTACCAATTTATGCCAAAACAATAAGGGATATTTGTGTTAAGAAACCTGGTAGGAAAACTAAAGATCCCCTTACAGTACATGTGATGGGTGATTTATCTGCATTAATGTCCGGAAAAACCCCTCCTGTGAAATATGGTGACCCCGGCCATCCTACCGTGACAGTTCAAATTTTTGGGTATGTGTTATATTCTTTCCACGACTAATTTCCGCTGGGTAGTTTGCGCCCATGGTTTTGTGCATGGTTTTGCACATGGTTTTGGGGTTCGATGGTTTTCGGCCCCTGGTATTTTTGTAGATCCGGTCAAGGGAACTACGGTTATGTTCTAATCCAGGGTTAATGGATTGGGGTTTATGTATGCTCCGACATGTATATATATGTGTTGTAACACTAAAAGGAATAGAATGAAAAATCAAGTTGGTCGTCCCGATTTGGGATCCAGGGGAAAATCTCTGTGTTTATCTGTTTTATGTTTTATGCTCTCGCTATTGTTTATTTTCTGTTATAAGATTCGTGTGTAGATAATTTCTGTTCAGGGTTAAAACCTACATTTGGTATCGGAGTTGTTTCGGCTTCAAGGGGACGCCTTTGCTGCTGAGGGTTTTTAGTTCGGGCCTGAGGTAGACCCTGTTCAGTGGGAGATCTGCGGGATCGATTCTTGCGGTGAGAGAAGATGGCGAGTGGCGGAAAGATAGAGATCGAGAAATTTAATGGTCAGAGTTTTGAGTTGTGGAAGCTCAAGATGGAGGATCTGCTGGTGGATAAAGATCAATGGATCGCGGTAGATCCAGGTACTAAACCAACGACAATGTCAGATGAAGACTGGAAGAAACTGGATCGGAAGGCCAAGAGCACAATACGGTTGTGTGTGTCAGATTCAGTATTGTTGAATGTATCTGGGGAAGCTACGGCGAAGAATTTGTGGGAAAAACTTGGGACTTTGTACCAATCTAAGTCTCTGGTGAATAAGTTGTTCCCGCGGAAAAAGCTGTATAACCTGAGGATGAAGGATGGAGACTCGGTGACAGAGCATCTGAACGCCTTCAATACTGTGGTAAGTCAGCTGTCATCTGTTGATATTAAAATCTCAGATGAAGATAAGTGCATCAGTTTGTTGTGTTCTCTACCAGACTCGTGGGACAGTCTGGTTATTGTAATAGGTAGCAATACAACTACCTTGAATTTTGATGACATTGTCTCAGCCTTGCTGTCGGAGGAAATGAGACGGAGAAATATGGAGGGTCAGAATGGAGATGCCTTATCTGTACGAGGAAGGTCCCAGAACAGAAACAAGAATAAGGTTTCGAGTGGGAGATCTAAATCTAGAGGGAGATCTAAATCTCCCGGAAAGTTTGTAAAGGTGTGCTGGAAATGCGGAAAGGAAGGACACTACAAAAAGGAATGCAGATCTAAAGCTCCTGAGAAAGGAAAGGGATCTGATGAAGCTCCTTCTGCAGAGGCAAAAACCACCTCGGATGAAGGTGGGGATGTGTATTTGGCTTCTTCTTCAAATAAACATGTAGATCATGAGTCATGGTTGATTGACTCAGGTGCATCCTTTCACTTCACTCCCCATAGGGAGTGGTTCTGCGAGTATGAGAAATATGATGGTGGTGATGTCTTCCTAGGGGATGATAGGAAGGCCAGAATCATTGGACGTGGAAAGGTCAAGCTGAAGCTGCAAGGTGGAAGGATTATAACACTTCCCGGTGTTCTGCATATTCCTGCATTGGCCAGAAATCTGATTTCTCTAAGCAAGATGGATGATGCAGGTGTAAAAACAGTGTTCGAGAAAGATGCCTGCAAGATGGTTCGGGGAGCACTGGTATTAATGCGGGGAGTTCGGACTGGAACTTTGTATAAGCTACAAGGTAGCACTGTTATTGATGGGTGTAACAATTCTATGGTTCCTGAAAGTGGAGCGGAAAGCCTAGCTGTCTCTGGAGAAAAGACCATGTTATGGCATCAAAGGCTTGGACATATTGGAGAGAAGGGCCTTCGGATACTGCATAGAAATGGTATGGTAGAAGGTATGTCTAATTGCTCTCTGGATTTCGATTTCTGTGAACATTGTGTATATGGGAAGCAGAATCGGGTGAGTTTTCCCTTTGGTGCTAAGAGGGCGAACAAGATATTAGAACTTGTGCACAGTGATGTGTTTGGGCCTGTGTCAGTTCTGTCACTGGGAAAGTCTGTGTACTATGTTTCATTCATAGATGACTTCTCAAGTAATACATGGATATATTTCTTGAGGAAGAAATCTGAAGTCTTTGACAAATTTAAAGAATTTAAGGCTCTGGTGGAAAACCAGACAGAGAAGAAGATAAAGGCGTTGAGGACAGATAATGGTGGGGAGTTCTGCAAGAAGGAATTTGAAGAGTTCTGTAAGAAGTGTGGTATAGCACGACAGAAGACTACTCCATACACACCTCAGCAAAATGGAGTTGCAGAAAGAATGAATAGAACACTGATGGAAAAGGCAAGAAGCATGCTCAGTGGTACCGGGTTAGGACAAGTTCTGGGCAGAGGCAGTGGAGACTGCATGTTACTTAGTTAACAGATCACCTTCATCAGCGTTGGAGGATAAGACCCCACATGAGGTATGGACTGGTAAGAAACCCTCTATTTCACATCTAAGGGTATTTGGATGTGATGCATATGTACATGTTCCAAAGGAGAAAAGGACCAAGTTGGATAATAAATCTGAAAGGTGCATCTTTATTGGGTATAAGGATGGTTTAAAGGGTTACAAACTTTGGAACCCAAAAACAAGGAAGGTTGTGTGCAGCAAAGATGTGGTGTTTAGAGAAGTGAAAGATGTTGCTAAACATGAAGTCCTACCAAAGGAACCCGAGAAGATAGAGTTTGAGCTAAAGGAGGATGAATCAGACTCTACAATAGAAGAAGACTCAGAAGATGAAGAGCCACAAACTCCAGCTTTGAGAAGATCAGTTCGGGAAAGAAGGCAACTAGAAAGGTATAGTCCATCTGCTTTCTGTTCAGGTTTTGCCTTAACTATAACTGATGATGAACCCAGAACTGTCAGGGAGGCAGTAGATTCAGAGGATGGAAAACTCAGGAAGGAGGCCATGGCTGATGAAATGGCATCCTTGCACAAAAACGATGCATGGGATCTGGTGGAGTTGCCGGCTGGAAGGAAGCCCATTGGGAGAAAATGGGTGTTTAAGAAGAAGATGAATGTAGAAGGCAAGGTGGAGAAATTCAAAGCTAGGTTGGTAGCGAAAGGTTATTCCCAGGTGCCGGGAATTGATTTTGGTGATATTTTTTCTCCTGTTTCCAAGGTTACTTCTATTAGATTACTTTTATCTGTTGCTGCTGCATTTGATTTTGAGATAGAACAGATGGATGTGAAGACAACTTTTCTTCATGGGGATCTAGAAGAGGAGATCTACATGAAGCAACTTGAAGGCTTTATGGTGAAGGGTAAGAAAGAACTGGTATGCAGGTTGAAGAAGTCTCTGTATGGGTTAAAACAGTCACCAAGGATGTGGTATCAGAAATTTGATACCTATATACGGGGACTTGGCTTCACCAGAAGTAAGGAAGATCATTGTGTTTATTTTAAATTAATTGGTGATCGTGTTATATATCTGGTCTTGTATGTGGATGATATGTTGTTGATTGGAAATGACAAAGAAATTATCCAAGATTTGAAGACCCAACTGTTCTCCAAATTCGACATGAAGGATCTTGGTGCTGCAAACTATATTTTGGGCATGGAAACTAAGAGAGATCGGGAAAAGAGGAAGCTCTGGTTAAACCAGAGGAAGTATGTCGAGACTATATTGCAGAGGTTCAATATGCAGGATAGTAAACCGGTGAATGTTCCTATTCCTGTAGGTGTAAAGCTGTCTGCTGAACAGTGTCCCAAGACACAAGAAGAGGAGGAGTATATGTCCCGTGTTCCATATGCAAGTGCAGTGGGTAGCCTGATGTATGCAATGGTCTGTACTAGACCAGACATTGCACATGCAGTGGGAGTATTGAGCAGGTTTATGTCAAACCCAGGGAAGGAGCATTGAACAGTAGTGAAGCGGGTTTTCAGATATTTACGTGGCACTAGTGATTATGGCTTGTGCTACCAGGGAAGACCAGGATTGGAAAGAATGTTGGACATTCGTGGTTTTGTTGATGCAGACTGGGCTGGAGATCCGGACCAAAGAAGATCTACAAGTGGGTATGTGTTTAGCCTATTTGGAGGTGCAGTCAGTTGGATGAGTAAAAGACAGTCTGTAGTGGCTCTTTCAACTACAGAGGCAGAATACATAGCAGCCACTCATGCAAGCAAGGAAGCAGTTTGGTTGCAGGGATTGTGTTCAAGTATGGGGTTGGTACAGCAAGCTATAAGGATAGACTGTGATAGCCAAAGTGCAATTTTCTTGGCTAAGAACCCTGCTTATCATTCAAAGACAAAGCACATTGATGTTCAATATCACTTTGTTAGAAATATGGTTGAGGCTAAAAGGGTGTTGCTGGTAAAGGTGGACACTTTGGAGAATGTTGCAGATGCATTGACAAAGTCTGTGAGCACTCAGAAGTTCTCTTGGTGTAGAGAAACAATGGGTGTTGAAGAATTGGGCCAATGACTAAGCCCTCCTGTGGCCCCCCATGGAAAGAAAACAACAAGTGGGAGAATTTTGGGTATGTGTTATATTCTTTCCACGACTAAGCACGCGCTCTGCATCCATGGTTTTGCACATGGTTTTGGGGTTCGATGGTTTTCGGCCCCTGGTATTTTTGTAGATCCGGTCAAGGGAACTACGCTTATGTTCTAATCCAGGGTTAATGGATTGGGGTTTATGTATGCTCCGGCATGTATATATATGTGTTGTAACACTAAAAGGAATATAATGAAAAATCAAGCTGGTCGTCCCGATTTGGGATCCAGGGGAAAATATCTGTGTTTATCTGTTTTATGTTTTATGCTCTCTCTATTGTTTATTTTCTGTTATAAGATTCGTGTGTAGATAATTTCTGTTCAGGGTTAAAACCTACACAAACTGGTAAAACAATGATTCCTCAAGTTCTGGTAGATTTAGGTGCTGCAATAAACATAATGACTCTTGAAACTTCACAATTGTTACAGCTGAATAACACAATCAGAGATACGCCTACCATTCTAGAGTTGGATGACCGTTCTACAATTAAACCTGAAGGAGTTGTTGAAGATCTACTTATCTCAGTTGAATCCTGGAATTACCCAGCTGATTTTGTTGTATTGCAGACTAAAACAAAGCTGGGGGGGCATCCTTTAATTCTAGGGAGGCCATGGCTGGCCACAACTGATGCCTTTATCAGTTGCAGATCTGGTTCAACGACAATTTCTAATGGTTATGAATCCAAACATCTTACTCTTTATCCTCATGCTACACCCATAATTAATAATGAAGATTCTATGTGGATGGGTTATGATGATAATGCTGTTCAGCCCATTCTAACTATTGGACAAGCCTTAACTCTTAAAGACAATACATAGGATGAAATAATTAATAATTTTATTTGTGAACCTTCCTCTGTAATTGCTGAAACACACAATCAATTGACTGCAATTTTTGAAACAGATACCCAAGAAAAGATTGAATCTGAAGACTTATCTCAGACATTAACCACCATCTCATCTAAAATTATAACAGTTGAAATTGAACCTGGTAAGACATTAAACATAAATCCTGATCTAACAGTTGCTGAAACACTGTAGTTAATGAAGTTATTGCATCAAAATAAAGAAGCATTTGCATGGGATTACACAGTTATGAAAGGGATCTCTTCTGAACTATGTACTCATCGAATTTACATTAAAGAGGGATGCCGACCAGTCTATCAACCCCAAAGATGAACGAACCCTAATTTACGAGAAATTGTTAAAGAAGAACTTCAGAAATTGCTTAATGCAGGATTTATATACCCCATTTCTGACAGTGAATGGGTTTCCCCATTGGTAATTGTCCCTAAGAAAAATGGGAAATGGAGAGTATGTGTTGATTACAGAGCCTTGAACAAAGCTACTCAAAAGGATCACTTTCCTTTACCTTTCATTGATCAGGTGTTGGATAGTCTGGCAGGGAAGAAATTCTTTTCTTTTCTAGATGGATTCAGTGGGTATAATCAGTTTCGAATTGCACCCCAAGACCAGGACAATACCACTTTCACTAGCCCTTGGGGAACTTTTTCTTATAGAGTTCTTCCATTTGGGCTATGTAATGCACTAGCAACTTTTCAGAGGGCTATTATAGGAATCTTTTATGATATGCTGAATGACTCTATGGAGATATTTATGGATGATTTTACTCCTTATGGTGTGTCTTTTGAAGATGCATTACAAAATCTTGAGAAGGTACTTAAACGATGTATACAAGCTCACCTCTGCCTAAGTACTGAAAAATGTCATATGATGATGAGTGAAGGAGTAGTGCTTGGGCATTTTATTTCATCTCAAGGTATTCAGGTAGATCCATCTAAAATATTGGTCATTCAGAATTTTCCTGTTCCTAAAACACAAACTGATGTGAGAAGTTTGCTAGGACATGCTGGATATTATAGAAGATTTATTAAAGATTTTTCTAAGATAGCTTCTCCATTATTTGTGTTGCTTATGAAAAATGCTGAATTTAAGTGGACTAATTCTTGTCAGAAAACCTTTGTAGAACTCAAGCATCAGTTATCTACTGCTCCTATATTGAGGGATCCTGATTGGGCCCTCCCTTTTCATATATCTTCTGATGCTTCAGACACTGCAATTGGAGCTGTCTTGGGACAAGAGGAAAATCATCTTCCTTATGCTATCTACTTTATCAGTAAGAATATGACCCCTGCTAAGCTTAATTATACAGTTACCGAAAAGGAGTTTCTTGCAGTAATTTATGCCATTAATAAATTTCGAGATTATATCACTAGTTATTCTACTTTTGTCCACACTGATCATTCGGCTATTAAGTATTTAATGAACAAATATGTTACAAATGCTAGAGTTACCAAATGGCTATTATTACTGCAGGAATTTGATATCACAATTGTAGATCGGCCTGGTAAAGAAAATGTGGTGCATGATTTCCTTTCACAGTTAAAAACTGATAATAATATTCCAGTAGATGATTCTTTTCCTGATGAGTATTTGTTTGCAGTTTCTGCTCACTCTCCATGGTATGCAGATATTGCCAATTATTTGGTTGCAGGAAAATTACCATCACACCTGTCATATAGAGAAAAGAGAAGAATTGTTCAACAAAGTGCCAGGTATAGCTGGATAAGTGGGTGTCTTTTCTACACTGGGCTTGATCAGGAAATCCGAAGATGCATTAGAGAAGATGAAGTGTATGACATATTGAAAGCTTGTCATGATGGCCCTTGTGGAGGGCATTTTGCTGATAAGAGAACAACACACAAAATTATGAGGATGGGTTACTATTAGCCCTCATTATTCAAGGATGCAAAGAAGTATGTAAGGGCTTGTGACAGCTGCCAGAGAATGGGTCAACCCAATCATAGAGACCAAATGCCATTAAACCCCCAGGTAGTTTCTGAACCATTTGAAAGATGGGCCTTGGATTTCATAGGACCCATTAATCCTCCATCCAATCAAATAACTTATATATTGGTCTGTACAGACTATATGACTAAATGGGTGGAGGCCAAAGCACTTATTAGAGCCAATGAAGAGGCTTTCCTAGCTTTCTTATTTGAAGAAATCTTCACTAGATTTGGAATTCCTAGAGAGCTAGTTACAGATGGAGGACCTCCATTCAATTCTCATGGTTTTAAGTCTACCCTTCAGAAATATCATATTCATCATAGAATGACTACACCATACCACCCCCAGGCCAATGGGAAGGTGGAAAGCACAAATAAAGTATTAGAAGCCATTCTAACTAAAATAGTGAAGGACAACCGGAAGGATTGGTCTCAAAGGCTCCCTGAAGCACTATGGGCTTACAGAACTACTTGGAGAAACACTACAGGTTTTTCTCCCTATGAATTGGTTTATGGTAAAAATGTTGTTTTTCCTATGGAATTTGAAATTAAAACTCTAAGAACTGCTTTAGCTGTTAATCTTTATTTGACTGATGTGTAGACAGCTAGGTTGCAGCAGCTTTTTGAATTGGATGAAAAGAGATTAGATGACATTCACCAAACAACCATGATTCAACAACAGAGAATGAAGTGGCATGATAAAATTATCAAACACAAGCAGTTCCAAAAAGGTAATTGGGCCTTGTTGTATGACTCTCGGTTTGAAAATTTTCAGGGTAAGCTACGTACACATTGGCTTGGACCATATGAAGTAGATGCTGTTTTTTCTAATGGAACAATAAGACTTCTAACAATTGATGATTCTAAAACACCTCTACTAGTCAATGGTCATAGGCTTCGTTTGTACCAGCGCCCTGTTTCTAAAGAGGATTTCAAGACTACTTGCATGACTGATACACATTATCTTTTTCTAGGGGAGTCTTCTGCTCCTCACAGCATTTAATTTTCTGCACTGTATTTTTAGTATTAGATTAGATTTAAAACTAATAATCCATGTCAAGGGTTGGCATATTACAATTGAATTTTGCAGATTCTGGAAAAGCTCATTAAGGAGGACAGATTCATCACAAGAAGATCTGAAGCTTCAATCACAGAAGCTTGTTCCCTTCATTTTAACCCATTTCCTAGCAATATCCCTTTTATCCCATTTCTACATTACTTCCCTTTTTCCATTTTTCCCACTTCTACCATTCCTGAAATATCACCCTTCAGTTAGTATTTCCTGTTCCCTACTACTTAAATTATCCCTCAGAAAATACTTCCCCCACTTGTTTTAAACCCAAGTCATTATATCCCATTTTCCTAATTTTTCCCTTTACTAAAACACCAGTTTCAGCAACATGTCATTCATTTTTCTGTTGCTGAAACACCAATTTCAGCAACCTATCATTTATCTTTTCATCATTAAAACATCATTTCTTTCCTCTGCTATACAATCTTTTCAGTTCTCCACTTTTACTCTCCAGATGCTTTGGGTGAATATTATTCAGTATTGAGCAGATCCTGATATGCTCCTGTTCTACATTTTAGAGAAATCTACAGATTCTTCCATTAATATCAAGCCATTATGAAGCACTCTATACTTCGAATTTTAAAGGCAAAGGTAAAAATATAAGGTATATGGTTTTTATGTAATGGAGTTAAATAATATTTTAAAGAGAGGATCTTGCTCATAATGATTGCAATCTCTGCACACTTAAACATCATTGCACCATACGTAAGGGGGGGAATTTCGAAAACTAAATCATCATTCCAAACCATCCAATCCTCCGTCACTTTTCATATCTATTATTTTCGCCGTCATTGAGACTCCATATCCTCTGTTGCAACAATTAGCTTGACCAAAGCCTGTGTTTCTGTTCTCTATGCCTTTGCATGTGACTCAAGCTAGTAGCTATGGGAGGGTCGGCTATCAGACACGAGCTTGGTTCGATAACTCTTCTCGAATTGTTCCCGGAGGCCTACCAAATTTTTCAACAAGCAGGATGGACAACATATTTCGAAAGGTTAGGAGAATTTGATCAGCAGCAAGTTTTAGAGTTCGCACAGAATCTTCAGGGGAATTATTCAGTGGTTCAAGGGGTCCGAATTTCAGTCACAAAGGAAGATATAGCACAAGTTTCAGGATTGCCGGTTATAGGGGCTCGCTGGTTCAGTAGGAAACGAGTTATTTTAAATGCACAGCAATATTTTCTTCTTCCAGAAGAACCGGTTGAACTTAAAGGCCGCGGTATAAGTCTGCATTCATTACCTCAACCATGGCCGACAGTAGCTGAATTCATCAAGCACTATTTGACATGCGAAGGGCGTTACTAGGTAGTCTACCAACATGACTTCGTTTTAATGAATCATTTGAGGCATGGTTGATTAGTCAATATTCCCTATTATCTGCTTGGTTGTATCAAAAACATGTCATATTATTGCAGACGGGTTAAATTCCCATTGTTATCCCTTACCCATCATCGTTTATGTCAATTATTAATTCAGAGGGGTTTTGCTCAGCAAAACCCCCCTCTGAATAATCCACTCCTCATTCCCCAGCAAGCCGAAATTCCCCAACAAGCCGGAAGTTCCCAAGAAACTCCTGAGAGTTCTTATGAAAGGCAACTGGACGATATCCCAGACCCCCCAGTAATTCAATCCTCAGAACCAGTTGACCTACCCCCAAGTTCGTCCCACTTAGTAGAGTCACCCCTTCCCACTATTCCTATCCCTAGCAATGACTCTCCAACACCCCCATCTCCACCTACTCATAAAAGAAAGAGACGAACCCCAACAGTCTCTGTCTCAAAATGACAAACAAGGGCCACATCCCAAATTTTTACTTCTTCTGAAAGCCCTTCCCCTAGAAAATAATCTTCTCCTACAAAGAAAAGGAAAGACACTGACTTCTCTGCTTTCCTACCAAACAGGAAAATGAAAATGACTGTTGAAATAGGAGTTACTCCCATTTCCCCTGACCCCACCACTATCATGTTAAAACTTCAATCCTCACCACCATTCCAAATTCCCCAACCCGTCTTGTCCGGTGGCACTGTCACACAAGAACCAGTGGCCCGGGATAACATGACATCGTTTATTTCTCAAACAGTGACTGCCACACAAGAACCAGTCACTTACCCAGAGGCTGAAACAGAAGAACCAGCCACTGTGGTACAAGAATCATACACCAAGCATGATAATACAGGGAAACCAGCTGTAGCTACCCCACAAGAACCAGCTACAGCTGTGGATCAGCAGACAACTCTAGCAGAATCAGCCAGCACACAGGGTTCACACACTATGGCATCTTTATTGGAGGAAAATGAGTTTTTGAAGTCAGAACTAGAGGCCTATAAGAATGAATTAATCATGGCACGAGAAGCCTTTGATAGAGAATTGAATCTCTACATGCTAGCACACACAGCATCAGCACAAAATAAGGATCCATGCAGAGAATACATGTGCCATGAGTGTGGTAACATTTACCAACAGGCAGGATACAAAGTAGTCAAAATTTAGGTATCTGAGGCATCTACATGAGCTGAAATTAAAGAAGAACGCCCTACTGCCACACAAGAACCAGTAGGGCCCTCAAAAAGTCTGGAAAAAGAAACTAACCACAGATATCTCGCCCTGTGCTAGTCAGCTCAGCCACTCAGACAATGCCCCAACCATAGATATCCCGCCCTGTGCTAGTCAGCTCAGCCACTCAGACAATGCCCCAACCCAGTACTTATAATGCTGGGACACAGACCCTGCCATGGAAACAATTAGAACTTATGAACAACTGGAGGAAACAATATGTTGTAGATCAAGATAAAATATTACAGCAGCATAAGTTAGCATGGCAGAATCACATGTATGCCAACTGGGATATTTGGGAACAGACATTGCAACAGCTCAGGGATTCCAAGAAAGAAGTCAAAGAATCAAAGGAAAAGTTGGTTTTGATGTTTTCATTAGTGCAAAAATTGATGGCTACCCGAAAACCCTCCTTGAATTATTCTCTCTTCCTCTCTAAACGTCTGGTTTATTTTCAATTGAAGGCAATAAAGGATGGCAGACCTCATGAATTGCTTACTGCGGAACAATTTGTTAAGACTTTTTCTGAGGCCCCTGAAAGTGACCAACATTTGTTGTGTGAACTTTATCTCCATAACGAGGCCATGCCTGAGAATAGAAAAGTCAATCTCACTCCAATTTTAGGTGATGTACAAATAAGGGCATTCGTTTCATTCTTGGCCAATCAGCTCACCTAGAAAACTGCGTTCATTGCAAGTAGGCATAATGAGGAGAATCGGCTCCTTTGGATTAGACCGGAACCTTTAAATCTGGCCATGTTTGTAGCACAATATCACCGATTCTTGCAGAAGCCAGGAATGCACAGGTACATACAACAACTACAGGCTTGAACACTTTTAAAGTGTCTACAGCTAATCAGAGTAAAGGAGACTGCTTCATTAAATTCCAACACTATGTTTTGGCAACAGTCATGCAAGGAAAGACAAGAGTATCATTCTTTCAGCCCTGATAATCTTCAAGCTGCACTTTCCAGGGTACCTAATTACATTAGATGTATTCAGCATTGTTGAGAAAACTGGATTGGTTACCATTTTCATTTTTCAATTCTATGGATGCCTACAGAAAAATACCAGTGTCACTATCAATTGGCTGACAGAGATGAAGCTGTAGCATGGCAGCAATTGCAAAACAATCGAGGATTCCAAGCTCCGACAGAAGCCACCTTCTACAGCTACTGCTTGAGCAACTTGCATGCACAGAGTCAGTACTCAGACTCTGACTCAAACTAGGAGTTGCCTGAGGACATGCAACCCTTTCAGTTGGGGGGGATGTTAGGACCTCACTATGTACCATTTTTACTATATATTTTGACACCACCTTACCTTTACAACCATGTTTAAAAATGATTCCATCATCAATTTCATTCACTTTATCCAAAGGTATATAAAATCCTATTCTTTACTATATATTTTATCTGTTTACATATAATTCCATATTACTCTTATATTTCATCATTAATTGAAGGTAGATTGATGCTAAAATAAGTCTAAAAGATCGCAGATAATTTATGTGCTGTGATGGAACAATCGGCCGTTGCTGAAACAATCAAACTTCGTTGCTGAAACAGTCGACTCCGTTGCTGAAACAGTCAGTGGGCACGCAAATTCCGTCACTATTCGTAATTTGCGATTCTGAAAGAGTATTTTTTGGAACAACGGCAACAACATGAAGACGTGGTTACACGGATTATTCTGAAGATAGTACTCTTTTTGTATCTGTTGTAACGATATCTTTTTATGGAAGAATAGAATAGCCCTGTTTTAAGAAAGAAGAACAGATTTGGGATAAATATAGATTTTCTTTAATGTAATTGTAAGAGATGTCTCCTCTTTAAAAAGAGGAGACATCATCATTAGAAGGGAGTTCGAAAACTACAGGAGAACATTATGTTTGAGAGGACAGGAGCTAGACTCCATTTGTAATGTATCATTTCTTTTGACATATGAATAAAAGTTCCTTTTGAGCGCTTCAATTTAATCCTTTCCCTGGGGAATATTGTGAGAAGGAAAGGGCCCGCCTTCCTCACAAGATTCGCCCGACCGTTCCTGTAGTTTGTTAGATTTATTTATGATATTCGCACTTTACTTTAATTCTGTTTGCTAAAACACCAGTTACATAGTTCTGTAGTTTATTGAGCATTCTGTTTCCTTTAACGCTGCATGTGTTTAGTGCATTCAATCTTAAGAAGTTAAGGGATCTATTTCTGTTATTTTTTTGAATGTATGATTGATGCTGGGAAGCAGGTGTTGAAGATTCCTGTACAAAGGAATAGGGTCCTGCTCCCATTGATTGCCTTTCTTTTTCCTGCAGTGTGATTAGAAACAGGAGACAGGTGCTGAAGGTTCCTGTTCATGGGAATAGGGTCCTCTTCTCTTGAGTTTATCTTTTCTACAGAGTGATTAGTGTCAGGCAGCAAGTGCTAAAGTTCCTATTTAAAGGAATAGGGTCATGTTCCCTGTTATGGTTAATTGGTTTCCTTTCCTGTAGAATGATTTCCTTTTATTTGGATTCTTAAAAACTGCAATAGAGGAATTACTTCTACTATAACATAAGTAACTTCAGCTTTGATTAAATAGGGTGTGAATAATTAGATTTGTATGATTAATAATTGTGTGGCTTTTTACTACAACATTATTTTTGCTTTTGGAATTGAGCATATCTAGTGCGTGATTGTCTTTGGAATAAACAGACTTCCTCGGGTTGACAATTTATGTGGAGCTTGAATTGTTAAAACAATTAAAGCGACCAACACTCATCTCTTCCACTCACCTCACATCCCTCATCATGCTCATTTGCCTCTACGGGCTTACATTTTATAGCTCGGAGTAGAAACATAATCATAAATTCTCTCACAACAAATATAGGATGTATTAGCTCCTCATCAGAAATAGATGGAGTCATTTTAGCAACAAATCCTATTGTTGTCACCTACATGATATTTTCTCCAAAAATAATTAAAATAAATCTCAACAATCTCCACCTTGACAAAAATTAGCCTGATACCCTGTTCCATTATTATTTTTATCTTTTCTGCAAGCCAAGAGAAGCCAAACACCATTGTAGCTTCTCTAACAAAATTAGTTTCGTGAACATGTCTGCACAGTTTTCCTTTGTATGCACATTTTCAAGAGAGACTCCCTTTTCAGTGATAACCTGTCTTACAAAATGGTACTTGATAGGTATATGCTTTGATTGAATATGATAGGCCGAATTTTTAGCCAAATTAATTTCACTTTGACTATCAAAAAATAACTTGATGTTGTCCTATAACCTACCAAACTCACCAAATAAACCTTTCAACCAAACCGCTTCTTTGCAAGCATGTGAAGCAGCTATGTATTCTGCTTCTGTAGTGGATAAAGCAACAATGTTCTGTAGTTTTGACATCTAGCTAATAGCTCCACCTGCAAGAGTAAAGACATACCCTGAAGTTGACCTTCTCTTATCCAAATCACCTACAAAATTGGAATCAACATATCCGCAAACAAATTCACTACTCCTATTATAAGTGATACAGTAATCCCTTGTGCCTCTCAGATATCGAAGCACCCATTTCACTATTGACCACAGTTCTTTTCCTGGATTTTCCATATACCTGCTGACAACCCCAACTGCATGTGAAATATCTGGTGAATTACAAACCATCGCATACATCAAACAACCCACTACATTGGCATATGGAATTCGAGACATATATTCATTTTCTTCATTTGTGTTAGGACGTAAACTTGAAGAAAGTTTAAAATGGGAAGCAAAAGGGATGGAAATAGGCTTCACATTGTTCATACCAAAACTCAAGAGTATTTTCTCAATATACTTCTGTTGTGATAGCCACAACTTACCATTTCTCCTGTCTTTGAAAAGCTCCATGCCCAAAATCTGTCTTGCTGCTCCTAGATCTTTCATATCAAACGTCCTAGCCATCTGAGCCTTTAACCTATTGATCTCAATTATGCTTTTTCTTTCTAAAAGCATATCGTCAACATACAAAACTAAGATAATGAACATGCCATTACTTAATTTCTTAAGGTAAACACAATTATCATATTCACTTCTTATATAATTTTGACTCATCATGAAAGAATCAAATTTCTTGTACCATTGTCGAGGCGGCTGCTTCAGACCATACAATGATTTCTTGAGCCTGCAGACAAGTTTCTTGTTGCGATTTTGAACAAACCCTTCTGGTTGTTCCATGTAAATATCCTCATCTAAATCTCCATGTAAAAATATAGTTTTAACATCTAGTTGTTGTAATTGTAAATCAAGTAAAGCAACTAATGCTAACACAATCCGAATTGAAACAATTTTTACAACTGGTGAAAATATCTCATGAAAGTCAATCCCTGCATTCTAAGAAAAACCTTTCACGACCAACCTCGCTTTTTACCTGTCTTCTTTATCATCAACACCCTTCTTCAACTTGTAAACCCACTTACATCCAACAGTTTTTTTGTCTTTAGGATGTTCTACGAGATCCCATGTGGCATTATTTTCTAATGCCTTCATCTTGTCCTTCATAGCCTCTTTCCACTTACTACTGTTAGAACCTTCTACAACTTCCTGATAGCAAAAAGGTTCATCATCGTTAGCGATTAAAGCAACTGAAGTAACATAATCATCATAACTTTTAGGAAGACGTCTGATTCTCGTAGACCTCCTTAAAGATGTTTCTGGTACTTCCACAATTTGCTAATTATTATCTGTAGGAACTTCTTCATGATCAACATATGAAACACGTTCATGATCTGAATCTGAAACTTGTTCATGATATGAATCAAAAACTTGTTCATCTGGACTATAATCATTATTTAAACTGGTTTCAAACAGAATTTGTTGAAGATTAGGTACGTTATCCTATTTCAATTGATCATCTACATCTCAATTTTCAAGTGAAGATTCATTAAATTTAACATCTCTGTAAATGATGATCTTGTGAGTAGTAGGATCCCACAACCTGTATCCCTAAGTCCCATCACCATATCCAACAAAGATATATCTTTTTGATTTAGGATCTAATTTAGAACGCTGGTGTCTCAGAACTAGAGCATATGCATCACAACTAAAAGCTTTCAGTTTAGAATAATCACATGGATAACCTTTCCATACCTCTTGAGGAATTTTGGATCCTATCGCAGTTGATGGTGATCGATTTACCAAGTAACAAGCTGTAGAAACCACTTCTGACCACAATTCCTTCTGCAAATTGGTGTTACTCAACATACTTCTTGCTCTCTCTAAAAGAGTCATGTTCATGTGTTCAACGACTCCTTTTTGCTGAGGAGTATATACAGTGGTTTTATGTCTTTCGATCCTAGCATCCTTGCAATAATTATCAAATTCCTTTGAAGTAAACTCACCACCATTGTCAGTTCTTAAATATTTAATGGTTCTTCCAGTGATTTGTTCAACTAATTGTCTAAACTGTTTGAAAACTGTGAATACATCAGACTTCTTCTTTAACATATAGACCCACACTTTTCTAGAGAAATCATCAATAAAAGATACAAAATATGACGATCCTCGATATGAGGTTTGAGAAGATGGACCGCAAACATCAGAATGGATATAATCAAGGATTCCCTTACTAGTATGTTTTCCAGTTTTAAACTTCTGCTTGCTTTGTTTCCCAAATAGACAATTTTTTAAGAAATCTAACTTAGAATATTTTAGACTAGGAAGTAACTGACGATCAGATAAAATTCTTAATCCTCTTTCACTCATATGACCCAATATTTGATGCCATAAACGAATAGAATTACTGTCGTTTTCAGATACTGTAGAAGCATGATCTGACTCTGTTCTTCCTTCTAACTCAAAAATATTTCCAACCTTCTTTGCTTTCATTACTAGTAAAATTCCTTTATAAAATTTCACTACTCCACCTTGAATAAAGGTTTTATATCCATTAGTGTCTATTACTCCTAGTGAAATGAGGTTTTTTCTTAGTTCAAGTACGTGTCTTACATCAGTTAGAATTTTATTTTTCCCATCAAACATTTTAAGCTGGATGCTTCCAATTCCCACAATATTACATGAGACATCATTTCCCATGTAAGCAACTCCATCATTGATTGATTTATAAGTTTTAAACCACTCTCTATGAATGCACATGTGATTTGACGCACCAGAATATAATAGCCAATGTTGATCATGATTAGACAAACTAACTGATAACACTTCATCACTCATACTTGAAATTAACGTCGAACCTGTATCTATCGTGTTTGCTTCTATTTTTTCTATCGAAGAGTCTCCTTTGGATGTTTGTTGTGTTTTCCAACAGTCCTTCTTCAAATGTCCTGATTTGCCACAAAACCAGCGCTTTACCTTACTCTTCTTCCCTTTCGATTTTGAACATGAGTTGTTGTGGTTACTGAAGTGTCTTTCTTTAGAACAACCTCTGACCATCATTTCTTCTGATGTAGAGGTTTCTAAATTTAACCCCTTCCTTGTTTCTTCGGACAAAAAATCTCCAACAACATCATCAAATTCAAGGGTTTTTGATGAACTAAGACTTATAGAAGTAACAAAATGATCCCATGACTCAGGCAAGGAGCATAACAAGGTTACAACTTTATCTTCTGATTCAAATTTTACTTCTATACTTTCTAACTACACCAGGAGAGTGTTAAAGGTATTCAGATGATCAGTGATCATCGTACCTTCCTTCATGCGCAAGCTATACAACTGTCGCTTTAGAAGAATCCTATTGGTTAAGGATTTTGTCATGTACAACTTTTCAAGATTTTTCCACAAACCAGCAGTAGTTTTCTCTGACACGATGTTAAACAAAACATCATCCGCCAAACACAGTCGAATGCTGCTCATTGCTCTTTCATCCAAGTCACTCCATTCATCATCTGTCATGGTGTAAGGCTATTTGGCTTTTCCCAACAGCGCCTTCGCCATGCCTTATTGCATGAGTAGATCATACATCTTCACTTTCCAGATCTCGAAGTTGTTTTTTCCATTGAACTTTACGATATCAAACCGAGCACTTTGAGTTTTTTCCATGTTGTGTCACAAAAAATCTCCAATTGCAACTTTTAATAAATGAAGTTTTTGTTAATGAAAATTCCCTTCACCTTATAAAATGCCTTTCCTTATTTAATACCATGTGCAAATGGAATTTAACACAAATCAATTTTACTTTAAACACTACTCAAATCGATATACACAAATTGATTTATACAAGTTGATTTTAAGAACTACAAATTGATCTATTCCTTTGTTTGATTTAATTATTAAAAGGCCACCACTTCAAATCATTTTTTCTTTTGTTTAAAATATTCCATTAAAAAAAAATGATTTGAATGGCATTTGTATACCATTGATACTTCAAAAAATCTATTTTTTAAAACTTTAATGCAAATCAATTTTGTAAAACCCCACCTTCAAAAAAATCCAAATCGAATTTTGTAAAAGGTTCAATGGTATTTAAAAAAAAAAAATCATTTTCTATTTTAAAGAATGGCAATAGCACACCTCTCACCATTCAACGTTCAGCAGTTCACCGTTCAACATTGAACCAGGCTCAGTCCGCGATCAACGACAATCACGACATAACAATGGCATGCAACATATCACAACACAAGCCAACTCATCGTTCACAAGCCAACTCACGGCTCATCCAGCGTTTGCAGCCTTATCCAACCCAGCTACACTAACATCAAACCTCTATAGTGCTGCTCCAACTCAGAAAGTGATCCAAAAAACAACACGATGCTAAAATCAAACTCTGTCTCTGTGAATGCAGCCTGCGCAGCGTTCTCAATGTGACACATCTCCAACTTTTGGCCTGGCATCTACCATCGACTTCGACGGGCAGCTCAAACTCATATCTCTCGGCTCAATAGCTCCTATCTACATAAACAACATTTGTATCCATCCCAGCGCTCTGATACCAAGTGTTAGAGTAATTAACGCAGAAGAAACTTAAAATAACCACACACAGCAGAAAAGCAAACATAAAGATAGCAGATTTTAATGTGGTTCACCCAACCAATCTAGGCTACATCCACCTAACAAGGCATCGGAAATCTCATTCAACAACTGGAGAAATACAATAACAGATTTTCTCATCTGCTCATATCTTCCACTCACCTCACATCCCTCATAATGCTCATTTGCCTCTACGGGCTTACATTTTATAGGTGGGAGTAGAAACATAATCATAAATTCTCTTACAACAAATATAGGATGTATTAACTCCTCATCAGAAATAGATGGAGTCAATTTAGCAACAAATCCTATTGTTGTCACCTACATGAGATTTTCTCCAAAAATAATTAAAATAAATCTGAACACATATCCCTAATTCTCACTATCCCAAACCCTAGTTACAAATATTAAACACTAATTGATGTCCCTAAGCCTACACAGTATTCCCTAAACCCCCTATTCCCAAAAAACTTGTCATAACATTCCCAAAACCCCTCATACCCTCTCCCTCCATAGTCCCTCATACATTCTTACCCTTGGTGGCAAAAAATTACAAACACCATAAATATCTTCATACTCATCAAGAAAACTCACACATTAGCAAACATGGAGTCTGACCCTTCCTATGACCGAGATGAAGAGACACACAGTGACTCTCCTATAGAAATGCATTCACCAAGGATACCTCACAAGGGTGGCAAACATATACGAGAGGAGCCTATTTCACTTGGGGAGCTGCAGGCCTGCCCTCTTGCTATCACATGCTTACAACACCAATCCTGTTATCAGTTTTGTGAGATGGTTGCTAGAGTCCAGTACCATCATGAGTTGGCCAGGTTTTTTGTGCTTCATCTACATAATGGCCAAGTCACTCTTGCAGGTGTGACATTCACCTTGACACCGGAGTCTATTTCTCTAGCAACTGGCATTCCAAATGTAGGAGAGCAGTGGAATAAAAGGTAGAAAATTGACAAGGAATATTATGAGCCATACATCAAGCTTGGTTATTTGAGACAACTCAGCAGATTTTTTCCCTTTCAGTGCCTGAAAGACTTATATGCTCCCTTGATGAAACTCATAATTAAGTATTTCAGCTGTGAGGGATGGTTTTCTCGCTTATATTCCTATCACATCATATTGATGATGCACTTTACCAGGGTGAGAATGATGAATCTCCCCTACTTCATGTGCCAAAATATTGAGAAGATGACCACCCTAGTGCAAAAGAAAACTCCTCAATAGTAGTATAACAATATATATCATTTTTCACTCATCAAAATTGTGGTCATGCATTAGCTTGGTTTGCAGGACATCTCATGGGAGGATTTCATTTCTCATGAGTTCTTCACGGCTCCACAGGTACCTCCAGAAGCTTTTCATGAGACAGGTGGACATTCACATCAGAAGGGGGGTCATGAGACACAGACCGCTAGTGTGCCAGTGTTTGTCACCTATCAAAAGGGCACTAGAAGGTTGTTTGCAGCAGCAAAGCGAGTATTATCTCCACCCGGAGTGGAAGGGGTCTCACTTCCTCCATCAGTAGAGCATGTTCAGGACAAGGTTAAGAGGCCATTATATGATGAGGGGCCTTCAGAAGGGCAAGAGAGAGATTTCATTCTTATTCAGGATGATGACACAGATTTGGGCTCACAAAGCTGAAAGCTTAAAGAGATCATTCAGGAGCAACAGGTGGACAATAATGCTTTATCCCTCAACCTAGAAAGAGCCAAGTGGATAATAAAATACCTTGAGCAAATAAACAAGCAGCTAGAGGACCAACAAACCATTATGAAGCTGCAAAACATATGAGAAAACCGACAAGCTTCCAAGAGGAGGAAAACTAAGTAGACACCAATTGAACAAGAAATTGAAGTTGATCATGAATCTTGGCTCGAAAGGATAAAAATACATTTGGAAAAGATGCTAGAGAAGGCCAACAGAGAGAAAAACATGTTGAGGAAAATGGCCCACAATCACTGGGCGAGAAACTAGGTGTGCAAAGCAAGAATCAAGATTTTGAAGGCCAAGTTGAAGAAGGAATCAAGGAGGCGAAAAGAGAAATATAGACTTCAGATCTTAGCTGAGGCTTCCTTGGCCCAACACAGCTCTTAAGGGAGGACACTTGGCCCAAATTTCAAAATATTAGGGACACTTTTGTAATTTTTGAATTTTTGGCTCAAAAAACAGACTTTTCTGCCCAATGCGTCACGCTGCCTGGCGCTCGCTTTTGATGGGGGACTCCTTTTGATGAAAACTAAATATTTTTTGATTTTTCATGGAAAAATATGCATGCCTATCAATGGACAAGAAATTTTGACAAGTTTTGAGCCCCCAAAAATGTCAAAAATACCCAAACAATGACCTTTCTGCCCCTTTTTTGACACACAGGAAGCAGTGTTGGGAGAACTCCATTTTGGAGGGGAAAATGGAGGCAAAATCCAAAAATTCCACCTGTGCTGGAAAGTAGATAGGAAAATTTTTCCAAAAAACCCACTTGCAACAAATTTGGACACCGGGAAGGCCTCCAAAAATAGTTGCAAAAAGGCGCTACGCATAGGGAAATCAGCGCGGCGCATTGGAGGAATTTTTCTCATTTTGGCCAAAAAACTCTATTTTTCGTCTAGTTTCTTCACAGTTTGACTTTTCTCCTTCTAAATGTCAAAATCATGATGTAATTATGATAAATTTTCACTCATAGAGGTAGATTCATCCATGAAAAGGTAGTTTACAACTAAATGAATCAGTTCCCTAGTTTTTAGAGGAATGTTGTTCCACTGCCTACTTTTTAGTTTCTCAGTTTAGAATTTATTGGAACAGCTCCTAAACTCATGAGATCGACCCCTAGAGGCTAGGATGAGTTTTTGTTTGCCTATATCTTATGTTTTTTTAGTCATTAGCATGGTTGGATTTTTGGGAAAGCTTGGAGCTTATTGTATACTCATTTCAGCAGTTTGGCTAAGGAATATACTAGTGGTTTGCAACACTTTATGGGATTCATGTGGCATCTTGCTTTGGTATTGTGTTTTATTCTGTAATTGTAAGTCTACATGTGTTTTATGTATGCCATATCTGTCTTTATTTCGTCTTAACTAAATTAAACAAAGATTAAGGTAGAATCCATTGAAATTGCAGTGCTCTACCTAAGGTTTGTTTATTTATTTATGTTTTCAGCTATTTGAAGAGGATCCCTAAGACTTTCATGCCCTTTTCAACACCTGATATGTCTAAAACCTCTCCATCTCACTTAATTTAAAGTATCAAATCACTTGCCTACCTTGCCCCATAGAGATTTCTGCAAAACTGTGCCTCATCCCCCAGGCCCAAAAATGCCTTTCACATTTGAGCCAACAAAACATCATCAAATTCAATAAAACACCTCTGTACACATATCTAGCCTAAAATTAGTCATTACGTCAGTCATATCAAGCTTTCATTGGCTATATTTTCTGATGTTGACAAGGAGAGAGCCCTCTCTCGACCTGGTAGGGCTAGCTACTAGGTTAAGCATGGTTTGATGTTACCCTAGATTCTGCCTTTCTCAGCTTGAGGTAGATTTAGGCCCTAACAAGTACCTTGATCTAGCACGATCCATTGATATTTATCCACCAGCATATCCTCCATATTGAGCTTCCACAACTGAAAACTATGACCATTAAATTTTTTCAAACTCTATCTTTCCGCTGGTCGCCATCTTCTTTCACCACAAGAATCGATCCTGCAGATCTCCCACTGAAAAAGGTCTACCACAAGCCCGAGCAAGAAACCCCTCAACAGCAAAGGTGTTCCCTTGAAACCGAAATAGCTCTTATAACAAATGTAGGTTTTAACCCTATACAGAAATTATCTGCAAACGAATATTAAAAAAATAAAACAAATAATAGCAAGAGAATAAAACACAAAACAAATATACACAGAGATTTTCGTATGGATCCAAAATCAGGACTACCAGCTTTATTTTTCATTATGTTCCTTTTAGTGTTACAACACACATATATACATTTCGAATCATTCATAAACCCCAATCCATTAACCCTGGATTTTAACATAACCGTAGTTCCCTTTACCTCTTCTACAAAATACTAGGGGGCGAAAACCATCATGCCCCAAAACCATGTGCAAACCCATGCACAAAATCATGGGCGGGTCCACTCACCTAAAAATAGGGTCCAAAATTTATTTTCGCAAGGGGCTACCCACCCACTGCGAGCACCCAGGCAGGGGAGGCTACCACCCCCCTGCTGCGCCTGGCACAAAGTACAAGGGATTCTATCGCCCCCACCTGTCACCCCCCCCCCCCCCCACGCATGCAGCTAATCGTGGAAGAATATAACACATACCCAACATCATATGTGCAACAATAGGTTTGTGTGCTCAACAAGATTCTTCTTGAGGGAAATTCAATAATTATCTTCCACGACATTTGTTGAGAGTATACACTTTTGTGTGCATTTCTTCAATACAAAATTCATTTCCAAGAGGCTTAGTTTTTAACACGTTTCTAGAAATTTCTACAATGGTCCTATTTTTCCTTTCAAGAACTCGTTTTTGTCGAGGAGAGTATAATATTTTAAACTATCACTACATTCCATTTTTGATGCAATAGTTAGAAAATTCATTTCATTTTATTCTCCCCCATTATATATTCTTAGGGAAACAATTTTTAAATCAGACTAATTTTCTACCACTTTAGAAAAGGACTCTCAATTTATCCTACAAGAAATATGCCCAATACTTCCTAGAATAATCATTAGTGAAAGTAAAAAAATATTATGTCTTTCCAAAATATAGTGTCTCCCCTGGACGACACAAATGTGAATGTATTAATGTTTGACATTATGTATCCTTTTATGTTCTTTTTGAGCAATTTTCACTATATTATATCCCAAATATAAAATCTTGACATAATTCAAAATCTACTCTAATATAAGGAATAACATTTACCATAAGGGTCCAAGTTCACCAAGGGGTGGTTAAAGTAAATCCTACCCCAAAACACCTTTACTTTTTTCTCATTTTTACGTCGCTCAACCATGATCTGAATGATCTGAATTCTTGCAAAATAAAAGATTTGAATGAGGATTCAGCCTCCCTTTGGGGTTCTTACACAACTGACGATATGTTTTTGTAGTTAATGGTAGTTAGGGTTACTTCTAGTTCTCCTCAAACTCATCGGGTTGAGATAATGAGGACAATTCTGATGGGTAAGTGCCTTCTCATGCTCATTTTCAAGTAATTATTACAATTTTTCTTCAGCAGAGATATAAGAAATTAGATCCGTTATCCATCATTGATTGATTTTTTTTCAATAGAAAAAAGTTTCAGGAATGACTTCATTAGATAGGCGGGTTTTCTGGTCCTGTTAAGGTTGCCGCATTTGTATGTTTATTTGGCTTACAATACCACTTCTAACCGATGCTAATTCTTAATGAAGAAACCTATTTCAAGTATTCATTTTTCCCTTAAACTCTAGCATTTCCAGCTCGCTCAATCATAGTTTCTGAGTCTTCTACCAGTTTCCAGGTATTTCTCCACACGGAGGTTCCACTGTTCATTATACCAGGGATGTCTGCCTCTTTGGAGATAGTTACACAAGTCTTATTAATTTCCTTGTAGAAATTATCAGTGTTTAATGTATAATTGGTCTGGCTTGGCCAAAGGTTTGAACTGCACTTTCTACCAAGGTTTTAAATTCATTTTCGACCAACGATTTAACTTTGTTTTATATGTCCTTATGAATTTTATGTCCAGACTGTAAATCAATTTTTTGAGACAGCTTTAGAGGCACCATGTTCTAAAAGAGATAGGGTGGAGTTTATACGTGTTAATTATGTAACATAGCTCTCGCTGAGTTCTAGGAATTTTCTATTTCAATGGTTTTTATTTTGTTAAATCAATGTATCAGTTTAGGATATGGATCCCAAGTTGTTTAACTCAGATCGCTTTTGTGACATTCTGGCTATGGCTTCCATTTTGATTTGCTTCCCAATTTCACTTGAAACTATTAAATACTAAACTAATATAGATTTATTTTACTTTAGAGTAATGTTTTTATGCTTTTATAGGAAGAAGTAAATTTTCTTCTTAAATCTCTTTAAGCAAGGTTCTTTGTTCTTTACATTGTTTTTCCATAGTCTTATTTCAATGCTTAATACTTGATAGTTTAGTTGTTATTCCATAGAATCTGTTCAATAGTTATTTTCATGGGTTTATGTTGTTGTTCCATAGTTTTTTGTTTAATAATAATTCCATTTACAGTATTCTGATACTCTTCAAAGAGACAACTGCTCCGACTTAGAAGTAGGTTTCACCCCCCCTTCCCATGTTCAGACTGTTCAAACTGGGATTGAATTCTTGGTTGAACTAACTGAATCCCATCTAAGTTCCTCGACTAGTCTTGGGCGATCGGGAGTCCCAGCTCTTGTTTGATGGTGCTACGTAAAGCACTCTGTTATTTGCATAACCCATTTTTTTTTTAAAATTAATATCTGTTTTAGATCCTTCCCAACTAGTTAATATTGCTTCAAAGAATAAATAATGGAAGTATTATACTATATAAATTCTTAATTAAAGGTACCACATTGCTCACTTTCAGAATTCATATGAATATAAAAATGTACCATTTTTTAAATCCTTCATTCCTCCATATCTCCTTTAATAAAATAAAAAAAATTGTAATAAAAGAGCAGGAAAAACTTGATACAAAAGATTTTATCCAACTAGGTTGAGTAGAACATCTCAATAGGATGGTTCTCCACCCTACCAATGAGTTTGGAAATTATGTCCAACACTCCCAGGAGCCCCTACTACCAAATAGGCTCTGGCCTTCTTCTAATATTGTTGTGAAACCAACTCCAAAAAGAGAATAAAATAGATATCAACTCCTTATAAATAAGCCACGTCGAGGGAGAAACCTCCAATACATTACATGAATGAACAATTATTGGATGATTCAAATTAAAAAACCTCCTTTCTATATATAGGAGTCCATGGGGCCACAATGTAATCCTAGTGGGGCCACAGTGTAATCCTAGCCGACCTAACAATAATCATTTATGGGCACAATAATAACAATATGGGGGCTATAAGGATACAATAATAACAATAAGGGGGTTACACTAACAACAATAAGGGAATATACTAGTAATATAGGGAACTAACATGACCCTCTCCTTCAGAAAAGTGTTTTCCTCAACACTTGAGTAGCTTTGGGTGCTTCTGTATAAAATTCTCATCCTCCCATGTAGAATCTTCAGTGGGTAATTTCTTCCAGTTGATGAGATACTCTGAAATTGATCAATTTCGTAGATGTCGAGTTCTTGTTTCCGTGACTGCTTCAGGTTCCAATATGATTTTTCCTTCCTCATCAAGTTCTCGAAATATTGTTTGAACTGGAAGATTTTTACCTATAACCTTCTTTAAGCATGAAACATGGAAAATTGGATGCACTCGTGAAGAACCAGGAAGCTCTAATTTGTATTCCATAGTACCAATATTTTGCAACACCTTGTAAGGACCATAGTACTTTGCCGATAATTTGTTATCCTTATTAGCTTGCTTGAGGGACATTTGTTTGTATGGTTTTAGCCATAAAAATACCCAGTCTCCTACATCAAAACTTCTCTCGCTGCGATGTTGATCTGCCTATTGTTTCATTCGATTTTGTGCCAAATTCATGTTTTCCTTTAAGAGTTGGACAACTTCTTGTTGATGCTCGATATGATATTCCACTAAACCTTCAAATTTGATCTTAAAGATGATGTGATGGATGGTGGATGATATCCATAAAGTGCCATAAATGGGGTCATTTTTGCTACAGTATGGAAGGAAGTGTTATACCACCATTTAGCTAGAGGTAACCACTTGACCCATTGTGTTTGTTTATTAGATACAAAAAAACAAAGATATCCTTCCAGACATTTATTTACTATCTCAGTTTCACCATCGGATTGAGGATGTTAAGATGAGCTATGAGATAATTGAGTACCCAAACAATAAAATAACTTTGACCAAAAATTTCTAGTAAAAATGGGATCTTTTTCGCTCACAATAACCCTTGGGTTTCCATGTAGCTTTTGAATTCTGTCCATAAATGTAGTAGCAACTGTACTTGCTTTAAATGGATGAGATAATGCATAAAATTGTGCATAATTGGTAAGTCTATCAACTACCACCATGATGACACTCTTTCCTTCAGACTTAGGTAAACTGGTGATAAAATCCATTGAAATCTCCTCCCAACGTTGACTTCGAATGGATAAAGGTTGTAGAAGACCCAGGGTCTTAATTGTCTCAACTTTATTCTGTTGGAAAACCAAAAATTCTGCCACAAACTTTTGAATATCAGATTTAAGGCCATCGCAAAAGACTTCTTTCTTCACCCAATGGTAAGTTTTTAAAAATCCTTAGTGTCCTCCTAAAGGAGAAAAATGCAATTCCAAAAGAATATTTTGTTTTAGTTGGGAATTCTTACAAAGATATAATCAATCTTTGTACCATAAGGAATCATTTTTCCAACTAAATGTATCATATGTACTAGGATCTTGCTGCAACTTTTGAATGAGTGTCCACACATCTTCTTCCTTCTTGCATTCATCTCTTGCTTCAGTTATCCAATCTAGTTGGATAATAGAAATGGCAGAAAGTAATGCTTCCACCTCTTCATTCGTTCTTGAGAGTGCATCTGCAACAAAATTTAGCTTCCCTTTTTTGTATATTATTTCAAAGTCATAACCCAACATCTTTGTGACCCATTTTTGCTACTCTTCTAAAGATATTCTTTGTTCCAAAAAGTGTTTAAGACTATCATGGCCAGCTTTTACCTTGAAGTGTCTTCCCATTAGGTAAGTTCTCCATTTCCTTAGTTCATGCATTATTGCTAACATTTCCTTCTCATAAATTGGTTTCTGTAAATACCTTCCTTTGATTGGACGACTTTCAAAATCAATGGGTCTTCCTTCTTATATTAAAACAACACCAATTCCATTTAATGAGGCATCACATTCCATGATAAAGGTTTTTGTGAAGTGTGGCGTAGCTAAGACTGGTGCTAGGCACATTACCACTTTAAGATGTTCAAAGGCCTTAGTTGCTTCAGGAGTCCATAAAAATGCATCTTTCTTCAATAATGTTGTTAGAGGTGCTTCTATTCTCCCATAATTATTAACAAACTTTTGATAATAGCCTGTTAACCTGAGAAATCCTCGCAACTGCTTTATGGTTGTGGGGAATTTCCATTCCTTAATGGCTTTAATTTTTCTAGGGTCTACCTTAACACCCTCATGAGATACAATATGACCTAGATATTCCACCTCTTGTACTCAAAAGAAACATTTGGATGCTTTTGCATATAATTGTTCCTCCTGAAATAGTTTGAGCACCCTGTCAACATGTTGAACATGATCCTTCCAAGACCTGCTGTAGATTAGTATATCATAAAAAAATACTAGCACAAATTTTCTAAGGGTTTGAAAATTGAGTTCATCAACCCTTGAAATGTACAAGGTGCATTGGTAAGGAAAAAAGGCATGAACAAATATTCATAATGACACTCATAAGTTCAAAATGTTGTTTTCAGAATATCTTCAATATTCATTCTAATTTGATGATACCCTGAATGAATATCCAATTTGGTAAAATAAATTGCTCCATGTAATTCATCCAATAATTCATCAATCACAGGAATGGGAAATTTATCTTTAATGGTGACCTTATTGAGCTCCCTATAATCCGGACACATGCGCCATGATCCATCCTTCTTGTGTACCAATACTACAGGAGCAGAGAAATAACTTTGACTAGGTTGAATTATACCGGCCTCTAACATTTCTGCAATCATACGTTCAATTTCGCTCTTTTGGACATAAGGATATCTATAAGGCCTGATGTTTGGAGGAACCTTTCCTGGAATCAAATGAATAGCATGATCATGATAACGAAAAGGTGGGAGTCCTTTTGGAGTTTCAAAAACCTTGGAATGATTGTCCAAGACTTTTTGGAGATATGCAGAAATATATGATTTTGATGTTGGAACTTCTAGTGAGCATAATTGTGCAATTATGCCTCGTTGTTATTTATTTAGAAGCTTTTTCATGACATTAGAGCTTATTATATTTCTTGGCTTCCCTGCAATACCTTGTAATTCAACTTCCTTTCCTTCTGAAAAAAATTTCAAGAAAAGTTCTTGAAAATTAAAAGCTACCGTCCCCAAATATTTTAACCATTGTACTCCTGGTACAACATCAACACCTCCCATAGGAATGGAAAGAATGGGATTATTCAATACATATTCCCCCATGGTTAGCTTGATATTATGGCATTTTCTAGAGAAATTTATAGTTCATCCATTTGCAACCATCACTTGACATTCTGGTGCTGGGTATAGGAACCAATTCAATTTCTTGGCTACCTTACAATGAATAAAATTATGGGTACTACCTGAATCAATCAACATTATTACCTTTTTCTTCTTGATATGACCTTCTATCTTGAGAGTTGGAGGAGTGGTAATTCCTTCCAATGCATTACACGATATGGTCGGACTCATTTCTTCCTCTTCTTGGGTTGTTTCCTAGTGTATATCCTCTTCTTGTTCTTTTTCTTCTTCCTCTTCACAATCTATGTTAAATAATTTCTTCTCAACACACTTATGACCTTTAGTGTATTTTCTATCACAACTGTAGCAAATCCCTTTTGCTCTTTTTTCTTCGAATTGTTGTGGTGTCAACCTCGTAGGTTGTGGAAATCTAGGAGTAGCAACACTTCCCTCTTTATAGAATTGAGTGGTAGGCTTCTTTGTGGCCATAATTTTACATTCAATTTTTCTTGCCAACCTGAATGCCTTCTCCAATGAATCAGGTTCCAAAATGTGAACTTCATGTGGGATGGTATCCTTTAAAGTACCTATTAAGAGATCAATCATGTGTTCCTCTGGAATATCAGTTACCCTTATATTCAATTTTAGGAAGTCCTCAATGTGCTCCCCCATTAAACCCTTTTGTTTGAGATTTATCAATTTGCTACAAAAGGTGTTGCCTTTGTATCCTCATAATGTGCTATCATTTCCTCCGTAAAAAATGACCAAGTGACATTTTTTTTACGGGAGCAAAGCCATCGATACCATACAAATGTATTTTGTTCTAAATGTAAAGTTGCAATGCGTACCTTTTGTGTGTTTTTCACATTATGGAGATCAATATATTGCTCCAACTGTAGTATCCATGTTACATGATCCTTTCCATCAAACTTCCTCATATCCATTTTTGGAATATGGTGGTTCTTCTAGCCAACATTAGATATTATGAAATCACGATTAACATTTATTTTGTTCTCATCATGAGTTTCCTCTACTATATTGTTTCCATTAGGAAACATTTCTTGTATCAACTTTGTCAAAACTTCCATATCTTCTTTTAGATCATTCTTCATGTTTTCCATTTTCTCATCGATCTTAGCTTCCATGTCATCCATCTTAGATTCCATGCCAGCTTCCATGCCGTCTATCTTAGATTCCATGCCATTCTTCAAACCATCCATCTTAGATTCCATGCCTTTCTTCAAACCATCCATCTTAGCTTTCACGCCTTTCTTCAAAACTTCCATGTCATTTTTTGTTGCTCTTTGCGAGAGTGAAATTTGTTGCACTTGCTCTTGTAATTTTGATATGTCATGTTGGCATTCTTCATATTCATGGGTCATAGTAGAGCTTTCTAAAGGCTTAATGGGTGTTGAATTCTTTTTAGAAGCCATTTTAGAATCCAATACTGATATCTATTCTATAATATACCCTTGGAATCAATTCAACTTGATTCGTCAAACAAAACTGATGCAATTTGGAAAAAAAATACACACCTTTTACTTGCTTTTGAGGAGTTCGATATTGAAATTGAATTATCTCTATAATTACAGATCCTCAATATCTTAAATTCAGCCCTACAATAGCCCTCTGAAGCTTCTTTCAAATGCCACACGTCTGATCTGATTTGGATTCTTCAAGGCAAAGTAATGTGCAATCTCCCACAATGACCCAATTTTGGTCTGGTTCAGTAAATCGAACTTGTACGACTTGCCATGTGTCACTGTTTCCTCCTTTGGCTCTGAAATTTATAGACCGAAAACTATATTCTGTGTACTTGTGGCCACTTTTTACATCATTCCAATCCAATGCTTAGAGAGAGAGCTATGAAGATTTTCCCACGATCACCTCTTTGAGATGAAATTGAGAAGCCTAAAAAAACTATAACTTCCACAGATCATATCTCCAAAAATGCTGTGAACCAATATCTAAAATTTTGCGATGTTGTTCCATGGGATTGCGTCTTCTCACTCTAAAAATTTCAACTTCTGAAACTTCTTAGAAAAAAAGTGATTACGAAAATACCATGATGACCTGTTTAGGTTAATTTCAGGAGCCTGCAAAATGACCTAACTTGCATAGATCATATCTCTGAAAATAGTGCTAACCAAGCTCTGAAAGTTTGTGACAATGTTCCTCAGGATTTTGGCTTCGTACTCTAAAAATTTTAGATTCTTAACCTTCGTAGCAAAAAAGCTATAGCGAAAATGCCACGATGACCTGTTTGTAGCAGCGAAACACTAGAATCTCAAAGCTTTGGTACCAAATGTTGTGAAACCAACTCCAAAAAGAGAATAAAAGAGATATCAATGCCTTATAAATAAGCCACTTCGAGGGGGAAACCTCCAATACATTACATGAGTGAACAATTCTTGGATGATTCAATTAAAAAACCTCCTTTCTATATATAGGAGTCCATGGGACCACAATGTAATCCTAGCCGACCTAATAATAATAATTTAAGGGCACAATAATAACAATATGGGGGTTACAAGGGTACAATGATAACAATAAGGGGGTTACACTAACAACAATAAGGGACTATACTAGTAATATGGGGACCTAACAAATATTGACCTTCCTTTTCTGCAGACTTCAGAACCACACCAAGTTCACTCTCCCTTCAATCCAAGAAGATTCCATTGGCTCATATTACCTCTAGCTCAGAAATCTTCTACAATCTGCTTTAATTGTCTTTCTAATATTCTTCTTGTCTTATGAGGGTTCAACCCCTCCCTCTCCCACCTAAGATCCTTTTATCTCTGCAGAAAAATTCCAAAAAGTCCAACTCAATAACTGTCTACTACTATGAGCCTCTCCTCATGAGTTTCCCTATCTTCCTTTTCAATCCCATTTATGTAATCCTTTCTTTAAACAACAAATCTCAATCATTTATAAAACTCACATACCACTATTTTGCTAACAACATAATTCATTAACATTTAATCAGTTTTTCATTTAACTATGAATTCCTAATTTTTCTAATAATAATTAAATCAAAGTTAAGTTAAACAAGATGTTGTACAAGGCGTTGTTGTACGAGAGTTTACATGATTGTAGTCACTCTGGTTACCTTTACTAAGCTTCATGAAGCAGCACCCAACAAAAAAAAATATAAAAAATCAGATTGCCTATGGTTTCCATCATAAGAAAGTAGGTTGCCTACAATTTTCAGAGAAGAATAATGCCTACTTGTGAGGTCCATTTCTGCTCCAGCCACAACCGAGCGTGTGTTAACTAAGCAGTATTCCGTAAAGCCCAATATCGACGTACTTGAGCTAGCCAGCGTTCTTGTCTACTCTAAATGGATATATAAATTATCACGCAATGGCATTCGCCACTAGCCGATGCTTGTGAAAGGAATTTAGTGAAGGGCAGCGCAGGAGCTGTTGCAATGTCACTGAGATCAAATATAAGCGAAAGAAACACCCAACCCATCTGTTTGGAAGTCTCCAGTTCCCTATCTGTTGGGTGGAGTAAGTGCCATGCTGACTCTCATAGCCTTTGCTTTGATTATTCTAGCATGGTCCTACTTCAAGGAATGTGGCAATGGCATATCTGATGAAGAAATTGAGTACAGAGGGCCGGGACTTCATCACATTTTCGATCTTCAAGAGCGAGTAAAGAGTGAGATGAGTAAGGATATGGGACAAGTTTCAGAGGAGAAGGACGAGAGAGTGACTTTGATCATGGCAGGGGTGGAGAAGCCGACCTTTAAAGTTTATTGCTAAACCAAAGCAATAAACCAACTTGTGTGGTTGTTGAAGTATAACATTACCGCGAGAATATATACTGCACTGAGCTTCTCATTCCGGTTTCAATCTGTGAAGCTACCTCAAATTTATGGTAAACTTAGATGATAAGCTACTGCGAGGATGAATTTCATCAGCGCTTACTTTTAAGTAATATATGCTGAAACTTTTTGTGTACATATATATATATATAGCAGAACAGATATGCTGTGAGAGATTGATGTACCGTGTTTTAGGGTATATATATATATATATATATATATATATCAGAACAGATATGGTGTGAGAGCTTGATGTACTGTGTTTTAGGGTGCTTATACTTAAGTTAACCTGAGTAGATGGTATAAAGTCAGATTTCACATTGCCTCAAGGAAATTTTAATTTTCAATTGTATATGGGAAATGATAAAAAAAATTGGCAGAAAAAATGGAAGTTTTTTTTCTGCAACATCACAACACAATTTTTAATAGTAAATGTACTTTTACATATATATAAATGAATTTACCTAAGTTTAAAAATTCCAGATGCATTTAGAGATTAAATAACTTATACTTAAAAGTCTATAAAAGTTGGTCAAAATTGACCAGCATTTATTGTTAAAAAATTATTTTTGTTAACTAGACTACATGTTCTTAAATTAAATAAAACTAAAAATAATTTCATCTCTTAATTAGATTACATGTTTTTAAATGAGCTCACTCATTAAGATTTTAAATTAAATTATAAGATGTAATTTCTGAATTAAAAGCTGAGATAATGCCATGGTATTTCTGATTTCATAAGTTGATAGGAATGCAAAACTCTGTTGAATGATACTGAGGATTGGACATAACAAAGAATAATTAAGGTTATAAAGAAATTTACAATTTAATTTCTTAATTTTAAACATTAAAACATATATGAACGTAAAATTTAATGATATTAATATTCCAATTAACATTTTAGAAATAGGCTGAAGTTAAATAAATTAGATTGTAGAGTCCACTGTATTTTAAAAATTCAATCGATATCAGCAAAATCCAACACAATTACAAAGTCGTTTAGTTTGGAGAATCTAGATTACTCAACATGAATGATAAACTTTTTTATAAAGGCATGTCCGAAGACTGAGATTATACAATTTAGTATTTATATTTTAAAAAATACTTGTCCGTTCAAAAAAATCTTCAAGTATTCCTTTTCAAACAGTAGGAATTATTTTTCTTTTAGCTCTGGACGCCTTCGAACTGTCAGGTAGTTGACTGAGTCATGAATTAAAATAATGCTTGCGCTATGAATGCCGAGATTATAAAAACATGTGTTTCTGACCAGTACATTGTTATGTGTATTGATAAGAAAAAATAGCCATGGTTGTATCTATATTCTAAACCAGACTGTATCAATATTTATTTATTGTTCTTATTCAATAACGTGTATATATTGTTTTGGTTGACCCCTATTAAATGAAAAGCATTTGAAATAATTATTTTGTAATTCTTTGTTTAATTATTATAAGTTTTGAAGTTTGTAATTGAAATTTGGGAAAACAATTTTTTTTTGTTAGCTTAAAATTTTTAATTCTTTAAAATCTGTTATACATCTAGTTTAATAAAGGATTTTAATTATAGAAAGTTGACACTCAACCCATTCTTTCGCAATTTTAGACAAATTCAAATAGAATTTTTCCCAAAAATGTCTACGAATTTTCCATAAATGGTAATCAAATGTTCTATTAATGCACACTCCCTAATCTAAAGTCAATTAGTCATTTCCCCTTTCAATTTCCTACATAATAAAAATATAATCCTCTCAAAATTTAAAAAAAACCACAAACCAATCTTAACCTTATCGGTTCCATGTGTCAAGTATCCCAACCATGAGGTAGATATGTAAATAGTGAAACTCACAATGTCTTCCCGTCACTAAGAATAACCTTCTTTCAGAAACATTGAGGATTCCTCATTCTTTACATTGTTACATCACTTTCTACTATTTACGCTTGGAGTTGTCTATCGAGGCCGCGTTTTGGCCTGGACGGTAGAAATCCGCCGGAATCCGGTCAACTAAATTTGCAAAAATCAGGGAGTTGCAGTGTTTGGAATCCATTTTTGATAATGGAAATGGATTTAGTGCTATCAAAAACCCCTGGGGCACTCAAAATACTAATGTTTAACAACTATAAACAAGTTTCTAGGCAAATCTTTGCCGGATTTTCTGAAAATCGTTCCCGGATTTTGGGTCAAAACGTGGCCTCTTTAGACTACGCTTTTACGCTTTCGTCTGGTTTTCATAATAATATATAAGAAAAATAACAATTCCTCCACTTTGAAGTTTAAAATATGACAGTCAAAGAATAATACATCGTGTGTAGGATTTGTTTGTTTGCGTAACTTGGTTGAACGCCTCGAACGATATAGGATGGGAGGATTCATAATATTATGCCCAGGCATTTTTCCATCACATTAAGCTCTTGCTTATTATGCCGTGGCATTTTTGCATCGCTTAAAACTCCGGAGCGTGTTAGTTTGTTTTTAGTTTAAGTATTTAATATTTTAGAATATATAGTTAAGGTATTTAAATATTGCAAGAAAATTAGATAGAAACTAGTTAAAAAATTGTTTAGAATTAATGATTTTAGCAATTTGGCTTGTGTGATGTATACAATTATAAATTGTACGTAAATTTTTTTTGGTGAAAATTACATCAAAAAAAAATTTGTTGAGGTTTTTTGAAGCAACCAGTATGATTTTAATGAACCACACTAACTGGTTCAAAACAAAATTTTCTTTTATGTGATTTTCACCAAAAATAAATAAAAAATAAAACTACACACAATTAATAACTTCGTTTTAAAATTCAAATTTTCTATTGTTGATTTTTTTTTTAAATTGACTTTAAACTACCTTAAACCCCTTGATGGTAAAGAAGCAACCATTTATGATAAAGAAGCATATGTTGTTCAGCCAATAAACATACAAACCATTTACAACTTCAATTATTGTACTCTTTATTGTCAAGCTTTAGCGGAATTGATATTATGTTTTAGAATAAATGATCACGATGTTTAATACTACCAGACATAATTATATAGAAATTACGTATACCTTTTACCAATATTAGAATTAAAATTAGCAGCATTGATTATTGACTCTAAAATTATGCTACAACTTTCTATAATAACGAACCATATTTTCTTGAACCAATTCACATATTAACCATTTATAAATTCCTAGAATTATAATTGATTTATTATGTGTAAGATGCTTTTTTATTTATTATGAGTAAGCTGGTTTTTATAACATTGTGGGAATATTAATATTTTTTATTTCTCTTAAAAAAATAATTTTTTTTAAACATAGATTATAAATAAAATACTACAATGTCTGTATTAAGTAAATTAATTTTATATCAAATTCATAGAAAGAAAAGTGTAGAAAAAGATAAAGATAAAATAATTGAAAATAGAAAAATTATTGTGTGTAGGAAAAGACTTTTCTAAGTTCCTAGTGTGTGAGATTTCAATTTTATATAGAAAAAAGCTCAGAAAGATAATGATAAAATAATTGAAAATAAAAAAATTCTTATGTGTAGGAAATAACTTTATCTAGTTTTATGAGAGTGAGTGATTTATTTTCTACTCAATATGAGGTTCACTTGTAGCATTTTAATAAAATATTAATAATACAAAAATATTTCAATATCAGATATAAAAAAATATTTAAATACCCACCTTACGTAAAACCAAGTATTTAGTAGTAAAAATAATTAGACAACAAATGCTTTCTTCTTGTTAGTAAAATAGAGACATGTAATTCCTTTCATTCCTAATTAGGAATTGACATATGGAATGATGATGATGATTGTGATGATGGAGGACCACCAGACGTTAAGAAGGTAAGGGATTAATCAATATTTTATTTATATCTTAAAAAGTATATTTTATTTATAGCGTATATTTTATTTATAGCTTAAAAATAAGTGAGAGAGGCATTCCTAGATCACTATGGCTATGCTAACTTGAAAGGTAAAAAATGTTGGTATTGTGACACCTATTTTGAAAATTAGACTAATTATGAGTTTAAGATGGAAAATCTAAGATAAAGAGTGTTTCACGTTCAACTCTCTAAGAATTGCACTATGAAAAACACTTTAATATCATTACCTTTTGGTAATCAAGCAATTCCTACCTCCACTATGAAGCTCATGAGAATTATTTATTTTATTGGTAGTGCTCATTTTGTTCTTAACCTTAGAAAATATAGAAAGATAATTTTGGCTCTCAAGATTGAGGTTGATAAACTCATAATATCTTAGTTTCTTTTTTCCCTTTAGCCCTTTATTTTCCCACAATTTCTCCTTACATTTGGAAGTAATAATACTTTTAATATTATCCAAATTATACAAGATGATTTATTCCTTTATTCCATAATTGTACAGCCAAGATTTGGTATCCTCATGGCACCCTAATTGGAGTTGCAGGTCGGTATTTTGGGTTAAAGTTAGATGCAATTTGAGGAAACCTCTTCATGTCCATGTTGTATAACTTATTATTATACATAGAATATCTATAAAACCGTTCTTTCAATGGGGGAAATAACTCCTTCAATAAGGAGGATAGGATAGAGATTATTTCCTTTAACCTTGAGTTTGTAGCTTATAAACTGATTTTTTATATGTTTATTTTTCCTCCACAACACTTTGGATATAATGAAACACCAAATAGAAAATACGTATAAGATAAAAGGAATAACAAGATTCTCAAAGAGGGTCTTTTTTTCTTATCCCAAATCCAGATATCTAGAAAATTGCAATTGCTTTCAAGCACATAGTAAGGTGTCCAACATCCATTTATCATTTTCTTAGTAGTGTAATTCAATTGATCCTGTCATGTATGTCAATTACTAGGTATTTCCATGAAGCAAATACATCAAAGTAGTTGTCAAAATGACAATATCATAGGTTATGTTTTTGGATTTATTATCATGACTTTAGTTTTATAGATATTTATAGTCATACCCATATTGAAATAGAAATATTGAAGGATTATGATTTTTTTCCAATATCGGAACATATATTTTCCAAAAGAAATATTTATTATCATAAAGGAGAATATTTATGCCTCTACTAGTGAGCATGTGGCTCGCACAACTTGCATCATCCAAACATTCTTCTAGATTATCATTGTATATGTTAGAAGGGTTAGGGGATAAGAGAAACCCTTACTTGACAATGTTATTGAATTTAACTTCTTCCAACCAACCCTTAGTGGTAATAACCTTACAAATAATAGTCTCATACATCATTATCACAACATCCCTCAATTGGAGAGGAACCATTATCTCTTTTAGCCTTAAAATTAGCAATTCCATTCCTATAAAACTTTGTCACAACATCCCTCAATTTAAGAGGAACCATTATGTATCCTAGCCTCCTTCATAGATTTGTTCTAAGAATGGTGTCAAAAGATTTTCTAAAGTCAACAAAAAAACAAAAGAGACTACTTTTATTATTATTACATTCATCCACAACTGTCTGAAGAGTGACAAAATGGTCCATGGTTGGATGATATCTCCTAAATAGTGCTTGGCCTTTAGCTCTTTTATCATGCATTCAAGACAAATACTAATTCTCTCTTCCAAAATAATCTCATTGAACTTGTTTAAAATGTGGCTAATAATAATGGTATTATAATAAGATGTAATTATTTTCTCACTGCGGTTAAAGATAGACACAATAAATCTCTTCATCCATGGCTTAGGAAATCCTTGCTTCATGACCAAATTAAATATCTTGTGTATGTGTAGGATGTGAATAGGTTCTTCCATTTTAATAATTTGAACTTGGTAGCATTCAATGTTCTTAGCTTTCGTATTACTGAGTTGTTTAACCCAAAACTCAATGTATTCCAAAGAAAATATATCATACTTTATAGGGTAATTGAAAATGGTGTCCATTGAATTAGAGGATTAATAGATATATTTAAGGTAAATATTTTAGTTATTTAAGGTAATCAATTTATTTTATTTAGTCAAGTTACAATTATTAATTACCACCCAAAACTTTTTAGGGCGAGATTTAGGGAGCTGCAATAGTTGTTCTTCCTTTCTACTTATATAACATTGTTTCTTTATTTTAATAAGAGTTTTCTACATATTTATCTTATCAGTTTTTAAAGTTTTGTTATGAGCATCCCTAATTGGTTTTTATAACAACTTTTACAATCATTCCCATACCCAGGGTTGGTGCCTTTATTATTCTTTTTATATGAAACCTTCAAAGAGAAATTCCTAATGGTAGCATAATGGATTGTAAAAGAATTATTTTATAGATTTTGGATATTATCCTTATAAGTGAAGAGGTGAAAATACTGATTAAATCCTTTAACAAGAGATCCAATTTACTCTTGTTAAAAAGTAGATGGATTTGATTCTCACAATTCTCATGCGTGAGCTTATTTTTCATGGAAAATATTAGTGTTATGGTTAAAGGTCTATAAATAGAGTTAGTCCCACGGTTATTTAAGAGTTTATGTTAAAAATTATCATGTTCAATATAACATAATGAATTTGGCATTAAGGGTCTGAATTAGAAAACGGTAATAGTTTTTATGAGATAGGTTGTTCCAAGGGAAATAATGCTAAATTTGTATAATAATGGCTTACAAATTCCTTTATAATGGAGGAGGATAATTCTAAAACCTCTCTCTCACACAAGAGCCAAGAATGGGTGCCATTGATGATATCTTCATCTTTTGATCATGTTTTAATGAACTGTGTGACCTTTTTTATTGTTCTTAAAAAAACCTCCATATCAAGAATTAATCTGAATGGGACAAGATAAGAATATTGGAAGAAAAATAGTCAATCCATTATGCTACTTTTGTATTGATCTCGAAATCATAATTTATAATAAATAAATGAGCATTCTAGATACTCTACATATATATCTAAATCACACTAACATCTCATCAGTGCATCGTCAAAACACCTCATGAATAAAAGAATTATAAGTCATGAAAATTATATTCTCAAACTTTGTGATTGTCTCGGGAATCACAATATAAGAGATTAAAGTTTACAATTTGGTTGGAAATTCATATTTAAAATATTATATAACCCATAAGACTACTTCCAAGCCCATTAATACAAATAATCTTGTGGTCATTTTCCCACTTGGTTACACCGTTACAACTTATATGGTCCTAATATTTGTATATTTTGAATAAATGGATATGAAATAAATTATTTGTTAGAAATTCATATTTTTTTTTGAATTTACTAGCTAAATCAAGGTCCTCATATAATCTTAGATTGATAGGGTTTGAATAGTTAATTAAAATAATGGCTTGGTTAAATGTATTTCTCAATAAAGTCTTCTAGCAAGAGGATATTAACTTAATTCCTTGGTGGATAACTATCTTGATGTAAGGTATTATAAAAAAAATTACCCATATTTTTTTTTCTTATAAAAGTTATATTTGATAGGTGTAAAATAAAAATTTGTGATATAAAAACTATTAGAATTAACTTATTTGATTTTAACTCAAATGCACCAATTTAGGGGATATAACTTATGAAGATGAGTGTGCGGAGAGACTTTTTTTTATTATATAATAGGTTATTCTTCCAGTCCCTCCACATGAGGACTATTTATTACCAGTTAACTACAAAGTGAATCCATCTATGTGAGGGACCTTACATTAATCCTACTCCCACGTTCTAACTAAAATAAAAATATCTAATTCACTCAGGATCCAACTTAACATAGGACATTTACACCATGGAAATTCACATATGTTCCAAAAGAGGATCTAGAGTGTTCCAGATTTCTATTTCTTACTCTCATTTCTGTGTTTATCGATAATAATAATTGTCCTATTTCTAATGGTTTCCCATTTCTGTTCCCTTATAGCTTCCTTTGTTGTTTTTACTTCCTTCCTTAGTTTACCTTGGTCAACTAGGATGAGGTACTCATTTATAAATATTCTTGTCCCTTTTACGCCTGGAGAATTACTAAGTATTCCAAATTTATGGTTATTATAGCTTTGCCTAACAAGTATCATTATATTTACATGTTTGAATATCTTAGAAAATAATTTTACATATATGATATAGATAGTTTGAATTTTTGGTTTATTTTTTAGTTCTTTTTCTACTATTTATAACGTGTACTTTCCTTTCTAGTATTTTATACTTTTAGTTATAAGATTCAAGGACATTTTATTGCACTCTAGATCCAGCTATATGAGACTTTTCATTTCATCTTTGATGGTTTTGATTTCTAATTAATTGTCTATATTAGTTAAAGCCATATTGTTATTTAGTTTTTCTTTTAATTCTTTAACCGTCTCTATAAATGTAAAATTTTCTTCAACTATTTATTTTTTCTTATTTTTCATATCTTTTATCTTATATTTGATTATTTTTATTTAGTCTCGAATCTTAATATTTTATTTTCTAACAAAATGAATTTGTATCAAAAGTGGTAACTAATTCTAATTTATATTATATTTCTCTTTCTTCTACATTTTTTTTTTTTTTGTGAATCACAATTATTATAAATAATTTCTACGATGAATTTGTTCAGAATCTCCTGCCTAAATTGTAGTTTTGGCATATATATGGTGAAGTAATCATAAATTTTTAAGAAAAAAAAAATAATAATTAAATAAGTAATAAAGATTGAAAAAAAAAAACGTTATGTACCTAGATTATGAGAACCAGAATGTTGAGAACTATATGATAAGTAGAGAATAATTATGTGAAAAAATATAATATGATATATTTCAATTCATCATACATTACTTATAGGGATCCACCAGAGAGTATTTGAGCATCCACCAAGACGTTTTACGAGCATATGTGTGTGTACGTAACAGGGAACAGGGAATGCATCTTTTTCAAATCAACATGAGTTTGAGAGAGATATATAATTTTTTCTGTATTCAATGTAAATTTACATAAGAAATTTAAAATAACAATTAATAACAAAACATCATATTGTTAAATCAAAATATTTCAACTTACAATGTGAGTGAAATACTTTTATATGAACTTTATATAAATACAAAAAGACAAGTTAATCGAAAGTTATAACAATCTTACTATATTTATAAGTGATTTTGATTTTCTTAAAAGAATTATATAATTTATTTAATTTTTAATATGAAGTTGACAAATAAAATTTAAAAAACTATTAATAAAAGAAAATATATTTCAATGAAAATTAAGTAAAATAAAATTGAATAAAATAACTTTTATAGTAAAAACATTTGAATATTACATTTCTTATGTATAATACTTTCCATGCTCACTCTGCTTAAATATTAATTAAATACTTTATTTTTCTAAATATAATTGATATGCATAATTTATTTCATTATCAATAACAATTTAACACATGTATATTCATCTTAGTTCTCCACTTATCAAGTACAAGAATAAATCAAAAATTGAGAAAGGTTTTGCACCCTTACTGATTTCATCTATATAAGTGCATGATAGTTCTAGAATTAAGATGGACATAGTATGCTACTCTTAAAAAAACATCAGTTTGTTTGTAAAGAGGTGTCATTAAATTTATGGAGAAAAATTGTTTTAAGTCACCATGTTAGCTAATTTGACATTATCGAACTATAGGGATTTGGTCATGAGGTTTGTGAAATATCAATAGAATATTGATTGTGATTCATTAGTATGTCCTTAAGCTCCTATGTATATGCCTACTAAACGAACCTAATGTCCTAGGATTTAGGATCACGTTAGTTTAACACAAATATCAATTTCCACTTTGATGCATAGTTTACGTCAACATAGAACATTCATTGATATATCCTAACTAAGGAGATATTTAGATAATATGAACATTGATAATAGAGAGGAAAAAATTTAACGATAATTAATTATAATATGAATATTCTGCGATTTTATACAATGAAACTATGAATTGAATAACCAATACTGTCAAGGGCTAGGTTCCATAATTTACTATTTACCATGATAATTTTTATTATTAAATGTTATGCTTGTTATTTATTTTACGTTCATTCTGTTTTATCCCTTGTTAAATATGATTTATCGTCAAATTAGTTTATAGACACAACCATATCTTGGTTCTGGCATACAATGCATTCTCATAATTCTCTATTCTTGAACAAACAATGATTGAAAGCGTTAGGTACTATGAGTCATGAAGCATTGAGTAGACTTTTAATATTATGAAATGTTTAAAATAACTTAATTCATTTTTTATGAGCTTATGTTCCGATGATATCTGTGATTTGAATAATAATAAACCAACAAAATATCAAGCAAACAACTTACAATGATAGGACAAGCTCAAAATATTTCCATTCTAAAATCCAATATTTATATATCCTGAGAAAAAATAAATCTCTTATGCATATCTTATAATATTTATAATAATTCTACAATATCTCTACAAATTTCTCAACTAAAAATTTTTTTAGTTAAATAATTTTTTCCATACATAACAATAATAACCAATACATACTAATTCATAATAATAATAATTCTAGAATAATTTAGATGACTAGTATTCTAACTTTTCCCCATCATGATTTTTTCTAGAAATTCTAGGATTATTTCTAAAATTAAACAAAATTTCTATTGGTATTTTCTTGGTGAAGATATTTTGCAACCTAATCCTATCTTCTACAACCTATGATCTCAATCACACCTTGTTGAACTAGATCTCAAACAAAATTATATTGGATATCAATACGTTTTTTCTTTTTATGAGAAGATGTATTTTTAGACAACTTAATAGCACATTGACCATCACATATCCACCAAGTAGGTTTATCCTACTGCTTGTGTAGATCTTCCATGATCTCCTTAACCATATTTCTCACAAGCTACCATTGTTGTTTCTATATATTTTTCTTCAGTTGTGGAGAGAGAATTGTAGGTTGGTTCTAAATACTCCAAGAAATTGTTGTTGAACATATTTAGATTCAATATCCTAGTGTTTATTTCCTATCATGTATGTAATATTCCTAATCTCAATCTATATAACTAATTATTTTGAAATCCTTTGTTGATCTACATGTTAATCCATAACTCAATGTACCATGAAAATATCTGAAACTCCTCTTAGTTACTTTAAAATGAAATTCCTTATGTTTTGACACCTTCTTGGATAACATATTGAATCCAAAATATATATATCTAGTTGATTTGGAGTTATGTATATTATAATTACAACCAACGAATGATATATAGTAGCAACAACTATATTGGAGTCATCATGTCTCTATAACTTCATCTTGACTTCCAAAGGAGTTGCAACTAGTTTGCAACTCAACATGTTGAACTTATTTAGAATATCCCAAGTAAAATTGGCTTGTGACATAAAAATACCGTATTCCCCACCATAATTCTATACCATATTTCCTGCTTTGGGTAGTTTGGAAGGAAAGGAATAGGATAACGTTTCGAGAAGAGAAACGTAAAACCATTGAAATATAGCAAACCATTGTACAAAAGTTAAGAGAGAGCATCCTATGATAAAAATGGGCTCATGAGGATTGGACAATATAGGATCAAGAGACACAGATCCTCGCTTAGTTAAATCTTAAGCACCAAATGCTGGCACCGGCCTCATGGAAAATAAAACCGATGGCCTGCCAAGTAAGGGACAAGTTTAACCCACCTCAACAAGGTTTTATTAAAATGAATATTGATGGGGCTTCAAGGGGTAACCCGAGTCAAGAAGGGGCAGGGGGATTTTTCAGGACTGTTAGGGCCAAGCTCTAAGAATCTATGTTATGGAATTGGGTCATGCTAGTAAAAATGAGGTTGAATTGAATGTGGCTAAGAAAGAGCTCATAATTGCAAGGAGGGAACATTATCATCGACTCGAGGTGGAAGGAGATTATGCTATATTCATAGGTATTCTCTGGAAGTTGCAGAGAGGAGCGTGTTGGGAAGAAATTAGCAAGAGTTGGTGAACAACTAGACTTATCCAGGAGATCAAGGACATTATGCTAAGCATAAGCTATGTAATCCCGTCACATTTTAGGAGACCAAATAATGAGGAAACTAATCTCCTCACAAAATGGTGTTGAAAAAACCAAGGTAGGATCATGGATAACTCATGGGATCAAACCTTACAGAGGTCGGGTCTCGCAGATCTGTAGGAGATAGTAGCTTAGGACAATAATGGAAACCATAACACTTGATCGGTGTGCCAAGTGGAAATGCATGGGGAGATACGTGGGATGAGACATGGTGGGTGTAGACAACAATCGTCAAACCCACATCGATGATGATGTCTGCTGAAAATGGTGGGCAGCTCCACCCACAGAGCTTAATGATTGCATTAATGAATCATGCCGAACAACTAGGCAAGTCAGGTGGCTTGTAAAAAAAATCTAGGGGAAAGTGTCAACGTGGGAGGTGGAGGTAGCATTTTAAGATTTCTTATGTCGGCTTCTGGTGTAAGGTAGTTGGTGGAGCGTAGAGCATCGGGAGGTAGTTACGCTTTCAGTGGAGAGCTCTTTCAACTTCGGTGTGTCATCTGTGAGGGTATGTATCGAATTATCCTCTTAACTATGCCATGAAGCTTATATCTAGCTCTTCGTCCATGTTTAACAAGGTTTTCAATGGTATTAATGGGGATTTCCCTTTGGTATTGGTTATTTTGGATTATTCGTTCCTTCTGTAATTCACGATCCAGGATTACCTGGTTCTTAAATATGTTATCATTTCTTCCATATTTCTCAATGATGTTTATGTCTCTTTGTCTCTGCATTTTGGTTGTGGGGTTCTAGTGGGTATTGTGGGCACTCACCTTCATGAGAAAAACATTATAAATTGGCACCACCCTCGACCCGCGGAGGCTTATGTTTTCATTGTTTGTTCTGACCTTTCTATTGGCCTTCCATGACTGTACTTCATTAATTCATGTATGCCCATAGATGATTTTACATGGTGTGGTAATGGAATTTCATGCTCGTTGTTGTCTCTGGATTTCTTTCTTCCTGACCTTCTCTGGTACCCTTCTTTCTTCTACCTCCACATGTCTCTGTAACTAATCCTTATGGCAGACATCATCTTTTGGAAATTGACCATATGGCCCATAATGATATTCCTGTGGGTGGTGGGTTAATAATCTATGGATCCAATGATTTAGGTGGAAAGAGAGTCACTACTCTAGCTAAAAAAATTGGTCTTGCTTCTAGAATGGTCAGAATTTTAATTTTTGGGTTGGTGAAGGTTATTGTATGCTCTTTCGCCGAGGTTTTTCGGGCTATTTTTTTTAGTCATGATGATGTTATACAAATTAAGAGGAGATTATTCTCTATAGTTGAGGGTAGTTATGGGTTTTTGTTGTGTATTTTCCATAGTATTTTATTTACGATTAATAATTTGAATGGTTGGCACACCAATTCTCAAAAGGTGATGTCCTGCATGACCGTTAATGCATTGCCAAATGCAGAAACTGGTATCTCTCCTGGTATGGATTTCAAGTATCCAGTGGCTCTCAAACAACACCATTTTCTTCTTATCACTCCATGTAACTTTGATATTTTCATGCTATGTACTATTGCAGTTCTTCCTAGCAATTATCACATGCAAAGATATTTTTTAGAAGACCGGGCTTTGAATAAAATGGTTAAATCTCAGTTGACGAAGAAGGGAGGAAAATCCAAGGGGAAAGAAAAAGCTGGACCAGCCAGATGAGGACAAAAATTGGGTAAAGAGGTAATGGAGAACATAGTTCAAGCTTACTCGGATTGCACTCCTAACCATATCAAATCCTTCATCTTCAGGTGGGAACGGGATGGAAGGGAAAACTAAGAAGCATAATTGGCCGAGGAAGATATGAACCCAATTTTAACTAATCTGGGTAATACCCGCAGCATAATGTCTCTTTTCCAACACTCTATTCATACCTATTGGACCCTCAAATGTTTATTGGTGAAGGCGATTGTCACAATCAAAGAGATTGGGGGAGACCCGCATGCAGCCTCAATTCTGGCACAAATTCACAGAGATATGCAAGAAATAAATTTACAGCAGCACCACTAGAACATCTGACTTGGACGTAGCAATAGAAAACTGCAAATCATGCATTAGGTTGATATGCTAGGATCGAGTGTCAAATATACAGCTCCCATAGAGTCTTTTGCGGACTGATCTCTCTAAATTTATGTGTTTTGCAATGAAAACGGATAGCATTTACTTTTTTCTATATGTTTATGGGTGTTGAGATAGATAATAGACCCTTAAAGATAGTAATAGAATATTTTAAGTTGTTTTAGTTTTGGATGTCCTATAACTCTTTAAGACGGCCAATAGACCTAGTTTCCTACGGGCAGGTTGAGGTCAAAAGTTGTATATTTCTATAACCCACATTTTGGTTTTATGAATAGAAAATAGAAAGGAACTACTAAGTTTACAAAAAAAATATATATAATTAAATTCATAAATTCATATTAGTACTTATATATGATATTTGTGTGGTTTTGAAATTTTAATACTTACCAATTTTAAATAATATAATTTTTGTAGAATATTTATATAATAATAAAAAAATCCTCAACATATAAATTTTAGATTCTAGGAAGTTGTTTATATAATAGAATACTACCTTTGATAATATGTTTGGCTTGAAAACAAATGCCCCAAACATAATTTCTATGCAATCGCAATTTCTAAAGAATGACCAAATCATGAAAAAACTATTTGCACTCTACATTGCAAGACCCTATCATTATTTAACTCAAGTCCTCAACTTTACATTCCCTTAAACATTAATGTCAAAACCATGTGAGTTTCGACTCTGGTGTCAAAATGAGACAAGTATCCAGGAATTTATCCAAAGTGGTGTACTTATAATCTCCATAGAATCCAGAAGCTTCCAATTCTTCGTATCACAATTCGAAACTCATATGATCACCTTTAACAAAAATGTTGTATATAAATGAGATACACATAAGGATAGAAGATTTGGGAAGATCATTTTGAAAAGACACATCACTATCAATAAGAGTTTTTTATATTTAGAGATGTACTTTTCTAGATGATCTTCCCAACTCTTTTATCCTTCTGTGTATCTTTGCATCTTTAAGAGCAATTGCTAGTAATAAGTTTATTAGTATCAAACATTGTGCCAAAATAATTAAATATGATTTTCAATTAATCCTGCATTTTTATTTCATATTTATAAAAATATAGAAAAATAATCATTTGTTTGAAATATATATATATATATATATATATATATATATATATATATATATATATATATAATTATTTCATATTAAATTATAAATTTAATATTTATAAATTTCTTAAACATAATAGTAAAACAATTATTTATACTATAAACATTTTACTCACATAAAAATAATCTATATAATTATAACCTCCCTCCCACCTAACGTTTACCATTATTATATATAAATAAATATAATATATTTATTAGTATTTCTTTACGTTAGATTTTCTTTAATAACATTTGTGAATTAAATACTAATCTTACTGTTTTCATAGTTATAATCTTCAACACAATGGAAATATCTAACTTTTAATACTTTATTTATATTTAAATATGTATCTTTTTTTTAATTTCTTTTCAATAAATAAATATATATATATATATATATATATATATAAAAAGTTACACCACAAAGTTTAAAGCTGTAAATTTTCCCAATAAATGCTTTAAAAGTACACTTATATATATACCATTCTTTTATAAAATCTTCATATAATTATATAAATAATATCATCATTACGACATTAAATTAAAAAAAAAAAAAAAAAATTTGTTTAATATAATTCAAAATATAAATATGATTCTTTTTAAAATACATGACAACAATACCGATAAAGCGGTATATATGTAACATCTGAAATCCGCCTTTAACATAAATAGAAATCTGAAATAACAATACATTAGCTACATATTTTTTTACCTTTTAATTAATTTAAATTACATATATTTATAAGTATATATTAATATTTAAATTAATATTAATCTTTACTATTACTTATTAAAGTAGTATCTTTTATTATTTATACATCTATAAAATTATTTGTATTTTAATGTTTTGGAGATAAGTTTTAAAATTTAAATGTAAAATAAATAAATAAATAAATAATTATATTATGATGATTAATGTGTGCTTAAAATAATATGTTTTATTGTATTTTAATAATATAACAAATTATTTAATATTATTTAACATTTTATTTATATTATGGAAAAGGAAGAGAAGCATTCCTAGAACACTATAGTTTGGTTGGGTTAACAAGTCAAGAAGGTTGGTAGAGTGCCAAAACTTTCGAAAATTACAATGAAAATTAGTAAGAGTTGGACAATCCATGAGAAATTTATTTTCATCTTCAACCCTCTCAAAATCTCAAAGGTGAGATACTTTTTCTTCCCTTAGTGTTTTTGGAATTGACCAACCTCTGTTCTCTTTCAAGCTCATGAGAGTGATAATATTAATGAAATGTCTTTCCAGGTGAGAACCTGGAGAGTGTACAAACACATTCACACAATCTGATACATACGATCAAGAGAACAACCTAGTACATATAGGCTTTCTCACAATTGGGTGGTTTGAACCACTCCCTGAATATTAGGATCTGAGATCTAGAATTAGAATCTCAATCCTATCCTAACTTAACTTTCTCCATTAATTTATGACACTCCCCCTTAATGGAGAAAGGGTAAAAAACAATAATATATGATAACATACACCTGCTGGTCTATTCTCAGCTAGGCTTACAATGGTAAAAAGACATAAAAACTTGGTAACATAGTTTTCATCTTGGTCTTTATGCTTGTGAGACCATATTTGTTCATTTGTGGATGTGGCTTCATCTTCATTTTCTTTTTCATGAGATAGTGATGTATCTTTGCCTCATTTCTTCCCCAGTGATGGAAATCTTGAACACTTATCCTCGCCCTTTTGAAAGTTATGACAGGCTTGATAGGAAACTGTTTTCTCTCACCATTTCTGGTGTCACACATGTAAATTTCAGCAATGTTTTCATCTGCACACACATAAATATTGATGAGATTATCACATTTTAAATTCTCTCCAGCTCTGTCATCTTCTGCCACGTCTTTGCCATCAGCTTCATGTGGCTCATTGAATTGATCTTTAACACTTTGTTCATCTTTACATCCTTCCGGAAGATCAACTTGTGACTCTTCAATATCAAGATCTTGCACAATGGATTGTGCCTCTTGTTTCTCATGGTCATCAACAGGACCACATTGTTTTTTTGAAAAAAAATTAGACTTAAAAATACTACTCATGCTAATGCCTCCAGATGCCAACATGAGAATATCATCATCATCATCATCAGAAAAAATATCTAAAAATATAGAAATGTTAAAAGGTCTATCTTATCTGGTTTTATCTTGCTTCTAGATTTCAACTCCACTAGGTCCTCTTACGAGCTCCAACAACCCCGTTACCATGCAGGCGGGAATCCTCCCTTTGGCAGCTCTTCAATAGTAGAACCTTGTAGACTATGGATTCTATGCCATGCAGGGCTTAGTGCCCTCAGCTCTTGCAATGAGCAGCAAATGACCTCTCAACAAACTGGAAATGATATCGCCATCCAATTCTAATGCATGTGATCTCTAATGATACATATTTCTAAAGAAAGAGGCAACAAATTAATTAATATTTTTTATTAATGAATGCTTTCCACACAACCTAACTATGGAATTGAGCTCCATGTATAGATTGGAGAAATGTAGCAGTTGCTCTGCGTTCATCCACTCTACAAAACTCCACGAAGATGTAATACACCCTTGTCCTCGTATTTAAAATGTGCAGCACGAGTGCTTCTGTGATCTTTCTTGTCTCTACGCGGAGGGAAAAGAGCCTCTTCACAGGTCGAAGAACAGAGATCAAAGAGGTTTCTGTTGCGCATTGGATTTCCTCTGGATCGAGCGTAGTGTTTGCAGTTAAGTTGAGCGGCTTTCAGGCGTTGGTGCTTACGCCATATAGAACGTACGTGCTGCAATTTTTTTGGTAAGAGCAGAACCATTACCATAAAGTTTTTTTTAATACAACGGTGAAAGATATTTAAAAAAAAAAAAAATACCTTTTAAAGGTTTTTTTTGGACTTCATTATATGAAGCTTGTGGCTTCATTGCACTTTATTGAAAATTAATTTGTCCTCGTGAGCTTTAGGACCAGGGAGTGCATAAATTTATTGAGCTTTAGCAGTTGGATCATTGTTTTTGAAATGGCTAATCCACTTGCTGACTCCTATTTAAATGAATCCACCAAACTTGATGGTGAAAATTATGTCAATTGGAAATTTAAGCTGATCACAGTACTGGAGGCATACAATATCTAGACGATTGTCAAAGGTGACGAGCCCAAGCCTCAACCTCCTGCTGCCACTCAAGATTGGGATAAGCGTGAAATGAAAGCAAAGGTGCTGCTACGCATGTCAGTGAAGGAAAATATTATTCCTCACATTCGAGACTGTGAAACTTCAAAGGCGACATGGGACACTCTCAAAGGTTTGTATGAAACTACTAATGCAAACCGTATTTTATTTTTAAAAACAAAGCTGCTATCTATCAAAATGGAAGCCAATGAAAGCATTAGCAACTTTGTTTCCCGAATTAAAGACTTGAGCGATTAGCTTGGTGATATTGGTGAAAAAGTGTCTAGTACAGACTTGGTAATTGTTGCTTTAAAGGGGTTAGTCCTAGACTATAAAGTCTTTATTTCAGCTCTCTCAGCTACATCGACACCTCCTACATTTGAAGAATTGGCTGGAATTCTTCTTCAAGAAGAAGAGCGAATGAAAATTTTTGAACTGGAGTCAAATGGTTCTGATTTGGCTTTGACTGCAAGAGGCAAAATACCATTCCGAGGGAGACCATGGGACAGGAACAGAGGCCAGTTTCAAGCAAAACATAAAGGTATGACACCTCCTGATTCTTATGTTAAGAGGAACATTGAATGTGATTATTGTGGAAAACCTGGACATCTGGCTAAAGATTTCTATAGGAGAAAGAATAATGAATCAAATCAAAGACATAGAAGGCATAATGGAAATTACATAAACAGAGACACCTCAGTGACTGATGGATTTAAAAATCTTAAGTTGTTTCTTTCTGATGCTGCATTATCTGCTGAAACTGATGATGAGAATGCTTGGTTCATAGATTCTGGTGCATCGGCACACATGACTTGTAATAAAGAATGGTATGATAAATATTATAAGAAATCTGATACATACGATCAAGAGAACAACCTAGTACATATAGGCTTTCTCACAACTGGGTGGTTTGAACCACTCCCTGAATATTAGGATCTGAGATCTAGAATTAGAATCTCAATCCTATCCTAACTTAACTTTCTCCATTAATTTATGACAGAGAGTATTCATATTCTTCTTAGCACCGGTTTTCAACACTGGCGTTGATCACCTCATTATAATATATTAGCTTCCTTTTTCCCTCTATCTCCTTATCATCCCACAACTTATCCTGAAATTTGGAAGTAATAATATTTTTAATATTATCCTTATTCTTCAAGATGAACTCTTCCTTTACCGACAAATGGTCTATCCAAGATTGGGTAGCCCTATAACATTCTTGTTGGAGCTAGTAAGAAGGAGTTTTAGGTAATCTCTTGGTTTCTATTTTGTATAGATTCTTCTTATACATGAGATACCTAGTCATACCCATGTTTTCAATGGGGGAATCGCTAGCTTCAACCAGGAGAATACAATATGTAGTATTTCCTTTAATCTTGATATTTTAGGTTATAATTGTTTTTGGATAAGCTTAAACTTCCTCAACGATTATTTAAATAAAATGTAACCCCAAACCTAACATCCATATAAAATAACATAAGTGAGAAAGTCTCCAAAACGAACTAATAATTATAATCATTAAATATCATATATAATTTTCGTAATTTAAAAAAAAAAAAGATATAGTCGCCTTTATACATTAAGAAACATCAACGAATATATATATAAGCACTAAAGATCTACCAAAAAAACATCGATCATATAGTCTTAGTAAAAGTAACAAAAAATTTAAGCTAAAGGATTTGAATATATTCAAAGAATTAACAGTAACACTTACCATAGAAAAATGGTTGATTGGGTTTCTTGGTTGATTGAGATATTTTCTCAACAAACAATCTTCTAGTTTAGAATTTGTCCAATCTCATAAGAACTATATATATGTGATATGTTTGTGTGTTTTGTGAGGTAAGAGACAAAAATAATTTTATGTGTGGAGGTTGATTCATATGTTTTGGTAATCTCTGGTGTGCACGTGCATATGCATGATTTATCTTTCGATGTACATCGAAGACCATCTCATTCTTCTAATATGAGTGTGGTAAAATGTGTACCAACAGAGAAAGCTTGTGAAAATTGGTGGCTCGGAGCAAGAAAAATTCTTGACATTTGCAATGCTGATTTGATGAATAATTCTACTGTTTTGATTGTCTTGTTGAGATTTTCGAACATGATCTCGACCATTTAACATCAAAGTCATATATGATTCCAAGAATTTTTCAAATCTGAGTGTGTCAAATGGAAGCATCGGCTATTTTTGACATCATCATCTGGAATTTATCGGATCTCTCAACGCCCCAAAGAGTCGGAAAGTCACGGATCTATGTGTTTTCTCATATTCATCGAAACTATAAAAAAATTAAAATTTCTTTCCTTGACTAAGTGACACGATTTTATCGACTTCCACTTCTAGCATGGGTCTGTGAAGGCGCTATATTAATATATTACTATTTGCAACAGCACACGAGGTAACACTATTTGAATTGTTTTTTATTCTAAACATGGAACAGATAGTCCTTGAAAACTTTAATAGTTAAAATTTCCATACATGGAAGGTGAAGGTTCAATGCCTAGTAAAAGGAGTAGACTCCAACACCTCAATACCTTAAAGTACTAATTGATGGGATGAAAATCGAAGAGAAATGGTAAAATTTCCATACATGGAAGGTGAAGGTTCAATGCCTAGTAAAAGGAGTAGACTCCAACACCTCAATACCTTAAAGTACTAATTGATGGGATAAAAATCGAAGAGAAATGGAAGTCCTCTATAGGACTCTGTCTGTTAGACTCACAACTTCGTCTTATAGACTCAGAAAAATACTTTGCACAAATATGGAAAGAGTTAAGAAAGACATTCAGGGAAATGATTGTAAATGCAAATTTCTCTTTAAAATTACAAATATTCAAACTTAAAATCCATTAGGGGTATCATTGCCTACACATATAATTGAAATAATATCTCCCATAAAGCACTTGAGGAAATTGGCGTGAAAATAGTAAATGAAGATGCTAAAGTTGTTTTACTAAACAATTTATCTTCGATAACGTTATTTTCAACTTAATTCAACATTCCTCTCAATCGCTCGATGAAATTATAGCAACAATGTTAGTAGAATAAAATTGTTTGAAACCATGTGACATGAAGGAGAACTCACATCGAGATATGGAACTATTCTCTAAGAGAAAAATCAGTAAAACGAGGGACGCAGTTGAATTTTCTTATGTACGCACAATATGCAATTGCAAAATTCAAACCAAAAGTATCTTAAATGTAAAATTAAAATAATTATCTCTGAAGACTCACCATAGGTCAAGTTGAGGACTTCTGAGATTGTAATAGTGACGATGAGTTCAATGCAGAGCTTCTCATACTCTTTTGAAATAAATATTAGTCGTGTATGTTGTATTTAAATTATGTATATTTTTTTTTGTGGAGAAACAATTATTAAAAAGTTTTACCTAATTCAAATTAGTGCCTTTTGGTGCTCATAAACCCTTGAATACATCAATAGTTTGAATGTGTTTACATATTGTTACGGTTTCTTGTTCTTGGTGCTTAGAAACCATTGAGCAATGACCATTGCTTATAGTATGATATCCTTGTGTGCTACACATATCAAGGTTTTTTTTATGATGTCTTAAGCACATTCAATATCCAAACCACTTTCCTAGAATCTCACAGATAGATGAGAGCGAAATATACAACATATGGTGGTAGGTCCATAAAATGGTTTAGGTACTTCAAATATTTTCTTGTGGAAGCCCTAATGAGTTGATTATATCAAAATTGTTTATATTACAGGTACGTCAACAATGTTTAGAGATATTTTTACCTTAAATGATTCAAGTGGGAAGGTAAAGGATTTATGTAGAGAAAGGGTGTGGTGCATTAGATTTCATAGTGGGTAGAAGTGCTAGTGAAGACCGTAACATAAATATGTGACTTATATGTCAAATTTCATTTGCAATTCTTGTATTGATTTTTTGTGATTATGTAATCATTAAGGGAGGGACATAGAATTAATGCTTACAATAGAAAACTGGTTGATTTGGTTTATAAGATATTTTTTCAACAAACGACATCTTAGTTTATATATGTCATGTATTTGTGTTTTTTGTGGTGTAATAGGAAAATAATTTTGAATGTGTGCACATCCCTGATTTATTTTTAATGTCTTTCTGAAAGCAAGTCCATCTTTAAATAATTTATGAGGACAGTGGAAAAGACAATATAATATTAGCGTGGCTAATGGTTAAGAGCATGTGTTTCCTCCTTAGGCGTCATAGGTTCAAAACCAGAGGGAGGTAGAGTATGTATGTCTCCATAAACTTAGCAGTCAAATCGTTGGGTAAAAATGGGTTCCTTGTCCCACAAGCAAAAAGGTCTTATATACCAATTTAGTGCCTAACTTGATTATGATCTTAAAATTAGATAATAATAATAATATAATTTTAAATATTTTAAATTTAAAATAAAGATTGACGAAAAAATGTAATTTTTTAAAATAAAAAATTAATATTGATTTTAAAATAAAAAAATTAATATCAATTTTAATATATATTAATAATTATCATATATATAGTAAATTCCGAAATAACAATTAAGAGCTACATCAATCTGGTTCAATTATGGGTTTTGAAATGCTTGAATAGTGCATTTATTCATAGGTTATTCTATTTTTCATAAATATTAATAAACATCCTTATTAATATAGTTTTTCACCAATTTAAACTATTTTTAAAAAGGGAAAATAAAATTATTATATCAATTACATTGGTTTATTAAAATGTTAAATGAGAGTACTTTCACAATAGCAATAACAATGATCATGATTATGGTCATAGTGGTAGTTAACTTGCATTGGGTTCAAACATAGTTTATTATAATTTACAAGTGTAAGGAAATTATTCATGCTTCTTCATAATTTCATTTATATTATTTAAACGCTAAAATAAATATTTCAAAAACATTATAGTTTTAATCAGTCAAAAGATTGAAAAATGTGTGTAGTGGGACTTAAAAAAATTCTTTTTATAAATATTATATATGGTTTTATCTATTATATATGAAAAATTAACATAATATATTTGAAAATAAATTTATTTTAAAATATTTTTTCTTATTAGATTATCAAATAATTAACAATTTGCTTTTTAGTTTATTTTCATTACTTTATATTATACATATAATTTAGGTGAATGATATTCAACTTTTAGTTATTAAACATATTTATTTAAACGGTTTGTTTTTAGTGAGATTTTTGGAAGTTTTATTAGTAGATTTTTCTCTAATTTCTCTAAAAGTGAGCAAAAACATTATTGAAATCAGAAGCTTGATGGGTAACCCCTGCACAATAAAAGTGCCCTAAAGATTTTACGCAGTGTTGAATCCATACATACAGTTAAAAAAATAGCTTAAATAACAAAATACAATATTTCACGTCAAAATTATCGGCCATATTCCAACAACAAAAATTCCAAAAAATACAACTCCCTAACAATCATCTCAAATATGTCATAATTTATATTACCTACCAATCATCTCAATGATAAAATTTGATGTTGAATTAATAAATAAAAACTCACTTGTTAGGTTTACGATAGAGAGTATGAACCAAGAGAGTCTGGCTCTACAGAACACTCTACATTCTCAATACAAATCAGTTAATATATAGCATACATCGAGATAGGGAAGTTAGAACCATACCCTAAGAAATAGAAACTAATTCCTACCCTAAGGTTTCTTGAACCAAATCTCACTAATTAAGGATTCTCCATTATCTTTCAAAACTCCTCCTTAATGGAGAAAGGGTTCACAAATATGCCTAACATCTCCCTAAAAATTTCAAACATTATTCTTCCAACCGGCTTAGTGAAAATGTCAGCAACATTATCACATGTTTTACAATATACAAGATGGATTTCTTTAGATTGAACTTTCTCCCTCAGAAAGTGGAATTGTGTATCAATGTGTTTAGTGTTCTTGTGAAACACTAGGTTATTAGAAAGTTTTATTGAGCTCTGGTTGTCGCATCTGATAACTGTTGCAACTTTCTATTCTTCCCTAACATCCTGGAGAAGTCTATGCAACAAAATTGCCTCACAGGTTGCTGCAGACATAACTTGATATTATGCTTCCGCTGAAGACAAAGAAACTATGTTCAGTTTCTTACTACTGCATGTAATCGCCTCGGATCCAATGGTGAATGCACTGCCTATTATGGATCTTCAGTCGTCTACATTTCCATCCTACTCAGAATCTGTAAACCTTGTCAATCTAACATTAGAAGAATCAGTATAAATAATACCTTAATATATAGTTTCTTGTAGATACCTTAAAATTCCTTTTACTGCATTATAGTGACTCTCAAGTGGTTTGGAGATAAATTGACTTAGCACACTAACTGCATAAGCCAAATCTGGTCTAGTAGTGGTTAAGTAGACTAGACTCCCAACCATTTGTCTATAAAGTGTCGCATCTGCCTCTTTAGAGCCATCCTCACACTGAAGTTTAATGCTCTGTTGTAATGGTACTACTGCAGCCTTACATTGATCCATCCCGATATTTCCAGTAGAGCTCTGAAATACTTAACCTGGGATAGAAAAGTTTCTCATGAACCTCTCCAGATCTCAAGACCCAAACAATATCTTAGTTCACCAAGGTCTTTCGTTTCAAAAATTTGTGACATTTTCTGCTTGATTTCTTTGATTAGGTCAGCGACATCACTTGTAATAATTAGATCATCTAGATATAAAGAAATCAACACTATACGCCCCTTTTCATCTTTCACAGTATACAGATTAGGGTCATTTTTACTTATATTGTAACTATGTTGCAGAAAAAATGAATTTATATTTTCATACCATGACCTAGGTGCTTGTTTCAGTCCATATAAAGCTTTATTAATATGCAGACTAATTTTTTTTTCCCTTTCTAGACAAACTCCTCAGGTTTCTCTAAGTAAACCTCCTCTTTCAACTCCCCATTTAAAAATGTGGATTTTACATCTAGTTGGTGAATCATCTATTGTTTTCTAGTAGCTAAAGCAATCATAATTCTGATAGTGTTTAGTTTAGCTACAGTTGCGAAGGTTTCCACATAATAAATACCTTCTTTTTGTGAATACCCCTTCGCTACCAATCTATATTTTAATTTATCTATGGTTCCATATGCATTAATCTTGGGTTTATACAACCATTACAGCCTATGGTTTGTTTCCCTTCAGGTAGTTCAACCAGCTACCAAGTGTTTTTTTCAGAATAGATTCATATTCTTGTTCCATAGCTTCTTTCCATTCACTACATTGATTTGATTCTCTATAACTAGAAGGTTCAACCACGTTCATCACACTATTTATTAAGGCATATCCCTATATCTAGTAGGAAATTGAATCTACCTACTTGGTCTTGGGAGCGTTGGTGTGGTTTCCAACCTGTTTTTAATTTCCTTTGACAGACTTAGCTCGATTGTTGTATCTGAACTTTATGCTTCTGCCTTATTTTGCTTGTCATTGTTGTTACCTGTTTCTTCACTTTCTTCCACCAAAAAAGGAATATCCCATTCCTCATTACTTTTATCATATTTGTCATAAACCTGCTCATGGAACATGACATCTCTACTAACAAAAATGTTGTGATCAGAGGTATTAAACAATATATAAACTTTAAATTGTGAACAATACCCTACAAAGGTACATCTGATGGCTTTTGAATCTAATTTTCTTTTGTCTTCCTTTGAAATATGGGAAAATTATTTAGACCCAAATACTCTCAAATGTCTTACTACAGGCTTGAATCCATATAATGCTTCAAAAGGAGTTTTAAATTGGAGAGTTCTTGTATGACTCCTATTTTTGACATAAACTGCAGTATTCAATGCTTTAGCCCAAAAACCATTTGAAAGATCCTTAACTTTCAACATGCTCCTAGCACACTCCATAAATGTTATGTCCTTTCTTTCCGCTACTCCGTTTTGCTGAGGAGTATGGGGTACTATGAATTTCTGTAATATTCCATGGTATTTACAATACCTGGTAAGTTCATCCTTCATGTATTCTCCCCTTGGTCGGAGTGAAGATTTTTTATGTGCTTCCCTGTTTGCTTTTATATCATACAGTTGAACTGGTTAAAGTATTCAAATTTGAGACTTTTCTTACACATAAAATATATCCATGAAAACTTTGTGCAGTCATCAACAAATAGTAGAAAATACAATGCACCTCCTAATGATTTTGTTTGCATAGGTCCACATAGGTCGGTGTGCACTAATTCAAGTATATCTCTCTTTTTCTTTTCTAATCGAACAAGGAATTATTATCTATGCATATTTCCTAACACGCAAGCATCACAATCATTATGCACTTGTTTTAATGTAGGAATACCTCTTACCATTTCCTTTTTTTGAACTAACAACAAATCTTTGAAGTTGATGTGGCCAAGTCTCTGGTGCCATAGTTCTTCTCTAGTCAAAATTGATGTTGTCAAAGCTCGATATAGTGTTGTCCTCACATTCAATTTATACATACCTCCTCTTAGAATTCCTGAAGCAATAATATTCATGCCATCCAATAAATATTTAATATAACAATCAGATTTAAAGAATTCGACCTTGAGATTTTGATCTGTAATCATGGATACAGAAATAAGATTGTTTGTAACTCCGGGTACATAAATTACATTATGGATATGTTTGATATTACTATCATGCAAAATAACAGGAATGTTCCCATAACCTTTGATCTGGTAGCCTCTATCATCACCAAGGTAGATTTGTGATTCGTTGTTGGTGTCTTTAAAATCTTCAAACCATTGTTTGTTCCCTATCATATGTGTGGATGCTCTCAGATCCACATACTAGAAGTATGCTTTGACGTTTTCATCAAAGTGTTCCATGAATAATATGAAGTCCTGAACATGGTCATCATCTGCGAAATGACCAGCATGTATTTTATGTCTCTGTTTTTCTTCATGAAATTTCTTTTTCTTGCACTCCTTACCCATATGACCATTTTTTCCGCAATAAAAACATTTTACTACCGAGTCGTTTCTATTCGGTTACATACCTTGAGCTTCATTTTGTCTTTTCTATGGATTTCATCCGTTTTGCTATGATGGATTTCCTTTTCCTTTGAATAATTTCTTCTTTGCCACTAACGCAAGATCTGCACTCTTGGGTTTTAGAGTCAATCTTCTTTCTTCTTCTTGCATTAATATTCTTGTCACTTCTTCAAACTTTTGGATTTTCTCTCTTCCACTTATACCAGTGATGAACATTTGGTAATCATGAGTCATACCATTCATGGTAATCATGACCAAATCTACATCTGCAACTATCTCACTGATATCTGCTAATTTGTTCTTCAGATCTTTAATCAACGACATAAAAGAAGAAACTGTGTAATTCTCCTCCATCTTTATGGAGAGAATATTGCTTTTCAAGAACAAAAGACGGTTTGTATTTTTCATATCATACAGATCCTTCAACACCGTCCAAATTTCGCTTACTGATTTGCATTCTCTGATATGCGGTGTGATGCAGTCTTTCATTGACATCTTCAGCAACATCTTTGCGTTAGCCTCTCTCGTCTCCCAATCTGGACTCATCGTGGATCCTGCTGTTGGCTTTAGCTTATCCCAATTTGTAATCTTCCAAGCATTTGTCGCTTCTAGCACAATCTACATCTTAAACTTCCAATTAGAGTAATTGGAACCATCAAGCTTGTTGCTCTTGTTCAAGTATACTTTGATTATTTTATTATTCATCTTAATGATTCAAAAAAACTTCGAGTAGTTGACAGGAAGAAAAAAGGATGGATCTACCCCAGATCCTTACAGAGAGAAATATCACGATACAGATCTACCTGATCTGTGATCAATCAAGTAAGTTTCTTTTCACGCAATGCGACAGGCTCTCGACTCCTTTGCACCAGCAAGATCTACTTCAGATCTCTTCCTTCATCGAAGAAATTTCCCTGTATTTCTTCATTGACAATCTTTCACCAGATTTATTCCTTCATAAGTGGTTCCCATTAGCTGAGATCTATTTCATATCTCCTTGGTGCACTTACTGACCAAATTTCTGTGACTATCACGCCTGAAATAAAACATATTAAGTTTGTTACTGCTCGACACCTTTGTTCTTTTCCATTTCGTGACTATCTACGCGACTGTTATTGCAAGAACTGCAATGTTGGTGTGACTGTTCCTTAAAAAACAGCACTAATTCGCTCAATGCCTGAAAAAAAAAATTCACTTAGTCGTCAGGGGTTTCTACTCTTCCACCTGAATACTCATAGGGATCACAGCACTCTGGTTATGAGTCGACCCTGGAAGTCTGATACCATGATAAAATGTGATGTTGAATTAATAAATACAAACTCACTTGTCAGCTCTACGAAAGAGGGTTTGAACGAGGAGAGTGTGACTCTGCAAAACGCTCTATATTCTCCATACAAATCAATCAATATATAGCATACATGGACATAGGGAAGTTAGAACCATACCCTAAAAAAGAGAAACTAATTCCTATCCTAAGGTTTCATGAACCAACTCTCACTAATTAACGATTCTACATTATCTTTCAACAGTCAAATATTAAATATTTTATATTACCTCAAATTTATTTGTTCACATCAATTGTAAACTATATTCTCTATTATATATTTGAGATAAAACAACTCTCACTAATTAAAAATTCTCCATTATCATTCAATACTCAAATATTCAATACTTTATATTATCTCAAATTTATTTATTGACATAAATGATAAAATATATTCTCTATTATATAGCCATAGGGATAAAACGTAGGTTTTCTTTTAAAAAGGATTCCATGAAATTATTTTTTATATAAAAATTAAAATTAAAAAAAAGAAGATTCCAAGTTTAAAAAGATCTATATTAAAATAGTTTATCGATCACATCCCATGTCAAATTCAAATTCAACTAATCAACGAAAATTCAATCAAAAAATTCATTGATATAACGACACGTTCTGCCTACTAAAAATAAAGTAATTTTCCATGCTAACCTAATTATGCACTAATATATGGCAACCGTGGCAACCTATATCTTGAGGAATTGCACAAGATTGGAGACAACCTACCGATATCTCAGGCATATCTGGACAAGATTGGATGTTATTCTACGTCATTTACTCTACAATCTACCGATTTCTCAAGCATATCTGGACAAGATTGGATGTTATTCTACATCATTTATTCTACAATGTCCTTCAAACAGCGGGCCCTTGGCGAAGATATGGAAACGACATCAGCACACTCAGTATCTTCCTTCGTTTCACAGAACCCAGGTTTATCTGCATCTATGGTTTCGGAATCCAGTTATAATGGATTGGCATTTTTCAAAATTTTGGTTTTTTTTTTTTTAAATCCCATACCATAATGCATTGCCGTTTTTCAAAATTTTGGATTTTTAAAAAAATTCCATTTCATACTGTAATTGTATAATTGTAAATGAGATTGAGATTTATGGTGGGTTAAAATATTTTCTTAATTATAATCTGAATAACCCTTCAAAATATCTCATTGGTATACGTTAAATAATTCAAATTAAATTTTAATGAATATCTACCAAATTTCCAAAAAAATCCCGAAATAATATTAGAAAACATTCCACAATCCAAAGCATTTGGACTGCGAGCAGAAATTTGGGGATACTGTTATTTGAAAACAGACGAATTAGCACAGCCACGCAATAGATTTAGTCAACCACCAATTGAGTATAGTCACACTGCTTGCATTTCCCGAGCTTCATGAGCCAGCAGCCAACAAAAGCAATTCAGATTGGCTATGGTTTCCCTGATAAGAAAGTATGTTTTCCACAATGCCACTTGTGACATCCATTTCTGCTCCAGTCACAACCCAACGTAGACTGCACTAATATATAGAATCTGTATAAAGACAATATAGCTTTAGAAATGCTCGCATTTACTGGTACACTGATTTGATTCTTCCAAATACTAACTGGATGGGAAATGATAAAAAAATTGGTGTAAAAATGGGATTTTTTTCCAATATAGAAATACAATTTTTAGTTTCATTGCGATTTCTTGTTATTTAAAATGTATTATTGAATATATAAATAAATTTATCATGCTTAAAAATCTATGATATATAAATAAATTTATAAAAATCTCAAAATTTAACAGACTTAATAACCTGTGATTTTGGACCTGTTGTGAAATAAGTTCATTAATTAAAATTTTAATATACAATTATAAGATATAATTTCTGAATTAAAAACTGAGATAATGTCATGGTCTTTCACAAGTTGATATGAATGAAAATCTCCGTTGAATGATACTGAGCATTGGAGATAACAAATAATAATTAAGGTTTTAAAGAAAATTGCAATTTAATTTCTTAATTTAAAACATTCAAACATATATGAACGCAAAATTTAATGTATATTAAAATTTCAACTAACATTTTAGAAATCCTGTAGTATTTTGACTACATGGCCATTTCCAAAGACTCGGTGTACCAAGAGAAATTTCTGGGGATTGTTTTGAGGAAAATAACGCGCAAGCAGGCGTTTCTCCGAGTATTTCCTTCTTTGGATCTTGCAACCAACGCACGCTCGTGACTTGAAATCAGTTGCTTCGTTCATCTTCCGTTGCTATGTTTAGTTGCAGTTTTCTTCCAAATCCGAAACCTCCACACCGCTTCACACACAGACTATGGCTCTTTCCGTTGATTGACAGGAATGATAGCTATCAACCAATGTTTGACTAGGGCTTTGAATTGGCGACTTCTACTCAGGAAGCATTCACGTCTGCAACAATCCTTCCTTCAACAGTAGCCAAATCAACCTGCACAGAAACTTATAGCAATTTCTAACAAAAAAAATAATTTTCTACATTCATACACATTAATTCTATCTATCTACATAGGATTACGGTTTATGGCTTCCACATCTTCCTGGCCATCCTATGAGGGAATTAAGCCAGTAAAGGCTCTGATACCATATTAGAAAAAATAGAGAGCATCCATTCCACAATATTAACACTAATTAATTTCTATATTACATTTAATAAACAGAGATACATCAAATATATATAGTTGGAGTGAGATCTAACTTATTCCACTCTTGGAGAGAAAGGTTGAGAAAATCTATCAACATCCTCCAACAAACCAAACCAATCCCTAATCTTTAGTATGCATCACAAATGAGGCATTATCTCAAACAAGACATTATCTCAAACAAGTAAAGTGCACAATAATTTAAAATTCAATCTGTATCACCAAAATCTAACACAGTTACAAATACGTTTAATTTGGCACATCTAGAGTACTGAACATGAACAACAAACATTTTATAAAGGCAAGTTCGAAGAATGAGATTATACAATTTAGTATTGATATTTGCCATTATACTTATACGTTCAAAAAAATCTTTCAGTATTCCATTTCAATCAGTGTGAATTTCTTTCATCTAGCTCTGCACGCCTTCGAACTGTAAGGTAACTAGCAATTAGGGGACTGAGTCATGATTTAAAGCTATGCTTGAACTAAGAATGTGGAGATTATAAAAGCATGTGTTTCTGACCACGTAGATTGTTATGTGTCTTGATAAGAAAAATTAGACATGGCTTGTATCTGTATTCTAAACCAGTGTATATTTCTTTATTTGTATCTATATTACTTTATTTATTGTTCTTATTCAATAATGTGTATATATATTTTTGGTTGACTGCTATTAATTAAATGAAAAGAACTTGAAAAAATTATTTTGTAATTTTTTTTTATAATTATTATAACTTTTGAACTTTCTAGTTAAAATTTGGGAAAAAAAATTTATAATTTTAAATTATTTAAATATTATTATACATTTACGGTTATAAAGGATTTTAATTATAGAAAGTTGGAATTCAATACATTCTTATTTTAATTATAGAAAGTTGATATTCAATACATTTTTTCAAAATTTTAGACAAATTCAATTAGAATTTTTTTCAAAAATATCGAAATTTTTTCTATAAATGATAATTAAATTTTTTACTAATACATTTTTTAATGTGGATGTTATAACACTCATCATAAGTTCAATTTCCTTCCCAAATCGAAGTAATAAAAATAGAGTAAAAAAAATATTTACTCGATATAAAGCTAACCTAACCTTCATAGCATTATGCCCAACCATTTTATTACCATTTTTCCATCCCATTAAACTTAAGCTCTTGCTTATTATGCCGTCGAATTTTTCTATGACTTAAAATTCCTGAGCCTGTATCTTTGTTTGTTTGCTTCTTCTTCTTTTCAATAGCTAACTAAAAGTATTTAATATTTTAGAATATATGATTAAGGTATTTAAATATTACCAGAGATTTAGATAGAAACTACTTTAAAAATTAATTAAAATTAATGGCTTTGTTTTAAAATTTACGTTAAATGGCCTTACAACGTTTTATGATAAGGAAGCAACCTTTTATCACAAAAGCAACCTTTTATGATAAAGAAGCGCATTTTCTTGAGCGAAGTAACATACGAGCGTTTTACACTTTAAATTACTGTACCCTTTATTTTCAAGATTTAGCGGAAATTATGTTATATTTTTAGAATAAATGATCATGATGTTTAATATTACAAGACATAGTTACATAAAAATTATGTATAACTTTTACAAATTTTAGAAATAAAATTCCCAGCATTGCAATATTGACTCTAAAATTATACTACAACTTTCTATAGTAAAGAATCATATTTTCTTGAACCAATTTACATATTAACTATTTATAAATTGTCTGTGGGTCTTGGTTAAACCGTGATGAAACCGCTTGTTATAGCACTCATTACAAGTTCAATTCCCTTCTTTGATTGGATCTGGACGACGAGGACGACGACCAGGACGACCTATAGAGACCCCAAGCATTAATCAATATTTTATTTATTTCTTAAAAAGAAGTGAGAGAGGCATTCTTAGATCACGATCTGCTATAGTGTTATTTATTTAAATGTTAACCATAGTTAAAACAAAGTAATTGATAGTAAAAAAGGTTTGTATTTAGCCAACAATTGATATTTGCTTGTTAGCAAAATAAAGACATGTAATTCCTTTCATTCAATGATGATGATGATGACGACGATGATGATGATGAATAATACGGTGAATAATTAACCAATATTTTATTTATTTCTTAAAAAGAAGTGAGAGAGGCATTCTTAGATCACTATAGTGTTCTACTAACTTGAAAGGTAAAAAAGGTTGGTATTGTCACATCTATTTTAAAAATTAGAGTGATTGTGAGTTTAAGATCTAAAATCTAAGAGAAAATTATTTTCATCTTTAACAGGTTGGTATTGTGATATATATTTTCAAAATTAGACTCGTTGTGACTTTAAGATCGAAAATATAAGAGATAGTTATTTTCATCTTCAACCCTTTGAGGATTTCACTATGAAAAACTCTATAATCTCACTATCTTTTAGTAATTAACCAATTCCTATCTCCGCTATGAAGCTCATGAGAATTACTTCGTGTATTGATAGTGTTTATTTTCTTCTTAACCTTATAAAATATAGAAATATAATTTTCGTTCTCAAGATTGGGTTTAGTAAACTCATAATATCTTAGTTTCATTTTTCCCTTTAGTCCTTTATTACCTCACAATTTCTGACGAAGGCCCAGCCCTCGTGTAAAGGTGGCACAACACAGTATTCTGAACTTTAAAATTTTGTATGATATTTGTGATTCTGTTTAATAATATGCCAGCTCAGCTGTAAGGATTTAACAATGGTTTATTGAAAATTCAATAACACAACTTAAATTTTCATTTATGCTTAGTGTACATGTGATCTGTTGGTTTTCGTGACAATCCACTTCGCATTTATCACTCCATTCCTCGAGCTATGATGTATTAAATATGCTCCGTTTCCTGCGCCCCACTCTCACATTTGCAACTGTGTTCCGGTTGTATTGTTATTTTCTGCCATTGAGTTGGGAGGAGGGTTTCTTCACGCTGCTATGCGTTTTTTGTGAGGTAATGGGTACTCTGCGTAATCGAGAAAAACTTGGTCAGTATCTGTCGTAAGACCTCTGGTTATCACTAGACTCCTTTCGGTTTCTGCAATGGCATTCACTAACTGTTCGTATGTGAGCTTCTTCCATGGTGATTTCTCCGATTTTTCAACTTTATTTGTTTCAACTGCGTGTTTTTCTCTCTTCTGTCTTCAACTGTTAATGTCGGCATGCTGTCAACTTAAATTTCCAGGTTCGGCTGACCAAAGTTCCTATGGCCGCCTACAATTCAAAGAGAATATAGGTACTCTCTCTTCTCCGGTTTTATGCTGCACCGCTTCTATTTGTGACTCGAATCGGTTCGCTCCTTTGTGAGCAGGACCTGTTGGTTCGAGATTTGGCTAATTATCTCTGTTCCATCTAAAATATTTTGGTGATTTCTTGTTATGCTTGCTCATTTAGTTTACATATTTACACTATTAACTTGATAGCACATCACTAGGTAGAAAATACTAATGCGTTCTAAACCCTGAATGTTTTCGGATGATGTGCAGGTTTTTTCTTCAGTCAAAACCCTGGACGCTCGTTTCTCAGCAACTAAACCCTACGGGTAGGGTCGTCTCCATTCTGCATTCATGTAGCTTAGGGTCTGTAAATTTTTTTTTTTGTACACGTCGTTCCGTCGCCAAACTCTGTTTGTTATCAACCTCTATTGGATGGCAAATCCCTCAGTGTATTTTATCAATGGAGTAAAATGTGCTAAAAGCTTTGCTGTTTCACTGTAGCTATGTTACTTGTGGCTTAAAACCCTTGTTCAGTTCTGTATCATTACTCTGTTTAACTTTGATAGATTCGGACACTTGGAAAACTTTGCTTTTAAAATGATTAATACAGGAATGCTTTTCTTGTGATGGATTTCAAATTTTTTTTGATACACAAAAACTCACCTGGTCTTGTCTGCTATTTTTGCCTCGTTTAATCTTGTTATAAGAATTGGAATCAGAACTCGGCTATCTTTTGGCTGTGCATATTGTCTCTGTCTTCGTAGCCTATAAATGCATAATACAAAAAACTCCTCTCTTCTCTATACGCAGTAACACTTTTGTTTAACGTTCAGTTTACTTGTGAACCAATATCATTAGCGTACTCACACATAGATGTCACATAGAAATAAATCTGGGAATAAATAAATAACTTCACAATGGACAGATGCGAATTAACAGTTTTGGCTGAAACAATATTGGTTACAGACGATTATTATTCTCACCTATTTTCTTTCTCCTTTTCTCTTGATGGAAATTGAACCCCCTACATATGATTTTCCTCGCATTTAAATACCTATAGGTGTTAATCTGTTTTGGTTTTTCAGTTGAACTATCAACTACATGATTTTAACTACATGGCCAGTTTCTTTTTAAAAAAAACTTCTAATTAACTACAAAAACATTTTATTTTCCTCATCCTACTGTCCTTGTCTAACTTACAAATAATAAAAGTAATTAAAACACAGGTTTAATAACCTGCCCACAAACACGTGCTAATCAGTGAGATAGTTAGCCATCTTTCATCTCCTCTGAGCTAGATGCTCCAGCATCAGGCACCCGAGGTGACAAAAATTCATGGCCTCGTTCCATGAGATCATCGACCGAATAACCTGCTTTCTGTATCTGCGTCGCGTCAAGCCATGAACTATCCTCTGTCGGACGGTTCTTCCACTTGACCAAATATCATACATATTCCTTCCTGCATGTGCGCTTGGCTACGTGTGTGTCGAGAATACTCTTGATCTCAAGGGGCTGTGCCGTAGGCATCTGTCTCTTCCAAGAACCTTCATCAAAGTTTGTGTCTCGTTCTGGCCTTACGGTCACGTCATCCTCAGAACCAGTAGTATAAGGGAACAGATCTGCCACATTAAATATGGGTGAAATACCTATTCCTGGTGGCAATTGTAACTCGTAAGCATTGGCAGAAAACTTGCGAATGATTTTGCAGTGGCCAATCTTTTTAAATTTCAGCTTGTTATATTCCCTTCTCGGAAACCATTCCTTGCACAAGTGTGCAAGGACTTCGTCTCCAACATTAAATTGAACTTCCCACCTTTTTGAATCAGCCCACTGTTTGTACTTCTGACTGTTGTCCTGTAATTTCAGTTTCACTTGCTCATGCAAGTCGCTCATTACTTGCGCGAAATATTCTCCATCAGCGGTCCATTTTTCGAGTTTTCCTAAATCTCGTAGGTCATGCACTTCGCGAGGATGCATGCCATACAATACCTGGAAGGCGTTGTAACCTTTGCTGCGATTCGGTGAATCGTTGTACGTGAATTCCACCTGAGCAAGTACGCGGTCCCACATCCGAGAATTTTCACCTATTAAACTCCGTAGCAGATTTCCTAGGCTCATGTTCACCACCTCTGTTTTCCCATCAGTCTGTGGGTGATAAGCGGAGCTGAATTGTAACTGAGTGCCCTACTTCTTCCACAAGGTCCGCCAAAAATGTCTGGTGAACTTCACATCCCTGTCAGAAATGATGGACCTCGGTAGACCATGCAGTCTAAAAATATCTGTGAAAAACAAGTGTGCTATGTGAGTAGCATCACTGGTTTTCCTGCAGGGTATAAAATGTGCCATCTTCGAAAACTGATCCACTACCACCATCACTGAATCAAAACCCCGCTGTGTCCTAGGCAGACCCAAGACAAATTCCAAGCTGACGGAGTCCCATAGTCTGCTTGGAATAGGCAGTGGCATATAAAGTCCTGCATTTTGGCTGCAACCCTTCGCCAATTGACATGTTTTACAGCTGCTCACGTACCTCTGCACGTCCCATTGTAACCTTGGCCAGAAATAAAAGTGCTCAACCTGCGATAATTTCTTGTCTATACCGAAATGTCTAGCTAGACCTCCACTGTGCTTTTCCCGAATAATGTTCTCCCTCATCGAACAGTCGGGAATGCACAACTGTCCTCCCCTGAACAATAATCCCTCCTGCAAATTGTAGTCCAACCATGGACTATTATTCCTTAACAGAGGGTTTTGGTAGGCCTGATAGGCCTCCTTAAATTCTACATCCGTCTGATACAGATCCCTCAAATTCTCAAAACCCAAAAATTGCATTGTACTTTCTTGCAGGAGTAAATCCCTTCTACTCAATGCATCTGCCACCTTGTTGGCCTGCCCACTAATATGTTTCAGTACAAACTTAAAACTCTGTAGATACTCAACCCATTCTGCATGCTTATGGTTCAACTTATGCTACTGCATAATGTACTGTAATGCAGAATTGTCAGAAAATAAAACGAACTCATTACCTAACAAATAGTGTCTCCGGTTCTTCAACGCTTGGACAATCGCATAAAATTCCTTGTCATAGGTTGAGTACTTCTGCATACTTTCGTTCAGCTTCTCACTGAAATAAGTGACTAGCCTGTCCTCTTGGCTAAGTACCGCCCCAATCGTTGTACCGCTGGCATCACAACAAACTTGAAAAAGTTTGTTGAAGTCAGGCAACCTCAATATCGGTCTCTCAGTGATCTTTCTCTTCAAAGTCTGAAAAATTTTCTCTACTGCCTCTGTCCAGCAAAAAGGCTGGTTTTCCTTATTGATCGTATCCAACATGGGTGCATAGATTTCACTGTAATTCCTGATGAATTTCCTGTAAAAACTTGCCAATCCGTGAAAGCTTCAGACTTCAAATAGACTCTTCAGGGATGGCCAACGAATTATAGCTGCAACCTTTTCTGGGTCCATCTTCAACTCATTTTCTGCAATCACAAAATCGAGATACACTAACTCCTATTGGAAAAAAGTACACTTCTTCATATTTATTAGCATCTTATTCTACTGCAGCTTTCTCAGTACACTTCGAACATGCCTGAAGTGTTCCTCTCTTGTCTTGCTGAAAATCAATATGTAATCCAAATAAGCAATTACAAATTTCCCAATGAACTCTTTCATCACTTCGTTCATTAGGCGCATAAACATACTAGGGGCGTTACTCAAACCAAATGGCATCACCAGCCATTCATACAACCCTTCATTTGTCTTGAAGGTTGTTTTCCACTCATCCCCTTCTCGTATTCTAATATGATGGTAACCAATTTTCAGATCGATCTTCGTGAAGTATGCTGATCCACTCAAACAGTCCATCATGTCGTCCATTCGTGGTAATGGAAACCTGTACCTGATCGCAAAGCTTTCCCTAATTAGCCCTTTATCCAACAATTCTTGCACCTGCTTCCTAATCTCCTCATTGTCCTTAGGACTCATACGATAGGCTGCTTTATTTGGAAGACTAGCTCCTGGTATGAAGTCAATACAATCACTGATACTCCTCTTAGGAGGCAACTCATTTGGAAGATCATATACTATGATATCACCAAAATCCTGCAACCTATCCTAAATCTCCTCTGGTAAATCTGTGATCTTTGTGTGCAGTACCACCGTCTTTGGCCTCCTCACAATAGCAAAATTTACATCGTTATCATCGATTTGTTTCAAAAATTATTTTCCCCCCATCAGTAATGCCTTAACCCCACTAGCTTCTGTCGTATTTTCCTCCTTGATGGGTACAAGCATGTGCTTAATCCCATCCTTGACAAACTTGTAACAGTTTGTCTTACCATCATGAATCACTTTTCTATCATACTGCCAAGGCCTCCCTAACAGTATATGACATACATCCATTGGCATAATATCACACATAACTTTGTCCCTGTACCTGCCAATGTGAAATTCCACTTCATACTGCTCATCAACTAGCAGTTGATGTCCCTTTTGCAGCCACGAAAATTTATAGGGAGTGGGATGCTTCAGCCGTTTCAACCCCAACTTCTCCACCATTTCTGTGGCCACCAAATTATCGGTACTCCCACTTTCAATTATTAGTTTGCAGCACTTTCCCTGTGACTTTCAAACTGTCCGGAATAAAGATTTTCATTGATCTGGTTCTGCAACTTCTTTGGCTAGTTTCAGCAGCGCTTTATTCAGTACCAGAGCTTCCCCTATCTCTGGCATATTTTCTGCTTCCTGAGGTGGTGCCTCCGCTTCCTCTATTTGGGAAACATAAGTTCCTCTACCACTTGCTGGTTCCCCTTCAGGACATTCATAAGACTTGTGCCCCCACTTATGGCACCTATAACACTGGACAGATCCTCTGCCCTGACCATTTCCTCTTCCCCGCTCGTATGGTCGTCCTCCTCCGGTGTTATTGTATTTTTCTGTTGTCCCTGAAGGTTTGGAACTATTTCCTTCTTCGCTGGAATTTGTGCCTCTGCCCCTGCCAAAGGCCTTCCCTTTTCCTCTGCCGGATCCTCCTCCTCTTCTGGCATTCTTCTTTCTGATTATCTTTTCTTCCACTTTCAAGGCACAGTGATATGCCTCATCAATAGTTCTGGGTGAGAGAATACTGATTTCGTCCAGTATCTCCCCCCTCAAGCCATTTACAAATCTAGCTATTTTTTCACGGGTGTCTTCTATGTACCCCGCTCTCAAATTCAACCTGTAAAATTCCTCCATGTATTCCTTGAAAGTCAACCATTTTTGCGTCAAATTCTGCACCTGTCTATACAGCATAATCTGGTAATCTTTTGGCAAAAAATTTTCCTTCAGTTTGGCCTCCATTCTGGCCCACTTTTTAATAGGCGGTTTATTTAGCCTGTTCCTCTCCGCCTGTACACCATCCCACCACAAGGACGCATGTCATTTCAAATTGGTGGCAGCGAATTTTACATGTTTGTCTTCGCTGATTTCTTCAAATTCGAAATACTTGTTCAACTCACTCAACCAATCCAGCAGCACTTCTGCTAATAGATTCCCATCGTAAGTAGAAATCTCATGTTTTGGCTTGCTACTTGATAACAAAACTGACCTCAACAATCTAAGCTTAGGTCCTTCTCCTTCAGAACCATCTATCATTTGTGCAACCTCCTCATCACTGTAATCCCCTCCGTCAGGGTCCCTTCTTCTTCCAGCCTCTACTGCTGCTAATCGTTCATTCAAAATTTGAATTTCCTTTCTCAGTCGTTCCTCTGCTATTCTGTGATTAGCTCTTCCTCTTCCTCGTCCTTGTCTTCCAACCTCCATATTCATTGGTCAACAAACCCGCTTTGATACCAAAAATGACGAAGGTCCAGCCCTCGTGTACAGGTGGCGCAACATAGTATTCTGAACTTCAAACTTTAATATGATATTTGTGATTCTGTTTAATAATATGTCAGCTCAATTGTAAGGATTTAACAATGGTTAATTGAAAATTCAATAACACGACTTAAATTTTCATTTATGCTTAGCGTACATGTGATCTGTTGGTTTTCGTGACAATCCACTTTGCATTTATTACTCCATTTCTCGTTTTCTGATGTATTAACTGTACACTGTTTCTTGCGCCCCACTCTCACAATTAAAACTGTGTTCCGGTTGTATTGTTATTTTCTGCCACTGAGTTGGGAGGAGGGTTTCTTTGCGCTGCTATGCGTTTTCTGTGAGGTAATGGATACGCTGCGTAATCGAGCACAACTTGCTCAGTCTCTGTCGCAAGACCTCTGGTTATCACTAGAATCCTTTCCGTTTCTACAATGGCATTCAGTAACTGTTCGTATGTGAGCTTCTTCCATGGTGATTTCTCTGGTTTTTCAAATTTATTTGTTTCAACTGCATGTTTTTCTCTCTTCCGTCTTCAACTATTAATGTCGGCTTGCTGTCAAATTAAATTTCCAGGTTCAACTGACCAGAGTTCCTGTGGCCGCCTAAAATTCAAAGAGAATACAGGTACTCTCTCTTCTCCAGTTTTATGTTGCATCGCTTCTATTTGTGACTCTAATCGGTTTGCTCCTTTGTGAGCAGGAACTGTTGGTTCGAGATTTGGCTAATTATCTTTGTTCCATCTCAAATCTTCCGGTGAGTTCTTGTTATGCTTGCTCATTTAGTTTACAGATTTACCCCATTAACTTGATAACACATCACAAGGTAACAAATACTAAGGATTTGTAAACCCTGAACGTTTTCGGATGATGTGTAGGCTTTTTCTTTAGTCAAAACCCTGGACGCTTGTTTCTCAACAACTAAAACCTACGGGTAGGGTCATCTCCATTCTGCATTCCTTTAGCTTAGGGTCTGTAAATTTTTTTTGTTGTACACATCGTTTCGTTGCCAAACTCTGTTCTATTATCAACATCCGTTAGATGGAAAATCCCTCAGTGTAGTTTATCAGTGGAGTAAAATGTGCTGAAAGCTTTGCGGTTTCGATGTAGCTATGTTACTTGTGGCTTAAAACCCTTGTTCAGTTCTGTATCGTTACTCTGTTTAACTTTGGTAGATTCAGACACTTGGCAAACTTTTCTTTTAAAATGATTAATACAGGAATGCTTTGCTTGTAATGGATTTCAATTTTTTTTCGATACACGAAAACTCACTTGGTCTTGTCTGCTATTTCTACCTCATTTAATATTGTTGTAAGAATTGGAATCAGAACTCGGCTATCTTTTCGCTGTGCATATTGGTCTCTGTCTTCGTAGCCCGTAAATGCATGATACAAAAAACTCCTCTCTTCTCTATACACAGTAACACTTTTGTTTAACGTTCAGTTTACTTGTGAATCAATCTCATTAGCGTACTCACACATAGATGTCACATAGAAATCAATCTGGGAATAAATAAATAACTTCACAATGGACAAATGCGAATTAACAGTTTTGGCTGAAACAATATTGGTTGTAGATGATTATTATTCTCACTTGTTTTATTTCTCCTATAGTCTTGATGGGAATTGAACCCCCTACATATGATTTTCCTCACATTTAAATACTTATAGGTGTTAATCTGTCTTGGTTTTTCATTTGAACTGTCAACCGCATGATTCTAACTACATTTTCAGTTTCTTTTAAAAAAAAACTTCTAATTAACTACAAATACATTTTATTTTCCTAATCCTAGTGTCCTTGTCTAATTTACAAATAATAAAAGTAATTAAAACACAGGTTTAATAACCTATCCACAAACACGTGCTAATTAGTGAGACAGTTAGCCATCTTTCGTCTCCTCCGAGCTAGATTCTCCTGCATCAATTTCTCCTTACAGTCGGAAGTAATAATACTTTTAATATTATCCAAATTATACAATATAATATCTTTCTTTATTCCCTAATGGTACAACCAATATTTCTATCCTAATGGTACCCTTGCTTAAGTTGCAGGTCGGTATTTTGGATAAAGTTAGCAGCAATTTCAGGAAATCTCTTAGTTTCCATGTTGTAAAACTTCTTCATACACATAGAATACATATAAAACCATGCTTTCAATGGGGAAAATGATTTCTTCAATTAGGAGGAAAGGGTAGGGATTATTTCCTTTAACCTTGAGTTTGTATCTTATAAACTCATTTTTTATATTTTTAGTTTTCCTCCACACCTCTTTGAATATACTGGAACACCAAATATCACATAACTATATGAGAAAAGGGCTAACAAGAGTCTCAAAAAGGATCTTTTTTTTACTATCCCAATCCAAATATCTAGTAACTTACAATCATTTTCAATCACATTGTAAGCTCTCCAACCTCCATTTTTCATTTTCTTAGTGGTTTAATTGCAGCTGATCTTGTCATGGATGTCGATTTCTATGCATTTGGATGAATCAAATCCATAAAATCAGTTGTCACAATGATAATATCATAGGTTATATTTATAGTCTGACCCTACTTAAAGTAGAAATATTGGAGGATTCTGAGTTTTTTCACAATATTAGAATAGATCTTTTCCAAAAGAAAATATGATTATCATAAAGGAGAAGAGTTGTGTCTATACTAGTGAACATGTGGCTTGCAGAACTTTCATCTACCAAACACTCTTCTATATTATCAATGTATATGCCAAAAGGGTTAGGGTATAAGAGACACCCTTGCTTGATATTAATATTGAATTTAATTTCTTCCAACCAACCCTTAGTGGTCATAAAATTACAAATTACATTCTCATACATCATTCTCAGAACATCCCTCAATTGGAGAGGAACCATTATCTCTTCTAGCCATTAACTTAGCAATTATATTCTAATAAAATTTTGTCACAACATCTATCAACTTAAGACAAACCATTATCTATTGTAGCCTCCATAGATTTTTTCTAAGAATGGCATCAAAAATATTTTTTAAAGTCAATGGAACCACTAAAGAGACTAGTTTTATTATTATTTCATTCCTCTAGAATTATCTAAAGAGTAACAAGGTGGTCTATTCTTGGATGATATCTCAGAAACCTTGCTTGCCCTTTAGTTATTTTATCATGGATATCAAAACAAATACTAATTCTCTCTTCCAAAATAATCTCATTGAACTTGTTTAAAATGTGGCTAGTAATAATGGTCTTATCATTAGATGGAATTATTTTATCCCCACTGTTAAGGATAGACACACTAAAGCTCTTCATCCATGGCTTAGGGAATGCTTGCTTCATGAACAAATTAAATATCATGTGTATGTGTAGGATGAGGATACGTTCTCCCATTTTAATAATTTCAACTTGGTAGCATGCAATATTTTTAGCTTTCCTATTAGTGAATTGTTTAACCAAAAACTCAATGTATTCCAAAGAAAATATATCATAATTTATAGGGTAATTTAAAATGGTGTCCATCGAATTAGAGAATTCATAGATATATTTAAGGTAAGTAATTCAGTTCTTTAAGGTAATAAATTGATTTTATTTTGTCAAGTTACAATGATTAATTACCCCTGAAAACTTTCTAGGGTCATAATTACAGAGGTGAAATAGTTGTTGTTCCTTTCTACTTATATACCATTTTTAATTTTTCTTAATAATAGCTTTCTAAACATTTACCTTATGATATTTTAAGGTTTTGTTAGGAGCACCGCTAATTGGATTTTGTAACAACCTTTAAAATGATTATCATACCAGGGGTTGGTGGCTCTATTATTCTTTTTATATGAAAGCTTGGTAGAAAAATTATAATGGTAGCATAATGGGTTGTAAAGTAATTATTTTATAGGTTTTCAATGTTATCCTTATACGTTAAGAGGTGGAAATAATGATTTAAATCCCTTAACAATAGATCCATTTTACTCTTGTCAAAAAGTAGGTGGATTAGATTCACACAATTCTCATGCACGTGCTTGTTTTGCATGGTAAAGAATAGTGTTGTGGTTAAAGGTCTATAATTAGTGTTAGTCCCATGGTCATTTAATAGGTCATGTTAAAAATTATCATGTGCAATATAATATAAATATTTCGGTATAAAAGACATGAATTAGAAAATGGTTATAATTTTGAGGAGGGCCTACAAATTCCTTTATCATGGAAATATATGTCTCACAAGAGCCAAGAATCAGTGCCACTAATAAGATCTTGATCTTTTGATCATGTATGACCCTTTTGATTGTTCCTATAAACCCTCCATATCAATAATTAATGTGTGTGGGACAATATAATAATATTCGAAGGAAAGGACTCAAGTCCTTATGTTATTTTTGTATTGATCTCAAAATCTCAATTTATAATACATAAATGACCATTCTAGATCCTCTAATTCTATACCCAAATCACACTAAAAACTCATTAGTGCATCATCAAAACACCTCATCAAGAAAATAATTATAAGTCATGAATATTATATTCTCAAACTTTGTGATTTTCTACGGAATCATAATCTAATGGGTAAAAGTTTACAATTTGGTTGGAAATTCAGATTTAATCTATAACACTACTTAAAAGCCCATGAATAAAAATCATCTTGTTTTTATTTTCCCACTTGGTTACACCGTTACAAATTATATGGTCTTAGAAGTTGTATATTTTGAATAAATTGATATGAAATAAATTCTTGATTAGGCCTTAATATTTTCTTTTGAATCTATATTATAATTACAACCAATGAATGATATATAGTAGCAAAAACTATATTAGAGTAATAATGTTTGTATAACTTCAACCCGACATCCAAAGCAGTTGCAACTAGTGTGAAAATTAACATCTTGAACTTATTTAGAATATACCAAGTAAAATTGGCTTGTGACATATAAATAGCATATTCCCTACCACAATTCTATACCCAAGAAATAATGCATGCTTCCAAGGTATTTCATTTAAAATTATGAAACCATATGTGAAAGAAACATTTGAAACAATTCAAAATTGTTCCATGTAAAGATCATATGATCAACATCAAGTGCAATAATAAGAATATCATGCCTTAATTGAAGTACACAAATATTAGGTTCAGATGAACTTTTGACCAAACTATGGTCTTGAAAATACTTATCAACTCTTGAGTGCCAAACCCTTGGAGCTTTATCCAACCCAGAAAAATCTTTATTTAACCTCTACACATAATATTATCTTCCTAGAATCTCAAAAAATTAAAGCAGTTGTACATAGATTTCTTCATCTACATAACCATTGAAGAATTATGATTTAACATCCATGTGATTAATTTTCCACTTATACTGCACAACCAATGAGAGTATCATATTGATTATGTCCATCTTGGCCATGGGAGAAAATGTATCTGTATAATAAATACCTTATTTTTTAGCATACCATTTTGAAACTAAATGATATATACATAACAATTGAACCATCTTATATGTACTTAGTTTTATACACCCATTTAGTACCATTTACATATTCCCCTTTTGGAAATTTGACAAATTCAGAGTATCCTTTTCACCAAAGCATTGAAACCTTATTCCATGGTTTCATTCCATTCTTTCTTCTTTGATGCTTCTACATACTTACCTAGATCATCCATCTTCATTACTTTAGCCATCAGTGAAAAATATACAACTCAACTTTGTGATATTGTAATTTTTTTTTTTAATTCCTATCCAACATATCACTTTTAGAATCACCTCTAGTTAGTCACTCATGCTTCTTATTATAATCATTTTCCTTAACATTTGATTCAATATAAATGTCTAATTCATTTTTATTTGATTTTAGCTGAACATATTATGGTTGATAAAGTCCTAATTCATCAAAGAGAGCATCTCAACTTGTTATGATTTATCTCTCATGCATATAAAATAACATGTAACATTTAGTTCTCTTGCTCGAACCAATAAATATACAATTTACACTTTCATAATCTAATTTTTTCTTCGTTTCCTTTGGCACATCTTTATATGGTGTGCATCCAAAAATTCTCATATGTAGGTTTTAACCCTCTACATAAACTATCTACAAATGGATATTAAAAACAAAAAATAAACGATAGCAAGAGAATAAAACATAAAAAAAATATACACAGAGATTCTCCAATGGATCCCAAATCGGAATTACTAGCTTGATTTTTCATTATTTTCCTTTTAGTGTTACAACACATATATATACAATCCGAAGCATTCATAAACCCTAATCCATTAACCTTGGATTAGAACATAACTGTAGCTCCCTTGACCGGATCTACAAAATACCAGGGGCTGAAAACAATCATGCCCCCAAACCATGTGAAAAACCATGCAGAAAACCATGGGTGGGTCTGTCCATCGAAAAATAGGGTCCAAAAACAATTTTCTGGGGACGTTTCCTTGGACTCCACGCAGGGGGCTACCCACCCCTTGTGACGCCCCTGTTGTGCCCAACAAAAATTATAGGGGAGTATGTTTCCCCCTCTGTCACCCCCCCCCCCCCCCATGCGTGTAACTAATTGTGGAAAGAATATAACACATACCCAACATTCTCCCACTTGTTTTTTTATTTCTGCAGGGGACCATAGGATAGTTTAGTCATTAGTCCAGCTTTGTAACACCCATTTCTTCTATACACCAGGACAAATTTCGAGTGCTCACAGACTTCATCAATGCATCTGCAACATTTTTCAAAGTGTCCACCTTTACCAGCAACACCCCATTATCCTCAACCATATCTCTCATAAAGTGATATTGAACATTGGTGTGATTTGACATTGAATGATAAGTAGTGTTCTTAGCCAAAAAAATTTCACTTTTCCTATCACAGTCTCTCCTTATAGCTCATTGCACCAAACCCATACTCGAATAAAATCTCTGCAATCAAATTGCTTCGTTGATCCAGGTGGCTCCAAAGACACACAGAGGACAAAGAGGGCTAAAAAATAAAAATGTTTAGATTTCTCTCGAACTAGGTTAAAGTTCTATATCTCGACGTCCTGATCGCAGTGATGCAAACGGTTCATCAAACCAAGCTAGTATGTGAAAGTTAGGAGCAGTTAAAGTTCGGGGTTGATTTGGTGACTTGGTAGCCTTAAGGAAGGCACAAATTTGACCTTTTCTGGCCATTGGAATTTGGAAAACTCAGGCAAAAATCCAAGAAAAAGTTTGGCCTCTTTAATTTCACTCCTACAGTCAAAATCGAAATTTTCAAAGATGCACAATTAGTTCTTAAAACAACAAATAATAAAAATTTTGGGTGGTGAGCCACCAACCCCACCACCCATGGCAACCATATAAAAAATTTATATATGTTTAAAGAATAAACATATCATATATGAATTTTGGTGTTGGCAGGGGTTGAACCTACCCATCCCATGTGGGTTGGCCCCCTAGCAGGTGGCACCACTATCAAACCAACCGCATGCAACTGCAGCCCTTTTAGATCCCATATCAAACATGTTAGCAGGGATTAAGGGTTGAGCCGCTCAATGTGGAACTAAAATCCCTCCATCCAAAACATGCACAGTTTTAAAAAAAAACAAAATTTATGCCATGTATGGGAGGGGTAGGATTTGACCCCCCGACCCCTCCTCAACCAATTCCAATTTTACCATTGTGCCAAATGCCTCCATTGGGTTATCCGCCCAGTTTTTCATTACTTAAACCCAGCATTTGCACAATGCGCCCAAGCCAAGTGAGGGCATGGATTTCGAGAATGAGTATTAATTGCAGGGTCAAACCATAAGCATGGAGCAGTCATTATGCAGGCGAAACCATGAGCCTTGAAATTTTCACGGGGAGGTAATTTTTCTCCATGTCATAATATAGTCAAGTTTACAGCCATTTTTTAGGGTTTTTCGTAGGGAACGCAATTTTGAGGTCAGATTCATCTTTTGAGTTGCAGTTTTTAGTCCACGCATGGAGCCGCTACGTGGAGGAATCTAGGGGGAATCTAAAAGATTCATTTTTTCCCCAGATCTTCACTTTCTCAGAATTCAGCAAATGGAAAGTCGTTTTTGCACTATTTAACGTCACAAATCTGATGGAATATTCAGATTTTCCATCTGAGATTTATATTCTTTTGTCAATTTTTTAAGTGAAGTTGCAGGTGTCAGTTTTCAGAAAGTGAGCAGTCAATTTCACACCTTTCGATGCCATGATTGTGATGGTGATTTCAAATCTAGGAGTAGCAACAACCATGATTTAGTAATATTCAGCATGAGGTATATGATGAGTCGATTTCATGTACTTATTTGTTCCTGAGATTCTTAGTGTTGTACAAATCCCTATTGATGTATGAGTCATGGGATCTTGTCTTGTTCTTTTATTGATGTACTTTCTTTCATGGACTTGTATTATGTTTGAGATCCCTTGATGTCATATTGGGGGACACTTATGTATGTTGTTGAGATCATTTTTATGCCATGTTGGAGGGATACTCCATGTCACATATATGTCATTGAGATCCCCTTTTTTCCATGTCGGCATGATACTAACAGTATTTATGTGTGAGCTATTTTCAGACTAATAGGAGTCATTTTATGATTGACAGTTCCGTAGTGGAACATCTTGTAGAGAGGTCTAGCCACTCCTGCGAGAGGGCATTTTAATTGTATGTCAAAGAAACACACCCATGTACATCTTCTTCTTACAACACTTAATGTAGCAGCCTACACCATCTTGACACCGAGGCCTGGAGATGTAGTCCCTCCTAGCTGAACTCCATTATCAAATGATGTGTTTTTATGATTTCTGATCTTGACACTTTCCTCTTCTTTACAACATGTTGTTGTTCATTTATATTAATTAACTCTTTACTTAAATCAAATTCTAATTTATCATCTGAAGTAAAAGGTCTTGGTTAATGGTATCAAGAATTTACCCTGGATTAAGTGGTATCAGAGAAGGTCTTCTTGTTGATTGGATTGCAGGCATGAACATTGAACGTTCGCTGAGTTGAGCCATGGAGAATGTCAAGGTCATGTACGAGACCATGATCAGGGTGTCTAAGAAAGTGGACATGTTGTACGAGGTGTATGAAAAACAAGCAACATAGAACGTTGAATTAAAGACACTCCTACAGGAAGAGAAGGAGGAAAAACATCGATTACATCTTCAATTGCACACCACGATGGAGGCACCGGAAGAATTGAAGCGCAACCATAAAATTCTTCAAGCAGATCATGATGCACTGAAGGCATTCCTATAAGAAAATAAGGAGGATAAGAAGCAGTTGCAGCTTCAGCTACAAGTCGTGATAGAGGCATTAGAGTAAGTGAAGTGTAATGAAGGCTTATAGCAAGCGAAAACTAAGGTAAATAGTGTTGATTTATCTTCAGTTTCTTCACATGATATCATTTTGGTAGGAAGTGTGTAGATACCCATCACAGGTACCAACATGAGATTCCTCACCAAGATGGGGTACAGAGGAGGAGGACTTTGCATTCATCGCCAATGCATAACTCAACCATTGGAGGTTGTGCAGTGACCTCGTTATGTAGGTTTGGGGTACAGTAAATAAGGATGTGCGAAGGACATCAAGGGAAAAAAATATTTATGAACTCTCTAGGAAAGAGGAATTATGGAGACACTCCACTATCGTCCCATGGTAGTGCATGCTGTAGTGAAAGAGCTAAGGCGAGCTCCCATCACCATGATCACACTAGAGATCACTCGAGAAGGTATAATAAATATCATTATTCCAGAGTTCATTTTGATTATAACAATGTTGATAATCACGGTCATAAATCATGGCATTGAAAAACGTGCCACTTTTGTGGTTTACATAACCATGTCTTTTTTGAGTGCTAGAAAACGATGGCAGCACAAAGGAGGATAAGGCTTGGGTAGCCCTCTCCATAGCAAGGAAATAAATCAGTTAAGCAGGTATGGAGGAGAAAAGAAAATTTCACCCATTATGACCGAAGTGGTCATCAAAGAGCCACATGCTAGAGACTCCATCTAGAGTAGCACCTTAAAGACAAAGCACCAGTGCATACACCAGTCAGAAGAGCTGATCGAAAAGCAAGTTCACCATAGGGAAATGATCCACTCACTTTGATAAGTGAGAGATGGTTCTTCTAGATTCTTTTTTTCTAGATATCATAGCTTGTCATGGTCATGTTTGTAAATAATTTGTCGCATTTTTTATGAAAGTGACGATGTGTTTTCCATCACTTGTTTAAGCAACAATGATATTTGTTGGCCTTGTTTTATAAGTCGTGTGTTTAATTTCTTTCATGTGAAAGTGATGAGGTGTTTTCCATCACTTTGAAATGCAGCAACGATATTCTTGACCTTGTTTTATGAGTCGTGTGATTCATTCATTTCATGTAAAAATGATCAGATGTTTTCCATCACTTCAGAATGTGACAATGATGTCGTTGGTCTTGTAATGATAGCTGGGGATGATTCCCATTTTGATGTAAGATTGACCACCAAGTACATAAACTCGTGGCAAGTATAGGAATATTTGGGCCATAGATTGGTCAATTTTAGCATGAAATTTGCATGGGATTGTACAACAGGGTTGCAGGGGATGCAGGTGTCAGTTCATCACTTATTGCTCTGAAGGAAAAAGGTGAAGGAGAAGGAAGGGTGAATTTTTCAAGATGATTGTGGTGCAGACATAGTACACAATAGTGCAGATTATTTTTGATGCTTTTGGAGGACCAAAAGCTCCTCAGTTGGGAGGAATGATCCAGGTGGCCCTAGAGACACACATAGGACAAAGAGGGCTAAAAAATCAAAGTGTTCGGATTTCTCTCAACCCAGGTTCATGTTGTATATATCGACATCCTGATCGCAACATTGTGAATGGTTCATCAAAATGAGCTCGTATGTGAAATTTAGGAGCATTCAATGTTCAGGCTTGACTTGGTGACTGGGCAGCCTTAAGGAAGGTGCAAATTTGACCTTTTCTGGCCACCAGATTCCAACAAACTCAGGCGAAAATTTGGGAAAAATTGTGGCCTCTTTAATTTCACTCCTACGGTCAAAATCAAAATTTTAAAAGATGCACAATTATTTCTTAAAATATAAACTAATAAAAATTTTGGGTGGCGGGCCACCAACCTCACCACCCACGAAAACCATATAAAAAATTTATATATGCTTAAAGAATAAACATAGCATACATGAATTTCGGTGCTAGCAGGGGTCGAACCTGCTCGGCCCATGTGTGCCGGCCCCTCAGTGGGCGGCACCACTGTCAAACCAACCACATGAAATCGCAGCCCTTTTAGATCCCATATCAAATAGGCCAGTGAGGATTAAGAAGCAGCCCGCCCAATGCGGACCGAACCCCCCTCCATCCAAAACACCCGCAGTTTTCTTTAAAAACAAAAAATATGCCATGTATGGGAGGGGCGGGATTTGACCCCTCGACACCTCAACCAATTCCAATTTTACCATTGCGCAAACTACCTCGATTGGGTTATCTACCCAATTTTTCATTACTTAAACCTAGCACTTGCACAGTGCACCCAAGCAAAGTGTAGGCATGGATTTCAAGAATTTTTTCTAATTGCATGGTGGAACCATGAGCGTGGAGCAGTAATTATGCAGGTGAAACCATGAGCTTGAAGTTTTCCTCGGTAGGTAATTTTTCTCCATTTTAGAATATAGTCAAGTTTACAGTCATTTTTCACTGTTTTTCACAGGGAACGTAATGTCGAGGTCATATTTTTTTTTTGAGTTGCAGAATTCCAGTCCACCCATGGAGTAGCTACTTGGAGGAATCTAGGGGGAATCTAAAAGATTCGTTTCTGTCCCAGATCTCCAATTTCTCAGGATTCAGAAAATGGACAATTGATTTTTCACTATTCAATGTCACAAATCTGATGGCATATTCAAATTTTCCATCTGAGATTTATATTGTTCGGTCACTTTTTGAAGTGAAGTTGCAGGTGTCAGTTTTCAGTGAGTGAGGAGTTGATTTCACACCTTTCGACGCCACGATTGTGATGGTGATTTCAGATCTAGAAGCAGCAACAACCATTCTTTATTAATATTCAGCATGAGCTATATGATGAGTTGATTTCATGTAATTCTTTACTGCTGAGATGCTTAGTGCTATACAAATCCATTTTGATGTATGAGTTGTGGGATATTGTCTTGTTTTGTTGTTGATGTAATTTTTTTCATGGACTTGTATTATGTTTGAGATCCCTTGATTCCATATTGGCGGGACACTCATGTATGTTGTTGAGATCCCTTTTTATGCTGTGTTGGTGGGATACTATGTGTCACACATATGTCATTGAGAACCCTTATTTTCCATGTCGGCAGGGTACAGTCTTTATGAGTAATGTATTGTCATACTAATAGGAGTCCTTTTATTCATGAGAGTTTTGCAGTGGAACATCTCATAGAGAGGTCTAGCCACTCCCGCGAGAGGGCATTCTCCTTGTATGTCAGAGAAACACATCCATGTACATCTTCTTCTTACAACAGTTAATGCAGCAGCCTACACCCTCTTAACACCGAGGCCCGAAGATGTAGTCCCTCCTAGACAAACTTTGTTATCAAATGACGTGTTCTTATGATTTTTGATCTTGACATGTTCCTCTTATTTACAGCATGCAGTTGTTCATTTATATTCATCAACAATTTACTTAAATGAAATTCTAATTTATCAGCCAAAGTCAAAGATCTTTGTTAAGGTTATCATGAATTTACCCTGTATCATTCCTTGGTTGCATGAGTGGCTTCCATGTATTCTACCTCTGTAGTTGAAAGAGCCACTATAGACTGTATTTAACTCATCCAACTGGTTGCAACTCTAAATATGCTAAACACATACCCACTTGTAGATCTTCTTTAGTCCAGATCTCCAGCCCAGTCTTCATCAACAAAACCATGGATGTCCAAAAATATGTCAAATCCTATTCTTCCCTTGTAGCACAAACCATAATCACTAGTGCAATGGAAATTTCTGAAACCCCACTTCACTGTTGTCCAATGCTCCTTCCCTATTTTTGACATAATCCTACTCAATACTCCCATTGCATGTGAAATTTCTGGTCTAGTATAGACCATTTCATACACCAAGTTACCCACTGCACTTTCATATGGAACATAGGGAAATATCCTCCTCTTCTTCTTATGTCTTCGTACACTATTTACCAGATAGATTTACACCTACAGGAATAGGAACTTTCATCCCTTTACTATCCTACATATTGAACTTCTGCAATATAGTCTCGTCATACTTTCTATGTTTTAACCAGAACTTCCTCTTTGCCCATTCTCTCTTTACTTGCACACCCAAAATACAATTTGTAGCACCAAGATTGTTCATGTCGAATTTGGAGAACAAGTGGGTATTCAAATATTGGATAATTTATTTCTCATTTCTAATCAGTAACATATCATCCACATACAAGACCATGTAAATAACATGGTCACCAATTAATTTAAAATAAACATAGTGATCCTCTTTGCTTCTCATAAAGCCAAGTCCCTATATATAGATATCAAATTTCTAATACCACATCCTTGGTGATTGTTTTAACCCATAGATATACTTTTTAAAACCTGCATACCAGTTTTTTATTACCATTCACCATAATGAATTCTGGTTGCTTCATGTAGATCTCATCTTCCATATCCCTGTGAAGAAATGTTTTCTTCACATCCATCTGGTTTACCTCAAAATAAAATGCAGCAACAACAAATAAAAGTAATATAGTAGAAGTAACCCTGGCAACAGGAGAAAAAAATATCACCAAAATCAATTCCTGGCACCTGGGAATAACCTTTTTCTACCAATCGAGATCTGTAATTCTCCACCTTGCCCTCTACATTAATATTCTTATTAAACAACCATTTTCTCCTGATGGGATTCCTTCTAGCTGGCAACTCCACCAGATCTGATGCCTCATTTTTGTTCAAGGATGCCATTTCATCAACTATCGCCTCCTTATAAATTTTTCCATATTTTGAATCCACTACCTCCCTAATAGTTCTGGAATCATCATCAATGATGGTCAAGGAAAATTTCGAACAGAAGTAGATAGACTATACCTTTATAGTTATCTTCTTTCCTGAACTGATCTTCTAAAAAATGGGGTTTGTGGCTCTTCCTCTTTTGAATCTTTTTCTCCTGTAGATTCCAATTCATCCTCGTTTAGCTCAAACTCTATCTTCTCAGTTTCCTTCGGTAGGACTTCATGTTTAATAACATATTTCACCTCTCTAAACACCACATCTCAACTGTACACTACCTTCCTTGTTTCTGGGTTACAAAGATTGTAATCTTTTAAACCATCCTTATACCCAGTAAAGATGCACCTTTCAAGTTTATTATCCAACTTGGTCCTTTTCTCCTTTGGAACATGTAGATATGAATCACATCCAAATACCCTCAGATGTGAAAGGGAGGGTTTCTTACTAGTCCATACCTCATGTGGAGTCTTATTCTCCAACACTGATGAAGGTGATATCTTAACTAGGTAACATGCAGTCTCCACTACCTCTGCCCAAAATTCTTAGTCCTAACCTGGTACCACTGGGCATGTTTCTTGCTTTTTCCATTAGCGTTCTGTTGATTCTTTCTGGAACTCCATTTTTCTGGGGTGTGTTTAGAGTAGTATTTTGTCATGCTATACCACACTTCTTATAGAACTCTTCAAATTCCTTCTTGCAGAACTCTCGACCATTATCTGTCCTTAGCACCTTTATTTTCTTCTTTGTCTTGTTTTCCACGAGAGCCTTAAATTATTTAAATTTGTCAAATATTTCAGATTTATTCCTCAAGAAATATATCCATGTATTCTTAGATAATTCATCTATGAATGATACATTGTACACATACTTACCAAGTGACGGAACCTAAACAGGTCCAAACACATCACTGTGAATAAGCTCTAAAATCTTGTTTACCATCTTAGCACCAGAAGGAAAACTCACCCAATTCTGCTTCCCATATACACCATGTTCACAGAAATCAAAATCCAAAGATAAATTAGACATACCTTCAACCATGCCATTTCCATGTAGTATGCAAAGGCCCTTCTCTCCAATATATCCAAGCCTTGGATGCCATAGCATGGTATTTTCTCCAGAGACCGCTAGGCTTTCCACTCCACTTTCAAGAACCATATAGCTGTTGCACCCATCAATAAAGCTTGTACAGAGTTGTAATTCGAACTCCCTACATTAATATGAGTGCTTCCCCAACCATCTTTTAGCTATCTATCTCAAACACTGTTTCTACACCTGCATCATCCTTGTTGCTTACAGAAATCAAATTTTTTGCCAATACAGGAGTCTGCAAAATAGTAGGAAGTGTTCTAATCCTTCCACCTTACAGCTTTAGCTTAACTTTTCCACATCTGTTGATTATGGCCTTCCTATAATTCCCTAAGAAGACATGACCACCATCATACTTCTCATACTTGCAAAACCACACCCTATGGGGAGTGAAGTGAAAGGATGCACCCGAATCAATCATCCATGCCTTATGATCTACATGTTTATTTGAATAAGAAGCCAAATACACATCCCCACCTTCATCTGAGGTGGTTTTTTCCTTTGTAAAAGGATAAAATTCATATTACTTTCCTTTCTCGGGAGATTTCAATCTACAATCCTTTTTTTAATGCCCTTCCATTCCACATTTCCATCACACCTTTACAAACCTACCTAGAGATTTAGATCTCCCTCTAGATTTAGATATCCCACTCGAAAACTTATTTTTGCTTATGTTCTGGGACCTTCCTGATACAGATAAGGAATATCCATTATGGCCCTCCATATTTCTCAATCTCATTTCCTTTGACAACAAGTTTAAGACATTTTCATCAAAATGCAAGGTAGTTGTATTGCTACCTATTGTAATAACCAGATTGTCCCTCAAATATGGTAGAGAACACAACAAGCTGATGCACTTTTCTTCATATGGGATTTTAATATCAGCAAATGAAAACTAACTTACCACAATATTGAAGGCATTTAGATGCTCTATCACCGAGTCTCCATCCTTCATCCTTAGGGTATTCAGTTTTTTCCGTGGGAACAATTTATTCACCATATACTTAGATTGGTACAAATTTCGTAGCTTGTACCACAAATTCTTCATCGTAGCTTCCCTAGATACATTAAAAAAACCTAAGCTAAGATACACAACTATATTGTGCTCTTTGCCTTCTGATCCAACGTTTTCCAGTCTTCATCTGATATTGACATTGGTTTAGTACCTCGATCTAGAGCAATCCATTGATCTTTATCCACCAGCAAATCCTCCATATTGAGCTTCCAAAAATAAAAACTATTAACACTAAATTTTTTCAATCTCTATCTTTCCACTTGTCACCATCTTCTTTCACCACAAGAATAGATCCCGCAGATCTCCCATTGAACAGGGTCTACCACAAGCCTGAGTAAAAAACCACTCAATAGCAAAGGTGTCCCCTTGAAGCCGAAATAGCTCTGATAACAAATGTAGGTTTTAACCCCATATAGAAACTATCTTCAAATGAATCTTAAAAACGTAAAATAAAAAATAGCAAGAGAATAAAACACAAAACAAATATACACAGATATTTTCCTATGGATCCAAAATTGGGACTACGAGCTTTATTTTTCATTATGTTTCTTTTAGTGTTACAACACATACATATAAATGTCGAATCATTCATAAACCCCGATCCATTAACCCTGGATTAGAACATAGCCGTAGTTTCCTTTACTGCTTCTACAAAATACCAGGGGCCGAAAACCATCATGCCCCAAAACCATGTGCAAACCCATGCACAAAACCATGGGTGGGTCCACCCAACTAAAAATAGGGTCCAAAATTTATTTTCCGAGGGGGCTAGCCACCCACTGCGAACACCCAGGCAGGGGGGGCTGCCGCCCCCTGCTATGCCTAGCACAAAGTACAAGGGAGTCTATCGACCCCCCTTGTCACCACCCCCACGCATGTAGCTAATCATGGAAATAATATAACACATACGCAACATCATATGTGCAACAATAGGTTTGTTTCCTCAACAATATTATTCTTGAGGGAAATTCAATAATTATCTTCCATGACATTTGTTGAGAGTATACACTTTTGTGTGCATTTCTTCAATGCAAAAGTCATTTCCAAGAGGCTTAGTTTTTAACATGTTTCTAGCAATTTCTACAATGATCCTATTTTTCCTTTCAAGAACTCCTTTTTGTCAAGGAGAGTCTAATATTTTAAACTATCACTACATTCCATTTCTTATGCAATACTTAGAAAATTCATTTCATTTTATTCTCCCCCATTATATATTCTTAGGGAAGCAATTTTAAAATCAGATTACTTTTCTACCATTTTAGAAAAGGATTCTTGATTTCTCCTACAAGAAATATGCCCAATACTTCCTAGAATAATCATTAATGAAAGTAATATAATATTATGTCTTTATAAAATACATTGTCTCTATTGGACAACACAAATCTGAACGTTTCAATCTTTGACATTATGTATCCTTTTATGTTTTTTTTGAGAAATTTTCTCTATATTATATCCCAAATATAAAATCTCAACATAATTCAACATATACTCTAACATAAGGAATAAAATTTAACATATTACGCTTACGTGACAAAATAAAACTCTAAATGTTTAAGTTTCCTAACCGCAAATTACTAATCCTGCTAATTATGTCTTCTCTAGCTTTCATAATCTATGATTTTCTTGAATCAAAGATGAGCATGAAAATCCCATTGTTACTCATTTTCTAAGATTATTCCAATGCATCATTATTCAACTTATGCATGATTACACATTATTTGTTTTAAAATACTAAGTTATAGTTTTGTGACATCATTTGTCCCCCAAAACTAAACTCTTCCTCAATCTTGGTCTCATTAATGTGTCATCAATGAACTTATTCTTTCGATCCAATTGTATAATTTCAATTCAACCTTTCCCTTTCACTTCTAAAATAATATCATCAACAAATATAACTTTACAAGAATAAGTATAATTTATTATAGTAAGCGTTTGTTCTTGAGATGCCATATTAGTTGAATATCCGAAATCCATATATCATGCATCATTTTCTTCCTTACGTGTCACCAAAATTTATATGAAAAAATTGTCATTTACGATTTTCTCAACCATTGTATTGACACCTTTCCATTCACTATCTCTAATTTTTCCATAACAATCTCTTTCAAAATGACCAAATTTGTGACAATATTAACATTATGGTACTTGTTTTTATATTCCTCTCTTCCTACATATCTTTCTCAATATAAATCTTTTCCTCTTGCTTTGAAGTGAGTGGGAATCCTTGCACTACTTCTTGAATGGGATGCATTTCCTTGTCAATTATGTTGATTTGTTTTCATATTTTGAGAATATTGATTATGAAATTTTTCTCTACTTCGTCCTCTTCCCTTATACATTATGGAGAATGAATTTTCCATGTGTCCACTTCAAGAACTTTCTTTATAAAATAAAAAATATCCACTTAGTTTATCAATCTTCATGACATTAATATTCATAGAAACCATGATACTTGTGGAAAAAATTTCATATTTTGGTACTAGATTTCCCAAGATCTTCTCAATCTTTATTCCTTATGGATCCTCTTCCCATAATGTCCTCATTTGATTCATAAAATTTCATTTTCAAACATATTCATTAATTTTTTTAGTTTAGCTATTCCAGCTCCTTCATATGTGTTTTTAATATTTTCTATATATAATAAGAAGTTTGTTCTTCATTAATCCTTGAAATCAATTCTTAATTGTGCTTCCAATTAATCAAAGTTCCTCATTGTCTTTCTTCATAATATCCTTTAGGTTTTTCTTTCCCCTACTACCTGGTGCTTCATATTTGTCATCAAAAGGCATATCTTAACCATTAATTACTAATTCCCATATATATTTCGCTATAAAATTTCGTTAAAATATTTTTCACTAATAAAAATAATTAATAACTTTGAATTTTCGATGTACTATGTTGCTTATAACCCTCTTTGAAGTAATTGGATAGGATGCCAAAATATGTGAAAAAAATCACACAATGTCCACCTTCAACCCTAGATGAGAGGACAATTGTCCCAAAAACGAGACGCAACCAACACCACCAAATGAAACTAATTTTAATAAATTTGAGTACACTATGGCTCAAAATATGATTAATTACATCAAATTTCTCTAAATAAAAAATAATGTAATCCTAATAAGTCCTCTTACCAAAAAAAAAACAAAAAATCTCTTTATACCCATAATAACCAATAAAACTAAAAGATAATATAATTTTTTTTACCACTCCAATTCACTAATTATCCTGATAATTCTTTTAACATTTCATGCTCTCTTGTAAAAACATTTTCTTAATGAAAATTTAAATTAACATTTTAATTTATGGATCTCCTTTTGTTTAAAATGATAATGTAATGGATACTCTAGACAAATCCACCCAAATAAAAAATAGATAGTGACCTTTGTTGGATAGGTAGAGGATTCAATCACACAATAACACAAGTATTTCACACATGAAACAATGAGCTATAGCTCTTTAATTAATCTCAATCACTCTAAATCACAACCTGACTCAATGAATACAATGAACTGGTGAAGGTTATTTAACCTAATTTGACATGCACACACTCTCAAATAACTAAACTTGATCAACTCACTTAACTCACTCTCTAACTCACTCATCAAATCTATCTATAAATCGACTCAACTAATTCACTTAAATGTTTGTCTAACTCTGCATGTGGGAGGTAATTATATATTTTGACACCCCCCCTTAATTACGACCGATAAACTAAAACATAACTCATGACAACTCAAACATGCCTGTTGGTATATGTCTCAGCTAGGCTTACAACTCCCAAGTTTCTTTTGTGAAACTCAAACAAATCTACTGCTAATGGCTTTGTAAAAATACTTGCCAATTGATCAATCGATTTACAAGGCTCCAAGTGAACTTCTCCATTGCTCACAAGTTCTATAATAAAGTGATATATAGTATCAATATGCTTTCTCTTTTGATGAAACAGACTATTCTTGGATAGAGCAATCGTTGATGTGTTGTCACAGTATATCGTTGTTGATCCTTGTTGTTGCCTCTTGATTCTATCCAATTCTCTTCTTAACCATACTGCTTGACATGCTACTGAAGTCACAGCCACATATTCTGCTTCTGTTGATGATAGTGTCACAATATGCTGCTTCTTACATGCCTATGCTATCAAAACTGGACCAATATAAAAGACATAACTGGATGTTCTCTTTCGATCATCCAAACTTCCTGCAAAATCACTATCTATATATCCAATCAATTCTTTCTTTTATGTCCTTGCATACATTATGCCATAATCTCTCGTTCCTGCTATGTATCTCAGAATTAATTTTCCAACACTCCAATGTGTGTCTTTTGGATTCTCAATAAATCTAGAAATCAAACTCACTCCCGGCATAATATCTGGTCTTGTAGCTATGAGATACATGAGGCTGCCAACCAATGTTTTGAATAGAGTTGGATTGAAATCTTCTCCTTCATCATCCTTACTTAAATTTGTACATGTTTCAACTAGTGTAGGTATAGGTTTGCAATTATCCATGCTGAATATTTTCAACAAATATCTGGCATACTTATTTTGATAAATAAATATTCCTTTTTCAGATTGCTCAACTAATATGCCAAGAAAATATTTCATGCTCGACCAAGATGTGCCATCTCAAATTTTTTCATCATGGCTGCTTTAAAATAATCTAGATCAATATCAACTGTAAAAATCATATCATCAACATATAAGAAAACAATTAAAATCTATCCATGCTCATTTACCTTTGTGTATAAGGTAGGCTCAATGTTGCTTCTGCAAAATCCATTCTTGATCATGTAGCTGTCAATTCTGCTATACCATGCACTAGGGGTGAATGTAGGGAACTATTAAAGTTACATCATGTTTAAATCCCTTTTAAATCATGAGATTGTTCTCCATTATGGTTGATGAATCATCACAAGGGAGCATGACACCTTTTTATGGGGAAGAGATTAAAGTTGAAACCTGATTCAAGTGACATACACCTCCAATCTGAATGACATCATTATATTTTTGTGTCAAGTTGTTAAAGAGGTTATTTATAAACAATAAATTTAGTACATGGACTTCATATTTTCATGGCCTTGACTCTAAGTTGGATTTCTAGTAGGAAAAATTCATGAAAATAAGAGGGGGCCTTATTTTTTACCCCTCATACACACAAGAGCACTAGATGTTTCTCTTCAGATCCCCCTTGGTGGTTTCAAAATGGGTTTACATTAGTGTCTATTTGAAACTAATGACATCATGATATTCCTCTTTTCAATAACATCTTCAAGCTTTTCCATATACACAACATTGAGTTAGAGGGTCACCTCATTTGTAGGTGCTCCATTTATTATGGTATTCAAGGGATGTTGTATTTTATTTTATCAAGATTTAGATGGTCATTATCTACTTTCTTTCAATACATGACTAAATATTTTTATGAGGGAGGTCCTTGGATTTAGATATTTATATAATACATTATGTGGCCTTCCCCTTTTATATTTTTCCAAGGGGTTCACATCCTTCCATGTTGCCTTGCCTACTTAGGGTCAAAATTGACAAGCGAATATTTAAATTTCTTCAACTATCAAATTGTGGGGCCTCATACCTCTTATTGAACCCCTTAATGGGAAAGTATTTCTATAAAGAGACTGTTGAAGATTTTCCATTGCAAATCACATGTTGGATGTCATACAACCTGTTACCCCACTTTATATATGATTTTTTAGAGGATAATTTTAAATTTGGATTGATATCTCAACCCTTGTGATTCTTGTGACATTAATCATTTTCCAACTGAGATATACAAATGGTTGTATAATTGGTTTGATGACACATTGACTTGGCCATCTAGGACACTAGGTGTAGGAAGATGTTTCTTTAGCGATCAATTTAGATTGATATATATGATCTATGTATATATCACTAATGTGTATTATTTTTATTGTGATCACTTAAAGACTCTATTCTAGATCTTAAATGTTTTGGCCATAAATTCTATGCTGAATTGTTCCATGGTGTTTCATAATTTTAATGATAAAAATGTATCATATTAATAGTTTAAATATATAAATGGTGGTTTGAGTAATATTGTATCTGATTATACCCTTATCCCTTATTTCCCTTGGTCAAAAATTTTCCCAAATAATTTCATATCATATTCATTCATTTTGATCATGATGTCTCACCCTATGATTCCCACCAGTAGGAAATCAATTATTTTATCCATAAAAATAACTATGTAAACCACTATGTTTTCAATTTTTAACGAAAAATATATTTACTTTTACGTAGATGGTTTAATTTCTGTAAACATTGCCATTTTTCAGAGCACTACGATGCACAACTAGCTCGTTCCAAACCCGATAAGAGGAGTACGAGGTGCAAGTATATAACAATCCTTGAATATTTATGTGAAGATTTTGTTTCATTTATTTTTTCTTTGAAGGATATCGACAATTTTTTAGTATACATGGATTCCAGAGCAGTGAAGAAGCATGCACAAAAATGAACCTTCAAATGGTAGCAGTGAAAAACTCGAACAAGACCCTTAAGAGTTTCAAGAAGGCACTAGTACTAAAGCCCAAGCCTAAAGTTGTTGAAAATATCGAGAAACTAAAATACCCACTCCTGTGGAGGACATCAGAGTTGTCGAGATTCCAGTAAATAAATGGAAAAGAAAAAAATCTGCGAAGTTAAAAAAGCAGTGCCAAAAATGTCATTGCTCCTTAGAAGCTAGCCTCTCTGAGTGAATCTGGGACCAAAAAAGGTAGAGTTTCGGGGTCTATCTTATAAATGACTCAAATTGTTTTCTAGGGTTTAAATTTGTGTATATGAAACTATTAGGATATTTTTATCAGAATAATTTTACGTTTAATCTATTAACACCATGCTATTAATTGATTTTTGTTTTATTAAGCAAATTTATCATTTTCTTATGTTTCAGATTTCCATAGATATATATATATATATAAAAATGATTATCAACACTCTTGGTTTATAGAGTTACACATTTTTTTGCGATATTTTGATCTTGTGCCAAAGTTTGCATAAATTATCTCTATCATGCATTAGAGTTCTCACATGGTCTTCTTGCAACTTTTATCGACCACCCTCTCAAATCCTCTAGCCAAAACCTGAAATAAGATACGGGAATATATTTTTGACCAGAGTGATCATCAAAATAAAAAATATATCATAGGTTTTTCATTACTAAAACTAGAAGGAAATTTTTAGATAATCCAGGTACATGTAAAACACCATTCAGCTCAAAGATATCACCTAATGGAATTTGGAGTGAGATAGATCCCATTCTTGTTATTGCATATTTGAAATCATCATAAAAAATACACTTGTATGCTTGCCTCATACTCTTGAAGTTTTCCAAAAGCCATATGTTTGGATGCTCCATTATCCATCTACCATCTGACACCATACATTGTTTTGGATGAAAGAGATGAGATCATGGAGAAGTATGTAACAAGCTTGGATGAAAACTATTTGATGATGAACTTGGGGTAGTTCCACATACTTGTTTTGATTTTAAGCTCTCACATGAATTTGGCTTCAGGCTCTCTCATAGGAATATATATGGCATTTCAAAAAGAATAATTTGATCATTCCCTTGGACACAGTGCTCTTTGTGCCGATAGGGATCACAATTGATATGGAAGTTGGATGATTCTAAACCCAATATTGAATGTGTGCCAATGTTTAGATGTTTTTCCTTGTTCATATCTTCTTTCGAAGCTTTTCCTTGGCTAGGTGAAGTTGGAGGCTCTGACATGATTTGAAAGAATTCATTGGCTTCCATTTATAAGTCCATAATATGTCTTGTATCACCCATAATATTTCAGAATGATATTTTGTGAATAATCCTTCATAAATTCTTAAAAACAGTGCTAAAACTTTGCAATGAAATAATCCTCGATCAGTCCTTCAAATGACACTTGAGAGAGTCTTACTCTGGTATTGGTTCAAGTGTTGCTCAGTCTCAATGATGTAGGAATATTATGAGATAAAAATACCACATTTATGTCATAGTGATCTGCCATAGAAGGAATGATATGGGCCTCAGGAAGAAGTCTGAGCAACCTTAGAAAAAATCCACAGAGGTCAATAATTAGACATTCAGATAGAGGACAATACTCTAGCGAATCATTTATATGAGTTCAGCCACAAAACCAATTGATGTTTATCCCTTAGGTGATCTGAATACCCTCCTATTTGAGGGCTGAAATAATATCAAACAAAGGTTGGTTGTTAATTTTAGATAACCATGGAATGTTCTATGCTTAATGCATTTTTTCCTCAATATTTCTTAGGCCCAAATCAATTTTCAATCACATAAACATGTAAGTAAAATGCTGATAGAACATAATAATAGATCAATAGAAAACAAGCCAATAATATAGATCATAATTTACTTCTTCTTGTCCAACAAAGATAGAGAGTGATGCACGTTACGATAGTCAACATGATGCACCAGCCAACAATCTCTTTCTCAACATCAGATCAGTCAGCCCTCCAAGTGTCACACACACCCCACAAAGACATGACCTAAAAAGTCAACGCCGGTTAACACAAAGTAAATGTAGAAAATTCAATGCACCTGATTAGGGCTTCGGTCAATGGTCTCTCTTTTCCTTGATATTTGTGCCCTCAAATGCGGCCTTATAATATCTGGATTTATTCACTTTTTGGAGGTAAAAATATATGGATTTCTTCACTTTTTGGAGGTAAAAACTCCAAGTTTCGACCACGGTCAATGCTTGTCAACACATTAGCAATTAGTCCTAAAATAATTTTCACTTTTCCTAGCTACAACTCTACACGTGTGAGAGAGAAGCCTCTAAAAGGATGATTGAAACAATAAGATCACAAGACATAATGTGTGATGAGTTTATGAATAAATGATCTCCAAGTATTTCCAATTTATATCAGTTAGTGAGGGTGTGTGACTCATCTATTAAGCTTGTGAGCCTACATTACAAATCTGGTCAATCTTACACATGTGTGGAAAATAAAATAAAAATATATGTTCTTCTCATACAAACAGTATGATCCTTACATCAATATTTTTCCTCTCTGAAAGAGGAATCCAACAAAAATATAATCATCATCACATGAGTAGTGCAACCTAGTGTTTGGACCTAGTTTCCCAAATTTAACACTACCTCTCCACTAGGGAGAAATCCATATTCCCACATGTGCCATTCAGTGATCAATACCATTGTGTAGTATCATATCATCTTGTACTCCTGCATCATCCTACTATAAATTTATTTGCTGGCTCTTCTTCGCAAATAGAAAAAAAAGGGTGACTCATAAAGACATCATGCTCTCCTAAATTGAAGTCAACTTAGAGGTTAAAACCTCCGTCGAACTCAAAAAATAGTCTCGTACTAACCTAAAGTTATTTTACTGACTTGAAGTCAGTTTAGAGGTAAGAACCTTGTCAGAATTGATCCTAGATCAAGGTGTTGGACACATGCCATCCTATACATAGAGAGTACGACAATATTTGATGCGTCCATCGGTCTTGATATTGGTCTCTACCCACATTTCCCAACTCATTGACCAAATCAGAGGTACTTCCCATGAGTCCGAAACCCCATGGGTAGGATGTGTGCGGGGCATATATCAAAGAGAGGCGAGCCAGCTCAATATCATAATGGTGGGGCAAAAGCACAACAATTTTTGACAATCCTAGCACCGTTTGTGCTTATAGATCTAAGAAACTATCCCCAAGCCCCGTGAAGATCCCAGAGCTCATAGTCCAACTCAAGCAAGACCCTCAAAATAGGGTATTTCCACGATTCCAAGCTTCTCATGGAAGTTCAAGTATTTGAACTTCCATAGGTCCTTCGTGAAAATATCTGCAACCTGCTCATCATTGCCAATATGATCGATCCTTACGATGCCTCGCTATAGCATATCCTGGATAAAGTGGTACCTGATATCAATATGATTAGATCGATCATGGAATATAGGATTCTCATAAATACAAATCCCACTCTGGTTATCACAAAGGATAATAGTGGTATCTAGCACATTTCTAAATAAATCACGAAGATATTTATCAGCCAAACATCTTCACAATAGTCCATACTTGTTATAATGTATTTGGCCTCAGCAGTGCTCAAAGCTATTGATTTCTGCTTCGTGCTCATCCAAGATATCGAAGCAGAACCCAAGGTGAAGAAATATCTAGATGTGCTCTTGTGATCCACCACAATGCTAGCCCAATCAGCATTAGTATATCCATGGAGTCTCAAACTCTCATCAGTGTTTCTCAACCCATGGATGATTGTGCCCCGAAGATATCTCAATATATTATTGGCACTAATATAGTGAATGTGATGAGGTTCAACCATAAATTGACTCAAAGAGTTCATTTCAAAACAAAAGTTTGGATAGGTGTTCACTAAGAACATCAGGGGCCCCACGATTTTTCGATACTTTTTGGGATTTCCCACCTTGAGCCCAGTAGCGTTTCCACACAACTTCTTCAAGTTGAGCTCTATCGGTGTTGACACAGACTTACAGTCCACCATACCAAATCTCTCTACCAAGTTCACGACATATTTTCCTTGAGAAAGGGAAATATCGCTTGGCCTTTTCCAGACCTCCAAGCCTATGAAGTAATCCATCACTCCTAGGTCTTTCATATCAAACTCGGAAGCTAGCTCCCTCTTACATTGATGAATGAGAGAGTCAGAACTTGTTAGGAAGAGATCTTCCACAAAGAGAACTAGAATTAGAGGCATTTCTCTATCAACCTTAAAATAAATGTTTGGATCATCAATACTTCGAGTGAAGCCCAACTTCATCAAGTAGATATATATCCTCTCATTACAAGCCCTGGGGGCTTGCTTCAACCCATAGAGATTTTTCTTCAACATGCATAAATAGGTGTCTCTATCTTGGACTTCTAACCGTAGAGATTGCTCCACATAAACCTCTTCCTTTATTGAACTATGTAGAAATGAAGTATTCACATCCATCACAAGAAAACTCCATCCGTGTGTTGTAGCAAGGGAAATAATAGATCAAATGGTGGTATAGCGGGCGACAGGTGCAAATATTTCACATTAATCTATGCCTTATTTTTGAGATAAGACCTGGGCAACAAATATTTCCTTGTAATTTTCAACACTACCATCAGATCCATTCTCGATCTTATAGAGCCATTTATAGGTGACGATATATTTTTCCTCTAGTCTCGGGACCACTTCCTACACATCATTTTCCATAATGGACTCATATTCTTCATGCATATCATCCTTCCAAACTTTATGCTTTATGGCTTCTTCAAATGAAGGTCATAACTCTATTTGAAAATTTATATCACATGTCATAGCCCCCATTGGGCTTCCTGCAGCCTTGTATAGTGTATCAACTCTAAAACCAATAGTAATAGATTCTTTGAAGTTCTTCTTCCATATGTCTACCTTTCCATCAACGAATGCCACCTTGAATCCTTTATCTTCTATTGCCAAGATAGACAAAAGGTTCTTCTTCAAATTAGGTACATACAAAAAATCTTGTAAGCAGAGGACTTGACCTTGAGATAGATGGATGGTCATAGTCCCTGTCCCTTTCACGGGATAGGTGGCATTATCTCCAAGGATAATTTCTAGATTTGTATCCTTCTCAATCAAATCAAAGAGGACTTATTTATAACCAGTTAGGTGCCTTGAAGTACTACTATCAATCAACCAGACATCCAAGGTGTCTGGAGGAGATCAAACAGAGAGGGAATATACAAGAATAAATTCATTTTTCTTATTATCAAAAACATTTGACTCATCGTACATGGAATTTTTAGACCTCTTGAAAGGTTTCCCATTTCCACTATGATTAGAGGGAGCCTTATTTTTTCCTTTGAGCCTGTTATTCCTTTGATTTCCATTCCCCTTGGATTTTTTGTTGTCATTATCCATGGAAGAGTCCCTCCTATTAGGTCACTCTCTTGCATACTGACCAAACTTGTTACAATTGTAACATCTTCCCTTCCTTCCTTTGGGCCCCGCTCTTCCCTGGTTTTGATTTCTCGGGCCACCATTGTTCTTCTTCTTTGCATGAGTGGTGAAGGCAGTAGGGTCAATTCCATCTCCATTTGAGGGATGAAATCTCTCCATTATTCTTGTCTCCTCTTGAGTGCATCTCACCAATATTTCATTAAAATCAGGATTCACATTATTATTAATAATAGTGGTATTGAATACATACCAATCACGTGGGAGACCTCCAAGCGCAATGAAAACCATCTCTCGCTCAACTATATCTTCTCCAATAGCTAGGATATTGTTCTTGATTTCAGAGAACCTCATTAAATAGGATTGAATGGATTCATATTTACCCTTCTTGATATTCTTTAATTGATTCTTGAAGAAAAGAAGTTGATTAACATTACTAGCCCTGAACATGCTAACCATCTTATCATACATCTCTTTAGATGTGCTCATCTCATAAATATAAGAAACCAAGTGCTTATGAATAGAATCCCAAATAATCATATTTTCTTTGATTTCTTCTTTTCTATACTTCTTCTTTGTGGCAACCAGGGAATTTGATGGAGGCTCATATATCTTCCCCTGCACATAGTACATGACATATTTATCTTCTAATGCCAAATCCAACGACATCTTCCATGCATGATAATCAGACTTATCAGTCAACATATCATCAGATTTGAAACCCTTATAGGTTTAGGATGCCATTGATCCTTTGTAGGATTTCTTCCTTGGTGACGGGTTTTCACACTAACTTGGGCTTTCTCTTCACCGTAGCCCTAAAAACATGTTAATTTTAGGTAACCATGGGATGTTATATGCTTAATTCAATTTTAATTCAATATTTCTTACGGCCCTATTCAAAGGAAATCACATAAACATGTAAGTAAAATGTTGATAGAACATAATAATGGATAAACAGAAGACAAGCCAATAATATAGATCAAAATTTACTTCTTCTTGTCAAATAAATATAGAGCGTGATTGGCATTACGGAAGTAAACAAGATGCACCAGCCAGCAAATTATTTCTCAACATCAGATCAGCCAACCCTCCAAGTTTCATACATGCCCCTCAAAGACAACTCCTCAAAAGTCAACGCTGGTCAACATAAATTCCACACAACAGATTAGGGCTTCGGTCAACGATCTCTCTTTTCCTTGATCATTGTGCCCTCAAATGCAAACATATAGGATAGGAATTTATTCAAATTTTGGAGGTAAAAACTCCAATTTTTAACCATGGTCAACGCTGGTCAATGATCCACTACTAGCCCTAAAACAATTCACACTTTTCCCATCTATAACTTCGCACATGTGAGAGAGACAGGTCTCCAAAAGGCTGATCGAACCAGTCAAATCGAAAGAGAGAATGTGTGATGATTTAATGAGAAAATGATCTCCAAGTCTCTCCAATTTAATCAGTGAGTGAGGGTGTGTGACACATCTATTAGGCTTGTGAGCCTACATCACAAATATGGCCGACCTTGCCCATGTGTGGAAAATAAAATCAAAATATATGTTTTTCTCATTCGAACAAGATGATCCTTAGATCAATCTTTCACATCTCCAAAAGAGGAATCCAAAAAAAATATAATCATCATCATATGATCAATGCAACCTAGAGTTTGGACCTAGTTGACCAAAATTGACATTGGTCTTGTGTCTCAAATAAACCAAAGAATAGCCGCTAGAGTTGAGACTCAAATAGTAACAATGCTTATGTGAATAGTGCCAAAGAATTTCAAAACAATTCCTTAGGCATTAGTCCTCAGATTTTCATGTAGTAAACCTTCGAAGAGACTATAATTGACATCATATTAGCCTGAGAAAGGGCCAAAATTTAGCCTTTGAGGTTGCCTTGGATGACACAAATGTGAGCCTTCGAAAAACACATGAATGTACCTTAGAATTAACATGAATTCATCCCCTTCTCCTAAGAATCTCGATAAACAAAAAAAATAAAAATGAAACCTAAAATCAGAAGAATATTGGCATCTTTCTTCTATTTTGCACTCTTCCCTAGGCTTCAAAAAATTAGAGAAAATAATCTACTTGTCAGTTCTCTCTTTTGGAGAGCAGACACGTTTCTTTTGATAGTGGTCATGGATTATTTTTTGATATTATTAAATAAAAATGTGCCTCTGAAAATCATAATCAATACACTTGCTGATATATGTTATGGGTGAGATTTCCTTAAAGAATATCATATGGATCTAGGTGAAGGAAAAATTGGAACCTTGTAGATGGCATGTGTATGCCACTAGGAACCTGAGTATGCATCTTACACCGCAACCTAGAAAAATATAAGCTGAAATTTATCAATTTATAATATTTTTAACCATCTACTAAGACTTGAAACGTAAGATTTGAACTTTATAAATTTGACAAAACTAATAAGATGTCAGTCTTCTCTAAATGTGCTACATGTTGTATGTTACCATACACTACCAAAAGATTGGAAGGGCAAGTTTTCCATTCACAGTTTTTCCTATAGTATATTTTTTCTTGTCCATTTTATTCTCTTTGTAATTTGATTTAATGTTAAATTTTAAGTGTTGTACTTAACAGATATGCAAACTCCCTTTAACATGCCCCTTTTGAGAAGGTGTTTTCTGTAAACCAATCATGCACTAATATGGAATTTGGAACTGATAAATAGTTTCCCTATATTTATTGTAAATATTAGTTAGGCATCAACCATAGGATAGTTGTTTCTTGATCGTAAAAGGGTATTAAGTTTAAAGGCACAACTCTAAACTTAAAACACCCTTAATTGTAAGGATTTATGGCTTTAGAGGGTACCTTATGCCCTATTATTAAGGTGTTACAAATTATGATATAAACTATGATTATAGGTATATTTAATTGTATGGTTGTCTCATTCATTCCAAAAACCAGGAGCAAGATTTCAAATGCATCATAGATTACTGTATGAATAATATACTTGATTGTTTTAGTTAATTGATTCTTGTCACACGGTGATGTTTTCTCTAACACAATTTATTCATTCATTCCAAATAGGAATGGGATTTTGAATCCATAGTAGTGTTAGCTCACATTGTTGAGCCATTAGATGATCCTAAATTCTTGTTCAATTGGATATGTTAATTTTCTTTTCAATTAGTGTTGTTGGGGAGGTTAATTGGGATGGCTAGAATTTTGTTTTGAAAGGACACTAGTGTGAAGGGAAATGGGTGATAGTGATGTTAGACACCTTAATCCCCATAAAAAATTCTGGTAGAATAATCCCCGCTAGAGAAGCCAATATTACTAGAGGTTTGTTCTATCACTTTCATGATGATAAAGGGTTTGTATTATTATTTTGTATCTTCTAGTGGGTAGTATTTTTTTTTTGGATATCAATCTACCATTTGCATAAGTCATTCTAGAATTTGCTAACTTCATGCTGACAAATCTTAGTTATGCATTCCTAGTAATCCATCTTCTTATGTTTAATACGTCTTTCTTGTTTCCACAGTGGACATATTTTCTTCTGTATTTGATTGATTGGTTCTTTTACATTAGTTCATGAGATGGGTTTTTGTATTTGGAATTTTTTTGCTTCCATTAAATTGCAGTCTTTCATCTACAGAAATTGAAGTCCCAGTATTCTTCTATTTGTGTAAATAAGTAGTTATGGATTTTTCTACCTCCCAGTAATATTTCAATTTATTCTATATGTATTCACAATAGGAATGTTTGTTTGTATCATCAGTTATTGTAGCATATGCAGAGATTAATAGAATACTGAGATTTAGTGAAGGTTTTAATTTATAATGGTTGTTAAACTGTACGATTTAAATTGGCAATGGTAACTAAATTTTATTTTTGTAAAAGTGTTTTTAGTCTTGTTTATCTTTGTAAATGTGTTGCTCTTGTTTCACAATAGGAGTAGCTTATTTTAATATTTTTCTAATTCGTTTGAGCAAGGGAATCCATGGTTTTGTGAAATTCCCCATTTCGAATGCTTATTAGTCTCTGGACCTTGCAGATATAATTGGAGATATTTATGGAGATAGCTTTAAAGAGTTTATGGTGCCAAACTAGATTTATTAAGTTGTGATGTAATCATCAGCCTCTACGCATCCATGGTTTTTTGAAATTCCCCATTTCTAATGCTTGTGCATCTCTGGACCTTACAAATATAAATGGAGATATATATGGAGTTGGAGCCAAGTAGATTTATTAAGCTATGATGTAATCATCAGCCTCTATCTTTTGAATTTTTGTGTTAGGGATTATGCGATTGTCACCCAATATTTTGTTTTTAATCTTGTAATTATAACATTAAACACGTAACCTACTGCTAACCAAATATTTTAAGTTTAAATTTAGGAGGTTTTTTTTTTCAAACATGAATGAGTATAGCTTGTATAAGCTCATGCCTGGAAAATGAAAATACTTTAGGAAATTTTTACATCGTGATCTCCTTCTTGCATATGCCTATAAACTGGTATTGTTTACTATCACTCTTAAAGGGGGGGTACATATGATGTCATAGTTCAGTAAATTTTTGGAGGTTTAAACTCTATAAAAATTTCCAAGAAAGAAACAAAATTTTCATCAGCACATGCTTCAACTACAATTATCTTCCTCCTCTGTTGATGGTTGATTGAGATCTGATCCAAAAACTGTCCATTTTGTCTCCAATTCTCATTACTATAGTCACTCATTTTGGTGTTCAGAAGTTGGACCTACTCCTGCAGTCCCACTATCTGACTACAAGGAGCCTCAGATTCATTTTGTTGCATGGCTAAATTGGCTTTTAAATCTTGAACCGCCTATAATTCTTGTACACATGTCATCATTTTCTCCTTGAGATTCAAATTAATCACTATAAATTATACTTGGAGTACATCCAATCTCTTCATTAGCATATTTACCTTGTCATTGTAGTTGCAATTAAAGTGCCATGCTCAACTATTGATGCTTTCTATTCCACCTTGGCCTCCCCACATTGTATCCACATTTTTCATTGCCATGCAACATCAAATCACCCACCCTTCGTTTACTCCATGACCAATAGATGTAATTACTTTCTCCCCAAACCAACATGCAAAGCTTAGTGATGCTCATTATAGGGACACATAATCCCTCCATATTGACTTCTGGTCTTGCACTTATTTGGAAAATTATTGCACAATTGAGTTGTACCTGCCTACAAAATAGAGACTATATTTGCATAAGGGAAGTACATTCCTAGACACACTTGTGGCAAATTTATTTCCAAGATGTTGCTTACGAGGCTGAGCCCCCAGTCACGATTGTGAATTATCTCTCGACAAATAGCCAACAGAGTAGTAGTTAGGAACTAGTTGAACTCCAACCAAAGCCTCTTGCATTTAGACATTTTTCCAATTGCTAGCTCGCGATAGGAGGCTGAATTAACTGAATTTGCGGCTAACTATTGCAAACAAAGTCTCATCAATCTAGCATATATCCGTTCTCCATAAAATTGGCCATAGTGTGCATTGATTTTTCGCCAAATGGAGAGCCCTCTGAGCCTATGGCACTGATTCTCCATAAATTTATTTACTTGATGCCCAATATGACATATAAGCAAAGTTAAAGCAGATGCAGAGATCCTACACCGAGACTTTATGTTGGAAGAAAAAGAATGTGCAACCCTTGCATTGGCTTCTAGATTATCTCCTTTTCATGGTTTAAATGAGCTTGAGGTGCCATAATAGCAGTCTCGCCCCAACCCAATTTTCCTTATGATTCCTTAATGTAATAATAATACTCTGGTAATAGGCCATTTGGTAATGAATTTTACTTTGGAGATCAAACATGGAGCCCTTAATCATGTTGAGGTAATTTGGGTTAAGCTAGAGGCCACCACCCCATATATCCATTGATTTCTAATTTATCAAGTTGGAGTTGGCACACTTGATTGGAACTTTGATCAAATTCTAAGTTTTGACTTCTCAGGATAGCGAAGAAATGTTTCTGTGGAATTTCATTCAGAAGTGACTTTATTCTCTTCAAAAGGCTCCTCATATAGTTTTCTTTGGGTAAAGTACCTTTGTTAAAGTGTTGAATAATGATGAGAGAATCCACTAAAGTATTAATATTTGTTGCCTGTATGGTTTTGGTCAAAATCAATCCTTACATAAGACCATCCATTTATGCCTAGTTGTTGGTTGGCCTTGTGTCCTAGATCCCATGCATAGCTAAATTAATAGTTAAAGTCATAGAGAAAGTCATGAAAATTTTAAGAGTGATTATGTGCCACATAGTTACCAAAACAACATTGATCTCATTGAACTGGTCAACTCCAAGACCAAATTTAGGAGGAATAAAAAATAATAATTATGTTGGGAACTAGCTCTCCACGGATTGCCAACAGAGTAGTACTTAGGAACTAGCTGACCTCCAACCAAATCATATTTCATTTAGACATTTTTTTGATTGCTAGCTCATGAAAGGAGGCTGAATTAACATTGAATTTGGGGCTACTTATTGCAAATAGAGTGTTTCCAATTTGGCATCTATTGGTTCTCCATAAAATTAGCCATAGCCTGCATTCATTTTTCCCCAAATTGATAGCCCTCTGAGCCTATGGAAGTGATTCTCAATAAATTTATTTACTTGATCTCCAATCCTACATGTGAGCAAAGTTAAAGAAGCATTGTTCTTCATAGACTTTAGTCAACGCTTGATGCATAGGTCCTCCATGGAGGTTTTATGTTTTCAAATGAAGCATGTGCATCCCTTGAATTGGCTTCCAAATTACCTCATTTGCAAGGTTCAAATAAACTTGGGGTGCCACAATAGCAGTCTTCCCCTATCCACACTTTCCTTATGATTCCTTAATGTAATAATAATCCTTTCATTATAGGCCCTTTGGTATTGAGTTTTCATTTGGAGATAAAACAAGGAGCCCTTAATCATGTTGATGTAATTGGGGTTACGGTAGAGGCCACCACCCCATATCTCCATTGATTTATAATTTCTCGGGATGTAGTTGGCACACTTGATTCGCACTTTGATCAGCTTCTAACTTTTTACTTTTCAAGATATGGAAGAATTTTTTCTATGGAATTTCATTCAAAATTACTTTTATTTTTTTCAAAAGGCTCTTCATATAGTTGTCTCTCGGTCAAGTACCTTTTTTTATGTGTTGAATAGTGATGAGAGAATCCACCAAAATATTAATATTTGTTACCTGTATGGTTTTGGCCAGAATCAATCATTGCAGCAGACCATGCCTTTCTTCCTAGTTGTTGGTTGGTCATCTGTCCTAGATCCCATGCATAGCTAAATTCATAGCTAAATTCATGAGAATTTTAAGAGTGATTATATGTCACATAGTTACCAAAACAGTTACCAAAATAACGTTGATCTCATTGAACTAGTCATGTGCAAGATCGAAGTTAGGAATAAGAGAAAACTAATAATCATGTTATGAATTCCACGAATTTTCAACAAAGTAGCAGCTAGGAACTGGTCAACCTCCAACCAAAGCTTGTTGCATTTAGATATTTCACCAATCCCTAGCTCATGATAGGAGGCTGAATTAAAATTGAATTTGGGGCCAACTATTGCAAAAAAAGTGTCGCCAATTTGGAATCTATTTGTTCTCCATAAAATTAGCCATGGCATTCAATGATTTTTCCCCGAATGGGGAGCCCTCTGAGCCTATCACACTGATTTTGGTTCTATGTACAAGATCCAGTTGACACTGACTGAATATATCATATGAACCCGAGTATGTAGATTTGTCACATGTTGTAGACTTTCAAGAAACAAAATTTGTAAGTGAAGATGATATAGCTGATGCCAATATCAATGTTGATGTGAGCATGGATTATGTTTATTCAGATTGTGAGGGATTATGGTTGAATGTTAAGAAATAAAATATATTTATTTTTCTATTTTGTTTTGAGAACTCCAAAATTGATATTTGGTTTTGAAGAGATATTCCTTTTTTTCTTATCTATAAAATGGTTTAGGTCCATTTAGTAGACCTATTTTTAGTCCCTGCCTGTGATAGTGACTATTGTTTTTAGATTGCACCATTAACCTTGTCCATACAAAATATTGAACAGATAAAAGTTTTATATGTGCAAAGTTTCTGCAATTTTTTATATTTTTTAAGATTGAAAATGAGAATTTACTATATTATTATTGGACCAAAGCCCTAAAAATTACTCATTTAAAATAACCCCATGCCATTTTTTTAGCCTTCTTCTGGGATTGTTGGTTGCAAAACGAACTATTCCGCTATGGGTTGTAAAAAAAATATGGAGATAGAGGAGTGCAATTATTGGGAGGGAAAAAGAGGATCATAAAGAATCTGAACATATTATTTCTAGATGAGGCAACAAGTGCACCAAACGATCAATTGGAGGATTCCTTAGCTTAAGAAAAGTTAAGCTAATCATTCTGCATTTTTCTCCATGCGGGTCTGCAAAAACTAGGATGAAAATTTACAAAAATGTAAGTGTCATTCTCGCATCTTAGCTTCTCTGCGAACAATGTTGTAGGATAATATCAGCCTTTAGTCTTAATATTTCTTTTTTTATTTCCTAAAGGTTCTAGATTTAAGAGACTGTATAAGATAATACTTATGTGTTTTCCTCTTATTCCTTCAGATAATACTGATTGGTATTTCATCTCCATTCTTGGTGTTTACTGGTGCTTTAAAATATTACATTGACATTCTAATATACTGGGGATTTACAATTGTAATTTCGATCTTCTTGTGATTATTTATGTATTTTTCATCTGTGCAATGACTTTTTTCACCAATTGATAACTTTATTCTTCCAACAGTTAAAAAAAATAGAATATCTTTGTAAACTTGCCATTAAAGAATAAGTGATTATTTCCTTGGAAAATATGTAGGTGTTTGATAAGGATGGTGGATCTCTTTCAAAAGGGAACCTGGAAAGTGGTGCAAGCTAGGCAGTGGAATTGGGTCATCAAAATATGGGGTGCCCTATCATAGTGGATAATATGAGTAAGCCCCAAGAATTTCCTATAGAGGTCAGTTAAATTCTTCTATTAACAAGGTTTTTATATCCACTCAATAACTAATTTTTGTTATTTTGAGACATGGTTTAACGTTGTCATGTTATCTTCTGTTGGTTTTCACCAATATTGTAGATTATTTGTGAGGAGCGGGGGCTCTTGATTGAAATAGCTGACATCATTTGAGGCTTGGTGTGTATGATTATAAAGGGATTCATGGAAGCTCACAATGAAAAGATCTGGGCTCACTTTGTTGTTGAGGTAATGCCATGGTTGCAAATAAGATAATTAATTCTAAGACCTTTCATTCCATGTAAAGCTTCATCTTTTATTTGTGTTTGGTTTCTTGAGTAGAACATAGACTTCAATAATTAGCATTTCAATTTATAATGAGAAGAGGTGTGAATGTATTTGAAGGCTGCGTGTGTTTCTAGAGTTGGAGAAAAGTGTCAAACCAAAAAATTCCATGGTTGATGCTTAGTAACTAACACTTGGAGATTGTTCTTGGGAATTTGATTCTTTAAGGTTGTATAGAATAATATACTCTATCTATAAACTTATATATTTCACCATATGTGCTCTATGTTCTAGCATATAAAATTCTAAAGGTACCATAGCCTAATTTGTCATTTTGTGAAATTTGGAAGTTTCATAATATTTTTGCACAATAGTGGATTCTTGGATTGGAAGTGAAAATCTAATGATGTAAAAATATAAATAATGTGCTAAGAACCGCATAGAAATTTGAAAAGAACAATTTTTATCTTTAGTGAGCCCTCGACATGCATGTTATTAAGGACTACTTGCACTTAGCAAGGGACAAGTAAATCCGTGAAATTGTTTTGGTAGACTTAGTACTCTCACTTGAAGGTGTACATTAGAATTATGGAAGTGTAGGATGATGCACAAGGAGAAATATTGTAGCACTATATTTTATGACTTTTTCGTAGGCACATCTATAGGAGGCTATGTGCAATCAGGTCATGCTACAAGTTGTAACACATATTTTAACCCGAGAAATGAAATTTTTCCACTTGGCATGCAATTTTTACACCTTGGGGTGCATTATAAGTATGGAATATAAAGTTTCATGGCATATATGATAGCCCATTTTCCTTATCATCCATCAGGTTTGCAATTTACATACATGGTATGTCATTTTTAATGCAAGTGGAAATTTTGGCACTATGAAAATAATAGGTAGAAAGAACAGTAGTAATACGAAGACACATGACCTTCGAGATGCATTGGAGCTGAGGACCTTTAGAGGATTGTTGGACCTTGGGGAGTAGTGCTCATGCCATGAAGGGATTTCTTGTCAATCACTGTCAAATTTGATGCTGGCACAGGTCACGTAGAGTAGAGTGCTTCAAATGGGTGGACCTACTTGTGTCTTGCAAGTTTGATTGTAGTGGACTAGGTCCACTTGTTATTGTAGATCCCCTCTACCTCTTATATCAATATAGGAAGGTGTGAGTTGTTATTATAGTCGATCATGCACTTATGCATATCCCTTTTCATACTTGGGTTAGGGATATAAGAGAAGTTCTACTCCCTATCTCCCTCTCTCAGTGACAATATACCCGAGTTGATGTGTATGCTGGTGACAATATATCTGAGTTGTGATTTTCTTTATCTTGCTTACAGGGATTCCTTGAAAGATAAATAGATTGGTGAACGTAAATAACTTATCTGAACTCTAACAAAAAATATGATATTGATCCATATTTATGCAAGAACGCAATAAAATACAGAAATATACATAAAAAAAGAGATGAATTTGAAATAATGCTTCAATTCATTAATATAAAATAACATAAATATGCTTACAGACATCATGGAAATAAAATAGCTAGGGCGCTAGTATCTTAGCTCTGGGAAGAGATGTCATGGATACATGCCTCTGAACTATGTTATAATGAGGCTCGAAGTCCTATTTATTATTGAGAAACAATGCAAAACCCTAAACATCCAAAAACCTAACTGTAAGAGATGAAGCGCCAAAACCATGGGCCCCGTTTGGGTAAATTGGTGTTTCAACTTCCAGAGTACGTAAATTTGGCATACGATCTTCGTTTGACATGAATCATACCTCATTAGAAAGATATATCTAAGGAATATAAGTTTTGGTGTGATTAAAATTAGTCGATGGACGCATGTTGCTCTCGGATTTCCCAAAAAGTGTCATTTAGGGCCTCAAAATGGTTCGGGAAGTTCAGGACCCAAAAAAATACTAAAAATAGTAAGTTGTGTCGAAATAGAAAAAATTAAGGAACTAATGGTGGGGGTACAAATTGAATAGGTGGGTGGCCACCAATATCCACGTGGCTCATTATGCCCTCCAAACGACTCTGAAAGTTCAGGAACTGACAACCTGCTAAAACTAGTAAATTTTGCTGAAAGTGAAAATTGCAAGAATTGATGGTGCGGGTCCAAATGGAATAGGTGGGTGGCCACCAATATCCACCTATATCACTCCTCCATCCTCAGAAAGCAATGGCCCCCATTGCATTGATATCCTCCATGAGATGAGGAGAATTTGTTGAACTAGGTATTAGATTTTTCCAAGATGTCATGGACCTACGAGCAGACATGCTGGATGCGTTTAGTAATTTTGGTTTCTTTATCAGCCGAAGACAGTACATGTGTATATTTTGTATTTGTAGTCATATGAGGTATTGCAACATCAGGCGGTGGTGCGTCAGGCGTCAGATCAATGGAGTGCTTGTCCTGACACCGTAGGGGAACCTTTGTGAGTGAGGAGAAAATGTCCTCGTATTCCTCCATGACTTTGTCCATCTACTGCAGCCGTGTAGGGGAGCCCTGTTTTGAGGTTTTGGCCACAATATGATTCTTTCCCTGTGAGCGAATTGTAAGGAAAATATATTTCCTAGTTTGGGAAACAATCTTACTGTGTTGTTTTGCAGTAGTCAAAGAGATGACAGGAGGCAGTACTACTTCTGGTATCCTATACAAGTTATCTCCCAAAGTAATAATAATAGGAAAAGGCCTAGACTCATACATAGCATGTTTCCTCCACAAGTATGGTTATTCCAATAATACTATCAGCTACATCAAGAGGAGAAACATCTCACAATACCTCATCCGTGAATGGCTTGATACTGTACGGATGGCGGCATTGCTGGTGGATGCGAAGATCTCTCCCTGGGTGAAGCCACTGAATGGTATATGGCTACTAGTGTGCTATGGTTGGTAAGCTTAGCTGCTTCATGACCTCTACTGAAATGAGGTTCTTTTGGCTTCTGCTATTAATAAGGAATTGTAGTGGAGAACCTTCCACCCACATCTGCGAATGGAAGAGGTGCTCCCCTTCCTCTCGATCCTCAGGATCCTCCCTCTGGATGTTGGTGGTGGCAAAAATGGTGTTGGGATCTGCATCAATGATCTACTTCCCTTTGTCATTAGCTTTTTCTAGTTCTGAATTCGGATCAGAAAATGCATATGATTCTGGTGCCTTTAGTTCAGCCACCAATGGTTGTTTTTCCCAACACTCATTTGTGCTATGAGTGGGGCTGTTATGAAATTCACACCACTTTCCCATGTCCTTATTTGGATTTTTGGTGTTTTTTTGAGTTTCAAAACTTTGGCCTTGTCCCTTGTTCTTCAGTTTGGGGGCACCTTTCCCAGGCTTTGGATTCGTAGATCCAAAGTATCACTTCATTTGCTTAAATTTCTTCTTGATCTTGACGGCATAGCGATATGTCATGCCAAGCGATGTAATTTCGAGGAACTCCATTTCCTCCTGAATGTGTTTTTGCAGAATACTGTGGCACTTGAGCACCAAACGTCTCTCTGAATATCTAATACCTAAATTCGTGCACAGGTTATGGAACAAATTCATTAGTTCATGCACATTTTGGTCCCTTTCTATGGTAGCCTGGTCCATTAGATTTTTTATCGTCGTAGCTTCCCACAAGGTAATATTTTTCCTTGATTCCATCCTAGAATGATTTCCAAGTGGGTGTGGCAAAGAACAGAGAGGATTCCCCTTCGTCCTATTGCTCATAGTAGGTTTGCCACCACTCTTCGACATGCGGGGCGGATTTGAGGAGTGAAAAAATAATCTTTTCTTGGTCAGAGAAATCATGCACTGAGAAATACCCTTCCAGAAAATTCAACCATATATCTATGGTGTATGCCTCTATCTAGCCTTAAAATATAGGAATTTCAAAGTTTACGTGTACCTTGAAGGGATTCGTGCCTCTAGAGTGGCTGTTGGATGCAGATGTGTCGTAGGTGGGAAACCGTTGAAGGATTTGAGCAAAGTTATCCATCATCACATTCCTTTGTTTTTTGAGGGCCTCCTCAAGCAATATTTTAATAGGATATCCTGCTCCCTCTTCTTTATTTTCTTCCACCATGGGAGGTCTCCTGGGTTTGCAAGGTTGATCTTGCAAGGGTTCAACTAGATTGAGCCGTAACTCCTTATACCTTGACTGCTTTGGAGACATGCAAAGAAAAACAGAGAAAGGGCAGAACGCTCTAATACCACTGATCCAAATTTATGTAGGAACGTAATAAAATATAGAAATATACATAAACACATAGATTTAGTGGAAATAATGCTTCATTTAATTATTATCAAATAACATAAACATGCTTATAGAAACAATGAAAATAAAATATCTATGGCGTTGGTAGCTTATCTGTGAGAAGAGATGTGGTGGCTACATGCCTCTAAACTATGTTAGAATGAGCCTTGAAGGCCTATTTATTGTTGAAAAAAATGCAAAACCCTAAACATCTAAAAACCTAATTGTAGGAGATGAACCACCAAAAATATGGGCCCCGTTTGGGTAAATTGGTGTTTCAACTTCCCGGGGACGTAACTTTGGCATACGATCTCTGTTTGAGGCACATCATACCTTGTTAGAAATATCTATCTGAGGAGTATAAATTTGGGTGTGAACAACATTGGCCCATGGATTCATGTTTCTCCTAATTTTCCAAAAAAATGTCATTTAAGGCGTCAAAATAGCTCCAGAAATTTAGGACCCGACAAACTGCTAAAAATAGTAAGTTGTGTCGCAACTAAAATCTGAAAGAACTGATCGTGCGGGTCCAAATGGAATATATGAGTGGCCACAAATATCCACGTGGCTCATTAGGGGCTCCAAATGGCTTCGAAAGTTAAGGAACTGAGAACCTACTAAAACTAGTAAGTTGTGCTGAAAGTGAAAAGCTGCAAGAATTGATGCTACGGATCCAAATGGAATAGGTGGGTTGCCACCGATATCCACCTAGATCAGATATCAATCTACCATTAATTTAGGTTCTAATACCAATGATCCAACCCATATTTCTTCTATTATAACTGAAATTTGAGATACAAAAATTCCAGAACTAGATCTGAAACCTAAAAAATAAAGCAAACCAAAAATCAGAAATTAAGAAGGTCCTAACTATATCAAAAGGTTGAGTAATTAAAAAATAGTATAAAATAGATAGGGGCAAGCAATAGAAAAAAATACTTTTTATTTCAACTAGAACTGGATAATTTACTTTGAAGAATAAATGTAAATGCTAGGAGGAAGTAGTTTGTAGTTGAATAACCCAGAAAATAAGTATGTTATGAAGGAATTCTTCTGATAAGGTATGCATGCCAACTTAGGTCAAATCAATAGTAGTATGGATGTTTCCTTTACCCCAAATACTCTTTTCCAAAATCCATGGAATAACACACTTCAGAAACAGCTCCGTAAAGGTATGGATGCCGACTTAGGACCAAGGTAGTATGGATCCTGATTCTTGCCCTTGCCCCAAATGGTCTCTTTCATATCGCCTTCATAACAATCCTCTACTCTAATGTCTAATGGTAATTTTATAGCTATTATTCCCACTTTTTGTATAAAAGAGAAGCTGCAAACTTTGATTAGTGACACTTATGAGTGAAAGTTGTAATTGAATATGTGTGGAGTTACAAAGGAATTTATGATGAGAGGGACATAATTTTTATCTTTTCGGGTTACTTTGAAAATTTTTACACCATATTTGGGCCTTGTGGGTGCTTCTTGAGATGTGGGGTTCATAGTGTATGGTTGGCCTATGCTCTTCCATGATGGACTTGGACATTGGAGGTGGTTTACAGTTTACTGCTAGACCTTGTTTGGATGTTTAAAAAGCATTCTTCCTTGAAGTGTTGTATAACTATGGAGCTTGGTGACTTCATGTTGTTGATGCATGAAGGGATTTTTTTTTCTTGGAGTAGAGTTGGGTATTTCACCATGAAAAAAACCTCCAAAAATCAACATGATCACACAAAATCCCTTGACATGTGAACTCTTGGGTTGAGGGAGTGGATATGTAGGTGTGGGAGTCCTTAATGTGACACATTACCTTGGATATGCATTGTCTTTAAGGATATACATGACCTTGGAGACGCATTGGAGCTTAGGACCTTTCGAGGGTTGTTTGAACTTGGGGAGTAGTGCTCATGCCATGGACGGCTTGCTTGTTAATCATTGTCACCTTTGATGCTGACACATGTCACATAGAGTAGATTTCTTCACATGGGTGGACCTACTTGTGTCTTGCAAGTTTTCTTGTCATGGACTAGGTCCAGTTATTATTGTAATACCCCTTTACCTCTCATACACATAGAGGAAGGAGTGAGTTTTTATTATAGTCGATCATGCACTTGTGCATATTCCTTTTCATATTTGGGTTAGGGTTGTAAGAGAAGTGCTACTCTCTCTGTCTGTCTCTCTCTCTCTCTCAGTGACAATATATCTGAGTTGATTTGTATGTTGGTCACAATATATATGATTTTTGCTTTTCTCTACCTTGCTTACATGGATTCCTTGAAAGAAAAAAAGATTGGTGAACATAAGTAACTAATCTAAATTGTAATGAAAAATATGATATGAATATTCTATTAATTGAGGTTTTAATACCAATGACGTGAGCCAATCCAAAATTCTGCTATTATAATTGAAATTTGAAATCTAAAAATTTCAAAACTAGATCTGAAATCTAAAAAATATAGTAGACAAAAAATCCGAAATTAAGAAGGCTCTAAATGGAGAAAAATGTTGACTAATTACAAAATAATAGCAAATAGATAGGTACAAGGAATGACAAAAAATACTAGTGATTTCAACGAGAACTGGATAATGACTTTGAAGAAGAAATGTAAATGCTAGGATGAAGTAGTTTTTAGCTAACTAACCCAAAAAATAAGTATGCTACGAAGGAATTATTTTGAGAAGGTAGGGATGCCAACTAAGGTAAAATAAACAACAGTATGGATGTTGTCTTTACCCCAAATACTCTCTTCCAAAATCCATGCAATAACACACTTCACAAACATCTTCGTCAAGTTATGGATGCCAACTTAGGACCAAGGCAGTATGGATCGTTTTTCTTTCGCTTGCCCCAAATGGTCTCCTTCAGACCACCTTCATAAAAATCCTCTACTATAATGTCTAATGGTAATTTAATATTTACCCTTCACACCTTTTCTAGAAAAAAGGAGCTGCAAAATTTGATTAGTGACACTTATGTGTGAAAGTTCTAACTGAATATATGTGGAGTTACAAAGGATTTTATGATGCAAGGGACATAATTTATAGCTTTTCAGGTTACTTTGAAAATGTTTACACCATGTTTGGCCCTTTTGGGTGCTTCATGAGATGTGGGGTTCATAGTGTATGGTTGGCCCATGCTCTTCCAGGATGAACTTGGACATTGGGGGTGGTTTACTGCTTGCTACTAGACCTTGTTTGGATGGTTGAAATACATTCTTCCTTGAAGTGTTGGATAAGTATGGAGCTTGGTGACTTCATGTTATTGATTCATGAACAGAGTTTGTATGCTTGGAGTAGAGTTGTGTATTTCACCATGAAAAAAACCTTCCAAAATCAACATGAGTACACAAATTCCCTTGACATGTGAACTCTTGGGTTAAGGGAGTGGATATGTGGGAGTGGGATTCCTTAAGGTGACACATTACCTTGGATATCCATTGTCCTTAAGGAGACACATGACCTTGGAGATGCATTAGAGCTTAGGACCTTTGGAGGATTGTTTGACCTTGGGGAGTAATGCTCATGCCATGGAGGGCTTGCCTGTTAATCACTACCACCTTCGATGTTCATGCATGCCATTTAGAGTAGAGTGCTTTACATGGGTGGACCTACTTGTGTCTTGCAAGTTTTATTGTAGTGGACTAGGTCCACTTTTATTGTAAATCCCCATTACCTCTCATAGCAATAGAGGAAGGAGTCATTTGTTATTATAGTCGATCATGCACTTGTTCATATTCATTTTCATACTTGGGTTAGGGATGCAATAGCAGTGCTACTCTCTCTCTCTCTCTCTCTCTCTCTCTCTCTCTCTCTCTCTCTCTCTCTCTTTGTCTCCCTCGGTGACAATATATCTGAGTTTTTCTTTTCTCCATCCTTATTACATCGATTCCTTGAAAAATAAATAGATTGGTGAAAATAAATGACTAATATGAACTGTAACAAAAAATTTGTTATGAATATGCTATTAATTGAGGTTCTAATACCAATGATGCGAGCCAACCCAAAATTCTTTTATTATAATGAAATCTAAAAATTTCAGAACTAGATTTGAAATCTGAAAAATAAAGCAAACCAAAAATTGGAAATTAAGATGGCTATAATTGTAGCAAAAAGTTGAATAATTACAAAATAATAAAAAATAGATAAGGACAAGCAAGGAAGAAAAATACTAGTGATTTCAAGAATAACTAGATAATGACTTTGAAGAGGAAATGTAATGCTAGGAGGAAGTAGTTTGTAACTGACTAACCCATAAAATAAGTATGCTACAAAGGAATTCTTGTGAGAAGGCATGGATTCCAACTCAGGTAAAATAAACAATAGTATGGATGATGCCTTTACCCCAAATACTCTCTTCTAAAATGCATGCAATAACACACTTCAAAAACAACTTTTTCAAGGTATGGAGGCCAACTTAGGAACAAGGCAATATGGATCCTAATTCCTTCCCTTGCCCTAAATGATCTCTTTTAGACTGACTTCATAAAAATCCTCTACTTTAAAATCTAACGGTAATTAATAGTTAGTCTTCACACTTTTTGTAGAAAACAGGAGTTGCAAACTTTGATTAGTGACACTTATGAGTGAAAGTTGTATGTGAATATGCGTGGAGTTACAAAGGATTTTATGATGAGAGGGACATCATTTTTAGCTTTTCGGGTTACTTTTAAAATGTTTACACTATGTTTGGGCCTTGTGGGTGCTTCATGAAATATGGGGTGCATAGTGTATGGTTGGCCCGTGCTCTTCCATGATGGACTTGGACATTGGAGGTGGTTTATTGTTTGATGCTAGACCTTTTTTGGATGTTTGAAAGACATTTTTTCCGCGAATTTTTGGATAAGTATGAAGCTTCGTGACTTCATCTTTTTGATGCATGAAGGGATTTTGTGTGCTTGGAGTAGATTTTGGTATTTCACCATGAAAATAACCTCCCAAAATCAACATAAGCACACAAATTCCCTTGACATGTGATCTGTTAGGTTGAGGGAGTGTATATGTAGATGTGAGAATCCTTAAGGTGACACATTACCTTGGATATGCATTGTCCTTAAGGAGACACATGACCTTGGATATGTATTTGATATTGGGACCTTTGGAGGATTGTTGCAACTTGGGGAGTAGTGCACATGCCATGGAAGGCTTGCTTGTTAATCATTTTCGCCTTTGATGCTGACACATGTCACAAGAGTAGAGTGCTTGACATGGGTGGACCTACTTGTGCCTTGCAAGTTTAGTTGTAGTGGAATATGTCCACTTTTTATTGTAAATCCCCTTTACCTCTCATATAAATAGAGGAAGGAGTAAGTTTTTATTATAGTCAACCATGCACTTGTGCATATTAATTTTCATACTTGGGTTAGGGATGTAAGAGTAGTGGTACTCTCTCTCTCTCTCTCTCTCTCTCTCTCTCTCTCTCTCTCTTGTTAATATTCTTTATAATTTACCTGTTTTTGTCTTAAGGTGCCAGGATTTCTTGGAGCATTCACCCGAAAACTTCATATATATAAAGAATAAATGAAGCCCATGAACAAAATCACAACAATTCATATAACTCTCCATGCTTTTGAAAACCCTAGATAGGAAAAAGCAAGAGAAAACCTAGCTCCATGAAAGATACTCCAACAATAAAAAATCACCATGAGAAAAACCTCCATGTCATAGTATCTTTGGTGGAGCCACTGTAAACCCTAAGTTATTTTGGAATTGTGTTATTTCATATTTTACTTCCAGCTTATCATTGCCTTGCATACCTTGTCTCTCCCATAAGTTATGTTATTTCAAAGATTTGACTTCTAGATCTTAATAAATGAAATGTCCTAAATAAAATAGTTGAACACTTTCATATTCATAGTTAGATCATATTCCAAGAATATATACATTTTTTGTACCAATAATCAATTGTCTCACAAAGAGAAATCAAGTCACAAGTGGAAATTGATCTTGGTTGGAGACGATATTAATTTATCCTCTCAAGTGCCTAAGATAGGCCAAGAAAAATGTTTATAATCATACTCACTCACGAAGGATTTTTGATAATTTATCTCTTCATTGGACTCAAACTTTCACAATTAGCAACAAATAATTATTGTTGAAATTGTTTGATACAATCTTCCATTTATATTTTTATGACCATTTAGAATTATCATGAGTCACTATTAGTGGCTTGCTTGTAATTCCAACCACTATCATGATTTCACATGCACATAATTACTATCTCATGGACTGTGATTCCTCTCTTACTATATATAGACAAGGAATATTTTTGGGTTCAAGCATGTCCCTAGTTTAGATTTTCATTGTTTTTATAAAATTATTATGCCTTCCACATGAAGAAGAGGAGAAAAAATATAACATACATACTAATTTTTTTTCCACAGTGTTTTGTGATATTTCATTCAACTTGGAGTTGTATTTGTACATGTTAAAATTGACTTTTCTCCCCAATCACACATCACAATATTCTTATTTCTAAATTTAGAATATTCTGTTACACATTTTCTTACATCTACAACACTCCAATTTTCCAATTGGGCATAGCTGAATATTTTTGTAACTCCCATCTTACTTATGCATGCAACACTCTCATGAACACAAAAATACCACTTTATCTTTTACGCTCTATTTAATTACATGAAGTGGAGCAGTCATCAAATGGTTAACCACAAAAATGTGAATTGAATCAGAGCTAGATAAAAATCAAATCAAAAAATGGGTTGTCGAAAAATACGTAAATGATTCAAATTTAGGAATATATATATATATATATATATATATATATATATATATATATATATATATATATATATATATCTGTGTGTGTGTGTGTGTATATATAGATAGATATATATATTAATTTACATCCATATGAATCACAACCAAAATAAAAAAATGTTTCCATTTAACTTGAGTTATCATGGGCATAGATTTGGATGTTTCCCAACATGAAGTTCCTAAATAATATGTTGTCTTGAAGCCTAGCGTGCACTATGTCATAGTTAAAATCTAAAGTCTTTGGCACCCGCAACCTTGACACTAGTCTGAGAATCCAATACCACACTAAGAGCATATTTGTGCTAAGAGAGTTCACCATGCATTTACAACCACATTTTTTCTTAAGGGTGAAAGTGGTTATGTGTTTCATAAATCTGTTTAAAGGACAAATTTCCATATCATACAATAGAGGAAAGCTTGAAATGCTTTTCCTATATCTAGAAGTATTGTTATGACATTGTTTACACACCAATACTAAATATGCAACATATCACATGCATCCTTAGATATGTTAGAGACTGCAAGCTAACTGTTTAAATAAATTCATGTGTAAAACTTATATATCAGAAAAAAAAACCATCAATATTTTTCTTCTAGCATTTTGGGATGAATTCACAATAGTATGCTAAAAAGTGTCATTTCAATGTCTAGAAATTAGGATATATAAATGTGAGATATATATTCTAAATCTTTGGTTTATCTACTTTTCAAATCCGAGTATCTTATACGTAGCTATTTTTCCCTCCATCCACTTTTAAAAACTTCCATTAATATTAGGTAGGGACTTGGAATTTTGATGATGTTTTACTTGTTTAGTAAAATATTTTTGAGACTTTAATTTATTAAAAGTTGTAGAATTTACAATCTATAAATGTTTCAAGATATAAATTTTAAAAGTTTAATTCTTTAAAGGGAAGTAGCTCAATGGAAGAGAACCTCCTTTACAATAAGCAGGTTGGTGGTTTTATTCCATCGTGACATGATGTTCATATGGAATGAAAATGATCATTTTTTTGTGACAAAGGCTCTTTTAACCATCAACGATGAGATTATGATGACATTTTTTGACCCTCACAAAAATATGAAATGGGGATGGTCAATATTGATGACCATGAAAGGTCCGTCACCATAAATCATTGTCGTTGATATGAAATGGTGAAGGTCATTTTTTTTCATTCAATTCATTATCCGTGATGGGCCTTGATGTCACCAATGAGCCTATCATGAAATTTGTTGACCCTCACCAAATATGAAATGGTGACGGTCAACGAACATTGCCATATATATGCACCAATGGTGACGGCCATGTAATGTCCATCACAAAAAATCATTGTATTTCATATGAAATGGTGATGGTCACTATCTGTCATTATAATCAACATTCGTGAGGGACCTTGAATGTCACCACAACACATACTTTTGGTGACACAAACTTTGGTGAAGTTCAGGTTTTTGGTGACAGAGGATATTTTACGTAACCTTCGCTCATATGAAATGGTGAAGGTCACTATCTGTCATTATAAATAATTATTGGTGATGGACCTTGAATGTCACCACAACACCTATATTTTCAGCGACACCACCTTTGGTGACATTTAGTTTTTGGTGATGAAGTCTCTTTTAAGCATCACCAATGAACTTCTGGTGACATTTTTTGCCCCTCACAAATGTCCTTTTTTCTTCTAGTGATGGTTTGTAAAGGTAAAACTGTCTGCAAAAAGTTAGGGACAAATCCTTTTACAAAATTTATTTAACCAAGAAATGAATGCATGGTTTTCATAGTATGAGGGAAAGGAATTCTTTTAATCTCTTCGATTCTTTCAGGATCAATATAGATAACTTTTTTAGACACAATGAATCCCAAAAATTTTGCTTCATCTAGAGAAAAATATGAATTTTTTGGGTTTAATGAAATTCCATAATTTTTACATCGCTTACAGACTTGTTTTAGGTCATTCGTATGATTGATTTCTTGTCTAGAAAATACTGCAATGTCATCTAGATAAATAACCATTGATTTATTAATGAGTCCTCTAAAAGTTGTGTCCATGGCTCTTTCAAAAGTGGCACCTGCATTGATTAACCCAAATGTCATCTTCTGATAGGCATAAGCTCCCCAATTAGTCCTGAACATAATATTTAATCTGTTATCCCGACATACCAATATTTGGTTATATCCTGAAAATCCTTCTAGAAAAGACATAAGTACAGAACCAGCTACTGTTTGTAGTAGTTTTTCCATGGTTGGTAATGGAAAATTGTCTTTTTGACATGCTTTATTTAGATTTCCAAAATCAATACAAATCCTCATGTCACCATTTCTCTTCCTGAGAGGAACTAAATTTCAAACCAATTTTGAATGTCTAACTGGAAATATGATCTTAGCTTTGAGGAGTTTATTCAAATCTATTTTGATTTGGTTTTCAATATTCGGGTGATTTTTTCTCAGCTTTTGTTGTATTGGTTTCTCATCTTAAATCATAGGAATAATGTGTTAAATATAAAAAAATTCATATGTTTTAATATCAGTATAATCCCAAGAAAAATCACTTCTGTAAGTATTTAATAACTTGACAAATGATAATCTCTCATCAGAAGATAGACCAAGAACTAAGTTGACATTTTGTGGTTTATCATAAGTTCCAAGATTTACTAACTCAAATCTTAAGGTTGAACTTTGAGTTTTAGAATTAGTAACTCTCTTAAACCTACCTTTTAAATCATAAAGGTCTTCTAATTTTACAACTGACTTAGGAATTGGATTTTAATCCCGTTCTTCCTTTATCTAAGTATCATGTTCATTTTCATCTAGAATTTTATTATCATAAGATCCTTCAGATGTAAGGAAATATATGATATCAGAATCATTATTAAAGACTCTTCAAATAGTAATATTATCAGGAATAGATGGTCAAAAAATCAATTCAATATAAAACCTATTGGTACTAAATTCTTGATATGGAATTAATTTCGATGCTACATTTCCCAATAAATCAATGCTAGAATTTTTTATTATCTGTACAGAGGAAATATTGAAAGCTAAGAAATGAGAAGAAAATTCCTGGACTGATGATTCATAATGCTTAAGATGTCCAGAATGACAATGGATGGTATTTCTTACCTATTTGAAAATGACTTCTGAATCTCCCAGTACTTTTAGATATTTGATGTCAAGGTCAATTTCTTTGCACAAACCTTGAATTAATGTTTCATATCATGCTATAATGTTTCTTCAATCGAATTTCAAGTCTACAGGCTAACATGGTTTTTTCCCCTTCTGGTTTTATTAAACTACAACCAGCTCCTGCACCATCTTTTGATTTTGAGCCATCAAAATAAAGAATCGAAAATAAAGGATTAACTACTAGTTTATTTACAAAAAATTTACACTTCTAGGTGTCTGTCTGGGAGAAATTTTCAATTTGAGAGATAAATACATTATTGAAAAAGGGTGATGGTTGAGCATTAAAATTTCCAAGAAATGATTTTTCTAAGTAATTTACAATAATATTGTTATTGAACACTATTGGCTCTTTGATTCCTTCAAGATCAATAACTGTCTATTTCATGAATTTCTCTCGGTCTACCTAAATTTGGTTTGGCTTTCCATTGTGTGGTAGCCACATATGTGACCAGTGTGTTGCAAAATATCCATGAAGCTTCTCAAACCAATCTCTTCTTAACAGTAAACCATAAATCTCAAGAATATCAACCACCAATATATCGATTATCTGGGCAACCTTAGGGTCTGATGACAATATAATAGAGACATAATTTATTTCTCCTATAACCTCTACTTTTGTTCTATCAATTTGTACTATATGAATAGGAGAACTCTAAGGATTTATGTTCATCTTAGCACATACTAATTTTGGCTTGATATTAGAGGAAGCCCCTGAGTCTATTAAACAATTATGGACATTATTATAATAGATCTCGTAGGTTAAAATAAATGGAAGAGTATGAGAGATGGATTGATCACCTATCATAATCGAATCTGTAGAATCTATTTTAGTTGAAGGAGAAGGAGGTTTATCCATTTGATTAGAAACTTGAACTACTACTGGAGCAGGTAAGGCTGAAGCAAGAACTACATTCAAATCTCTGAGTAAAATATTTTGCTGTTGTTTTAGCTTAGTAAGTTCATGAATTGAAATGTTTGCCCTCGTCTTTTTCATATCCTCAAATACATTATATTCAATTCTGTCAGAGACTACCATTGTCTTTGATGTAGGTGAAACATCTGAAGTAGTAGGGTTAGTTTGTGTAGCCTTAAATGTAGACTTTTTACTTACTATTTTTTATTTAGTAGGCTTTGAGTTCTTCTGTTTCTGTTTTGGTTGTGTTTATTTAGTGGTATTATTGCTCCTTGTACTTATAGGCAAAGCTACTTATTGTTCATCAGTTGGTAGGATAAAATCCGACATTCCATTTAGTTAAACTTCTTCTTCTACTTCAGTTTCTTCTTCTTTTGTTTTCTCTTCATCTGTATCTTGATCAGACTAAGCATTGGGTATGTTGTCAGGAGGCTGAGGATTAGAAGACTGATTTTTCTTGAAGGGCTTGAAAGTTTTCTTTGGAATAGAAATTTCAGTAACTTGTTTTTTGATATCTTCCATTACATTTGTCATAGTATTTAAAACTTTATGAAGACCTTCTACATCAAAAGTGTCTTTTGGTGGCTTCTTCTTTAAATCATATTTGAAGGACACTTTCTTTGATTTCCTACCTTCCTGGGAATTCATCTTTTCAAGAGCGATTATGTGTTTCTCTATAGATAAACATTCCTTCATATTTTCTATCATTGTAGGCAACTTTGCTCTATCAACAAAAATGGATATATTAGATGGGAGATTTGAAATATACCACTCAATTTGAAATTCTACACCAGGAACTAATGCAACAAGAATTTTATTGAGTAACTTATTAAATATTGAATTGAAGTCTTTTATTTTCTCCCATGTTTTAGCCTTTATATTTGATAAATCATTGATGAGCGTTGTAGTTTTTCTATCATCTCCAAACTTAGCTAAAAAAATTTCTTCGAAAATATTCCCGCTAGTTATAGAGCCAACATGTAGTGAAAAATACCAGGATCCTATAGATCCTGTGAGAGTATACAGAAATAGTCTTACTACAGAGTCTTATCCAATTACTTCTTTTAAATTGATGGCTAACATGTCATAATGGATGTGTTCTTCAGCTAGAAGACTATCATCAGGATTAAATTTAGGTAACCATATTTCAAGCTATTTTGGAAGAGGATGAAGAGGAGCAGGCATTTGTACAACACTTGGATTGTTCCATGGTTGTAAATTTGGTGGAGGTACTTGAACAGCCATTGGACATTTGGTGGAGGTATTGGATTGAGTTTGAGTTGAAGAAGAGGAAGGTTGAGTGCTAGAACTAGTTGAAGGAATAGTAGTTTGTGTATTGGAACTAGTTAAAGTAACACTGATTGTTGGAATGGAAGTTGTGGAAACGAATGGAGGTAATGAAGGTGAATGGAGTGGATTATTGGATAAGAGCTTACTAGTGGTTGACTCTGATTCAATATTATTATTTTTCCTTTGAGAAGTATTGATAGGAAATTCTAAAGGAGGAATTCGTGTCTTCTGAGTTTCTAATCGAGCTAATATTCATCTAGGTTGTAAATAAGATGAAACACTAATCTTAGATAATTGAGAAGTTTCAGGATTTTCAACAGAAATAGATACTCTCTCTAACGTTTCTATCAAATACTAAACTTCTAGGGGATTTTTATGAAAATATGGAGATAGTATTGGTTGAGTTTCACTAGGAGACTTATGAGAGGGATTCTCAACATCAGATCTTAAAGATTTAGATCTAGCTAATGTTCTATAAGTTGAAGAGGATCTAAAGGGAGAGAGACTCGTAGATTTATTTTTAGATTGATTAGATCTTCTTTTCCTTTCACAATTTCCCTCCTTTTAGCGCCAAAATGTTGGAGCCTTAGGATTCCATTGCAACGACATGGGGGAAAATCACCGAGTTTGAACCTTAGAGCAAGTCCTTTTCCATTTGGTATGGTGGCTCAGGCTGGGGATAAAAGGACCAATTTCCCAATAAGGATGATGTTGGGCATGTTTTGTTTATATAACATGCAAATTGGAAATGATTTAATCTATCATATGAATTTATCTAAACTATATATTCTACTATATACCCGGGGTGTTCGTTCGTTAATGTGATATAAAATTATATCTTCGAACTATGAGTAATGAATATTATTTAAAATTTGAAAGAGATGACAATTATGTAATGATAATTCTTTTAAAAAAATAGTTTAATTAAAAGAATTATGAAATGTATATCGCATTTATATGTTTGATTATATATAGAGAAGAAATGATAAACAACTATAAGTACAGAAGTGCATTTAACATTTATTTATGATAACATTTCAAATATATAATGCAGATAAAAATATAACTGTCAATCTAAAAAGAAAAACTTAATATAACGTGTAGAAGTACCATATATACGAGGTTCTACTCATTCAAACTAACAGTAGTTTTCTGCTCCTCATCAATTTCAAGCAATTTAAGGAGGACAATAGTGAAAATTCAGTTAAATAGCTTCAAATGTCAAAAGATAACATATTTCGTTCCATTAATTCATCAAGGAATTCACAAACTTACAGAAGTGTATCATTTGCAAATGTTTTTGAAAAATTTATGGACCCTTCTCTAAATGCAGAAGAAGGGTTTAAATACTAAACTACAATATGTTTAAAATAGATTATTACATAAAAAATGGAGGTTTCAAAAAACCATCCTTGTAAGGAGTAAGCTTAACTACAATATAGGAAATAAAATAACAACATGATTATCTGGATTGATCCTCTTTGCGCATTTCATCTCGGAGCTGAAAAATATCCATCATTGGGTTTAGCTGAGCTGGCAATGTAATCCATGATCTGATCTGGCCTTTAAACACTGCATTCGAAAGTGTTGGTTGTGATTTCTTTGTAGAATCTGTTAATGACTATAGAGTTGGGCACTAATGATAGGGTTTGATCAGAAAATTATAGTAATTTTCTTGAGAAAATGTATTTATATTTTTAATTATTTCCTCCTGCACCACTATACTTTCCTTCCACTTTTCTTCTAATGGTTTGAGCTCTGGGAGCACCTCAGCTATGGATTCTTTAATAATTTTATCTTTCAAAATCTATTCATTAAAAAATTCAACAATTTGATTTGTCAACCTTGATGCCTTTGTCGTTGCCTTTTTTTCTTGTCTTAGATGTATTTTCCAATCCTTAAATAAAATCCCTTTGTGAAATTTATCTATTTGAGGTAGTTCACCTTTCTTTCCTTAGTCAGATCCTTGCCACTGAATGGACTCATTAATCTTCTTTTTAAATTTCTCGCATTCAAGTCTTCCGTTAGCCACTTGTTGGATTAGAATTTTTCTTCTGTCACAGTAAGAGCTGGTGATTGGGACTTCTTAAAAAAAGTTTTCTTGTTGTGGCTTTAGCTTTGCATTCATTTCCAGTGCTTCTTTATGAACATCTCTACTTCAATTTGGATTTTAAATTTTTCCATTGCCTCTTGAAGCTGTGTTTATTCCTCGGTAATCTGCACCTAGTGTTGCAATTCATTATTTCAAAATCCTTTTGAAATTGAGAAATATTCATTTCAATCTACTTACTATAGTTAAAATTTTGATGTTCTAACAATGTCTCCAAATCTTCTGCTTTGTCTTCTTTTTGCTTTAGTATAATTTGTACCTATGTGGCTTTGTCAATGGTAGCAGTAGCATATGTTGATGTGTATCGTGAAAGCTTAGTAAAATGTTCTATAGCATCAACCAAAGGGTCTTTCTATAGAATGTCTATAGATTCATTCATAATATTTGAAATTGTTTCATCAATTCTTCTTCTCTTTCTTCTCTTAAATACAGGCTTATGACTGGGATTGTAGAAGAAATCCAGTGAGTGTATCTCTTTAATCTATAAAAAAATATATTGTGTAGGGCATGCCAGAATGATCTCTTAATCATGAACTTCAGGTACCTACTATAGTGTAATTGTAGTTTCCACTAAATTATGTGAATGTTATAGAGTTTGGAAACTTGTGTATTCATCAATATTAGTCTTTGGCAGTGGTGTTTCTAGTGCCTTGGAAAATTTCTCCCATTATTTCTTCAAATATTTTGACTGGGACTTATTTGTCTATAGGTTTTAACCCTGAAGAGAAATTCTCTACACATGAATCTTATAACAGAAAATAAACAATAGCGAGAGCATAAAACATAAAAGAGATAAACATAGAGATTTTCCCCTGGATCCCAAATCGGGACGACCAACTTGATATTTCATTATATTCCTTTTAGTGTTACAACACATATATATACATGCCGAAGCATACATAAAACCTAATCCATTAACCATGGATTAGAACATAATCTTATTTCCCTTGTCCGGATCTACAAAAATACCAGGGGCCGAAAACCATCGTACCCCAAAACCATGTGCAAAACCATGCACAAAACCATGGGTGTGGACCGCCCATCGGAAATTAAGGACCAAAAAATTTTCGTCGGGGCGCTACCTTGTGACCCCCTTGTTGCGCCCAATGAAAAATGGGGGCTATCCCCCCCCCTCTTACCCCTCCGCACATGATTAGTAGTGGAAAGAATATAACACATACCCAACATTCTCCCACTTGTTGTTTTCTTTCAGCAGGGGGCCACAGGAGAGCTTAGTCATTGGCCCAATTCTTCAACACCCATTCTTTCTTTATAGTAAGAGAACTTCTGAGTGCTCACAAACTTCGTCAATGCATCTGCAACATTCTTCAAAGTGTCCACCTTTACCAGAAACACCCTTTTAGCCTCAACCATATCTCTAACAAAGTGATATTAAACATCAATGTGCTTTGTCTTTGAATGATAAGCAGGGTTCTTAGCCAATAAAATTGCACTTTGGCTATCAAAGTCTATCCTTATAGCTTGTTGTACCAAACCCATACTTGAACACAATCTCTGCAACCAAACTGCCTCTTTGCTTGCATGAGTGGTTGCCATGTATTCTGCCTCAGTAGTTGAAAGAGCCACTACAAATTGTCTTTTACTCATCCAATTGACTGCGCCTCCAAATAGGCTAAACACATACCCACTTGTAGATCTTATTTGGTCCAGATCTCCAACCCAGTCTGCATCAACCAAACCACAAATGTCCAACATTCTTTCCAATCCTGGTCTTCCCTAGTAGCACAAGCCATAATCACTAGTGCCACATAAATATCTGAAAACCCGCTTCACTGATGTCCAATGCTTCTTTCCTGGGTTTGACGTAAACCTTCTAAATACTCCCACTGAATGTGCAATGTATGGTATAGTAAAGACCATTGCATACATCAGGCTACCCATTGCACTTGCATATGGAACATGGGACATATCCTCCTCTTCTTCTTGTATCTTGGGACACTGTTCAGCAGATAGCTTTACACCTACAGGAATAGGAACCTTCACCGGTTTACTATCCTGCATATTGAACCTCCGCAATATAGTCTCAACATAATTCCTCTATTTTAACCAGAGCTTCCTCTTTTCCTGATCTCTGTTAATTTCCATGCCCAAAATATAGTTTGCAGCACCAAGATCCTTCATGTCGAATTTGGAGAACAATTGGGTCTTCAAATCTTGGATAATTTCTTTGTCATTTCCAATCAACAACATATCATCCACATACAAGACCAAATAAATAACACAGTCACCAATTAATTTAAAATAAACACAGTGATCCTCCTTGCTTCTAGAGAAGCCAAGTCCTCATATATAGGTATCAAATTTTCGATACCACATCCTTGGTGACTTCTTTAACCCATACAGAGACTTCTTCAACCTGCATACCATTTCTTTTTTACCCTTCACCATAAAGCCTTCAGGTTGCTTCATGTAGATCTCCTCTTCTAGATCCCCGTGAAGAAATTATGTCATCACATCCATCTATTCTATCTAAAAATCAAATGCAGCCGTAACAAAAAAAAGTAATCTAATAGAAGTAACTTTGGCAACAGGAGAAAAAATATCACCAAAATTAATTCCTGGCACCTGGGAATAACCTTTTGCTATCAACTGGGCTTTGTATTTCTCCACCATGCCTTCTACATTCATATTCTTCTTAAACGCCCATTTTCTCCTGATGGGCTTCCTTCCAGCCGGCAACTCCACTAGATCCCATGCCTCATTTTTGTGCAAGGATGCCATTTCATCAACCATGGCCTCCTTCTAGAGTTTTCCATCCTCTGAATCTACTACCTCCCTAACAGTTCTGGGATCATCATTAGTTATAGTTAAGGAAAAACTTGAACAAAAAGTATATGGAATATAACTTTCTGGTTGCCTTCTTTTCCAAACTGATCATCTAATAACTGGAGTTTGTGGCTCTTCCTCTTCTGAATCTTCTTCTGCTGTAGAGTCTGATTCATACTCCTTTAGCTCAAACTCTATCTTCTCAGGTTCCTTTGGTATGAATTCATGATTAAAAACATCTTTCACCTCTCTAAACACCACATCTCAGTTGTACACAACCTTCCTTGTTTCCGGCTTCCAAAGCTTGTAACCTTTTAAACCATCCTTCTACCCAATAAAGATGCACCTTTCAGATTTATTATCTAACTTGGTCCTTTTCTACTTTGGAACATGTACATATGCATCACATCCAAATACCCTTAGATGTGAAAGAGAGGGTTTCTTACAAGTCCATACCTCATATGGAGTCTTATCCTCCAACACTGATGAAGGTGATCTGTTAACTAGATAGCATGCAGTCTTCACTGCTTCTACCTAGAATTCTTGTCCTAACCCAGTACCACTAAGCATGCTTCTTTCGTTTTCCATCAGTGTTATGTTCATTCTTTCTGCAACTCCATTTTTCTGAGGTGTGTATGGAGTATTCTTCTACCGTGCTATACCACACTTCTTATAGAACTCTTCAAATTCCTTCTTGCAAAACTCCCCACTATTATCTGTCCTCAGCGCCTTTATCTTCTTCTCTGTTTGGTTTTCCACCAGATCCTTAAATTATTTAAATCTATCAAAATATTTAGATATATTCCTCAAGAAATATATCCATGTATTCCTTGAGAAGTCATCTGTGAATGAAACATAGTACACAGAATTTCCTAGTGATGGAACTGACACAGGTCCAGACACATCACTGTGCACAAGTTCTAATATCTTGTTCTCCCTTTTAGCACCAGAAGGAAAACTCTCCTGATTCTTCTTCCCATACACACAATGTTCACAAAAATCGAAATCCATAGAGAAATTAGACATACCTTCTACCATACCATTTCTATGTAGTATCCGAAGGCCCTTCTATCCAATATGTCCAAGCCTTTGATGCCATAGCATGGTCTTTTCTCCAGAGACAGCTAGGCTTTCTGCTCCAATTTCAGGAACCACATAACTATTAAACCCATCAATAATAGTGCTACCTTGTAGCTTGTACAGAGTTCTAGTATGAAATCCCCACATTAATACTAGTGCTCCATGAACCATATTGCAGGCATTTTTCTCTAACACTGTTTTTACACCTGCATCATCCATCTTGCTTACAGAAATCAGACTTCTGGCCAATGCAGGAATATTCAGAACACTAGGAAGTGTTCTAATCATTCCACCTTGTAGTTTCAGCTTGACCTTTCCATATCCAACGATTCTAGCCTTCCTATCATCCCCTAGGAAGACATCACCACCATCATATTTCTCATACTCGCAGAACCACACCCTATGGGGAGTGAAGTGAAAGGATGCACCTGATTCAATCAACCATGACTCATGATCTACATGTGTATTTGAAGAAGAAGCCAAATATACATACCCACCTTCATCCAAGGCATTTTTTTCCTCTGCAGAAGGAGCATCATTAGATCCCTTTCCTTTCTCAGGAGCTTTAGATTTGCCGTCCCTTTTGTAGTGCCCTTCCTTTTCGCATTTCCAACATATATTTACAAAATTTCTAGGAGATTTAGATCTCCCTCTAGATTTGGATCTCCCACTTGACACATTATTCTTTTTTTTGTTTTTGGACCTTCCTCGTATAGATAAGGCATCTCCATTATGGCCCTCCATATTTATCCATCTCATTGCCTCCGACAATAAGGCTGAGACAATGCCATCAAAGTTCAAGGTAGTTTTATTGCTACCTATTGCAATAAATAGACTATCCCACGAGTCTGGTAGATAACACAACAAACTGATGCACTTTTCTTCATCTAAGATTTTAATATCAATAAATGACAACTAACTTAGCATAGTATTGAAGGCGTTCAGATGCTCTGTCTCTGAGTCTCCATCCTTCATCCTCAGGTTATACAACGTTTTCTAGATGAACAACTTATTCACCAGAGACTTAGATTAGTACAAAGTCCCAAGTTTTTCCCACAAATTCTTCGTCGTAGCTTCCCCAAATACATTTAATAATACTGAATCTGAGACACACAACTGTATTTTGCTCTTAGCCTTCCGATCCAGTTTCTTCCAGTATTCATCTGACATTGCCGTTGGTTTAGTAGGAGCAATAGCGATCCACTGATCTTTATCCACCAGCAGATCCTCCATCTTGAGCTTCCACAACTCAAAACTCTGACCATTAAATTTCTTGATCTCTATCTTTCCGCCGCTCGCCATCTTCTTTCACCGCAAAAATCGATCCCATAGATCTCCAACTGAACAGTGTCTACCTCAGGCCCGAGAAAAAAGAATATCAGCAGCAAAGGCGTCCCCTTGAAGCCAAAATAGCTTTGATACCAAATGTAGGTTTTAACCCTAGACAGAAATTATCTACACACGAATCTTATAATAGAAAATAAACAATAGCAAGAGCATAAAACATAAAATAGATAAACATAGAGATTTTCCCCTAGATCCCAAATTGGGACGTCTAGCTTGATATTTCATTATATTCCTTTTAGTGTTACAACACATATATATACATGTCGAAGCATACATAAACCCTAATCCATTAACCATGGATTAGAACATAACCGTAGTTCCCTTGATCGGATCTACAAAAATACCAGGGGCCGAAAACCATCGTACCCCAAAACCATGTCTCGTCGGGTGTATTCTAGATATGTTGAAGTTCTTGAGAAGATGATTTAGCTCCATTAATTTCCCCTTCTGTTTACATCTCAATCCATTTAATCACTTTATCAATTATTTTCTCCATGCTATCATTTTTTCTCTCAGATTCATTGGAGAGTGATCCGAATTATGAGAATTACGTTGTGATTTCCCTGACTTGTAATTTGATTTATCTTGGGATTCATCTTTAGAAATATCCTTGGCTTCATTATCTAGACTAATTCTTGGAGTTGGTCTATTGATATCTTCAATAAATAAGAAAAAAAAAGGGATTGTTTCCAGTCTTTTATTTTTATATGCTTGGAAAGCCTCAAAGTCTATTTTACTAAGCTGAATGGATGCATTTTTCAATACATATGTGAAATTCTCCATGCCTTGAAAGAAACCATCAAACATATCTTTCTAATTTAATAAAGGTTTCAATTTTAGCTCAGTGGTGAAATTATTAACCACATTATTAGAATCAAATGGCGTCTTTGGCATTAGAGCCAAATTTAATGAAGTAACATTTGAAATCTCCTTGAATGCATGACCAATATCGAAAAGGGAAAAGGTGTTGCACAGTAAAGGGAAAGTAGGCCAAATGACCTTCTTGGCATCTTTGAGTTGTTTGGAAATTCCATTTATTAGAATTTGGTAGGAAATTTCCCTAGCCAGGAGTTTATCAGGAACATAATAGGGAAAAACATGGGGAGAAGAATAACTCCCAAAAACTCTGATATAAGTGAAGTTCTCTTTAGTAAACCATCTAGCAGTTGGTAAAATGTTTGTGCTAGCGTCTTTAGAAATCCTAGGGGATTTTTCATTAAACATAATCTAATAGATGGGTAACATGACACCATTGCAAGTTTTATAGAAATGTAAATGATAATCAGATTCCCAAAGAGCTCTATGGTAAATATGGATTGGAGTGGGGTCTTGGGTTGTCCATTTCAATCCCATGAAAGGAAATCTTGAGCAAAAGAAAATTGCATCCTTAATGTAATAACTCATGTAGAATGGGGTTATTGTTCTAGAGGAAACACTTCTTTTATTTCTATAATCCATGATATTTCCGGCCAAATTATCAAAAAAAATTCTCGCCCAATTCATAATAGAAGAATTGACGATTGCATCAATTAAAGGGACCTATTCTATGGAAAACCTAGTGGTATCTTATTTTGTGAACAACCTACATAGCATCCCAACAACATAACAATAAGGGAAGGGTAAATGTGCTATCAAGTACATAACAAGTTTGTCCCACTTCATCTTTCCTTGGTCATATTTGCATCCCTTTATCAACTTCATGTGGTCTGTATTCTTCTTTGTAAATCTTTGAAAAAAATATTTATCATAATTCTTCTGTGGCATGGGAAAGTGGTACATTTTCCTTAAATATTTTGTGGTAAATGAACCAATATTCTCCAGCTTTGAATTCTTGAATGATCTATTAGCTATGTTAAGGTATTCAATTACCCACTTTACCATATCTGCGTAGGGTAAAATCTTTGGCCTCATTGCTATTATATGAAGAAACAGTCATGGAATGTCAAATTAGGACGAGTCTGAGGAAAATATCGCATTTGTTGTAGCTATTTTGACTATTACCCTTGGTTGTTCTTCCTTGAAAAGTTGGCATTTTACTTCCCATAAATAATTTCCACAATCCTTGTTGCAGGTTGTATCTAAGAACAATGGAGGCATTTCTGAGTCTTATGAAGTGGATGTTTGGGAAATTTCCTTGCCTTTCTTTGTCATTCCAGTTATTCTCACCCCGTTAGGCAGTTTCCTAAATTCAAGTGAAAAGAGTAAACTCAGATCTGAGATGAATGGAGAGAAGGATAGAGTTAAAAAATTATAATAAAAAATCTGGCACTCAATTATTTAAAACACGCTCGAAGTAGATATCAATATTTCGAACCTTACTCCAATTAAATTTAATTAGTAACACATAACTCTTTCTATCAAATCTCTTACAGACCTTTACATAATATGTCTAATCTATCAGTATAAGACATTAGACCTTATAACACGTTGATTAGATATGAATAATTTTGCACACTTTTGTAATAAGTGTTAATATCTCACATCGAAACTTTAAAAAATTACCATTAGTTACGTTTTTTTCCCTGGATAAATCTCCCCAAACACAATCTACACAAATCGTACATTGCAACTTTCATGCGGTAATAAAACTTTCCATTTGGTTTCTTGTTGCAAAACATGAAATGCGCTAAAGACTCACGTTTTTTCTCTTTATCAGACCTTTATTTCTTTATAATTGTTGCTTTATTGTTTCTTTAGTTCCTAATTATCGCAATATTTACCGAATTTTTATAAGCTTATTCATTTTAAAAGGCACAATGCGATTTCTTTTTAAATGGATTTTTAAAGCATTTTCAATGAGGATTTTATATAACTTCGAAAATGTTGAAGCGCATATCACAATTCATAATACTTATATATATTCTAACTTTTTTGGCTTGTAATTTATGCGGTTTGCGATAAGCGCTTTTGAAACCAAAGCGAAAAGGGAAAAACCTTTATTTTTTAAAGTTTTTTAGACTTAGGCTAAGATGAAATCATGCTTATAAATTTCTATTTATTTTTTAAAGGGTCCACGTTTAAAATAAATGGGGGTTGTTGTATAGTACAATAGATTCATGTATGTTTTTTGGAATTATATGACTATAATTGTGCCTACTTATAAGGAAAGATATGTAAAGGCTATATTATTATTTTGTTACGAGGGAGAGAGTAGAGAATATTAGCTCCAATTCGTATTCCTCTTTATCTTACAAAAAGTACCGTATAACATTTACAACACAATTCATAGGATACAAAAAGTAGAAGACAAATTAAGTGGATAGCTAGCAGATCGATATAAAGAGTTAATGGGATCGACCGAGGTAAGATTACCCAAGACTGGTCTATCTAAGCAGGACTTTAACCGAGCTTTCAAAAACAAAAGCTCGAGTTGTGGTAGAGTTTCAAATAAGCCACTCATGCTTATATCGTAGACTTCTCATTAAGTGGGATATTAGAACAAGGTAAAGTGTGTAGCCATTATGAAAAACAAACAAGAACAATAACACCGAAATAAAATTTAGAAGTGCTTGTTACAACTACAAGGAGTGCATCAAATTTACACATCGGATAATTAATTTGTATGGAGTCTCGTCCTTGCAAATTAAATCTGAGTACGGAATAAAAGGTGTGTGATGGTAGCATCTTATATTATAATCCTCACATTATAAAAATAAATATTATAAACCCAATGAATAATATTATAAACCCAAATACAATAAACCTTAAACTAAATATAATAATATGGTCATAACTAGTATGATTAACCTACACCATATACCTTAATGGTTAATTATTATATTAATGGTATAGGATATAAATTTAATCATTATATTAACCATTACCTTAGCATTATAGTATATTAACCATTAAAGGTGTAACCTTAACCATTATAAAAGAATTATGTTAATGATTATTATGTTTGATAATGTTTAGAAGCATGTATTTATAGGTTATGCATTATGTTTTTATAGGTTTAAGAATTATGTTTTATTGACACCTAATCCTAAGGGGCTGGGAGAAATTGTATATTAGTGTAAAATATGAAATAATGAAGTCTAAGAGACATTGGGAAATGAATTTGAGAAGTCTCACCTCCATGTATATATCCATGAGCACCCTCAATCAAATTCATAATTCATTTTGGGGATTTACCTCTTGGCCTGACATGGTATTAGAGCTAGCTCTATTTCTCGCATTCCTTCCCCTATAACTCCCTCATGCTCTTGAGAGACCTGCCTCTCCATCTTCTCCAGGAAGAATTGTCCCTTCTGCTCCTGGAATTCCAGATTTGAATTGTTTTAATCCTTCAACTCATTCCCTCCTCTACATTGTTTTACCACCTCCGCGTCATTTCATGTCGGCTCCCACCTATCTCCTTGGCATTAACGTCACACCTCCCACCATAACTGCCATAGATATCCCACAACATATTCCTCCCACTGCTCCATAAAACTTCTTGCAATAGAGTCCTCTCGTTGCTCTATCACAGTTTCCGTGACACACCTACTGCTTCCTCCGCTCCCCTCCATGGGCTCCCATCCCCGCTCCCCGTTCCCTTCCTCCACCCTCTTGCTTTCCCCTTGCACAACACAACTTCTCCTTCATCCACTCTCCTCTACAGGCTCCCTTCCCCTCTCCCCCACTCCCTCCTTTGCCCTCCTCTGCCCTTCCTCTGCCCTCCTCCCTCTACCCTGCCTCCACCCACACCTCCCCCTATTCCACCTCCCCGCATCCGACCTTCCAGAGGTCTAACCTCCCCTAGGTCCAAAATATCCTAGGTCGATCTCCCCTCTGTAAAAAAAAAATATTTTTTTACAATTTCTTTTTACCAGAATTGAGCTTTTTACAATATAGTGCATTTTTTTTTATGAGAATTGAGTTTTTGCAACAGATTACATTTTTACACTAGAATTGAATTTTTGCAGTAGATTACATTTTTACATAAGAATTGAGTTTTTGCAGCAGAATACATTTTTTACACTAGAATTGAGTCTTTTTCCAGCACACTACATTTTCTCAAAAGTACACATTTGCTGTGCATTCTCTCATATATATTGTGGGAGTAGTTCTTTCAAGCAAGGATAACTTGTATAAATTTGAACAATACAATGATGTATTACCGGACTCCCCAGATCTAAAAATTTAGTCCATTGTTAAATATATAATCCTTATACTCAATTCTTTGTGGAATCAAATCGCCAATTGCAAACACATGAGCAAAAATGAATCGCACATAACATTATTTTCTACCGAGAAAGCATAAAGCTAAAAACCACAACTATGATATATTATCTATATCATGGATCATGAAATAATATCATACAAATATTTTCTCATGGAGCTATCAGTACAATATAGAATCATCTCAGACTGTCGTACAAAAATTGGTTCACACATGCACCAATTTACTGTCTCCTGACAGCCTACCTCCACTGCACAATCCCTGTTGAAGAAGATCCATGAATTAATTCGATCTTGCCTTGACTTGAATGCACAATCCTCATTGGAATCTCCAATGTGTGTGTAGATGAATTGAATGCATCACTATATTCACAACCGATAGTCAACCATACCCTTCCACCTATCTCTCCACTATGTCTCCACTGGATCTGACATGCAAGTAGTTAACAGTTGTATTTCTTTAGTTGCATGTGACACACTGATTTTGAATTAATTCACTAATATATCACTAGTGTATCTTTAGTTACAACTAGCACAAATGAGTTTAACTCACTTAACTGAGTTAAAATAAATAACAACTCACATAAATACTCTTCCATCTCTGTTACAACTTTTTGACACTGAGTTACAACGAAGTTGATTATGCATGTCCCACCAACCAATGTTGGAATGCGTAATTCCTTCAGCTAATTGGTTTGCCACATTAATTAACTTAAATCAAGTGCTTCAATAGAATAAGCTATTATTTATTTTCTGATTATTATTAACGGATAATAATAATCGACATGAATTATATTTTTTAGATATGTGGTCTATAAATAGACTTCACCCATGATCTAAAAATATAAGCTCATCTAAAGATAGAATTTGGTTAACCATCTAGAATAAGTCTCCTGCTAATTTTAGAATATGCTCACCATTATTAAAATAGACATACACCTAAAATAACCTGCGGGCCCCACCTAGTGAAGGTGCTTAATTTTCACTAGGATCATCATCTCGTTGAATCTCAACGCTCCCTCTCAACAAGAAAGGGATTATCCTTCACCTCGATCCTGCCTCTATGGTATTCGAATTTACTCCTGGTGAGCACCTTTGTAAGAATATATGCATATTGATCTTCCATAGGAATGTACTGAAGCAACATGATCTTCCGCTACACACAATCTCTGATATGATGATACCGGATATCTATATTATTAGATCTATCATGAAACATAATATTAACTGAGATTTTCATGCAACTCTGATTGTCACACTGAATCACTATAGGATCTAAATGAGAACCGAAAAAACCGACCAGGATCTTCCTCATCGAGATAGCCTCACATTCAGCTTCACATGCTGCCATGTATTCTTCTTCCGCTAAACTGAGTACCACGGATCTCTATTTCCTGCTGTACCAAGAAAAAATATTGATTTGATACTGGAAACCCCTCTTGAGGTGCTCTCTTTGTCCGTTGGGCTGCCTGCCCAATCTGCATCCGTGAAGCCATGCAAATTCACCTCATCCGTTTGTCTGTACCATAAGCCATACTCAGATGTTCCCCTGATATATCTCAAGACATGATTACCCGCCTTCCAAAAGAGCTTCGTAGGCTTAACCATCAGTTGACTAATTTGTTTCACCATATAGCATATTTCCGGTCTTGTATTAACTAAACACATGAGTGAACCCACCAATTGTCGATAGACAGTAGCATCCACTACCTTTGCCAATGTAGCATCCTCTTTCCTACAATTTCCTAGAAGAGAAGTATATATGGGTTTGAAACCCTCCATGTGAAACTTACCAATTATCTCCCTTTCATAGTTTCCTTGAGACACACAGATTTCACCTTCTCACTGCCATATTTCCAATCCAAGGAAATAGTGAAGGAGGACCACGTCCTTCATCTCAAACTCCTTTGCAAGGTCCTCCTTGCATGAGTGTATTGGCTGCTCATCACCAGTCAATATTAAATCATAAACATAAAGAAAAATGATTAAAAGGTTATCCTCCACCACAATCTGGTATAGGTTTGCATCCAACTCACTCTTGGTGAAGCAAAGTCTAGCAAAACAGTTGTTGATCCGAGTGTACCAAGCAATGCTCTTTTGAGTCCGCACACATGTGAATCACTGCTGAAGTTCTCAAATCCTTCAGGATGCTCAATTTACACTTCTTCCTCAATGATCCCATTAAGGAACAAAATATTCACATCCATATTATGAATGTGCCAACCCATCTGCGTTGAGAGAGAAAGCATGGTCCTTATGGAATAATATCATGCGACAGGTGCAAAGGTTTCTTCATAATCAATCCCCTTGATCTATGAGAGGCCCCATGCAACAAATCTTGCATTATACTTCTCAAAAATACCATCAACAACGTTCTTTACCTTGTAGATCCATCTTGAGCATACCACTGATTTATCAACTGCCCTTGGAACAATTTCCCAAACACTTTTTCTGACAATGGAGTCATAGTCCTCCACCATTGCATCTACCCATGTGGGCTCCTGCACTACTTCCTAAAGGAATATGGCTCTATCACAATACATTTCTCATGAGATCCATGTATCCAGTGAATCAGTTAGGAGACTGTCTCTGTCTATGCTATGAAGTAGGGGATCCTACATTCTGTGCCACATTAAGCTTCAAACTCCCAACTTCTGTGGTACGCCTTCTGCCAGTTTTGATTTTTGGCATCGAGTGAGTGGACTCCTCCACTACATGAAATTCCTTCTATGGTTGATCCACATCTAGAGGCTCATCTTTGGGAACAAGTAGTTCCTCCTTTGCATGCAAGTCTAGCTCCCTCTCAAGCGACAAATTCATGGCTTTCTCCTCATTTAATATTATATCCTATCGCACCATAGTCATTCGACTATTTGGAAAATATACAAGATAATTATGGGGTGTTTTTGTGTACCCCACAAATATCCCAACTTCAGCAGTTGATTCCAGCTTCTTCCTGGCATTCTTGGTCACAGGAACATAAACATATGAGTTAAAAATATTAAAGTGAGAAACATCCGGTTTTTTACCAGTAAAAGCTTCTTCAGGTGTACTCATGCCAAGTACTCTATGAGGACAACGATTTTGCACATAAACCACAGTGTTGCATGCTTCTGCCCACAAGTGCATTAGTAGGCCCTCATCATGCAACATAGCTCATGCAACACCCACAATTGTTCGGTTCTTCATATCCGCAACCCCATTGTGCTGTGGGTTATTAGGCGCTATGAGTTCTCTTCGAATTCCTTATTTGCTACAAAATTATTTGAATCTGTTCGAGATAAATTCACCACCATTATCGCTCCTTAGAGCCTTCACTTAATTCCCCGACTCTTTCTCCACAAATTCTTTAAATTCACAGAACTTTGAGAATGTTTGATCTTTCTTCTGCATAAAGAAGATCTAGCATCTACAAGAATAGCCATAAAAAAAAATAACATAATTCATGTGTTTTGTTGTTGAAGCAACCAAGAATGGCTGACACATGCCTATGTGAACTCTCTCCAGGATCACAAAACCACAGTTCTCCTTTCCATGAAAGGCAGTCTTCACAAACTTACCCATAGTACATCCCATGCACTGATCTATCTGCGCAAGTGTACACTTGGAAAGTCCAGTAGAAATCTGCTGCAAATTCTTGAGGGCGCCATGGTGAATATGGCCCAATCGGCTGTGCCATAATTTTCCCTCATCCCAACTCACCACTTCTTCTTATTTTCCCACCATTTGAGCGTAGCTATCTACCTCCAACTTGTAGATATTTTTGACTCCAATCCCTATCCTTTTGGTTTGACCCGTTGTTTTATGCCATAGGAAATCTTTTCCATCATTGGAAACAACGTCATAACCTTTGTCCTCCAACATTGTGACTGAGACCAAGTTCTTATTTAGACCTGGAACATGCATAACATATTTCAACAAAAATGGTTTATCTGACTCCCTCTCAAAGGTAATAGTACCAATTTCGGTCGCACTATATCATCCATCGTCGCCTGTAATATCCCAAATATCAAAATTCTAAATAAATCAACACATCACACAACACAACAAACATAAGAAATTGAAGCTCAATTGTGAATCCTGAATGGATTCACCACATAAATATTACCACAGGGTTTTCGTCCCGGGATCAATAATAGAACTAGCCAGGCCAGGTTCTCAACCCAAAACATAATAAGATAAAATAATCCAGAATGCCCTAAATGCCTAGCTTCTCTCCCTATTTATAGGCTTGATGGGTCAATACCAACAAGAAATACCATGGGTCAATACCATGGGGAAAATACTATCAAGAAATACCATGGGGAAATACCATGGGTTAAAACCATGGGTCAACTCTATCCCCTTTGACGAGATCAAGAAAGGGAATATTACAAATCCTCCCGCCCAAAGATTGCTAGTCCTCAAGCGATCCAGTTCTATCCACAACAAAAGCATTTGTACATTAATACCATGATCCCATACAATCCGATGTGCCCTCCACGTTGAATGATCCTGAATGGATCCTTCAATACTTGGATCCCAAGCAATCTTTTGGCCAATAATTTCCCCAATGGATTCTCCTGGATCCCAATTCCACCTGAATCCTGGGACCTGTGGGTTATGGTACCATTTCAACCCTCTATCGTTTTCCGCACCAAAGGGCCCAAGCTGCAATATGCCCTCGGCTGTGAGTATCCTCCAAAGAATCAACCTATCGATAGAATACCAACTCATAATCTCTCACCAATCCAGACTTGGGGAGGGATGAATATCTGCAAATCTACTATGTTGATGTTGTTCGATGCTCAATTCATGCTTCTCTACTTGGTTACCCAACCTGATGTAGTTGGAGAACCCTTCCCTTCTCTTCCCAATGTATAAAGGTGGGTTGTTGGTAGTGTTGCAAGACTTATCTATGTACTCCTGTAGAGGGCTCCTCTGGAACTCACAATAGTACTCCTCTTGCTGCCTTATGAGGGATTTGAGTCATTCTTCAACACTAGACAACTTGGTCTTTGATTCGGCACATACCCCTATGAGTTCCTCAATTTTTCTGTTCTCCTGTAAGACAGTGTCTCGGACTGTCCAGACTCTTTGCTTCAACAACATAAGATCTGTCTTGAAATGCATGATCCTCTCCTCAAAATGCACGATCCTCTCCTCATTTGATTCTCCTTGAGTGTATTCATCCTGGACCTCTTCACATGTGAGGATGAGTTTTCCATCCTTTCTGGTTGTCAAACATGGATGTACTGGTGGACTGTTGTCTATACCAGATTGCCCATACTCTTTATGGATGTCCTCCATTGTATTTATAGATTCAACTACCACATCATCAAGAGGAATTTCATCTTTCCTTTCGTCATGTACTTTTTCAGGTTGACTGATCATCTTGTCTTGTAAGTTTCTCTGAAGAGCATGGTGTTGGTGTTCACCATTTGTATCTGACTGCTCGGATCCTTCATAGGCCCTCTCCTGAAAACCAACGAACCCATCTATGGATGAATCCCCATGATCTGAAGAAGTCTCTAATTTTGCTATCCTTGTTGCTTCCTTATTGTCTGGACAGGAATGGTCAAGTGCCCAAACTCCCTTGCATACAAAGCATAAGCCTTTCCTCCTTAGCTCATTCTTGCTGTCTCCACAAATCTTTGTTAGTTCCTCCTTGGTTAACTTCTTTCTAAATAGTTTGATGCTTTGCTTGATCAACCCCTCAACTAGTTCATAAGCAGCAGGTGATGCAATTAGCTCCTTCCTCCAAATGGCCAACAATTTGGATCTCAATTGTTTGCAGATGGCCCTATCTTCTCCTAAGATCGGAGACATGATATTTTTCATCTCTGTTTTGATGTAGTTTGGATGAGACGTTGTAATTCCATTGCAGAAGTATTGGAGCATCTGAAGGACTAAATCATCACACTCTAGATCCAGCATAAGCATACCAAATCTGAATTTCGCCATGCATTCCAAAATTGTGCGCTTCTAGAAAAAAAGTAAGGATGGTGGTGTTGTGTTGTCCAACCCTTGGAGTGCTTCTACCATTACCCGAAAAGTCCTCCTCATGATGTCATCATTGTAGGGAAATAGCGGTGCTGTTAAGGCTATGATTTCACTGAGACAAGAAGCGACAGTGAGTCTAACATTTTCACAACAATGCTCCAAGAACCTAGGTTGTATCAAAGCAAGCATGGATGGCTTCAACGCCCAGCTTGACCCTTCCCATTCTGATTTATCTATCAAGCTCAAAGCCGCATTTAATCTGTCTAGTTGTAGGAGAACATATTTTGACTTTGTACCCTGCAATTTGAATCCAAGTTCGAAGAGACACTTGCTTGTTACATCTTCCTTTCGGATATCTTTTGACTGCTGAAGAATAACATGGACCTTTCGAGAGAAAGGCCTGTCGCTCTGTTCTTGCTTCTGATTTGTATGTTGTTGCCATATTTGATCCACAAAAGTATTGTAGCCCAAAGAATCGATTGATATATCATTATGTTGATTCTTGTGGCATTTCCAAAAACAAAATGATGACATTGGCATCAATGGATCTCAATACTTAGCTAATGAGAAACCTGAGAATGATCCCTGTCTAGCAATAGCTTCCCAACCTTTCAACAATGACCATATTTGCAAGAAAGACATGAATATATATCATGGGTACATTCATAATATTCCATACAAATGAATAAATATCATGGGTACATTTATTCATAAGAGGCCATATACAAGCTATAAATGATTTTTTTTTTAATCATGCCTTCAAATATTTTCACAAATTTAACCCACAGACATATAAATTATTTTCCCTTCACTTATATCTCCCAATAAAATAATTTACTCCAAAATAAAAATCAAACTAGGGTGATAAATATCACCGAAGTGAGAAATACTGGCTAGGGTGAAAATTAAATTTCACCGAAGTTCCTTGCGTAAAATTCTCAGGCTGGCAAGATGCACAGCTCTGATACCACTGTAATATCCCAAATATCAAAATTCTAAATAAATCAACACATCACACAACACAACAAACATAAGAAATTGAAGCTCAATTGTGAATCCTGAATGGATTCACCACATAAATATTACCACGGGGTTTTCGTCCCGGGATCAATAATAGAACTGGCTAGGCCAGGTTCTCAACCCAAAACATAATAATATAAAATAATCCAGAATTCCCTAAATGCCTAGCTTCTCTCCCTTTTTATAGGCTTGATGGGTCAATACCAACAAGAAATACCATGGGTCAATACCATGGGGAAAATACCATCAAGAAATACCATGGGGAAATACCATGGGTTAAAACCATGGGTCAATTCTATCCCCTTTGACGGGATCAAGAAAGGGAATATTACATCGCCCATCTCTATATGCATTTGGATATCTTTCTCCTAAAATTCGCTCAAAAGCTCCTTATCTCCCGTCATGTGGAAGGAAACACCACTATCAAAATACCACACTAATCCCATTGTGCTTGAAAGAAAGCATGTGATCAAGGAGAAATCAAGTTCAAATTATGAGGCAAGGGCCTCACTAGCTGCAGCTCTAGTAGCCTTCTTGTTCTTTTTTTTTTTTGGCCAGTTAGTGGTGATATGCCCATGTTGTGACAGTGAAAACAATTCACCTTGGAAAAATCTAGCTTCTTGCCTTTAGCCTTGTATTTTGAGTGGAATTTCTTCCCCTTCTCTTTCCTCTCTTTGGAAGCCAAAGAAAAATCCTCTTCATCATCATGCTTTGATGAAGAGCCATCCCTGGCGTTCCTCTTGAGCTCCTCCTGCACTAGATCCAACCGTAGTCATTCCCAATCTAGCAGTTTTTCACGTCCGTTCACAGAGCCTTGATAAATGTGCCAACTCTTAGGAAGATCCAAGAGATCCAAGCTTACCAAATCATCATTAGAAACCATAATCCCCACAATCCCCAGTTCATCTTGACATTGGAAAAACACCGTGAGATACTTTGGAATATTGTTGCCCTTCTCCACTTTGATTTTTCAAAGTTGATCCTTCAGCGCTAATTTCCTAGGGTAAATGCTTCTTTGGAAAGATCTATCAAAGCCTTCCATATTGAAAATGGAGTGTATTTCCCATGAAGGCTTGAGAAAATATGGTCTCTCACACCTTCAAAGAGAATCCTTCTCGTCTTCACTAATCTCTTTTCCCAGGTGTCAAGTAATGCAACATCCGTCGAAGTGGGCTTTAGAACATCATTGTCGACGAATTCCTTCAAGACATTATCTTCAAGCACTACCTCCATCCTATCCTTCCATGAAATTTAGTTTGAGCTGCCCTCGAGTGAATACTCCAACTGCAAACCATTGAAATCCATTTCGATGTTTACTCAACTGTCACACCAAGAAATTTTTGCAGCAAATTCGAATTTTTCCACCAACAAAACTCAGCACTGCTTCAATATTGAAATATTCAATGATTAACACTACTCTCATACCATGTACAAATTTAAAAAATACAATTATGTATTACCAGACTCCCCTGACCTAACAATTTAATCCACTGTTAAATACAAAATCCTTCTACTCAATTCTTTGCAGAAATTAAATCTCCAATTGCAAACACATGAAGAAAAATCAATTGCACATAACAACATATTTTCACCAGGAAAGCATCAATATAAAAACCCCAACTATCATATATTATGTATATAATGGATCATGAAACAATTTCATACAAAGATTTTATCATAGAACTCTCAGTACAATATACAATCGTCTCACACTTTCATACAAAAATTGGTTCACACATGCACCAATTTACTGCCTCCTGACATCCTGCCTCCACTGTGCAATCCCCATGGAAGAATATCCCTAAATGAATTCAATATTGCCTTTCCTTGACTCCAAAATCCTCATTGGCATCTCCAATGTGTGTGTATATGCATTGAATGCATCACTATAGTCACAATTGATAGTCAACTAGACCCTTTCACCTATCTCTCCACTGGGTCTCGACTGGATTTGACATGCAAGTAGTTAACAATGGTATTTCTTCAGCTGCATGTGAGACACTGCTTGTGAATTAATTAAATAATTCATTCACTGATCTCTCGCTAGTGTATATTTAGTTACAACTAGCACAACTGAGTTTAACTCACTTAATAATTGAGTTAAACTAAATAACAACTCACATAACTACTCTTCCAACTCTGTTACAACTTTTTCACACTCAGTTAAAATGAGGTCCATTGTGCATGTCCCACCAACCAACCTTGGAATGTGTAATTCCTTCAGCTAACTATTTTTCCACATTAGTTAACTGAAATCAAGTGCTTCAAGAGAATAATTTATTATTTATTTTTTGATTATTATTAAGGGTTAATAATTGACATGCATTCTATTTTTAGATATGTGATCTATAAATAGACTTCGCCCATGATCTAAAAATAGAAGATCATCTAAGGATGGAATTTTCTCAACCATCTAGAATTAGTCTCCTGCTACTTTTAGAATATGCTCACCATTCTAAAAATAGACATACACCCAAAAATAACCTTTGGGCCCCACCTAGTGAAGGTGCTTAATTTTCACTAGGATCATCATCTTGTTGAATATCAACAAAACTATCTTGAGTAGTCTCAGAAAATCAAGCACAATATCTTTTTTAATGAGTTGTGGAGAGGAATTTGTGAAGGAGAAGGAGACAATCCACCGATAAATCCCACCTTAGACAAGGAGATTTCCATTTGGGAAAACAAGAATTGCAAGGCCCATGCCTTGATTGCAACTTCTGTAAATGAAGATTTGAGTCACCATATTACACCACTTTCAAATCCCTATGAAGCCTTGAGGAAATTAAAATAACTCTATGACTCACATGCAAAACTTGGAATTTTTTAATTCATGATTAGGTTGTTCAACCTTGAATTGAAAAACCTCTTGCTTTGACATCATAAGTAAGATCTATCATGCATGACATTAAAAATACTGGTGTAGTAGTTGACATACCTCTCATAGCTTATGTTAAGGCATTGTATCCCACTTACTCACATTACCTTGAGTCATTCCAAGCAAGTGAAAACCTCATGAAGATCACCTTTTATTCCCTTGAGAAAAAGTTTGCAGAAAGAGAGAAGGATTTTGGAAAGAATACATCCCCTCTGTCTTCTAAAGAAGCTATATCTTTCACACATAGATATAATAATCATGCTCAAGATTCTTCCAGAGGAAGAGGTGGCCGAAGAGGAAGAGGAAGAATAAATTTTAGAGGAAGGGGGCGCAAACAAGATCAAAGTGAAAAATATGATCTTCATTGCATATGCTGCAATAAATATTGGCATGATGCATCTACATGTAATATTCCTTTAGAAAAAATCGAGTAGCGAATAAATCAATAAAAAGGTGAAACTCATGACAGAGACAAAGGTAAAGCATCCGAATTTTCTCATTATGTTGTAGCACATTGTAACATTGGAATAACTGAAGCGTTTTTTGACGCTTCACTTAATTCTTGGAGAAATAGTTGGTTGCCAGATTTAAGACCAACATGTCACATGAATTTTAGACAATATTTTTTTGAAGAATTACTGACAAGTTTGATGGAGAAGTATACTTTGCAGACAAATCTAAACTCAAGCCATGAAGGCTTGGCACAATTAGGCTTAGGTTTCCTGGTCTTGCAGACCATCTTCTACAAGAGGTTCTATACCTCATTGAGTTGATGAGAATATTCTTGTTCTTGGTCCACATCCATCATCAAGGACACTCCATTCACATGTTTGATGGCAAGTTTGAGGTCAGAAAAGCATCAGATCGCTCACTTCTCCTGAGAAGAATAGAAGAAGGAAGACTCCTAAAGCTATAAGGTATCTCTGCTCATGCACAAAAATTTTCATTCAGTTCTAATCATGATGAAGCTACATTCTCATTAAGTATTTTATGGAATGATTAATTTGGACACTTAAAATATGAAAAACTTCAATTGTCGAAGAAAAATGATGTTACTAGATTGCCTACAATTCCGAGGAAACTTAAGCAATGCGATGCTTGTATTCTAGGAAAGCATAGCAAACATTCATTTTATGATTCACATTCCAGAGAACATAGAAAATTTGAGCCGATTCATTCAGATTTATGTTTCCCCATGCTTGTTTATTCTTCAAATGGAATTAAATATATGATGACATTTATTGATGATTACACCAGAATGTGTTGGGTTTATTTATTTAAGAACAAATCTGATTCTTTTCAAACATTGAAAATATTCATGCATGGATTAAAAATGATGCCTAACCTCATATTCGCTCTTTGTACAATGAAAATGGAAAAGAATACACTTAAACCGAATTTCAAAACTATATTTTCCAACATGGGATCAAACATCAAAAAACTGTGCCCAATAATCTCCAACAAAACGGTGTAGCTAAAATAATGAACAAGACAATTTTAAATATTGATGTTTTTCAGGAATGTAAAACTGATGTTTCGGGTTGATGCAGTTCTATGTGCTATGTACATAAAGAATATGAGTCCTTCTAATGGAATAAAAAATAAAACTCATGAAATGTGGCATGGCCACATTCCTTCAATAAAGAATTTTAGAGTCTTTGGTTCCACCTATTGTGCTTTGATTCCTAAGGTACCGAGAAATAAACTTGCTGCTAGAAGTCAAAAATGTATCTTCTTGGGGTATTCCAATACCTGCAAAGGATATCATCTCTATGATGAATTTAATAAGAAGTTTGTAGTATCCAGAGATGCCATATTAATTGAAACTTCCAATACTAACGATGTTTTTCAGAGGAAAATTTTATCGCTTGGATAGATTAACACATGAAAATTTATTTCAAGAATATGATAATTGGATTCCACATCTTGAAGAGGGGATTCTTATACTGAATCAATATTATGGAGATATTAAAGAACATCTATACTCCTCACATAAGAAAAAGATAAACAATAAACGCAGCAAATGATGTTGTTGAAGCATGGTTAGAACTTCGTCTTGATTAAATCTCAAGTAAAATTGAATAAAAATGGAAGAAATTACATCTGAAAAGGTCCACAAAATGGTACGACGATAAATACAGAAAATGTTTGTCTCAATAAGGTTGGAAAGAAAGGAACAAGAAGTTCCACCAGGCTAAATGGAGGTTATGTAGATGATTCTGATTGACCTACTGATATGGACGTTGCTTATAATTGTGAATTAAATTTTTCTACAAATCTAGAACCAAATTCCTTCAAAGAAGTTGCTTATCATGATGAACGAAATGAAGCGATGCAAAAGGTTTATGATGCGTTGATAAAGAATGAAACTTGGAATCTTGTTGATCCTCCATTGGGAACCAAACCAATTGGCTGCAAGTGGGTCTACAAGAATAAGTACAAAGCAGATGGCTCACTTTACAAGCACAAAGCCAGATTTGTGGAAAAAAAATTACATAGAAAGAAGGGGTCCATTACGAGGAAACGTTTTCCCCGCAAAAAAATGGGCCACCATCCAAACACTCTTTTCCTTAAAAGCTTAGAAGTGTTGGAAAGTCCATCAAATGGATGTAAAAACCACCTTTTTAAATGGATATCTAAAGGATAAGGCTTTTATGTCCCAACCATAAGGATTTTATGTGAAGGGCCAATAACACAAAGTATGCAAGCTTCTAAAATCCTTGTATGGCCTCAAGAAAGCACCACGAGTTGTATATTTTTAGATTTATGTGGTGAGAGTTTTGATTTTTTGGGTTCGGAAGCACCACGAGCCTGGTATGAGAAGTTAATTGAGCATCTTCTAAAACTTAACTTCAAACAATTTGATCTTGATGATGCAAATTTTTTTGTAAGGAAGTTGCAAAAACATTTGTATATCTTGTGGTGTATCTAGATGATATTTTGATGACAGGGAAAAATGAGAGTTGTATTGCATCCATAAATAAGGAATGGAAGAAAGGTTTTCAAATGACTGTTTTGGGCTTTGTTCACTACTATCTTGGTATTGAAGTAACTCAACATCCTAAATTTATATTCCTTTTTGAAAAGAAGTACGTTGGAGACCTATTGAACAATTTCGGCATGGCTGAATGCAATCGTTTGACCACTCTAGTGGAACAAAACTTGAAGATCACATCCTTTGAAGGGAATGAATTTGAGGATGCAACGAAGTATAGACATCTTGTAGGAAGTCTCATCTACCTGACTACTACCAGACCATAAATCTCATTTTCTATTGGAATCCTCTCCAAGGTTGTGAAAAAACCTTGTGAAGGACATTGGTCTACTGCAAAAATATTTCTAAAGTAATTCAAAGTGACTAAAGACTTTGGATTGAAATACACAATGGTGGGTGACTTCAAGTTGATTGAATACTCCGATTCAAAATTTGGTGGAGACAAAGAGACTCGGATATCTAGATTAGGTTATACTATGAGTCTTGGTTCATGAGATGTCTCTACTGGATCACACAAATAATTATTTTCAATAGATTCCACAACTAAGGTATAATATGTGGTGGAATATGAAGCAAAAAAGGAAATTCTCTGGCTTAGAAAAATCCTAAAACATTTGCAGATGAAACAAAGGATTGAACTCCACTCATGATAGAAAAAATTCCTACAATAAAGTTGCCCAACAATTGAAAGTTCCATGATCAAATGAAGCACATCAATACAAAATACCATATGATTTGAGTTCATGTTGAGGCCAAAGCTATCAATCTCCATCATTGTTCCACAAATGAGTAGACTGCAGATATCATCACCAAAGAACTTGGAAGAGAAAAGTTCGAAAAATTCAGAACTATGCTTGGACTCACCAACATCCCTTAATATTAAAGGGGGCATAACGTTGACACCTAATACTAAGGGATTGGGAGAAATTGTATATTAGTGTAAAATAGGAAAAAGGAATTCTAACAGACATTTTGAAATGAATCCAAATAGTCTCACCTCCATGTATATATTCATGAAGTTGCTATTAAACCAACAATGAAAATTATTCCTGATGTCTTCTTCCTGTTTGATGGAATCCCCACCAAATATGCATCTGTGAAGCCTTGCAATTTCACTCCCTCTCTCTAGTTGTACCAAATTCCAAACTGAGTAGTGCATTTGAGGTATCTCAACACATGCTTTTCTACCTTCGAATAAAGTTTGGTTGGCTTAACCATTGCTTGACTATTTTTGTTAAATGAATAACACATGTGTGGTTATGTGTCCACCAGATACATAATTAAACCTACAAGATACTTTTAAATAGTATCCTCCACTTGCTCACCTAAACTGGAATCCTCCTTCCTCCAACTGCCTACTAGAGGAGTTTCCATGTGTTTAATACCCTCCATGTGAAACTTCTTCCATATATCATTGGTATACTTGCCTTGGGAGACAAAAATTTTCCCATATCCTTTCCATGCTTCCAAACTGAGGAAATAATTCATGATTCCCATTTCCTTCATCTCGAATTATCTTACAATATCCTCTTTATAAGAATTGATAAAAATTTCATCACTGGTTAAAATAAAATCATATACATATAATAATATAATCAACAATTTTCCTTCAATGAAATTATGGTAAAGGTTTTCATCTGCTTCACATTTGGTAAAGCCCAACCTGGCGAAATAGCACTCGATCCTACAGTACCAAGCATGGGGTGTTAGTTTCAATCCATACAATGCTAGTTTGAGTCTGCAACATGTGTGAATCTCTATTGAAGGTCTCGAATACTTTCGATTTCTTAATGTACACCTTCTCCTCAATAACTGAATTGAGTAATGTTGCCCTCACATCCATTTGATGGATCTTCCATCCCATCTGCGCTGCAAGTGCTAGAATGGATCTAATAGAAGAGTACCATTTTACTGGAGAAAATGCCTCCTTTTACTCAAATCGCTCCACCTCAGAGAGCCCCTAGGAAAAAAAATTTCTCGTGTGCTTCTCGATGCTTCCATTTTCTTCTTGCTTCAAATTGTCGATCCATCTCAAACCCACCGCTTATTTTTCCTCTGGTCTTGGGACCACTTCCCCAACATTGTTTCTCACAATGGGATCATATTCCCCTACCATGGCATCAACCCACACTGGTTTCTAAATTTGTTCCTTAAATGCAAATGATTTTGTCTCTACTAGCTCACTAATCAGAGTCATGTAGCTAGTGTACCAATTTGGTGACCTCCTCTGCCTATGTTGTAAAGTGGGTGATCCCACATTCTCTCTAGCATCATGGTATAATCTATCAACTTCCTTAGTCTACTTCCTTCCTTATTTGGATGTATCTATTTGATTTGATGTCTCCACTCTCTCCTCTGCTTTTTGTTGCTCCACAACATCCTAAGGTTCTTCCTTTCGGGGAAAATTTTCCTCATATAAATCCAACTGAATCTACCTCTCAAGAGAACACCTCATTTCCTTATCCTCATCGAATTTCACATCTCTAAGAACAACTTTCATCCTGAGAGGTGATAGGTATACGTGATAGTTGTGAGGTGTATTAGTGTACCCCACAAATATTCCCAACCCTATTTTTGACCCTAGATTTCTCCTTGATTACTTGGAAACATGACAGTAAACTTATGATCAAAATATCTTTAAGTGTGACGCATCTCGTTTCTTCCCTGAAAAAACTTATTCTAGTGTACTCATCCCAAGAATCTGATGAGGACTCTTGTTCTTGAAATAGACCATTGTGTTTCATGCTTCAACCCAAAAGTGGAATGGTATGCCTTGGTCATGCAACATTTTCCTTGCTGCTTCCACAATAATTCAGTTCTCCCTCTCAGTCACCCCATTATTCTGTGAGTTGTGGGGTGTTGTCTGTTCCCATCGAATTCCTTTCTTTGCACATTTTTTTTAAAAATCATTTGATGCATATTCGCCACCGTTATCACTCATGAGAAGTTTCACTTTCCTGCTAGTTTCTCTCAACAGCTGCATTAAATTAAAAAAACTTGGAGAATGTCTGGTCTTTCGTCTTCATGAAGAAAATCCAATACTTCCATGATAAATAATATAAAAATATAACATAATACCTATGGTTGGTTGTGGAGGTTGTCAATAAAGGTCCACAAACATCATAGTGGACCCCTTCAAAGGTTGCATGCATCCTGTTATCTCGATCATTGAAGGTGTATTTTGGGTACCAAGATACACCCTTTTCATGTATTATGCTACTCTAGTCCTCCATTTGGGAGGGTTATGGTGATATGTTGCATGGTATTCAAAGCTACATGTTGAAAATGGCGAAGTATTCTATGCCATAATTCACCAAGATCTCGTCTCCACAACTTCTCGGCCTTTTTTCTCAAGTTAGGAAAGTCTTCCACATTCACTTGTTGAGGTTCTTCACCCAAAACTCGATCTACTTCACTTTTCCCATGGCGATTTGTATTAGGGATGCCTCTCCTTTTCTGAGTATCACATCATAGCCAAGGTCTTCCAACATGGTGATGGAAACTAAATATTTCTTTAGACCTGGATAAAACATCACATTATTGAGCATGAGAGGGGAGCAAGAATCCCTCTAAAAAATAATTGTACCAATATATGTCGCACTATACCTCCCATGATCTCACATATTGATGTTCATATCAACGTCTTTCTCCTCTAAGTCACTGAAAAATTTTCAGTTTCCCATCATTGAAATGAGGCACCACTATCTAGATACCACACACTACCAATCACTATGTTTTCCATGCATGTAATGAGGGCGAAGTCCATATAAAATTTTGAAGCCAAAGATTCACCTTCCACTCCTCTTGAACGCTTCTTCCTCGCTTTATTATGTGGACACATCATGGCATAATGTCCTAGTTCATGACACTGAAAGCACTTGATTTTGGACGACTCTTTATTCTTGCCCCCATGATTGGAATATCCTTTGGATTGGGATTTATTATCTTTACATTTATTTAGCTTTCCAACCAAGGAAAAGTTTTATTAATGGTCACACTTGAAGGATGTCCCATATTTGGTGTTCTTCTTGAACTCCTCATGTACCAAATTGGACCGCAACATTTCACAATTTTGTAGTTGTGCCAGCTCTTGGGAATTCCTAGAAGTTGTAGGATTACCATATCATCTTCTACAATGGTAAAACAGACACTCACAAGTTCATAAAAACATTTTGTGAACCTAATCAGGTACTATGGTATTGTGTTTCCCTTCTACATTTTCATATTCTAAATCTCGTCGTTGATTTCCAGCTTCCTACGGTCAGTACTATTTTAGAAAAAATGTTTCAATGCTTGCTACATTGCATATAAAGTCTCACTTTCCCATGGGTATTAGAGAAAATATGGCCTCTTACTACCTCCAATATGATAATCGCCATCTTGGCTAGATTATGAGCATCATTTTATGTCAGTCTCGGTATATCATTATCAATTAATTCCTTCAACCCATTATCTTCCATGACTACCTCCATGCGGTCCTTCCAAAAAATATAATTTGAGATACCCTTAAGGGCATAATCAATCCTTAGACCATATAACTCCAGCATGCTAGCTCTGAATATTTGATCATGAAAATTCTATCCTCCTACAAAGAAAAAATCGAATTGTCTTCTATATTGTGAATCCTACTCTGATGCTATGTGTAATTTTAATGTATATTCAAATCTGCTCATGTATTTTACTAAAACATAAGACTAAAATCTATTATACTCATCCGTGGAAGAAAATTAATGACCTATAACACATATCAAAACCATGAATTATGATTTAACAAACATACACATAGATTTATCTAGGGGAAAGCAACTCCTCAAAACCCCTTCCTATATGTATTGCATTAATAAAATAGCTTTGATTAATACAATATGCTTTCTCAAGCTTCAACACAACCCACGCAAGTATATTTTATCATTTTCCTGAATGAATTACTTTAGAAAATACTTAGCCAATTTAAACCCTTCCGAAGCTCATATTTCTTTACCTTTTTTTATGAGGAATGAGCCCGTATTAATTAGGGAAATTACTCAATGAAATTAGCTCAATTCCTTTAGGCCTTTCTTTGACTTCATGCACAACCTGTACAACTTGGAAAATTATACAAATGATAGTACACTTACCTTCAAATTCAATCTTAGTTGGGTAACTCAAATACCATGCATGTATGTGTTAATCTAGATTGATTGATTAATTAACTTGCTAAAACTTGAAGCTACACCCCACTGCTACACCTCCCACAAGCTTCTCTAATACTTGGAACTATTTTAACTAACCATAACACAATTTAACTTAATTAAATTGTTACAACTGAAATTAACTCAATCTAGACTCCTAGAATTTAGGAATTATTGTAAAAAACTCAATTTCATGGCCCCAGCTTGAATTAACTAAGCTAACTGAGTGATAGCAACTATTCCAAATAAGTTAACTCATTCATGTTTTCTTTTGATTTAATCAAGGGAAAATTAAATTAGGAATTTCTTATTTCATCTTCAACAAAGGAGTTCTAATTATTTCCAATGCATTACAAGATATGGTCAGATTCATTTCTTCTTTCTCTAGGGTTTTTTCCTGGTGTATATCCTCTTCTCTTCTTCTTTTTTTATTGTTCTTTTTCTTCGTCCTGTTAACAATCTATGTAAAATAATTTATTCTGAGTAAAATTATGATCTTTAGTATATTTTCTATTACAACTGTAACAATTCCTTTTTTTTTTCCCTCGAATTGTTGTGGTGTCAAACTTGTAGGTTGTGGAATGTTAGGAGTAGTAACACTTCCGTCTTTATAGTTTTGAGTAGTAGAATTTATTTTTTCCTTAATTTTACTTTCAAATTTTCTTGCCACCTTGAATTCCTTCTCAAATGGATCGAGTTCCCAAAGGAAAACCTCATTTTGGATTTTATCCTTCAAATTCTCTATGAAGACATCCATCCTACGATCCTATGAGATATTGTTACCCTGATATTCAATTTTCGGAAATCCTCAATGTCCTCTAGCATCAAACCCTTTTTTTTGAGATTTATCAATTGGGTTAATAAGGTTTCTTTTGATATCCTCATAATTTGTTATCATTTCCTTCATAAAAATTGACCAAGTCACAAGTGGTTTACGAGAACAAAGCCATTGATACCATAAAAATCGAATGGGTTCTAAATATAAAGATTTAATGCATACCTTTTGTGTGTGTTATACATCATGTCAATAAAAATATTGCTCCATCCATAGTATCCATATTACCATATCCTTTCGATTTCATTTTTGGTTACTTTTTGCGAGAGCTAAATTTGTTTCACTTGGTGATGTAATTTTGATATGTCATGTTGCATTTCTTCCTCTTATTCATGTGTCATAGTAGATATTTATGGTTGCTTACTAGGTGTGTCCATTTTTTTTCGTTTCAAGGAATTTTGGAATCAAATAATGATATCTATGATTAACTATGTCCTTTGAATCACTTCTATCTAATTTAAAAAAAAAAAAAAACTATGCAAAATTTAAGAAAAAACACACTTTTTTTCTTTTTAGGAGGTCGATATTGAAATTGTTGTATCTCTATAATTTCAGATCTCCAAGGTCTGAAATTCCACATTTGTTATCCCTCTTAGTATTGTTTCCAACACCACAATTCATACCAATATTATATTTTTTAACAAAGTGTTATTCCTAATATCGCACAATGACCTGTTTATAAACTAGTTCAGTACGGCGAACTTGTATGGAATCACATGTGTCATTATTTTAACCGTTGGCCCTGAAAATGATAGACAAAAAACTAAAATATGTGTGTTTTTATTCAATTTGTATGAAATTGAAATGAAATTCTTGGAGAGAAATTTATGATGATTTTCCCTAGGTCACATGTTTTATATTGAATTCTGGAGCCTAAAAAAACCCTAAACTATTCAAACCATATCTCAAAAAATATAGTAAGCCAAGATGTGGATTTTTTATACAAATGTCACCAATATTTCTTCTCCACCTGGTTGCAATTTCATCTTTCTAATCTTCTTATAAGAAAATTCATAGAAAAAATGTGAAGATGACCTGCTTGAAGCAGTGACGTCCTAGAATCCAAAGTTCTTATTCCAAATGTTATGCAACAAACTCCCATAACATAATAAAAGATAGATACATGAATTTAAAAGTATCCTCTTCGAGGGGAAACCTCATTTACATTACATAAATGAACAATTCCTAGATGATACAAATGACAAGACTTCCTTTGTATATATGAGTCTAAGGGGAGAAATTATAGTCAGAGTCTAAATAACAATAATAATGTAAGGGTATATCAATAAAAATAGTGAGATTCTATGGGGAAAAAACATAAAAATATGGAGGCTACATGGGCACAACAATAACATTAATTAGGTAACACTAAAAATAACAATAAGGGAGCTACACTAACAATAACGATAAGGGGGATACACTAGTATTATAGGGAGCTAGCAATTCACCTGGTGGTAGCAAAAATTACCATTATTCAGTGAACCTTATTCATTGTATATTTTTTCCCATCTCCACATGTTGACAGTGAGTGGTCAATTTATGATGGTGGGTTCCAAGGATCTGAAAATTTCATGCGAAATTTAGACTAAGATCTCCAAATATAGGGTTTTGTCTCCTCCTGTTTGTTGGGTTCTAGAGCTAAGACAAATCAAATACATATTGCAATTGCATCCCCATTTACTTCTACTTTGTAAAAGCTCAAACAATAGTACTCCTGGTTGATCACGATTCAAATCTAAAAGTTTTGCATAACACTTATTTCTTTGGGGGATATAATCCTAGGATTATTTCAGAGCCATTCAAAACATATCAAAACCCATTTCTTGCAAGTTGGGTTGTGTTTAGTCAATTTAGTGTCCTCAATTGTTAACATTATTTATCAACCAGGGCGTGTAACTTTGATGAAGTGTAGTGCACTATATGTGCCTAAGTGTCCTTTCTCTTACTTCGTTGTTTTGATGTTTTTCTTATTGTTTTGGGGGTTTTGTGTTTTTAATCCTCAGTGTCCTATCTTAGGCTAGAAAGTGAGAATAAATTTAATTTGAAAGGAATAAAAAGGAAATGTTATGAAACTAGTTAATTTCCTATAAAGAAAACAGAGTTTTATGAACAAGTTATAAGGTCTAGTTCTAGTAAAAAAGATAAAGAAACTTTTTCAATAAGTAAACCTAATCCATGGATCTATAACTCAATTGAGATTTAAGAAATGAAAACAGGAAATTCATTTGATAACTCAAACATTGCATTGAATCTAATCATTTAGCCATTCTTGCAGATCATATTCATATTCAGTTTCAATCATAATGTCTTTTAAAGAGATTATTAGTTGCAATGGGATGAGGATATTCTAAATACAACTAATTAAGTGAATAATGAACTTATCAAGTCTCATCCAATTATGAAGCCTTCACTCCTTGGTGTGGCTCTTGAACAAATCCATTATTCTCTTAATTTTACTAAGAAAATGACAAGAAGAAAGAAATGCTAAATAACTATTTTTTTTATAAGTCACTAACCATTTTAATATAACATTTGAAAATAGGAAAAATGGATTTTACTTGGTTGAACACAGCAATTGTCAACTATGAAAGACATAAAATGACATCTAAACAATCAATGTACCTATAAGTCACTAACCATTCAGTTGCAAAGATTTGGTAATATAGACAAAAAAATTTTACTCAATTGGACACAACAATTGTCAATTATGAAAGCAGTAAACTTGAGCATAACAAGAAAGAAATACTAAACAAAGAAATTGAAGTAAGCCTAGCTAGAAAGCATAAAAACCTCCTTAGGCAGCAAGGGCCCTCTGCTACCAATTTGATGAATTCCTTAGCTCCTTGAATATGTGATCAAAACAACATCAAAGAACTGATATTCTTTATTTAAAAATAGATTTTGATATCACAGAGTATCACACTATAATTCTGAACTTATACTATTGATAGTTAACTTGTTCTCGGTTCTAAAAAACATATATTTATAAGTAAATTGCACAACTAACTTCGAATAGAAATAGCTACAGGTGTAACTTCAAATTATAATCAAATTGGGACTCTTAGGACTCATTATTTTCTACGGATCAAATCAAGAGTCCTAATTTATGTGTAAAACGGTCTCTTTGACTTTAGCTTTGACTATCAGATTAGACTCCTTCAATTGTCGATCTGGTCCTCGTGGATAAGAAGAAATCATGTAGGAAGGATTCTGGAACTACCCATGTAATCCATTTCTTTAACTTACACCTGTATCATATTAAAACAAAAAAATAGATGTGAAATGTGTGACTAACTACAAAATGTTTGTATTCTGTAGCGATACTACATAAAATTATTAAAACAGAAAAAACCACGAAAATACAATATGTTAATAAATTGCACGTATCCTTAATACAATCCTAAGCATTATTTATTGATTTAGGCTTATTAATTGATGAAATATGAGTGAAATAAAATGATGGTTTTGCAAGAGAAAAGGAATTTCTAGAGTTCAACATACCCCCATTGCAAAACCATTGCATGTCCTCATGCAATTTTATCAACACTTTAAGTTCCTCTTACTTACTACATATGCTCTAACACTTTAGCTAAAACATCCAGCCTTATTTTCCTCATTCTTTTGGAAGTTAGTGTCATTCTGGGCTTTTTCATGAGTAATTTAAACCTGAGATTTAAGAGGGCTCTGTTCATCTTCTTATTCCTCTTCTTAAGTTTCATGTTCTCTTTGTGTAGTGTTCCCAGTTGTAGAGTGAAATCACTATTCATGGCATTTTTCAACTTAAATTGTTCTCTCAAGATCCAATTCTCATTTTTGATGTGCCTATTCAGTATCTCCAATTCACAATTATCTTGCTTTAGGGTTTCTATTGGAGGTTCTTGTGGACTGATATGTTTATCTTTATTCTTTGAGACATTCCTTTCCAAGGATTCCACATAGTCATATATTTGTTTCTGGACTGGATCTATATCAGGAGTCCTCCTACTAGGGCCTTCTTCAAAATGATGTAGGGGAGAGTTTTGAGGACTAAGTGTAGGAAATCTGTTAACTGGTGTTTGAAATCAGGTCTCCTCATTCTCAATATTTATAATTCTTGTCCCCTTTATCAATGTCTTTTTCATTATTCCTCATCTAGAACTTCTCCTTAGCTTTGGTGGATTCCCCACTTATTCATTAGTATACTCATTTGCTGTTTTTTTTCTTTTCGCCCTAATATTTTTTCTAATTTCTGTAAAATTTTCAGAAATTAGTTCCTCATCTTCTTCCTATGGTGGAGTGTCAAGTTTATTTTCAATAGCCATATCAGTTTTTCTTCTTCTACTTCTCCTAAGATTTTCTTCTTTAGGTGGTGTTTCTGCATGTTTTTTAAAATGATTTCTTACAATAAATTCTTCCCAATTATCTCCTATACTCTACAGGTGGAATTCAATCAGAATTTTTATTAAACCATGGTGATGCAAAGTGGTTTCTAAAAATTGAACTCTCTTTTGGACATTGGAAGCCATTCCTTTCAAGCTATTGAGTAAAAGGAAAAGTAAATTTATCTCACCATCCTCTAGAAAATTCATCAATAACCTGACATGATAAACATACATTGTCCCAAATATTCCTTCACATGTTATAAATTTTTGCAAAATTAACAACATGTTTCTCCACTTAATTTTTAAAGCAATACTTGGAATTCCCTTCCTAAATGTTGTGACATCCATACCTGGATTCTTCAATATCTACTTCAAAAATTCATTGTGAAATTCCTTTTTTTTGAACCATTGCTCTCCTTGCGTTGGTAGTTTTTTTGCCTCAGCTACAAATGATTCTGTTATAGTGAATTTGATGTCTCCAATTTCCACTTCTGCTCCATCAAAATATCTAACAAATGATTTTGTAATCTCCTTATGGAAGCCATAAAATTTTTCTATAAAACTTAACCACCTTGCCTGCTGTAGTATCCCCTTGACTTGTGGATATCCTTCCAAGTACTTGAATCCAACTAGTTCTGTCCTACCAATTAGCCCCATTCCTCCTCTGTATATATTATATTCCTTTCAAAATTACTTTTCTATGCTTGAAGCTAGATTGGCCGCAGAGTATGATATTTTTTTCTGAAACTGTCTCTCTGTGTCTGAGGATGGATTAGCTGCAGAATGATGCTTCACCCTAAGAATTACCTCTCTGTACTTAAAGATAGATTGGATGAAGAGTGTGATGGAGGTGAGCGAGTGATGGAGGTAATCAAGTTTTGGATTTGATATAGAACAAAATGGATACATATTTGTTTGGGAAATTATGATGAACTTATGGGTCATAAGTGAATGATATGATATTAGGGAGACATGGCCTAATAGGTCACGTTTATGACTATGACCGTTAGTCATTTAATTAAGGGTTTAATGATGGACCATTATGGAATGTTAGATAAGGGATATGGTCGAGATGTTCTATGAAAAGGGTTTAATCAATTCAGATGATAGGTTGTTTAGGAAACATATGATTTTACACATTGTATCTATTTCATGTTTTAACCTTTTTTTCCTATTAAAATCATTTTACACAATTTACCTCAGAACTTTGACATTATTTGTTTGTTGTGTTTTTTCTCCTTTTTGTGGCATGGTGATCTTTGGAATAGAGTTCCATAGTCGCTTCTTACAGTCATCTTTTATTTTTTGGAGTAGGCTGTAGAATCAGATTAGCTATAGAACAGAATCAACTACAGAATGAATAGCTACAGAATGTACCTCTGAAAAGAATATGAAATATGGATATGGAATATAAATGTGGAGTGAGATGGAATATGAGAATGGAGTGAAAAATGTTGTGATGGAATAAAAGTGAAAATGGAAGTGGGATGAGATGAAATATGGAGTGAAATGAAATGAATTTGCAATTTGTGTGTTGCAATTATGAACACTTAGTTATAGAAAAAGAAAATTGAAAGTATAGGATGTTAGAAGGTTATTGGTTTCACCCTGCACTTTCTACATAAGTATGCCAATAATTGATTGGTTTTCATACTTATAATATATATATATATATAACAATAATAGAAAAATAAATCTAAGTTAGTGAAGAAGAAGAATTCTTCTTCACTAACTCCATATCAATGTTATCCTGAAATTTTCTGACAAATTCTTCTCTTGAAAGTGGTTTATGATATACTTTCAGTCTATGACCATTTACTAGAAATGATACATTTCCTTCATCTATTGTTCTAATCTTCACTGTTCCATTTTCGAATACTTTCTCAATCTCGTATGGCCCAAGCCAATGAGTCTCAAACTTCCCTTTGAAATCCTTGAATTTGGAGTCAAACATGAGTGCCTAGTCACCTTCTTGAAATTTATTCTCTTTGATATACTTGTCATGCCATTTAGTCCTTTGCTGCTGGACTATGTTGGCTCTTTGGACTGCATCTTGTTTGATTTCATCTAGTTCATTAATTTTCTCTATTTTTTGCTTTTGTGCTTCTGTCAAATCAAGTCCCAGTTGGACTTCCGTCTTGAAGGTTTTGATCTAAAACACTATGGGGAACAGGACTTGTTTCCCATAAACAAGTTCATAAGGAGTATGTCATTTTGTGTTCCTCCATGTGGTTCTATAGGCCCATAAGGCTTCAGGAAGCCTTTCCGCCCAATCTCTTCTATGTAGATAAACAGTCTTTGTGAGAATTCCTTCAATCACCTTGTTGGTAGATTCAACTTGACCATTTTCTTGTGGATGGTAGGCAGTAGACTTCCTATGCTTGATTTTGTAATTCTCTACCATTTTCTGTACCAAATTTGATGTGAATTGAGCTCCTTTATCTGTGACAATTTCTCTTGGGAGAAAAAAACAAGTAAAAATATCCTCAAAAAGAAAATTGACTATAGATGATTCATTAGAAAATGGTAATGCCTTAGCCTCTACCCATTTAGTGACATAATAAGTGCATACTAGGATATACTTCTTTTGTTTTTATGGAGGATTTATAGGTCCAAAAAAATCCAAAGCCCATTTTTCGAAAGGTTCAATATGTACCTGAGGTTTTAATGGAATTTCATTTCAAGGAGCATGTTTCCCTACCCTTTGACAACTGTCACACATTTTGACATATTCTTTAGAATATTTGAAGATGGATGGCCAATAATATCCTAAATGAAGGATTTTATAGGTTGTCCTCTTATCATCAAAATGCCCACCACAGGGTTCATCATGACATGCCTTAAAAATTTCAGGAATCTCATCCTCTTGAACACATCTTCTGATAATAAGATTTGGACCTGTCCTGTACAGTTCAATAGTAATCCATGAAAATTTTGCACTTGCTTGGATGATTTTTCTTTTCTCTCTAGCATTCATATTTGAAGGAAATTTCCCTGAAAGTAAGTAATTGGAAATGTTTGCAAACCAACAAGTTTGAGTAGTTATTGCAAAGAGATATTCATCAGGGAATTTATCTTGAACTGGAGTGCTTTCCTTAATATTTTGGATTCTAGATAGGAAATCAAGAACTATATTTTGTTTTCCAGGCATATCTAGAATAGTAATGTTAAATTCTTGTAGAGGCAATAACCATCTTATGAATCTACTATTAGTGACATATTAATTCATTAAATACCTAATTGGAGAGTGATCGGTGTGAACAAAGGTTTCATAGCCTGTTATGTAATGTCTGAATTTATTGATAGCATGAAAAACATCTAAGAATTTTTTTTCAGTTACAGTATAATTCAACTCTTGAGGAGTCAAATTTTTACTTGTATAGTAGATGGCATAAGGGATCAGATCTTTTTGTCCTAACACAGCTCCTAGAGCTGTGTATGAAGCATATGTTGATATATGAAAAGGTAGTTTCTAGTTAGGCCCTCTTAAAATGGGTGCTCAGAAATTTTTGGTTTTAGGGTTTCAAATGCTAACTGGAAGTCAGAATTCCATTTGAATTCATAATATTTGGTGAGTATTTTTAAGAGTGGAGATGCTATCTTTGTAAAGTTTTCTATAAACCTTCTATACTACCCTGTAAATCCTAGAAAACTTATAACATCTTTCTGGAAACTTGGAAGTAATAGTTTGGAGATGACTTCAACTTTTGACTCATCTACTCTAATTTGATCTCCTGAGATGTGATTTCCTAAAAAAAGCCCTTCAATAAACATCATGAAACATTTCTCATGACTTAATGACAGGTTTGCTTCTTTACACCTTTTCAGAAAATTTTCCAAGTTTTCTAAGGCTTCTTCAAATGTATCACCATAAACTATAAATTCATCCATGTATACTTCTACATAATCATGTATTGGATTTGAAAAGATTCCTAGTACTGCCCTTTCGAATGTTCTAGGTGCATTGCATAATCCAAAAGGTATTACTTGATAGGCATAAGTTCTCCAAGGACAGGTAAATGTGGTTTTATCATGATCTTCAGGTGCAGCTTGAATTTGATTATAACCACTGAAACCATCCAGGAATGATAAGTATTTTTTTCCTGCTAATGTATCTAACACCTGATCTATAAAAGGTAAAGGAAAATGATATTTAAGAGTAGCTTTATTAAATTCTCGATAATCAATGCATACCCTTCATTCACCATTTTTATTGGGTACAATCACCAAAGGAGAAACCCACTAAATATCTGAAATGGGATAGATAAATTTGACATTCAGCAATTTCTGCAACTCTTCTTTGACAATCTCCCTAAGATTTGGATTCATCCTTCTCTGAGGTTGTCTGATAGGTTTACAATTTTCCTCTATGTATATGTGATGGGTGCAAGTCTTAGGACTAATCCCTTTCATGTCAGTATATTCCCATGCATATGCAGATGAATTTTTTTGTAATGTTTTGACTAGCTTCTCTTGTTGTAATTTTTCTAGGTTTTTGTCAATGTTCAAGGTTTTTATTGGAAATATTTCAATTGTAGAGCTGCCAAATTCTTCCATAGAGTAAAGGGACATGTACCTCGATGAAAAAAATTCAATATTAGATTCTTCTTGGAATTTTTCATGTCCATATTCTGAAGAATATTCATGATTTTCTAGAACGTTTAAGATCTGAGAATCTTCACTAATGTTTGAAATAGTGAAAAGAGGTTGTATATCTTCTTCATCATCAATCCATTGTTTGTCATCTATTTCTATGATTGCTCTTGTTGGAGGATACAAAGTGAATTTATTGGTTGAACTACCATCAGATATGTACATATCACCAGATCTATAGATGATGAAAGCATCAACTGTAGCTAACTAAGATCTTCCTAGTATAAGAGGGTGTCCTCCTAGATAATTTTTAGGAGTTAGGATCATAAAGTCCAGAGGATACTCCCAAGAATCTAAGGACACTGAAATATCTTCTAATACACCATCTGGTTTGATTACAGACCTATCTTCTAACTGTAGTAATGTGGGTGTATAAAGAATATTAGGAATCTTAAGTCATTCCATGGTTTGCTTACGATGTTTATTGCCTCTCCTAAATCAATTAATGTGTTTGGAATTTCAATTCCATTGATATGATTTTTGACAACTGGACTTCGAGGATCTAGATATTTTTAAATGACAATCTTTCCCATCATTATGTCATCTATTTGTCCTACCAGTTGAATTTTCTTTATTTCCTTTATTTTTCTTCCTGGTTTCTTCATACTCAACTCCTTTATTTTTTTAGGTAAGATTGGGATTTCCTTTATGGCTTGTAATAATGGACTTTTAATGCAAACACTTCTCAATTCATCTATGAAAGCATAGTTAGGAAACATAATATGTTTTTCTACACCCTTATCAATTTGTAATCTTTCAGGAAAAGGAGGTGTAGAAGTAGATGTTGATGGTTGCTCTAACATAGCTATTGAATTCATTGGTTCTTTTTCTTTTTCTTTTTTAATTTTTTGGTTTTGAAGAGATATGCTTTCCTCAAATTTTTTATTAACTTGTAGATAATCTTCGTAAGAATTGTCTTATTCTTGTATTACTACAGAAGGTTTCTTCTTTTAAAGTACCCCTCTAGATCTAAGTTGGACATCATTAAGATCTAGAGGAGTAATTAAATAAGATGGAAAATTTTTACCTTCTATCATATAGGTATTCTGAGGATTTTTATTGTTGGGGTCTAGTATTGGCTGGGTAGGTAATTGATTTGGTTTTTGAGGGAATGGTAGTGGAAGTGGTGGATTTCGATTTTGACATTAAGGGTGTGGATTTTTTTGAGGATTTTTTTGGGGAGGGTAATTTGGATAATATAGATAGGATGGATAAGATGGTGGATACTGATAATACTGAGAGAACCTTCCATAGGGATTTCGCATCCCTTGAGCCTAAGATTGAGATTGATTTTGATATTGAGGCCAAGGTTGCTGCCAAGAATTCCAATTTGGTGGGGGCTAATTATACATTTGGTTATTAAACCCTTGAGTTTGAGGCCCCTACCAAGGTCTTCTAGAGACAAAACAAAGAGATTATGTGGGACTTGTAGTTGTTTCCTCTTGAAAGACAACCTTAAGACCAGGAATTGAAGGACAATTCTTGGTCCCATGGTTTTCTAAAAAAATCACAGAAGTCTCTATTACTTTTGCATCAAGAGGAAATTCTCTTAAGGCATGCTTCTTTCTACATTTGTGACAGAAGATTGCTAAGGCATCAGTTTCAACTTTCTTCTTTTTTTGTAGCTTAAGGGTGTCTATTTTATCACTAAGACTCCCCATAATTTCAGTTTTGAACTCATTAAGCATGTTTCCAATTTCTGCCCTACTTACTGTTCCAACTGCCGATCTGTTTACCCGGTCTCTTGGTCCTTTCAAAATATTTGATTTTCCTCTTGAGAGATTAATACATAATTCTCCAATATCAGCTAATGGAATTTGAGATATGTCTCCCTTCTCCATCATGTTAAGGATATCTATCCATTCATCTCTAATTTTTTTCAACAAAAGAGCTTTTAGAGTGTCTTGGTCTAGATTTTGCATTTTTTCTCTCTTGATGTTGTAGTTGAATCTTTCAAGTAAATCTTCCAAATTTTCATCCTCATTTTGCATCATTTTAAACACTTCTTCTTTATGGTTAACATGTATACAATAGTCCAAATACCTTTCTAGAAATGCTCTCCTCATATCATTCCATGACCCAATAGAACTAGTGATTAGAATCATGAACCATTTAAGAGTTGCTCCTTTCAATGTTGAAGGAAACAATTTGATTTTTTGAGCATCTTGTAGATAGTCATAAGTTCTGCACAAAACTTCAAATTCAAATAAAAATGTCTCAGGGTCTTCAATTTTCAATCCATGAAATTTTGGAAGAACAGAAGGTGAGATATTTTTCATAGTAGCATTTGTTTCTTCATCTACTATGCGGAATCCAAAGAAACTTTCAACTCCCCTTCTACCTCTACCTCCTTCTAAATTTCCCCTAACTCTTCCTCTATTTCCTCTTCTAACTCCTCAAAATAGCAAGTTTCTCCATTTATGATTTATCCTTCTCCTTCCCCTCCTTCTCCTCTTCCTGCCATGATAGATTCTTCAGAACTGATATAAGGTTCAGCCTGGAGAAATAATTGTTCTTCTGATTCTTCTATCAATGGTATGTTGAAGAAAAGCTCTTCCTTTTCTTCTTCACTAGGGATTTCTATTTCTTCTGCTATAATATAATCTCTTGTATAAGTGAAGAAGGTTATTCCCTTTGTTGGAGTTCTAGGATCTTCTTCTTCCAAGATTGCCTCAATAGATTAAGTGGGAGATCCTCTTAACTGGATATATGATCTTAAAACTTCAGGAAGCCTATGACCTGTATAGTATGGGATATGAGTTTTAGAGGGAGGTGTACTACTTCTCGGTCTTGGTGTAGTGAGTGGTTTTGTGGGGATTAAACTTCTACCTCTCACAAGTCTACCCCTAGAGTCTCTTTCTCTATGGATATCATTGTTTTTGGGATGTAAGAAATAAGGCTACCTAGTTACAGTTCCCCAAAAATGGTGCCAAAATGTTTAGTCAATTTAGTTTCCTAAATTGTTAACATTAATTATCAACCAGGGCTTGTAACTTTGATGAAGTGTAGTGCATTATATGTGCCTAAGTGTCATTTATCTTACTTCGTTGTTTTGATGTTTTTCTTATTGCGTTGGAGGTTTTGTGTTTCTAATCCTTAGTGTCCTATCTTAGGCTAGAAAGTGAGAATAAATTTAACTAAAAAGGAAGAAAAAGGAAATGTTATGAAACTAGTTAATTTCCTATAAAGAAAACACAGTTTTATGGACAAGTTCTAAGGTCTAGTTCTAGTAAAAAAGATAAAGAAAGTGTTTCAATAATTAAACCGAATCCATGGATCTATAACTCAATTGAGATTTAAGAAATTAAGAGAGGAAATGAATTTGATAACTCAAACATTGCATTGAATCTAACCATTGAGCCATTCTTGCAAATCATATTTAGATTCAGTTTCAATCAGAATGTACTTTAAAGAGATTATTAGTTGCAATGGGATGAGGATCTTCTAACTACAACTAATTAAGTGAATAAAAAACTTATCAAGTCTCATCCAATCTTGAAGCCTTCACTCCTTGGTATGGCTCTCAGACAAATGCATTATTCTCTTAATTTTAGTAAGAAAATGACACGAAGAAAGAAATGCTAAACAATTATTGTTTCTATAAGTCACTAACCATTTTAATATAATATTTGCAAATAGAAAAAATGGCTTTTACTTGGTTTAACACAGCAATTGTCAACTATGAAAGATAAACAATGAAATCTAAACAATCACTGTACCTATAAGTCACTAACCATTCAATTGTAAGGATTTGGTAATATAGAGAAACAATTTTTACTCTGTTGGACACAACAATTGTTAATTATGAAAGCAGTAAACTTGAGCATAAGAAGAAAGAAATACAAAACAAATAAATTGAAGTAAACCTAGCTAGAAAGCATAAAAACCTCCTTAGGCAGCAGGAGCCCTCTGCTACCAATTTGGTGAATTTCGTAGCTCCTTGAAGATGTGATCAAAACAACATCAAAGAATTGATCTTCTTTGTTTAAAAACAGAGCTTGATAAAACCGAGTATCACACTGTAATTCTAACCTATGTTATTAATAGTTAACTTGTTATCGGTTCTATAGAACCTCTATTTATAAGTAAATTTCACAACTAACATCGAATAGAAATAGCTACAGGTGTAACTTTAAATTATAATCAAACTGGGACTCTTAGGACTCATTATTTTCTATGGAGAAAATCAAGAGTCCTAATTTCTATGTAAAACGGTATCTTTGACTTAAGACTTGACTATCGAATTAGAATCCTTCAATTGTCGATCTGGTCCTCATGGATAGGAAGAAATCATGTAGGAAGGATTCTGGAACTACCCATGTAAGCCATTTATTTAATTGCACTTGTATCATATTCAAACACAGAAATAGTTGCGGAACGCTTGACCAGCTACGGAATGTCTATATTCTATAGCTATACTGCACAAAATTATTAAATCAGCAAAACCCATGAAAATACAATATGTTAATAAATTTCATGTAACCTTAAGACAATCCTAATCATTCTTCATTGATTTAGGCTTATGAATTGATGAAATATGAGTGAAATAAGATGATGGTTTTATAAGAGAAAAGGAATTTCTAGAGCTCAAAAGGTTGCAAAATTTATAAAAAACCAAAACAGGAGTCAACATTCATCAACGAAGTGAATATGAAGTTGTGAAATTTATAGGACTCCATGACGTTAATAATCGACCATCACACTGGCATATTCATTGCACCCAACGTGATAGGAAAAGTCATCGTCTTCACAGAGGGAAACAACACATGTTTAGAGAGAGAAATCTAGTACACACATACCATAGAAATCCCCAATTCCTTTAATTACATAGAAAAATATGTTTACAGAGAATTATACAACTTTTCCTTTCCTTCTACAGGGCTCTCATGCTCCATTTTCGTGTTTCCCTTTATCTCTACCTCTCTGAGCTACTCCTATGACTCGTCCATGCATATATATATATATATATATATATATATATATATATATATATATATATATATATATATATATATATTTTACGTACTATAATTATCTTCTATCTAGATAGGATAAGGGTTAATTGGGAGTTTTTTCCAACTCCAATAAAATTGACTAACACCTCATCCTATCATTTTTCACTCTTACAATGGGCCACATGGCCAAAATTTTTAGCTCATCAACATTCATAGCATCCTATATTCTTTCTAAAATCTATACACTTATAATTACATAAAAAATCCACTATTCCTAATTTTATACAAATTATATTTGAGGTTAATCTCTCCCCTTTCTAAAATTTCATAGCCTCCATTGTATGTGGAAAAAATTATTTCCTAGGGGGTTGATGCTCTTGCATTATATAACACAAATTTTCATAAAAATCTATAATTTACTAGAATATTTTTCAAGTAGAACTATACTCATAGTGATTGGTGCACAGGTGCATTATGATGTGAAACACTATTTGAAAAAGAATACATAAATAAAATCAATTTTGTCTAACAAAAAATAGTGTTTAAATCGAATACTACTTATTTAATGCTGAATTTATCATAATAAAATCTAAACCTGCATTAAATCAATTTCGATACCTGTGTGACTTATGTTAATTAGGCATAAACAATGTATGCATGTAATATTCGCAAATCAAAGAACGAGAATGAGACTGTAATTACATGCAAACAACAAAGGAGTAAATAAAAGCAAGTAGAGTGGTAGAAAAAAGATTCACATGTGGAGCCATGGAAGATTGATACATGTAATTTTTAAATCCAAGCAACAAGAGGGTGCTAGTTTATTTTAATTGGAATTGTTTCTCCAATGTGGGTAGTAGGAGGATTCACCAAAAGAAAAAAAAATATGTTCAATTCTAGGTACTAATTAATCACATAATATTTTCTATTTAAAAAAAAAAACCCTCTATAATTATAATTTAATTATTAGTTGAATGGTAGAGATTTAACATTTATGAAATATGACTAAAAATTTATATGGGTATCAATTGTATAAAAATAATATATATATATATATATATATATATATATATATATATATATATATATATATATATATATATATTTGGTAAGTTGGTCTATTCTATTAATTTTGAAAACATTAAGTTACATATGCTATAGGCAGGGTTGGCAAGTTATGCTTAGTTGATACCAGCCTTTATTACAATATTTCTGGGTTTCCTCGGGGGAGGAAACAAGCCCAAGAAAAACTTAAAACCAACAAAAACATTATGCAGAGTAGAGTTGACATATCTAAGAAACACAAAGTAAACGGTAGTAGAAAATCTCTGAGGGTGAGCATGACAAAAAAAATAGGAGAACTCTGCAGCTACGTAGACTTCACTTATCATCTTCATCATCACTGTTGGGGACCTCCTCCTCAATGGGGCAGGAAGGAGCCTATGCAATAGTTGCCTCCGCATCTACCACTGTATGCCTGGGATTGCCCACCAGTGCGCAGAGGATGGGGAAGTCTGGGTCGATGTCATTGGGAAAATGCCTCCAAATGCCATCAGATTCCATGACCCAGATGTATGTGTCTACCTCTTCCTTCTCTAGATCCAGTGGAGTGTCAGTATTGTGTAGCTAGGGGTGCGTCTGGGGAGAGATGGTTGACTTCCTCGAACTGCGACCACCTCTCTGCGTAATATGTGCAGCGGGTTTTGCACGCTACTCGGGATCAGGACCCTATCATGAAAAAGTGCTGGAAGATGATCTGAAAATGAAATTATTTGTACTATTGTTCAAAGTATTCATTTCCATTTAATTAAGTGTGAAAAGAGTTTGTCATGTCTTGCAAATTAAACAAAGTGTTTTTGGTAACTGTTTTTGAGTTTATGTGTGAGGGAATGTTAATAAAAATTACGGTTTAACATCTTGAATCTGAAATACATAGGAGAATAAATTCACCATAAACACACAACAACATGATGAGGTAGTTCACCCCTTCTGGGCTACATCTGTCAGGTCCAAGGCTCCCAATGGCCATGTCCTTGCTATATTATGATGCTCAAATTGGTTATATAGTTAGAAAAAGACCTAAATAAGTAATACCGGTTGTGAAAATGAATTTGGAAGGCAGAAATAAGATAAGAATGACTTTTATTTCACCTAAAACAGTGAAGTGTATCCCAATGCAACTCCATTTCCGTCATGGCCCTGATGGCTCTCCAAGCTTCCCTGAAGAAAAAATAGATGGAAAAAACCTCTCCTAGCTCTACAACATATTCCAATGGCTCTAGAATGCTCAAAATACCCAAAATTGACCAAAATTTCGTCCAAATTGGTCCAACATTAGAGAAGTTATGACAAAAACAAGACTTTGCCCAATGTCAAGTGAAAACCCCACTAAATGTGGGACAACTGCAGATAAGCGCTCTAAATCTGGAAAAGATCCCGAAAATAATAGACCCACCATCCATAACTGATGCCATCTCTAATTCTGGATTAGTTTAATTTTAATGAAGGTTTAAGGGCGGTTAATACGGTTTTAACAACGAAACGCATTTTGCGCTAATGAAAGTAGATTAGTGTTTAAGCTATGGTTTAGTGCTAATTAAACCACATTAATGTTTTGTTTTTTTTTCTATCAGTTCTTAGACCCTTGGTCACTGGAGTATGGTCGTATGGATATGTGGTTGATGTGGGGGCTGGCCCACTTTGCCGCCGGCACATTGTTTACAATACATTAAATATTACCGCTGCCACTCTAATGTTAAGAAACATCAGATAGCGCGGCTGATCAGGCACATGCATTGCGCGTGGGAGGTCCCATGTTCCAATCCTATGGAGTGTATTAAAATTTCAATAAACCATTTCTTTCTAACCTGGGGCCACGTGGCAGCCTATTATTGGTTGAAAAATTACAAAGTCAACCCAGTGACGAATGAGCAGTTGCCACTTGTCGATCGCTCATTCAGTCCTGAGGAATATTTTGGGGAATATTCCAAGGAATATTCCTAGAATATTCCAAGGAATATTATTTTTTTCTAATAATTCCAAATTCAAAGTCAACCTTGGTCAAACTGGATTTTTGAAGGTTACTGAAAACTTCAAACCTGCATAACTTTCACATATGATATCAGTTTTGAGTTCCATTTGTGGTGCCAGAATCGTAGTGATGAGGCCTATCTAGTCATTTAGGTTTCAACCAGTTCTAAGCAGTTCAAATTATGAGCATTTTCTCAACTTAGGACATGATCACCTTATCACACCTCCCAAATGGGAAGCTTTTGGACCCCGAAAGCTCTATGATTTACAAAAATTGAATATGAGCAGATTGATTCTCCACTCTTCCAACCTTGAACCACTAAAATCTCAATAACTTCATCAAATTTAGCTTCTCATTAAAATATAAATTCTTCCTTGAATCCGTTCACTGTACCTATAAGTCACTAACCATTCAGTTGTAAAGATTTGGTCATATAGAGAAACAGTTTATACTCAGTTGGACACAACAATTGTTAATTATGAAAGTAGTAAACTTGAGCATAAGAAGAAAGAAATAATAAACAAATAAATTGAAGTAAACCTAGCTAGAAAGCATAAAAACCTCCTTAGGCAGCAGGAGCCCTCTGCTACCAATTCGGTGAATTCCCTAGCTCCTTGAAGATCTGATCAAAACAATATCAAAGAACTGATCTTCTTTGTTTAAAAACAGAGCTTGATAAAACCGAGTATCACACTGTAATTCTGACCTATGTTATTAATAGTTAACTTGTTCTTGGTTCTACAGAACCTCTATTTATAAGTAAATTGCACAACTAACATCGAATAGAAATAGCTATAGGTGTAACTTTAAATTATAATCAAACTAGGACTCTTAGGACTCATTATTTTCTATGGAGAAAATCAATAGTCCTAATTTCTATGTAAAATGGTATCTTTGACTTAAGACTTGACTATCGAATTAGACTCCTTCAATTGTCGATCTGGTCCTCGTGGATAGGACGAAATCATGTAGGAAGGATTCTGGAACTACCCATGTAAGCCATTTTTTTAACTGACACCTGTATCATATTCAAACACAGAAATAGTTGCGGAATGCTTGACCGGCTACGGAATGTATATATTCTATAGCTATACTACAAAAAATTATTAAAGCAGCAAAACCCACGAAAATACAATATGTTAATAAATTTCATGTAACCTTAAGGCAATCCTAATCATTCTTCATTGATTTAGGCTTATGAATTGATGAAATATGAGTGAAATAAGATGATGGTTTTGTAAGAGAAAAGGAATTTCTAGAGCTCAACAGGTTGCATAATCGATAAAAAAACCAAAACGGGAGTCAAAATTCATCAACGAAGTGAATATGAACTTGTGAAATTTATAGGACTCCACGACGTTAATAATCGACCATCACAATGACATATTCTTTGCACCTGACGTGATGGGAAAAGTCATCGTCTTCCCAGAGGGAAACAACACATGTTTAGAGAGAGAAATCTAGTACACACATACCATAGAAAACCTTAATTCCTTTAATTACATAGAAAAATATGTTTACAGAGAATTGTACAATGTTTCCTTTCCTTCTACAGGGCTCTCATGCTCCATTTTTGTGTTTCCCTTTATCTCTACCTCTCTGAGCTACTCCTGTGACTCGTCCATGCATATATATATATATATATATAGTCTGTAAAATATATATATATATATATATATATATATATATATATATATATATATTACAGACTATAAATTATCCAGATAGGATAAGGGTTAATTGGGAGTTTTTTCCAACTCCTATAAAATTTACTAACACCTCATCCTATCACTTTTCACTCTTACAATGGGCCACATGGCCAAAATTTTTAGCTCATCAACATTCATAGCATCCTATATTCTTTCTAAAATCTAGACACTTATAATTACATAAAAAATCCACTATTCCTAATTTTATACAAATTATATTTGAGGTTAATCTCTCCCCTTTCTAAAATTTCATAGCCTCCATTGTATGTGGAAAAAATGATTTCCTAGGGGGTTGATGCTCTTGCATTATATAACACAAATTTTCATAAAAATGTATAATTTACTAGAATATTTTTCAAGTAGAACTATAGGCATAGTGATTGGTGCACATGTGCATTATGATGTGAAACACTATTTGAAAAAATATATAAATAAACTCAATTTTGTCTAACAAAAAATAGTGTTTAAATTGAATACTACTTATTCAATGTTGAATTTATCATAATAAAATATAAACCTGCATTAAATCAATTTTGATACCTATGTGAATTATGTTAATTAGGCATAAATAATGTATGCATTTAATATTTTCAAATCAAAGAACTAGAATGAGACTGTAATTACACGCAAACAACAAAGGAGTAAATAAAAGAAAGTAGAGTGGTAGAAAAAAGATTTACATGTGGAGACATGGAAGATTGATAGATGTAATTTTTAAATCCAAGCAACAAGAGGGTGCTAGTTTATTTTAATTGGAATTGTTTCTCCAATGTGGGTAGTAGGAGGATTCACCAAAAGCAAGATAAAATTATGTTCAATTCTAGGTACTAATTAATCACATAATCTTTTCTATTTAAAAAAAAAAAACCTCTATAATTATAATTTAATTATTAGTTGAATGGTAGAGATTTAACCTTTATGAAATATGACTAAAAATTTATATGGGTATCAATTGTATAAAAATAATATATATATATATTTTTGGTAAGTTGGGCTATTCTATTAAATTCGAAAACATTAAGTTACATATGCTATAGGCAGGGTTGGCAAGTTGTGCTTAGCTGATACCAACCTTTATTAAAATATTTCTGGGTTGCCTTAGGGGAGGAAACCAACCCAAAAAAAACTTAAAACCGAGAAATACATTATGCATAGTAGAGCTAACATATCTAAGAAACACAAAGTAAATGGTAGCAGAAAATCTCTGAGGGTGAGCATGACAAAAAAAATAGGAGAATTGTGCAGCTACGTAGACTTCACTTATCATCTTCATCATCACTGTTGCGGACCTCCTCCTCAATGGGGCAGGAAGGAGCTTGTGCAATAGTTGCCTCCGCATCTACCACCGTATGCCTGGGATTGCCCACAGGTGCACAGAGGATGGGGAAGTATGGGTCGACGTCATTGGGAACATGCCCCCAGATGCCATCAGAGTCCATGACCCAAATGTCTGTGTCTACATCTTCCTTATCCAGAGCCAGCGGAGTGTCAGTATTGTGTAGCTAGGGGTGCATCTGGGGAGAGATGGTTGAGTTCCTCAAACAACGATCCCCTCTCTGCGTAATGTGTGCAGAGGCTTCTGCACGCTACTCGGGATTGGGACCTTGTCATGCACAAGTGTTGGAAGATGATCTGAAAATGAAAGTATTTGTACTATTGTTCAAAGTATTCATTTCCATTTAATTAAGTGTGCAAAGAGTTTTTCATGTCTTGCAAATTAAACAAAGTGTTTTTGGTAACTTTTTTTGAGTTTATGTTTGAGGGAATGTTAATAAAAATTATGGTTTAACATTTTGAATCTGAAATGCATAGCAGAATAGCTTCACCATAAACACAAAACAACATGATGAGGTAGTTCACCCCTCCTGGACTACATATGTCGGGTCCAAGGCTCCCAATGGGCATGTCCTTGCCATATTATGATGCTCAAATTGGTTATATAGTTAGAAAAAGACCTAAATAGTCAAAAAAATTTGTGAAAATGAATTCGGAAGCCATAAATAAGATAAGAATGACTTTTATTTCACCTAAAATAGTGAAGTGTAGCCCAATGCAGCTCCATTTCCCTCATGGCTCTGATGGCTCTCCAAGCTCCCCTGAAGAAAAAATAGCTGAAAAAAACTCGCTTAGCTCTACAACCTATTCCAATGGCTCTAGAATGCTCAAAATACCCAAAATTGACCAAAATTTCGTCCAAATTGGTCCAATATTGGAGAAGTTATGACAAAAACAAGACTTTGCCCAATGTCAAGTGAAAACCCCAATAAATGTGGGAGAACTGCAGATAAGCACTCCAAATCTGGAGAAAATCCCGAAAATAACAGACCCACCATAACTGATGCCATCTCTAATTCTGGATTGACTTAATTTTAATGAAGGTTTAAGGGCGGTTAATACGGTTTTAACAACGAAACACATTTTGCGCCAATGAAAGTAGATTAGTGTTTAAGCTATGGTTTAGTGCTAATTAAACCACATTAATGTTTTGTTTTTTCTTTTTTTTTCTATCAGTTCTTAGACCCTTGGTCATTGGAGTATGGTCGTATGGATATGTGGTTGATGTGGGGGCTGGCCCGCCTTGCCGTCGGCACATTGTTTACAATACATTAAATATTACCGCTGCCACTCTAATGTTAAGAAACATCAGATAGCACGGCTGGTCAGGAACATGCATTGCGTGCGCGAGGTCCCATGTTCCAATCGTATGGAGTGTATTAAAATTTCAATAAACCATTTCTGTCCGACTTGGAGCCACGTGGCGGCCTATTATTAGTTAAAAAATTACACAGTCAACCCAATGACGAATGAGAAGTTGCCACTTGTCGATCACTCATTCACTCTTGAGGAATATTTTGGGGTATATTCCAAGTAATATTCCTAGAATATTCCAAGGAATATTCTTTCTTTCTAATAATTCAAAATTCAAAGTCAACCTTGGTCAAACTGGATTATTGAAGGTTACTAAAAACTTCAAACTTGCATAACTTTCACATACGATGTCATATTTGAGTTCCATTTGCGGTGCCAGAATCATAGTGATGAGGCCTATTTGGTCATTTAGGTTTCAACCAATTCTAAGCAGTGCGAATTATGAGAATTTTCTCAACTTAGGACATGATCACCTTATCACACCTCCCAAATGGGAAGCTTTTGGACCCCAAAAGCTCTATGATTTACAGAAACTGAAGATGAGGAGACTGATTCTCCACTCTTCCAACCTTGAACAACTGAAATCTTCCTAACTTCATCAAATTGAGCTTCTCATAAAAATATAAATTCTTCCTTGAATCCGTTGACCGACTTTTGCTAGCCTTGACTGAGTCATGATGCAATTTTTTAAAATTTTCAAAAAAACAACTATAATTTGCAGAATACATACTGTCTCTACAATGGTAAAACTTCAAAGGAGACTGAAAATGAGATTCACCTCGCCAACTGTCCTGATGGTGAATGTTTGTCGATTGAGCCAAGTACTTTCATCGAATCCCGACCAAGTTTTTTCGCCATACCAACCTGCCATTCTGAAACCGGCATTGACCCATGCTGAAATTTGTGTCCTCTTTGCTTGCATGCTTTTCCCTTTCTTGGATTCATGCACCACTTTGCATTGACACTTTTCTCTTTACACCGATCGACACAAAATGCACTTTCTGCAACATCTTATAATCTTCAAAAGACGAGTTTCTTTCATGCTGAAACATATTATCATTTACATCAACAATAACATGAAAAGGATAATGTAAAAAATATTTTTGCTTAACCATCAACAAAGTCAAATTTTAACTTGCATTGACAAGCCTTTTCAATTGCCCCACATGAACTAAAGAAGATTCTAGCTTCTTCCAATGTGCTCTCACAATAATTTTTTTTCCATATTTGAACACATGTTACTTTCTCTCATGGCGATGGAAGATCACTTTTATGTCATATAAATACGGACTACCGAACACAACACCTATAATGTGAAACGATACCACATCCAGTTCAACCAAATCAACATAATGAGTTGTTATGGTGAAGCACAACATGCACTTTCTTGAGACTTGTAAATTAGCATCGTTGCAAATCCATCCAAGTGGATATGGCTTTGGATGAGGTATGGTCTCTAGTTTCAACTTCTTAAATAAGTCTTCTGAGATGAGATTTGCTTGAGACCCACTATCAAATAGTATGTCTATCTTCGTGTGATTTGAGATTATCCTTATATGAAATAGCTCTATCCTCCTCTTTTCATTTTTAGCTTCTATGTGACAGTTTAAAGTGCTAGAACTGGGATTTTTTTCCTTAACAATATCTTTTCCCTTTATGTTCCTTAGTACTATGGCTATGCTTCTAGTTTCGTCACCTGATTCAGACCCTAAGTATTGTTCAACAGTTGCAACAGTTTTTCCCTTTTTTTTGGCCTTATCTTTGTTCTTAAATTTATTTGGTTTCAGCTCTGGATGAAGCTTCCAGCAATGGTCTTCATCATGGCTTGTTTTGGAACAGTTTTTACAAAATAAATTTTCTTTTTTGTTCCTAGAGTTTGCATTTCTTTTCCTCCCTTTGCCTTTGAATTCACTATCCATATTCCCATCAAAATATTATTTACCTCTATCCTCTAAATGCGTAGCTTGTACACAAACTTCGTCTAGACTAGTAGGATTGAACATAAAGATAGTATGTATGAGATAAGTGTGTAAACCACCTATTTATTTTAGCAAGGTATATTGACTATGCAAATCAATTCCAAGTAGTAAAGCCCTGATTCTAAAATCTTCAGTGTAATCTTGAACACTTTGTCCCTTAAGTTGTCTAAAACTTTGCCAATTCATGATAGCCTTTTGTAAATGAGCTAATGGATAAAATTGCTACCTAATTGCGGAAATAAATCCAGCCCATGATAAAGTGATCTTACCATGTTTTTTAATTTCATCCTTGGTCTTGGCTTCCCACCATACCAATGCTACTCCTTCCATTTTTAAAGAGGCTAACTGAGTCTTGGTGTCGTCTTAATGAATGTTTTGTATCCTCAAGTAAACTTCCAACTGTCTGATCCAATTGTCAAGTTTCTCTGCATTGACTTCACTGTTAAACATAGGCAACTCAAATTGAACATAAATATTTGAAAATGGACTTTTACCAGTGGTTTTAGACTTGCGAGATTGATTCGTCGATGTTGAGGATGACGATGTAGAGGAAGAGGATGAATATGGGGATGGTGGATCACCATTTCCTTTATTTGACTTGTCACCACTTTCATTTCCTCCTGAAGAACCCTCTCCTTCTTTCCATTTTTTAGACCCTTCTCCAACAAGCCTATCATTCCTTTCTTGGTAGAGTATCCTCACCATATCAGTCATGTCCAAGAAAGCTTTTCGGAATACCCATTCTTCTTCTTTGGGATCAATATCTTCAGGAGATTCTCCCTCTCTTGAAGACATGCTTGAAGCTGATTCTATAGCTCTTGGAGGTGGCTCTCTGACCCTTCTTGATTGTGGATTACTTTGTGCACTAACCAAATGTCCTTCACCTCTCTTGATTTTAAGCCTAGTAAGCATCAAAACTTGTAAACAATCAACTATTATATCTTTGCACAAAACAAATGCTCAGTAAAACTCTAGCTTCTAAGACTCAAATCCTTAAGCTCTTAATACTCAAATCCTGAGCTCTGATACTATCTGATCTGAAAATGAAAGTATTTGTACTGTTGTTCAAAGTATTAATTTCCATTTAATTAAGAGTGCAAAGATTTTGTCATGTCTTGCAAATTAAACAAAGTGTTTTTGGTAACTATTTTTGAGTTTATGTATGAGGGAATGTTAATTAAAATTATTTTCTAACATATTGTATCTGAAATACATAGCAGAATAACTTCACCATAAACACACAACAACATGATGAGGCAATTCACCCCTCCTGGGCTTCATCTGTCGGGTCCAAGGTTCCCAATGGGTATGTCCTTGCTATATTATGATGCTCAAACTGGTTATACAGTGATAAAAAGGCATAAAAATGAAAAAGAAGCTGTGAAAATGAATTCAAAAGGCAGAAATAAGCTAAGAATGACTTTTATTTCACCTAAAACAGTGAAGTGTAGCCCAATTCAGCTCCATTTCCCTCATGGCCCTAATGGCTCTCCAAGCTTTCCTGAAGAAAAAATAGCTGAAAAGCACCTTCGTTGGCTCTACAACCTATTCCAATGGCTCTGGAATGCTCAAAATACCCAAAATTGACCAACATTTTGTCCAAATTGGTCCAATATTGGAGAATTTATGACAAAAACAAGATTTTGCCCAATGTCAAGTGAAAACTCCACTAAATGTGGGAGAACTGCAAATAAGCACTCCAAATCTGGAAAAAATCCTGAAAATAATGGACCCGCCATAACTGTCGCCATCTCTAATTTTGGATTAGTTTAATTTTAATGAAGGTTTAGGGGCGGATAATATGGTTTTAACAACCAAATGCATTTTGCGCTAATGAAAGAAAATTAGTGGTTAAGCTATGGTTTAGTGCTAATTACACCACATTAATGTTTTGTTTTTTTTTTCCACCGGTTCTTAGACCCTTGGTCACTGGACTATGGTCATATGGATATGTCGTTGATGTGGGGGCTGGCCCTAAGGGGCTGGTCCCCTTTGTCGCCGGCACATTGTTTACAATACATGAAATATTACTGCTGCCACTCTAATGTTAAGAAACATCGGATAGCGTGGCTAGTCGGTCGCGTGCATTGTGTGCGGGAGGTCCCATGTTCCAATCCTGTAGAGTGTAGTAAAATTTTAATAAACCATTCTTGTCCAACCTGGGGCCACATAGTAGCCTCCGGGCTTGCCATGTGGTGGCCTATTATTGGTTAAAAATTTACACAGTCAACCCAATGACGAATGAGAACTTGCCACTTGTCGATCGCTCATTCACTCCTGAGGAATATTTTGGGGAATATTACAAGGAATATTCCTAAAATATTCCAAGGAATATTCTTTTTTTTTAGTAATTCCAAATTCAAATTCAACCCTGGTCAAACTAGATTTTTGAAGGTTACTGAAAACTTCAAACCTACATAACTTTCACATATGATGTCAGATTTGAGTGTCGTTCATGGTGCCAAAGTTGTAGTGACGACGCCTATCCGGTATTTTAGGTTTCAACCAATTCTGAGAAGTTCCAATTTTGAGAATTTTTTCAACTTAGGACATGATCACCTGATGAGAAGAGGATCCATCTACTGACTTGAGACGATTATCCTCACCACGATGATAATGGCCAGGGATATCCCCTCTCCAACCTCTATGGATAGTGCGTTGGTGAGGTCTAGGAGCCATTGCACATTGAGATAGTGGGGGAATTTCAAGATAAAATCTAACAAACAAGGGCAAGCGACATTGGTGCTTAGGGGGGAAGAAATATCTGGGGGGAATATGTGCTAGAATATGCACTGGAATGAGTGCAGCAATACATAGGAGACTGTGCAGCACCATGCTAAGAATGGGGCTTCGCATCCTTTTGAAGATAGTGAGAAGCCAAATTAGAGTAAGGGTGGCGAAAGGCCAAGTTAACAGACTGAGTGATGAGAGGGGAAAATAGCTCATCTTTTTAAAGGGGAGGGGGTAAGTGCGAAGAGGATAGCTATGAGTGGGTTTCGCACATATCTACGTGTTGTGATTAAGAACTTGATCAAACTCGAGGGAAGTGGTGTGGCTGCGATACATGTTAATCATGATGGACATTAATGGTGATTGATGTGAGGTGATGCTCAGGGCATGGTGACTCCGTTCCCTACCTCTCATAATCATTTTTACTTCTGTGAGTCTCGTGCGAGTGGCTAACAATATGTGGATCCACAGCATATGAGTCTCTACATAGGAGATCTCCGTTATCCGGGGAGAGGGGGATGTGATTGTCAAGCGTGTCAATTTTGTCACCCCAAACCTGCATCTGGGGGTTACCAATCCTTCTGAATAAGAGTGAGACACTCTTGTCTAAGATAATCCTCCTCAACCTGTTTAAGGGTGGTGTGATGTAGCTCACAACTGCTTCCCACCCCTTTGTTTTCCAGAAGGTCCGCAATAGTGTTTTCTTTCCTGCGAACGTGACCAAAAGTAATGGATTTGTGGCTGTGAAGCAGCAGCTCCAACACCTTGAGCTTGTGGGAAAGTCTCGATCTGTTGGAAACTTTTTAGGAAGCTATACCTTGGAGGATTATGGTAGAATCCATCGTTATGATTTACGAGTCTCCGCCCATTTCCAAAGAGAAGTAGTGAAATTCAATGGCAATTTTTATACCCTCTATTAGCCCTTCTAGCTCCACCAAATTATTATTGTCCCATATTATGTTTCCATAATCTATTCTAAGAGGATTTCCTTGATAGTTCCTGATAATGCCTCTGAAACATGCATTACCAGCATTTCCTTTGGACGCTCCATCAAAATTTCATTTGAAGAATTCATTAGAGGGATGAGACCGTATTTGAGGAGCAGGAGTTCTACCAGCACTTCTAGGATTGATGTCCATGGGGATGTTTAGACTCATTTTCCAATTGTTCCATATGTTGCATTCTGCTGCCGAGGTGGGAAGGTCCTCCTAACTTTAGGAGTCTAAGGCTATAGTTTCAGTGAAGTTGTTGTGGATCCTGTGCCAGAGTTGATCAGGAGTGGAAGCCTTTTTGTTGAAGATGTGGTTGTTTCGTTCCTTCCAGATGTTCCAGATGAGGATACTTAGAATGATTTTCCATAATCTATTAAGGAGGGTGCTGGTGTAAGGGTTTTCCTACCATCTGCTAATGGTGATAATGATGCTACCTGTAGCTCGGTTGGAACGTTGACATAAGACAACTATTCTGTCCCACATGAAATTGGCAATGGGACATTGGTCCAACAGATGGTCGATTTTTTCCAAGTTTTCATGACATAAATGGCATCTCGAGGGCCCTACAGACCCTCTCTTCAAAATATTCTATCATGTGAGGATGCATCGTTTGCTGAGCAGCCATAGGAATGTGGCTATTTTAGGCCATGGATTGGCCTTCCATATCTTTCTCTAGATGAGGTCTGTTGGTTCGGTGTTCTGTTGGTGAAGAATGTTGTAAGCTTCCTTGGTTGAGTAAGTTCTACTAGGCATATGCCCGCAACGAAGGATGTCAGGTCCTGTTTTTACTTTGATTTTTCTTTTTGTGCTGAGCTCCTCCCAGATTCCTATGTGGCTTTCATTATTCCAGTTATCTTGCCATCTAATTGTATGAAGCTATTGCATGTAGCCTTGGGTGGTGTCGTCCATCCTGAAGTATTGAGCCTTTTGTATTTTTCATCCTTGGAGCGTTGCACTCCATAGAGGTTTTTCGAATATGGAGGAGAGGCTAGGAATCTATTTCGAGGAGTCCTCCCATAATCTGGCATGATTACCACTTCGCAGCTCCTAGAAACTATGATTTTGGATAATCTGTTTTTTATTGCTTTCTTCATTCCAGATTTGGTATCCAACCAGATATAAGTTATACCTTATGAGATCCTCCTTTGGCCAATAAGGTGCATACTTGGCTACCCATAGGATGGCCCATGGAGTGTTGGGGTTGGAGACCCATTTCCACCAGATGCTAGATCGCATTATGTTATTGTTGTGCTCAGGATCATGCAGACCTAATCCTCCCTGATTTTTAGGGGTGCATACATCCTTCCAATTAACTAAGGCCCATTTTTTTTTTTCCTTTGGTGCATGCCCAAGAAAATATCGTTGCACGTTGCACATGGCTTTCAGGACCCATTTGAGAGAAACAAGGCCAGAGAAGAGATATATTGGGAGGGATTTCATGACTGATTTAATGAGCACAAGATGGCTAGCAAGGTTGAGGGTGCACTGATTCTAGTTGGAAAGATCATTTTTCATTTTTTCTAGTAGAGCTCTCCAGGAGGAGTGCTTGATGGCTGAGCCAGTGAGTGGAGCTCCTAGGTATTTGGAGGGTAACTATTCAATGGAGAATCCAAGGAGCGGGAGATAGTGCGCTTAGTTTGAGGGGGGTGTGGAACAAGAATATCTGTGATTTCTTAGGGTTAACCTCTATGCCTGAGGCTTCAGACAAGGAGTCAAGAAAGGATTTCACGGTTTGGGCTTCCTATACTGAGGGGTAACCCATAATAAAGTTGTCATCCAAAAATTGTTGGTGAGAGGAGGGAGGTAGGTTGTGGAGGGGTAAACCAATCAGACTACCAGTCTAGATAGAGCTTTTGAGAAGGAAACCCAAGCATTCTGCCATGATGATAAAGATAAAGGGAGAGAGAGGGTCCCCTTGTCTTATGCCTCTCAAGGGATTAAAGGTGGCAGAGGGGATACCATTGACCGAGATGGAGTGAAAGGGAGAAATGATGAGTCTCATGATCTATCTAACCCAGGTTTGACTGAAGCTAAAGGCTAAAATAACATTTTTGATGTAGTCCCAACTGAGTTTGTCAAAAGCTTTATATAAGTCAATTTTAAGAAGCACGCCACGTTTTTTGTTGGTTTTGAGAGAGTGAATGACTTCATGGGTTAAGATGATGCCATCAAGAATCTACCTACTTTCCACGTAACATGTTTGCTCCAGGGAGATGATGAGGGGAAGGAGCTTCTTCAACCTGTTAGCTATTACTTTGGAGAGAATGTTTTAAATGGCATTGCAGAGAGCTATAGTTCTGTACTTACTTGGTAAGGATACTCTGTCTTCTTTTGGAACCAAGGTGATGAAGGTGTAATTAGCATGGGTAGAAGCCAGTGAGTGGAATGTGATTCCTCCACAACGTCCCAAACTTCATTTTGGATGGTCCCCCAAAAGAAATGGAAGAAGTTGGTGGTAAATCCATCAAGACATAAGGATTTTTCTACCCTTAGCTAGAATACTGCTTGTTCCACCTCAGCTAAAGAGGTAGCTGTGAGTAGCATCCTATTATGATCCTTCGTTATCAACTTGGGGATATTTTGGGTAATTTCCCCAAAGTATTCATGCCTCTAGTGGTTGTGTTCTTGAAGGATGTCCTTGAAATGATTACGCAGCTCCTTAGTGATGACTGTTTGCATTTCCAACCTTTCCCTATTTGGTTCTTGAGGACTGTAATTATATTGTGCATCCTCTGCTGAATGGTGGATCAATGGAATAATTTGGTATTTTGTTCCCCCTCTTTGAGCAGTTAATTCTTTATTTTTGCCTCCACAGGGCTTCTTCTTGGTTCCTTCTTTCTTCCAGCTGAGTAGTTAGGGATTGCTCCTGATGATATGTCTCAGCTCAGCGCCCCTATTGGATAATGTGTCATTGCAGTTTCTTCTTTTTTTCCTCCAGATATTTTTTTTTTGCGAATATGTTGCCAAAGTTTGTTTTGTTCCACACTTTCAGTTGGCCTTTAAGTAGTTTCAGTTTTTTCTAGAACTAGATAATTCTGGTACCTTGAGGAGCTGCTATGGAGGACCACCATTTGGAGACCATTTTCTTTAACCCAGGGTGCCTCAACCAACGATGTTCAAAGAGGAAAGGTTTTGGGAGCATGCTTACCTGGTCGGAGCCATTGAAGTTGTATTAGCCAATGATAAGATCCTACTTTCGGGATGATGGTGGAATCTATTTTACCTCCGATACAGATGAGATCTTCAGTGATGAGGAATCCATCTAGTCTTGATGCTATCTCATGGGCGCTCTTTTGTTGTCCCAAGTGAAGATTCCATTAGAGGTGTGTAGGTCTATGAGGTTATTGCTCTGGATGAATTTTTTGAATCCATTACTCTCCTATTCCAGATGCATCCTTCCTCCTTTCTTTTCTTGGAGATTGGTTATCATGTTAAAGTCTTCTCCTAAAAGCTAGAGAGGGAGGGATCATTTTTTGTTGATTTCCTCTTGGTTGTCCAAGAGCACCAATTTTTATTTAGCGTTTTGAGGAGAGTAGACATTTGTGAGCAGGCCATGGATGTCCATTCCAATTAGGTGAAAGTTGGCCTAAATGAAGTGCCTATTAGCATGAAAGTTTTCTAGGGAGATGATCTTGGGGTTTCAGATGATTGCGAGTCCTCTAGACATCCCATTTTCATAAACAACTATTATATTGTTACTTTTCCAGATCTTTTTGAAGATGGTTTCTAGAGTAGAGATGGAACATTTGGTTTCTTGAATGTAGAATATTGTTGGATGTTCCTTAGTAATCATTTTCTTTATGATTCTGTGCTTCATGGGGCTATTGAGCCCTCTAATATTCCAAGAGATGAGCTTCATGGGATATGATTGGAGGTAAGGGCATAGAATCTAGTTAGCTTGGGGAATTTCCTAGAATCCACCATTTCTTTCCCAATTTATATGGTTCTTTGTAAGGTTTTTTTCTTACCCCTTTTGCGAGACTCTTTCGTGAAGGATTTTTTGTTGATGAGCGTGCCCACCTGGATACCTAAGGAAGGGATCTGTTGTGCTCTGACTAGGATTTCCTCCATTTTTTGCATTTGTTGCTCCGGGATCGATATGTAGTCATTCTTGTTGCAGGCTTCCTCTAGCCTGGCAAGATCTAGGCCTTCCAGATCTATGCTTTCTAGTTCTTCCTCCATCACTTATGGGATCAATTCCATGATCAGTTCTTTGCCCTTTTCCAGATTGTTGTCCCTTGCCTCATTTTTAGTATCGGGTTTTAGGAAGGTCTGAAGGGGGAGCTTCTCCCATTGAGCCTTAGAGGACTGGAGATGCACTGAGGAGGTACTCCCAGATTCGATGACTAGTTCAAGTTCGTTGTCATTTAGCTAATTTAAGGCTACAAAGTTGTTGCTAATTGTTGGTCCTTTTTTATTCTGCTGAGGGGTAGCTTTCTTCTTGTGTCGCTTTTTCCTTGATACTTTTGTGAATCCTTATACCTCTTTTTTGATGGATTCCTTTTCAGATGTAGATTTTCTATTTAGGGTACAACCTCTGAAGATATGCCCATGTTGGTGACACTTTTTGCATCTAAAAGGAATGTGATCATAATCTATAGTTTGTGTCCATTCAAAATCTTCATGCATCAGTCTTACCTCTCCTGGTAGCAATTCGGCTAGGTTCATGCAGACGCATATGCGAGTATAGGCTACATAGCGGTTGATCTTGGTCTCCTCTAAAATATTGACGAACTCTCCTAAGGTGTTGCCAATGTCTCCAAGGGCCATCTCATCCCCGTAGTCTTGGGAGAGAGAGCAGAGTCAGATCCAGACCAGTTCCCAAGTGAGATCCTATTTATCTCGGTTAAAATGCTCAGTCCAAGGTCTGAGGTATAGACCTGCAGTGTTGAAGAAATAGGGACCCCCATCCATTATTTTGTCTTTATCTTCATAACAGGTGAAGAGTCTATTGGAGGAGCCTTTAGTGCACAGTTGTAGGTCAATATGGCCTTTGGGTTTCCATTTTGATGCTATCCATCCTCTCAATGTTTTTTCCGCGTTCCAGAAGCCCATGAACTTGCCTATCAGTGCATGATCTTTCTTGAATTGGATTATGCCATTGATGCGGTGCACTGGGAGTTTGATCACTATTTTCTTAGAGTTATTTGTGATGCATGTTGTTGATTTAGTGCTTGTTTCCGCTATTGCTTGTGTATTTTTCGTATGCATTGTGGGTGTCACCCCTATAGTTTCTTGAGACATGCCACAATTGTGCTAATTGATGGTATCAGCCCCTACTTTCGCCCTTATGGGAGGCTGGCCTATGAGGGAGGGAGGAGTCGTCCCCCCGCTGGAGTCGAGCATCGGAGAGCTTGTAGCTATCCAGGTAAGAAGTCATGGTCGGTGAGACTGGGGGAGAAAGTCTGCTGAAGGCAGCCAATGCCATAGCTAGAAAACCCTAGGTCATGGAGGTTAGCCTGATGTAGAGCTCTGCTAGGGTTTTTTCCAATCACCAAGACCAAAAGGTTTCATATCCTCTCGATGCGTGGGCTATCAACTTTGTGAGAATGTGACGTTGGACCATGGTTGACCATGATTAACCATTACTGACCACAATTGATTTTATAAAACATGGCTGGCCATGGTTGAATAATATTAAAACCACTGGATTAATATTATAATCTCAAGGTGTATAAATCTTAAGATACATATTACAAACACTAAAATAAACATGTTTGAACATGGTTAACCATGGATGATTTTCATATTCAGACAATCGTTGTAACATTGTGGAATTGGACAATTGTTGACCCTGCTTGATCATTATTGATTTTCAAATCGAGACAACATTTGTCACAATGCAACATTGGACCATGGTTAACCATGATTCAATTTATAAAACATGGTAGACAATGGTTGACCATGATTGAATTTATAAAACATGGTAGGGAAAGGTTGACCATGATTGATATTATAAACGCAGGGGAATAATATTAAACCCTCGGAATATGAACCTTTAGATTATTAAACCCAAGGGAATAATAAACCAAAGGGATACAAATAAATTATAAACCTAAGGTATATAAACCCTAAGATAAATATTATGAACCCTAAAATAAAAATTGTTGACCATGGTTGATTTCTATATTGAGACAATCCTTGTGAGATTGTGACGTTGGACCATGGATGATTTTTTTGGACACCTAATCCTCTAAGGTTTGGTGTAGAAGGCGGATAGACATAAAAAATTTAGGAAACCTTGGAATATGGAATCAAAGTGTCATGCCAAATGTATTATAAATGTATATGTTAGTTAATATAAAATAATCTCATGTTATCTTTCATGATGTGTGGCCTTCTCCCACCACTAGTTTTGTGGCCAATTTAGTGCATGTAAGTTATGCACCTCTTCCATCCAAAATTTGTGAGAGCTAAATTTAGATGCATATGACAGTGAAACTCCCAAAATGTCCTTTGTCCTTTTTCCCATCAATTTTTCCATCTCAATATTCATGCTCTGGCTTGGGCATTTGAGTCACGTGTCGACCTAGTTGATTCGTTATTAGTCATTGTGTGTTCCTCCTACAGAAACATTACTCTTCAATTTTCGATTGCAGAAATGTTGAATTTTGGCCATTGCGTTATTTGTAGTAGTCATATTGTATTTTCTCGATTCAGATGTTCGATGAGATGTTCCAAATCGAATTCTCCACACGACATACGAATCTTACATACGCAGTCATCTCCATACGTTACCCACAGTCGCATCCTGCAAATGTTGCCCACATTCGACCACATTATTTAGACTTTAGTCGACCATCCACACAGCATACGGCGATGAATTCGTTATAGAGCATAGGTTCTCATATCTAAAGTACCTCCACCAACTGAAATAGTGTTGAAATATCATCTGCTCAGGAAGCTAAAATGGATAGAATAGGGCGAATATGGCTTTCGGCGTTTACAATCATCGACAACATATCCACTGTAGGCATGATGAATATGTGTAATAGAGTGTTCGTTGAGGAGTGTATAAATCAAAAGGTCGTTCTCATACCACAGCTGCATCACATCTATAAAGTCGTCTTTATATTTCCACAAAAAAATCGTTTGTCTCTGCTATGGAGCTTGGCATCATATAAAGACAAGGCTCGCGTAGAAACAAAACCCGCAGAAATGTTGTCGCCATGGACAAAAGTGACCATTGATACATAGAAAGGGGGAAGAAAACAATAATCCACCACAACGACCATGTATACAACATAAGTCGATTACCTCTCTCCATGTAGCATCGTTCGCACCATAGGCAAACTATACTACGGCGTTGCTCCTCTCCCAGTTGCTCGTCAAAACCCTAATGCTATCTCCTCGGTGCTTAGGCTCTCTGATTGTAACGATCCCTAAGAATGATGACCACGCGTCAGTTGTAGTCTCTACTCGGTGCTCAGGCACAGGTGTCGAGAGGGGTGCTGGTGAGGACAGCCTATAGTGGGAGGTGTCGCTGCGGTGGTACAGTATTTGTAGTCGGGTGCCGAGGGAACCACTGTGGAGGGGACTGCGATTGCACAATGGGTTGAAGCTGTTCCCACACATTGTTCAGGTATAAAAAATATATCATTTGGTTCACTCTAGTATATCTCATTTAAGTTTAGTTTCAGTCTTGAGAAACAACACCTCTAGGAAAAACTTACGTGGCTCGATTGGGGGAGAAACTGACCGCCACTGTTCTTTTATAATGTATCATACAACTATGATAGCTCGTATGTAGACAACGTTCAATCAATGATTGAATTTAGAAAACATGGTAGACTGTGACTTATTACAGTTAACCATCATGCTTGATCTTGATTGACTAGTTATAGTTGACCATGCTTGACTTTGATTGACCATGATTAATATTATAAACTCAAGGGAATAATAAACTCTATGGATTAGTACTAAAAACCTAGGGAGTACAAACCTAAGGGGAAAATATTAAACCCAAGGAATATGAAACATTATATTAATAAACCAAAGGGATAAAAATTATAAACCCAAGGTATATAAACCTTAAGCTAAAATATTATAAACCTTAAAATAAACATGGTTGACCGTGGTTGACTATGGTTGATTGCCATATTGAGATAATCTTTGTCACATTGCGTCGTTGAGTCATCTTTGACAATTCTTGACCATGATTTACTTTCATATCGAGACAATATTTGTCAAAATATGACACTGAACCATGGTTGACCATAGTTCATTTTCATATTGAGACAATATTTGTCACTATGCAACATTTGACCATGGTTAACCATGGTTGTGTGTTAATTACCATGGTTGACCATTATTGATATTATAAACCAAAGGGAATAATAAATTCAATGGATTGATATTATAAACTTGAGGCATTGATACTACATCCACTGCTAATTGAAAATTTTGGTCACTTAACAACACGATATTGAATCACCGACTCACCATTTGATTGATGGAGCTATCTTCATTGTAGAAAGGTTGACTATGTCATCACATTGACTATTGTTATATATGGTAAACATAGTGTTAACTAAGCTTCATCACGACCAACTATTTGACCATGGACTATCGATGTTCACTATCAAAGTTTGACTATGTTTATCTAGTGTGGTTGATTATATTTGACTATGTGGTTCAACATGGTAATAATGTTTAATATTGTTCACTATAATTCTCATTTTACTATAATTAACCATGTCACCAACTATCAACATGTATTAATGTATACATTATTTTTAGTTAAGAAATTATAAATGTATAAATTAATATATCATTAATGTTATAGTTCACTTTTATAAATATTATTCAAATGTTATATTAAGATAATATATATGTCTTAACACTATATTAATATCATATTTAAATATTCATAATTTCTTTAATATTAATTATGTATTAAGTAAATATTGTATTTATACCTAATATTAAACCCAAATAGTATCAATGTAACATAATATTAAAAATGGAGAGCTGAAGAGCTAGGGTTTTCTCGTCTGGGTCATTTGTTTCTGTGGCGGAGGATCCTCGCCTTAGCGAACTAGATGGTGATGGCGTACCTATCTAATTGGCTCTGGAACCCATGAGCGTGTAGTAGACAAATTTTGGACATGCACTGGCACATCGTGAAGCCTGGAAGCTGGGTTTCTCAGCGTTTCCTGCCACAGACTCTTGTCCCTCCATCGCCTGCTATGGCCATGTTTCCTGGATTTTTTTCTTGGCTCCCTTGTTCCCACATTTGGAATCTTTTGATCCAAACGCGTTGGCTGCACGGAGTGCTAGGCTTCTGCCCCTGGTCAGCTGGAAATGGGCATGCTTCAAAGGCCCGTGTGGGCTCACGGCGGATGCCCTGGTGGGTGTCTCCTTTTTTTAAATGCTGGATATCTGGGATGGGTCGAGGGTGGATTTTCGCACCAACGTTTTCAGAATTTCTTTGGGTATTATGCTCGGACTGCCTTCTGGGTGTTGTGTGTTCTGTGCTGGGGTTCCTCTTATGCTGTATTGATCATACTGGAACCTAAGGGCCAGCCAAAATGGGTATTTAGCTCCCTATGCCCTGTTTATTTCGACTTCCACCCTATCTTATTTTGTTATATATGGATACACGAAGTTTGGAATTCTATGGTTGCTGCGTGGGTTCTCTGGGGTTTGTGCGCGCGCTCACCGAATGTAATGTCTCTACATCCCCTGGACATTGTGACTGGTCTGTCGGAGGTGTAGGTCAAGGAGCTATGCTCCAAATTTTCTAACATAGATAAAAGAGGACGGAACTACAATTGTAAGCCCCGGTATTAGATTTTGATAAAAGCCCTAGATTGGAAGTCAATAATTATTTGGGTACATGATTGCTTGTTACAGACCTGAAGCAAACGATCTAATATTCTACAAGTATCCTGACTTCAAAAACATAAGACTGATCTTTTCATGGAAGTTGCTACAGGAAGAAGTTCAATTAAAACACTACCACATTAAAAGGAACTCTTCCATTTTCCTGAACTTAAGACTCAAAGGGGGCGCTCTTGGAGCAAACACATCTGGTAGATCTCTTTTGACATGAAAGGGACAACCATCTTTCAAGGATATTTTGAGAGTAAAAGCTTCCACACATAACAAACAAATACCTGAACTATCATTACAAGGTCCTTATATTATAGAAAAAATGGAGAAAATCCTAGATCTGACCATATAATTACCAGAGGTAACTCAGATTTTCAATACTATGCCATCATATGCTGTTATTTACAATTTCAATGGATTTTGGCCAAAACCTGAAGAGTTAAATGATTGGATCTGCCAAAATTGGGCCAAGAACTGTGATATTTATCTATGTGCAAAAGGTTTTTTCGTGGTTCAATTTGACAATCCAAAAGATTATATTTTTGCTACAAATGGTCCTTTTGGGAAGAGCAGGCCTCTTTGTAGCCCCATGGTTTCCAGGTTTCAATGAAAATTCAATGGTGGTCACAAAAATTCCTATTTGGGTTTTGCTACATAACCGTCCACTCCCTTTCTGGCATCATCAGGTTTTAGAAAACATTGGGAACTCTCTTGGAAGATTCATAAAGCTAGACCGAGAGAGAATGGACATAGGGATATTCACCTTTGCTCGCATCTATGTGGAGATGGATTTAAGAAAAGGTCTCTCAGACTGCATACATCTAACTCACAAAGATCTCAAGTGGACACAAACATTAGATTTCGAAAACAATACTTGTAGATGTAGGGTGTGCTATCAAATTGGGCATGTGCATAACTCCTGCACTTTATTTAAGAAAAAAACAAAGAAGAGGCCACAAAAGAAAAAAAGTTGGCGATTCTCGGACCTGCCACTCTCAGATGAGGAGGATGAATTAACGAAAGAACACAATATGCAATTAGAAGCAGAAAATCTGTAAGATACACAAGAAAAGGGAGAAGAGAAGGAGGAAGAACAAAAGGATTAGAATGAGAAGCCAATTTCTCCAACTAATGCTAAAAATCAACGAGAAGGGAAAGACATTGTTGGAGTCTTGGGGGTTCAAAGCATGCACATGTATTTGAGATTTCTGACTCAGATAAAGAAGCCCAACACTCTTCATGCAACAATAAGTTGGCAACTTGTAACTTTTCATTTTGATTAATAAAAAGTTATTCATTTTTCTCTGCCAGCAAAAAAAAACACAATATTAAAACATATTATCATATCACAATGCTAATTCATAAATTAATGTATTAACATATAGTCATTAACATATTATTAAGTTATGAATATTATGTCGAAATGTTACTTTCAACTGCTCAGCCCACAAATAGCCATTTTCAAAATTGATCTATGAAATTTTACTGACAGTAGCCACTTTCCATTTTTCTTTCTCCTAGTTTTTTAGTACTCAACCGCTTTCCGAATGCAGTGAAAAGTCAAGTTCGTTGAATAGAAAATAGATTACACAACTCTGTATTTCAAAACAGGGGTTTTCGTTCTGTTTCGGCACAGTCCTTTTTATTCAGGAAACAAAACTTTCATATTAAAAGAAATAGAGTTTTTCATTGAAAACAGAGTGTTCTGATTTTTGTACACACTGGCATTTTTATTTGAAACCCAGTGGTCCCCACAAGTTCTTTTTAATCGCAATCGGCAAAATAGTTTTGAAGTTGAAGTGTCTTCTTGATGTGGCGAAGTTCTGATGCGATGCAATCATCACAATCGGAAATCACAAGTCGCATATGTAACCACCGCATAGTTTATGAACCGTTGAATTATACGATGCGATTGGCCAATCAAAATCGCAAATATAACAATCGCCCTCCGCTTTAAAGCCAAGGTCCATGGGTGGTGTGGTCCCACATAACATGCGGCATTATTATCATGAATCACAAGTTCTGAATCGCAAGTGTTTTTAACATGGGCCGATTGCATAGTTGAAGTTTCAGACCTGAGATATTTTATAAGGCGGATTTAATTTCTTTATCACGCGTCCATCACGATCACATAATCGCAATCACAATTTTTAATATGGCCTGAATGCATTGTGAAGTTCGAGACCTGATATGTGTTTATGCGATGGAGTTAATAACTCATCGCGTGTCCGTCTCAAATCACAATCGGAAGTTTAAGATGGACCGCTTTGTATTCTTAAGTCCCAGACTCGATGAAATTTATAGACTGAAATTAATATTTTGATCGCACGTTCAAAGCGCTTTTGTATGTGTGCCCGAGAGGTATTTTAGTATATAGATTTTTAATATAGGTTTATGTTATGTTTTATATGCGCGGCATATATAAACGAAAAGATTGTTAGGCTATTGTAATGTTTTTTGAAAAAGCACAACACTGTGTATTAGAATTTTTACATAGCAGTGTATGAATAGAGATACATAGTGTATTCTCTGTGTGAGACAAAGTTTTTTTTTGAGAGAAACAGTGAAGTGTTATGCACTGCATTTTGTAGCATTCTTGCTTTTGTAATCCCTCTATGTGAGGAAAAGTTTGTAATAGTTTTTTTTGTGAATGGAATAGAAATTTTTCAAAGTGTTGAACTCTGTCCCTGTGAGAAAATTTTTAAATTTCTCTGTGTTAAGGAGGAGAGCATTATTCTCTCTATTGTTTGTTCTGGAATTCTTAGAAATTCCAAAATGGTATCAAAACTAGTCCAGGCTCTTTGAAGGTGTCAAAGAAGCTGAAGGAATGATTTCTTGTTGGAGTAGCTTCACCAACAGAGAGAAGACTCAGTCAAGAAGAATCCAAGGTATTTCTCATGACAGTTTTATTTGTGTTACTGTTTGCAGAACAGTCAGTTTATTTTAAATACACAGTCAAATATTTTGAAGCATAGTTAAGAGTGCAAGAATGGCTGGAGCCAACACTAGCATGGGTATTGGTAATACTCAGCTCCCACAATTTAATGGGAAAAACTATGACTACTGGGTAATAACCATGAGAGCCCTATTTTCTTCCCAAGACTTATGGGAACTTTTTGAGGATGGCTTTGACGAGCCAACAGATGAAAATGAATTTGATGATTTAACTCAGGTAGAGAAAGAACTATTGAAGAGCAATAAGAAGAAGGACTCCAAAGCCCTCTACCTTTTGTATCAAGCAGTGCATGAGAGCTTATTTACAAGGATAGCAATAGCCAAGAGATCTAAAGAAGCATGGAAAACTCTCAAGAGAGCCTATCAAGGCATGGAGAAAGTGAAGACAACAAAACTACATTTGCTAAGGAGAGACTTTGAGACTCTCTGCATGAAGGAGTCAGAAAATATTGACTCATTATTCACACATGTGGTTGGAATGGTCACACAGATAAGGTCTCATGGAGAGATTCTTGAAGAAAGGAGGATTGTGGAGAAACTATTGAGGAGTCTACCCTCAAGGTTTGATGTGATTTTCACCACCATATAACAGGTAAAGGATCTCACAAAATTTTTCAGTTGATGAGCTACATGCATCACTGATGACACATGAGCAGAGATTGGGTAGAAATGAAAAATCATCTCTAGAGCATGCCTTTAAGACCTAGATGTCCTTTGGAAGAGGAATACGTCAAGGCAGAGGAAACAAGAGAGGAAGAGGCAGAAGCCAAAACAAAGGTGGAAGAAACAGTCCAGCAAATGCTCAAGGAAGGGGCAACAATCCAAATTAGAACCAAGGACAAGGCAGTAGCCATCAATGTGCACACCAACATGCCCATGGAAAATGGTATGATAAATCCAATGTACAATGTCATTATTGTAAGAAATATGGGCATTATGAAAATGAATGTACGAAGAAGCAACATGATATGACTAATAGAACTAGTGCAAATTTCACTAGAGAAAATATCAGCCAAGATAAATTGTTTGTAGCTTGTAATATGGCTAAGGAAAAGAGTGAAGATTTATGGTTTCTAGACTCCAGTTGTAGTAACAATATGACAGGATACATAGCCATGATTTCTATGCTAGATGAGAATGTGAAATTACAAGTCACATTAGGGACTGATAGTAAAGATTCTGTTATGGAAAAAGGAGCTGTAAATGTATTAACAATGAAAGGAGAAAAGAAATTCATATCAGATGTTTATTATGTTCCTGGAATGAAATGTAACCTCTTAAGTATTGGAAAACTTGTTCAAAAGGGGTACAATGTTTTCTTTGAGGATGATGTATGCACCGTCATGGATAAACCACCCAGCAAACAATGTATTACTGAAGTGAAGATCACAAGGAACAAGATGTTCCCTCTTAGGACGAGAGCATGTAATATTCCTATTTAGTGACAGCTAATTGGAATATTCGATTTTGTATAGTTTTTCCATCTAAAGTTTGTAAATAAATAAAAAGTTAGTAAAGAGGGTCTAACTCACTTTAGTGAAATAAAACGTCCTCCTAGTAGTGAAACGTTACGACTTAAGGGGAGCCGAGGGGGGCCACACACCACATAGGGGAGAGGACCCATGTACACTCTAGAAGCTTCTGCATAGATAAGGATGAGCATGTGGAGGAGAGAGAGGTTACGTTGGGGTTTTGGAGGGAAACCAACGTTATAAAATATGGAGGAGCCTCCTCATTTGATTCATTCTGGAGTTTATGATTTTGAGTGAGACGTTTGTCTTCTTGAGCACGCTGGCTGTTTAGCATGTTTGCAGCACTTTTTAGTGCATTGAGTGTCTCTGGTCAGAGATCTCGCCCTTAGTCCTAGGGGACTTCGAGTGCCTGCTTGGGAAAGGTTGGGTTTTCAACATATTATGAGTCATTTTATTATTTGGGTTTGTTGCGGAGTTGGAGCTTCTAGAGACTGCGCAATCACTGGGAGAGAGGACACAGTCCATTATGGAGGAGCTTCGGATAGGGGTTTCTGCAGGTGGTTTAGCTGGGATTTTGAGCAGAGCGTCAGCTTGTGCCCATCGGATGTTCTTGGTAGAGTTTGAGGAAATGTTTCAACTGTTTCTATCTAGCAACTACGCAGTGCCTTGGAGGCTAGCGTAATTCACTAGGGAGGCAGTTCCTGGTGATTTTTCGGGGTTGGCCATTCTTGGAATGGTTTTTGGATTTTTTTTGGGTTGTTGAGGAGAGGAGGTTTACCGATTTTAAGCTCATTCTGGCAAGGGGATCAGCCCCTAGTCTTCATTCCATTTCAGCAGTAGCAGCTACACAGTAGTTTTCTAGCAGCTGGGACATAGTTCATAGAGCAGCCATTTCTAGTATTCTCTGAGAGTGTTTTCTCAGTTGCCTTGAGTAATATTAGCCTATTTTACTTCATTAAATTTCTCAGATTAATAAAATGGCTCAACATTTCCTCTCTATGTTTTTTGGACGAGTTTTCGTAGTTGTCGTATTCTCTTTCTATGATATTATATGTCTGCTGCAATATTATTGTTTTGAGAATTCTAGTTCTATACCACTTGGTGCATTTATCTTTCACTCTTAGACAGAGTCTGGAAAGGGTGAGGTAGCCTCTGGATCTCATCCTCTTTTTAGAGGCGAAATATCTGGTAAATTCCCTCCCAGTCTATCTCTGGTTGGAGTTTGTCATGTTTTAGAGATATCCCCGAAACCGGATATTACAGTGGTATCAGAACATAGCTCTGGCTCATCTTGTAGTCTATGACATCAGGAAAGAGACCGTGTAGCGGTAGGAAGTATAGAGACCATGAGTGTAGGTTGGAGACCACCTATGAAGAGGAAGAATGTGCTCGGGTAGAGGACACAAATCAGGAGAGAGATCTTGTGACGAACGCAAAACAAGTGGAGCTTGTAGTAGATTTAAGAGAGAAAGAGCCAATGGAAGATGACACAAAGGCCAAACAGTTTGGAGAGGCACTCCTCAAGTCTATGCAGGATTTAGATAGACAAATTGAGGTGATGGGACAGAGGTTCACAACTGTGTAGGATAGGCAGCGTGAGACTCCACAGGTTTTCCAAGTCGGAGAGGGATCAGGTACATCCCACCATTTGTCGGAGCAGGGTGCTGCTCAACATGATATTCCTCAGCCGACGACTTCATGTACACCTACCCACTCTACCATGCCCACTTTCTTGGGAGTGGATACAAGGGCAGGAGCCGAGCAGGAGGCAGAGCCTGGACACTTAGATGAGTATTTTACAGAGTATCAGTCCTACGGGTAGGAGTCCAGGGATGTTCTCACATTCAGAGATTTTGTGCAGCTCTAGCGGGACAGTAAACCCCGCGATCATCATAGAGGGCACTGGCATTATGATGATGGAGATTCCCACCATGCCTCTAGTAGATTTCATTTGCTTACGTTTAATGGATCATCAAATAGTTCGAAAAAGTCTTGGGTGGAGAAGCCGGATATCTATTTCCAGCTTAACCAGATGTCAGAGACAGAGGCCATCAAGGTGGAAACATTACATTTGGATGGTGAGGCCCAAGACTAGTGGTTCCATGGGATGGTTACACTTGGACATTTTACAGTGACGACATATGCCGAGTTTACCAGGAGGTTGATAGAGCATTTTGACTGGAGGGATCCAGAACAACATTTTGTTGAGTTGACGAAGCCCAAGCAGACGAGGAGCCCAGAGACATACATGAAAGATTTCTTGAGGGTCTCGGTGATGGTGCCATATCTATCCATGACACGTATGATCTATATGTTTGTGGAGGTATTTGCAGAGCCACTTCGTGGTCTAGTCAGATCTACTAGACCAGCTACACTCCAGGATGCTATCAGCAGGACCAGGGACTTACATGATGCATTTCCTAGGACACGGACACCTTACCCACAGAGACAGGGCTTCCAACCCAAGGGAAAGGATGTGAGGGTTCCTCTTCCAAAGGGGAATCCGGGATGGGCACAGATAGATGATGATGCCAAGAGGTAGTTAAGGAAGAAGCGGTTGTGCTTCTCATGTTAGGAGCTATGGGAACCAGGGCATAGGTGTGCTACTGGCAAAGCAAACTTCATTGAGGTCTTCTCCAATGATAACGGGAAGGAGGATGAGAAGGATGACGAGGAGGCAGGAGATAGTCAGATGGACCAGGATTAGTTGTCACCTCCACCTCCAAGGACAGGAGGTGCAGCTTTTCCACCCACAGGAGGGGCCCTTGCAGCTTTGCGAGGAGTTCCTAAGTATTTTATGCTAAGCGTACGAGGGACAATACGTGGCTAGTGAGTATCAGTTTTGGTTCACATTGGGGTAACCCACATCTTCATTGATGCACAGATGGTCGAGCGGAGGGGTATACCGACCGAGAGTTTTGACGGGTTTTCAATCTTGGTCCCAGGAGCCCAGATGATGCAGTGTGCCCGGTATGTTCAGAAGTTAGCAGTGACGATGGGTACTTACACCGTGACTGATCATTTTTTCATGGTCAACATACCAGATACCAATGTGGTACTGGGTGTTCAGTGGCTGATTAATTTTGGGAAGGTCACCACGAATTGGGAGGCCTTAGAGATGGAGTAGGATGACAAGAATATTGGAAAGCATGAGAAGATCCGCGGGATGCATACTTACCCACCTTAGACAGTTTCGACACACCGGATGGAGGCATACTTCCAGAAGGGAGACATAGAGTGGGTGGTTGAGTTGCGGGGATCAAAGGCCAAGACCACTAGTAGAGAAGTTCATCCAGATATAGAGGCCATCCTTGACAGGCATGAGGTAGTGTTTGGGGATATACCACTAGGGCGGCCACTAGATAGATGGTTTGAGCATACCATCTAGCTTGAGCAGTGTATTCAGGAGGTGATCAGTACACCCTATAGGCATCCCAAAGCCTATCAGGATGAGATTGAGCGGGCCATCTAGGAGTTGTTGGCTCTTGGACACATCAGACTGAGCACGAGCCCGTTTGCTTCTTCTGTAGTGCTGGTGAAGAAGAAGGACGACACCTTGAGGATGTGCATTGACTAAAGGGCCCTGAACAAGAAGACTCTGAAGAATAGGTACCCTGTACCCAGGATCGATGAGCTGATGGATGAGCTATGAGGAGCTAAGTTCTTCTCGAGGATTGATTTGAGATCAAGGTACCACCAAATTCACGTGAGGGAATAGGACATTCCCAAGACCCCCTTCAGGTGTCATTATGGGAACTTTGAGTTTTTGGTTATGCCTTTTGGGCTAACCAATGCACCAGCCACCTTTCAGTCTTGCATGAACCATATCTTTTGCAGCCATTTGAGGAAGTTTGTATTGGTCTTCTTCGATGACATACTCATATATAGCAGGACTTGGGATGAGCATCTCCAACATATAGAGGCAGTGTTACACATCCTGGAAGAGCAATAGTTCTATGCTAAGCTCTCCAAGTGTGAGTTTGGGATGACGAAGATGTTATATTTAGGTCACATTATTGGAGTGGACGGAGTGAGGGTCCACGAGGAGAAAATTAAAGCCATTAGAGATTGGCCGAAGCCGAAGAATGTGACGGAACTTTGAGGGTTTATTGGGATATGTACTTATTATAGGAAGTTCTTCAGAGGATTCTCATAGCTTGCTGCACCCCTTATATATTTGAGGAAGAAAGGGGCATTCAGTTGGTCAGATACAGTGCAGTGAGCCTTTGATAGGCTCAAGGAGGTGATGAGTAGCTGCCCAGTGCTTGCATTGCCAGATTTTACACAACCATTTGTCTTGGAGTGTGATGCGTCGGGAGAGGAGATCGGCGCGGTATTGATGGAGGGAGGACACCCTATAGCCTTCGAGAGCCGGAAGCTCCTTCCGCATGAGAGGTTGTATTCCATATATGACAAGGAGATGTTGGCCATCATGCATGCTTTGGCCAAATTTCGGCAGTATTTGGTAGGGAACAGGTTCAGGGTGTCGACTGATCACAACAGCCTCAAGTTCTTTTTGGAGCAGAAGTGGATGAGTAAGATCCAAGCATATGACTTTGACATTGAGTATGTCAAGGGTTAGAATAACGTGGTAGCAGATGCGCTTTCACGTAGACCAGCAACGTTATCTCTTATGAGCTTGGATATAGATTGGAGTGCTCGAATTTTAGTTGAGTACGCCAAGGACAGATTTGGATGTGACGTGTTGGATGGACAGGTGGCGGATGACAGGTACAGGGTGGTTGATGAGATCATCTATTACAGGAATAGGATCTTCTTGACTGAGGGATCTCAGCTTAAGAAGAAGATGCTCTAGGCATCACACGATTCTCCATTGGCAGGCCATCAGGGGTTTACCAAAACCTACAGGGCCATTAGGGAGAGGTTCTCATGGAAGGGCCTCAAGGAGGACATACTCCATCACGTCAGGGAGTGCGATGTTTTTTAGAGAAATAAGGGGGAGAGGAGCCATCCAGCAAGATTTTTGCAGCCTCTTCCCATTCTGGAGGTGAAATGGGAGAGAATTTTGATGGAAGTCATCATAGGGTTGCCCATGGTGTAGGGCAAGGATTGTATCTTTGTCGTTGTTGATCAACTGACAAAGTATGCGCACTCTTTCGCCATATCTGCGCATTACACAACAACACAGGTGGCTGAGCTATTCTTCAGAGAGGTTTTTAGGCTGCATGGTCTTCTTAAGACCATCATCAGTGATAGGGATATCTGTTTCATGGGCGGATTTTGGCAGGAGCTTTTCCAACTAGTGGGGACGGAGATGACACCGAGTACCAGTTACCACCCACAGATGGATGGACAGACAGAGATAGTTAACAAGTGGCTAGAGGGCTACTTGCATAACTATGTTAGTGGGTAGCAGCGAGCATGGTTGATATGGTTGCATTTGGGAGAGTACTGCTACAACTCGACACATCACATGTCTATTGGTATGTCACCATTTTATGCTTTCTATGGGTACCATCCTTTATCTTTTGCTGACGTGATGTTCAGTGCTAGTAAGGCTACTATAGCCAATATTTGGATCCAAGAGAGTCAGGACATCCTCCGAGCTCTCATGGACAATATAGCTACAACACAGAGCCAACAGAAGCTGTATACCGATAGAGGTCGGGTGGAGAGACAGTTTGAGGTAGGGGACTTGGTCTACCTACGGTTACAGCCATACCGATAGTCATCGTTGAAGCAGAAGGGAGATGAGAAGCTCAAGCCTCACTTTTACGGGCCATACCAGGTGATACGCAGGATTGGGCAGGTTGCGTATGAGTTGGAGCTACCCCAAGGAAGCAAGATCCACAACATTTTTCATCTATCATGCCTGAAGAAGGCGCTAGGGTAGCAGGTGACAATGACAGAGGAGTTACCACCTACAGATGATGAGGGGCACTTGGTCTTGCAGCCGGAGGCCATTATTAATACCAGGGAGAGGCAGTTATAGAGGAGGACGGTTCGAGAATTCTTGGTGAGGTGGAAGAATTTTCCGGATGAGGATGCCACTTGGGAGAGCGAGAAAATTTTGCAGCATCCATCACTTCAGTTGTTTGAGGACAAGAAACATTTCACCGAGGGAGACTGTGGTATTCCTAATTAGTGACAGCTAATTGGAATATTCAATTTTGTATAGTTTTTCCATCTAAAGTTTGTAAATAAATAAAAAGTGAGTAAAGAGGGTCTAACTGACTTTAGTGAAATAAAATGTCCTCCTAGTAGTGCAACATTATGACTTAAGGGGAGCCAAGGGCGGCCACACACCATGTAGGGGAGAGGAACCACGTACACTCTAGAAGCTTCTGGGCAGATAAGGATGAGCGTGTGGAGGAGAGAGAGGCTACGTTGGTGTTTTTGAGGGAAACCAACGTTATAAAAGATGGAGGAGCCTCCTCACTTGATTCATTCTGGAGTTAATGATTTTGAGTGAGACGTTTGTCTTCTTCAGCATGCTAGTTGTTTAGCCTGTTTGCAGCACTGTTTAGTGCATTGAGTGTCTCCAGTCGGAGATCTCGCCCTTAGCCCTAGGGGACTTCGAGTGCCTGCTCGGTCAAGGTTGGTTTTTCAGCATTTTGTGAATTATTTTATTATTTGGGTCTGTTGTGGAGCTGGAGCTTATAGAGATTGCGCAGTCATTGGGAGAGAGGACGCAGTCCATTGTGGAGGAGCTTCGAATAGGGGTTTCTGCAGGTGGTTTAGTTGGGATTTTGTGCAAAGGGTCAGCCTGTGCCCATCGAAGGTTCTTCGCAGAGTTTGAGGCAGTGTTTTAGCTATTTCTATCTAGCCACTATGAAGTGCCTTGGAGGCCAGCGTAATTCACTAGGGAGGCAGATCCTGGTGATTTTTCGGGGTTGGCAATTCTTGGAATGGTTTTTATATTTTGTCTGGGTTGTTGAGGAGAGGAGGTTTGCCAATTTTCAGCTCATTCCTGCAAGGGGATCAACCCCTAGTCTTCATTCCATTCCAGCAGTAGCATCTACACGACAGTTTTCCAGCAGCTGGGACGCAGTTCATAGAGAAGGCATTTTTGGTATTCTCTGAGAGTGTTTTCTCATATGCCTTGAGCAAGATTAGCCTATTGTAGTTAATTACATTTCTCAGATCAATAAAATGGCTCAGCATTTCCTCTCTATGTATTCTGGATGAGTTGTCGTAGTTGTCGTATTCTCTTTCTATGGTATTATATTTCTGCTGCACTATTATTTTTTTGAGCGTTCTAGTTCTATACCACTCGGTGCTTTTATCTTTCACTCTTAGAGAGAGTATGGAAAGTGCCAGGTAGCCTCCAGATCTTGTCCTCTTTTCAGAGGTGAAATATCTCGTAAATGCCCTCCCAGTCTATCTCTGGTTGGATTTTTCCGTGTTTTAGAGATATCCCCGAAACGAGATATTACAGAGTAGATTTGAAAAATAGAGAAGAAATGTTAGCAATGAAAAAAGAGGCTTTCCAAAGAGAACCAAAAGATGAGAATTGGTTGTGGCACTTGAGATTTGGACATCTCAACTTTGGAGGTCTTAACTTGTTGAAAAAAAAAGGAATGGTAAGAGGTTTGCCATTGATTGAGAAACCAGACAACCTTTGTGAAGGTTATATCTTGGGTAAACAACACAGAGAAATTTTTCCATCCGGGAAAAGCATAAGGGAAAAAGCACCCTTAGAGATTGTCCACTCAGATTTATGTGGACCGATGCAAACTCCATCACTTGCAAGAAGCCGGTATATGTTAACATTCATAGATGATTTTACAAGAAAAACTTGGGTTTACTTTTTGAAAAACAAAACTAAAGTGTTTGAAAGATTCTGCAATTTCAAAGCACTTGTAGTGAAGCAAAGTGGGTTGCATATCAAACTCCTTAGGACTGATAGAGGAGGTGAGTATATCTCCAAAGAATTTCTACATTTTTATAGAGAAAATGGGTTTCATAAGTAGTTTACAACTAGATACACTCCGCAGCAAAATGGAGTTACCGAAAGGAAGAATAGAACAATCATGGATATGGTAAGGAGTATGTTAAAGGAAAATCATTTGCCTAATTATTATTGGGCCGAAGATGTACATTGTGGAGCATACATTTTAAATAGGTTCCCAACAAAAGCAGTCACGAACAAGGTTCCAGAAGAGGCATGGAGTGGCACAAAGCAAGGAGTCACACATATGAAAGTTTTTGGATGTGTGGCCAATGCACACATTCCAGATTAGCTAAGGAAGAAGTTGGAAAACAAGGGGTAGAAATGTATTTTCATTAGATACAGTGAGGAATCCAAATATTATAGGTTATAACCCATCCACCAAGAAGTTTATTGTGAGCAGAGATGTTCAGTTTATTGAAGAGGAAGCTTGGGATGGAAGCATTGAGAAAATAGTGAATGTTAAACACTGTTTATCTCATGATGAAAATGATGATGATTTGGCTGAAATACATCCCCCAACAGAAATACCAACACAAGGGAAGAAATGCACACCCGTGAGGAGAAATGAAAGTGCTTCTCCGAGCACACCACAAAGAGGAGATTTGATTGCTACATCAAGCACTTGTACACCAAATGAAAGAGGAAATAAGTTCATAAATTTGAATGACATTTATGAGAAAGAGGTAGCAACTGAAGGTATGAATTATTTATTTTCTTTGTATTGTCATGTTGATGATCCTATCCACTTTTAGGAGGCTTTTAAAGATAGGAAATGGAAAGAAGCTATGGATGAGGAAATTAATGCCATAGAAAGAAACAAGACATGGGATTCGGTTGAACTCCCAAAAGGTAAAGAAGTTGTTGGAGTTAAATGGGTCTACAAGACCAAAAGTAATGCTGAAGGTAAAATTGAAAGAAACAAGGCCAGACTTGTTGTCAAAGGGTATAAGCAACAGCATGGGAGAGATTATGAGGAAAATTTTGCATCGGTTGCTAGAATGGAAACTGTGAGAGCAGTGTTGTCCATAGCAGCACAAAACAAGTGGAAAGTTTACCAAATGGACGTGAAGTCAGCATTCCTAAATGGAGTGTTAATGGAAGAGGTTTATATAGAACAACCTCTAGGCTATGAAAAGAAAGGCCAAGAACACATGTGGGTAAATCAAGAAAGTCTTCATAAGCAAAGGCAATGAAGATCAGATACAAAGAGGGATGATTCCCATTCACAGAAAATGACTTAGAAAAAGAGGGAGAACCCACCCTCTACATCAAAGAAAAATATGGTAAAATGCTAATTGTTGTGTTATATGTTGATGATGTTATTTTCACAGGTAATGATGATTAACTTATTGAAAATTTTAAAATAGTCATGAAAGAAGAATTTGAAATGACTGACATGGGTTTGTTGAGATACTTATTAGGAATAGAAGTAGAACAAAGTGAAAATGGGGATTTTATCTCACAAGAAAAATATGTTAATGAAGTGTCAAAAAGATTTAATATGCAGGAGAGCAAAGCAACTATCACTCCCACGGTGATGGGATTAAAACTCAGAAAAGAGGATAACAGCAAGGATTTTGATCCTAGTTTGAACAAGAGCATAGTTGGCAGCCTCATGTATTTGAGTGCAACTATGCCGGATATAATGCATGTTGTTAGTGTGATTTCCAAATTCATGGAGAGGCCAAAGGAAGCACATTGGCAGGCAGTAAAGAGAATTATAAGGTATGTTAAAGGAACAAAAAGGTTTGGTATTTTATATACTGCTTTAGAATGATCAAATTTAATTGGATACACTGATAGTGATTGGGCTGGAAGTGTAGATGATCGAAAAAGCACTTCTAGTTACGTTTTTCACATGGGTTCAGGAGCAATTTCATGGGCTTCTAAGAAACAACCTATTGTAGCGTTGTCTATAGTAGAGGCAGAATATGTGGCCGCTACAGTAGCAACATGTCAAGAAATTTGGATGAGGAGGATGTTAAGAAGTTTGTGCCAAGAGCAAGTAAAAGGTACCGTGATTTTTTGTGACAATAGCTCAGCTATTGCATTATCCAAGAATTCTGTGTTTCACAAGAGAACAAAACACATTGGCATAAAGTTTCACTACATCAAGGAGCTAGTGAACAATGGTGAAATTGTTTTAAAACACTGCAGAACTTAGGAGAATTTTGCAGACATTCTGACCAAGCCATTGGGGCAAAGGAGTTTTGAGTTTTTGAGGAAATGTCTGGGTATGACTGATAACCCAACAGTTGAAATTAAGGAGTGTTGAAATGTTACTTTCAACTACTCAGCCCACAAACAACCGCTTTCTAAATTGATCTTTGAAATTTTACTCAGCCGCTTGCCGAATGCAGTGAACAGTCAAGTTCGTTGAATATAAAACATAGTACACATCTCTGTATTTCAAAACAGGGGTTTTCATTCTATTTCGGTGCAGTACTTTTTATTCAGGAAACAGAAGTTTCATATTAAAGGAAACATATTTTTTCATTGAGAATAGAGTGCTCTGATTTTTGTACGCGAGGGCATTTTTATTTGAAACCCAGTGGTCCCCACAAGTTATTTTTAATTGCAATCGGCAAAATAGTTTTGAAGTTCAAGTGTCTTATTGATGTGGCGAGGTTCCGATGTGATGCGATCATCGCAATTGGAAATCGCAAGTCGCATATGTAACCACTGCATAGTTTATGCACCGTTGAATGATGCGATGTGATTGGCCAATCGAAATCACCAATATAACAATCACCCTCCGCTTTAAAGCCAAGGTCCGCGGGTGGTGTGGTCCCACAGACCAAGCGGCATTATTAAAATGAATCGCGGGTTTTGAATCGCAACCATTTTTAACATGGGCCAATTGCATAGTTGAAGTTCCGGACCCGACCTATTTTATAAGGTGGATTTAATTTCTTTATCATGCATCCATCGCAATCGCATAATCGCAATCGCAGTTTCTAATATGGCCCGATTGCATTGTAAATTTTCGGACCCTGTATGTGTTTATGCGACGGAGTTAATAACTCATCGCGCGTCCGTCTCAAATCACAATCAGAAGTTTAAGATGGGCCGCTTTGTATTCTTAAGTCTCAAACCTGATGAACTTTATAGACTGAATCTAATATTTTGATCATGCGTTCAAAGAGCTTTTGTATGTGAGCCCGAGAGGTCTTTTAGTATATAGATTTTTAATATAGGTTTATGTTATGTTTTATATGCATGACATATATAAACGAAAAGCCCATGAGGCTATTGTAATGTTTTTTGAAAAAGAACAGTAGTGCGTATCATAATTTTTACACAACAGTGTATGAACAGAGAGAAAGAGTGTATTCTCTGTGTGAGACATAGATTTTTTTAAGAGAAACAATGAAGTGTTATGCACTGCATTTTCTAACAGTCTTGCTTTTGTAATCCCTCTGTGTGAGGAAAAGTTTGTAATAGTTTTTTTTTGTGAATGGAATAGAAATTTTTCAAAGTGTTGAACTCTGTCCCTGTGAGCAAATTTTAAAATTTCTTTGTGTTAAGTAAGAAAGCATTATTATCTTTATTGTTTGTTCCGGAATTCTCAGAAATTCCAACATATTAATAGGTTATTAATGTAATTAATGTTAATATATTATTAAGTTGTTAATTTTAATATTAATTTATTAATATGAAGTTTTAAGATTTTTGAATATCACATCACTAATACTAAAATTATAATTAAAGTTAATTTTTTCATATGATATTTAAATATTACTTGTTTAAATTTATATTTTCTTATTTTCATTTATATTATAATGCTAAACATTTACTAAAAATTAAAGAATAAACATTTAAAGTATTAAAATAATCAATATGTAATAATATTATGAAAATTTGATGCTAGGATTTTTTTTTAATAAATTTATTAAAAATTTCACAATTAAACCTGATCAAACTTTGGAAATAAATTATGTGTTTTTTTTGGCAACAAATTATGAAAAATTTGTGTTTTGAAATCATTAATGACAAAAATATCTTCAATCAAATGAAAATTGAAAACATTATGAATAGAATGAAAATTCAAACTTCATGTTTCTGAGTATAGGAACTAGTCTTGGAGGCCCTTCCAACGATTCAAATATTAGTGCGGGGATCTTAAGTTTTCTTCACAGGGAGGGATATCCTTTATTAGGACAAATTATAAACTGGAATGAAGAGATCCCCCAGTGGTTTTTTGCTAACAAGATTGGCATTCTTGCGTGGCTTGAGATTGATTGGATAGAATATTGTGATTACTTACGGAGTCTGGGCATACACAGAAACATTAAGGGGTACAAAATTCGATGGTGTGGAAAAATAAAAAAATAACAAACCATAGTAAAGGAATTATACAAAAAAATGATGGTGGCACATTCTGGATCAGAGACTCCACGATGGATTGAGGACCTGTGGGGCTCAAGGGCCCAAAAAAAGCAGATCATATTTTTCTGGCTGGTTTGGCAAGATAAACATTTAACTTGGAATAACCTACAGTGCAGAGGGATACAAGGACCGTGAAGATGTGGACTTTCTGGAGGTGCAAATGAAGACAACAGACATATGTTCTATGATTGCCCCTTTTCCAGGTTGACTCTAAAACTCATATGTAATAAATTTAATTTTTATTTTCCTGAGTATGATAATCCTGAAGACTGTTTCATTTGGTGGATTGAGAAGGGAAAGCAATATAAGGTTATCCCTATCATATTTCACTAGAATCTGTGGTTGTGTAGAAACCATTTGATTTTCGAAGAACAGGTACGAATGTCGAATTGGATTGGAAATAAAGTATTTCTCTAATGGGAAAATATGAAGATTGAAGACAAACCTCTAAAAGATTTATCTATTAGAAATCGCCCCCATGAGATTAACTATCCAGCGAGGTTCTTTGAAGGGGCTGCCGAGAATCGTAGATGTGGCTGTGGGGTTTATTTGTTGATCACCCCATCCCTCCAATACAAGATTAACTATTATGGAGGCAATGGAAATAACATGAGGGCCGAGTCTATCGCAATTTGGGGGATTTTGTGGTTTGCTCAACACTTGTGTATTGATAAACTATCTATTTTCGGGGATTCACAAGTCTTAATCGACCACCTCAATGAGGGCACTGCTTTGAATCCTGAACTCCTAATGTCTTGGATGGGTACCTGATAAAGACTCTATGTGAGAAATTCATGACCATCTCTTTCAGATATATATATATATATAGGGAGAAGATTTTTCAAGCCAAAAAATTATCAAAAAAGGGTTGTAGGGTAGATTCGGGGAAATGCATTATGAAATTATTAAAGGAAATGGCATTGGAGCTCAGGGTTCAGTGCTTTTTTCTTAATTGACATTGTTTCTTACAGATGGTTGGATGGGCCGTGGAAGGATGGATCAATATGACTGCAGTCTGAATGTTTTTTCATTTTTGCTATATGACAGCTGAATATTGCCAATTTTATTCCAGAGATATTTGTTGATAAGGTTAGGTCAGTAGGCTAGGAAGATTATTTTTGAATATTGAACAACTAAATAGGAATTGAGAAATATGTATTGGAATTACCCTTTCGACCCCTTCGATCTTTTGAAGGGGGATAAGGAGATGATGTTTAGTTTCTGGTCTCATGGGGTAGACGGATATGATTAGTGTAAGTGAATTATAAGTTGATGTTTTCTATGTGTTTTATAGGAGATGTAAGACAAAAAATTTAAGCTTATTGCGCTGGTACTTTATATAAACCAACAGTTTTTTTGTCTTAAAAAAAAAATAGGAACATATTAAATGGGAATAATCTAAGACACTAGTGCCTTAAACACAATGAAAAATCTTTTCAATCAAACACAAATTGAAAAATCATGAATCAAATGAAAAATAAGACTTAACATTTTTGAGTATTGGAAAATGTTAAATGGAAATAATCTAAGACACTAGTACCTTAAACACAATGAAAGGTCGTCAAAGCCATGGCAGGTTGCAAATTATTGTCTAGATCTACAAAAGAGCTGATATAGAAGAGTTGTCCATTTCACACGCTGTCATGTTCCCGACCCGACGACTGTGTTCATGTGCTGACCGTAATAGAGCGTACTTAGTGGAATCTAGTTTTTAATAAATTCGAAATTGCCCAAGTAAATTAATTGACTATAAAGTAAAACGTATCTTAAATTCCCATATCCAAAAATTAAATTATTAATTGAATGGAAAATGAGTTTCATAAAGATCCATTCAAAATAATAAAACTGTTGATTGAATTCACAACATTGGTTTTCGATTGGGTGTGTTATAGATACAATTTTGACATGTATACTATATTCTATTAATCAAATAGGATTACATATATTCATGAAATATTGTCTTAAGATAGAGAAAATATCATGGAAACACAATAAGTTGGTTGAGATAATATCTCAACCACACACCAAACTAAGAACATATAGATTTAGCTAACTCCTATGATATAGGAACATAATCCTTACATAGAAAGTCACAACTGAGACAAGTAGGAATTGCATATTCCAACACACCCCCTTAATGACTACTTGAGTCGATATCAATGTCCAAAATATAGTTATGGTAAAACATAACAAAAGGATATGTCGACGTCCATATAAAGGAACTACCATCCACTGGAATGCATGGGTGCCAAATGCTGCAACCGCTAGTCTCGTAGGATTTCCTTCGCATACATGTTTCTGTCAACCATTATCACTGCATACATCTACATGTACCTGCAAATCCTCGCCAAATAAGTGTTGACAGCTTTGTGTTCAGTAAACTGAGACCTATGAGAAACCAAATTTCTCCTATGAGTAAGGTGTTTCTGCAGACCATCTATACTTTGTTGTGGGCACTAAGGCTTCTATGTGCACTACCCCATTCTAGCCACGAAGGCTCTGTAGCCGTGAGGGCTCTGTTGCCGCTGGGGCTCAACTCATAGACCTAAATCAACCAGACCCAAGGTTTTCTTGGCTCATCCTCAACCATTCCAAGAGGTATCCCTGTCCGTTTCACTCTCATATGTTGTTTCCGGTTTACCACAAACCAACACTGCATAGTGGCTTCTGACTAACCAAAAACCTACAATTACAATGTGGTTTTGAGATTACCACGAACTTCTCAAGGATACAAATGCCTTTTACAAGACTTACATTACGGAATCCAACTCTTGGAGTTACCAGGTACATACTTTACAAAGACCACTATAAAAATATCCTAGACTTGCTAACAATTAAAATGTGTGACCATCATCAAGAGTCTATTCCAGAAACTCACAAAAAACTCACACAAATGCTATTGTCCATCATCACCTAATTTTCAATGTCACTTTTGCACAAAATTAATATTTGCTTCACTTCAACCTTATTACCCTCCATGGAGTATCTTGTGCATCATCTTTCTAATTTAATTGTTGTCTTGGATTCACTTGTGCAATTTGTTAGAGTAGATAATTCTAACAAAACAACTCCATTGAGTTAGCTAGGTTCAATGCTTCAAATTCAAAAACATTTATAAATACCATGTTTTCTTTGGAGTTTCTAAACATGCAATCATAACCAAAATTTCATTTCTACATTGAGTTGATCAAGCTCAATGTATTTATCTTACCAAAATCAGAATAAATTTAGAAAATTTAATTTTCATATTTTACTATGGCAGAAGATTTGCTTCAACAATGGTCTACATGTCTGCACTATCGAACATACAACTTATTGCATTACGCATGATTCCCTACAGATTCATACACTGAAGGCATGGGAAATCAATTCCAGACTTCGTCGCCGCTCCTCCACTATCGAAGGACCTACGTATTCCATCAGCATAACTACAATAGTTAACACCACAACTATTTCAGTAGCAAGCAGAGCGAATATTCATCCTACTGAATTAACCCAGCCTTTGCTTGTTGGGCCACAACTCCTCCTCATCATCCAGGGCGGGAACAATATCAACGACCTGCAACAATATTTACATCCTACAAGAGCTTCAACATAACTCAAGGCGTTAGAGGTGCCATTTCTCCTATCACGAGATATCTGCAAACCTCTTCATCGATCGTTGGGCACAAAAGCACTAAGGGATCTCTCGTCCCGCAAATAAAATTATGGGCAGGTTCTTTCCTCCCAAAAACCAACCACATCGACAATTTCTCGACCTCAAGGGATCTCGCAGATCAAAATATTACTAGGGATATAAAATCTGATGTGATATTGGCCTCAAAGAAACGACATGTGATATCAACCTCAAAGCCACGACAACATGCCACTGGCCTCAGGCTATCAACAAAACCAAAGATCTCAGAAGCAATGTTCTCGGATCCTACAGATATCGTGATCTTTGCCACCTCTGTAGAGGCACCACAACACACATTCCAACAATTTCTCAGCCTTTTGCGATATCGGCCTCGAAGGCTTCAGGGTCTGCGCCGAACTACACCGACGACTTCAAGAATCAGAATCCACCCATTTTTCTTCGATTGCATCCGGCATCACCACTCTGCACTCGTTCTTTCTAGTCCACACTTCGTGAAACTTCGCCTGAATGAATGGACAAAAAAAAAAAAAAACTAAAAAACAATACATATATATTATTTATTTCCGAAAGCCTAGGAGGGCTAAAGCCCAAGCCCTTACGGGGTCTAATACTAAGATAAAGTTTCTATATGCACGCTATATTCTATTAATCAAATATGATTACATATATACATGAGGTGTTGTCTCAATATAGGGAAACTATCTTAGACACATAATAAGTCGGTTGAGAGAATATCTCAACCACACACCAAACTAGGCACATATAGATTTAGCTAATTCCTATGATATAGGAGAAAACTTCTTACATCAAAATTCACAATTGAGACAAGAAAGAATTACATATTCCAACTGTTATTAGGAATTAATGAAAAGACATTATTCTTTATTGCTTTTTTATTGTCGCCTTGTGAGCAATTAGGGTTTTCTAGCAATTCATATTTGCAATGTTGTAGTCTAAAGAAAACCTACATCACGCATAAATTCGAGTAAGACTATGAAACATTCCAGCAAAGATTTTTGAAAATCTTTGTTACAGTCATTAAACTTCAGTATTTTGGGGGTTCTGAGAGGTTTTGATGGTGCTGAAGCCATTTGTACCATCAAAAATGAAATTCAAACACTCCAACTACTTAATTTTTATGATTTTTTTAAACTAAATTCCGACAAAGAAAACTACAATTCTGTTGAGTCTATTATGCCGGTAAACATCTCCTATTACCGTTTAGAATCATGACGCAATTCATATTATTCAAGTAAGTGGGATTGTTTACCAAGGTATGTGGTAGCTAGATGTTATAGAATCATTATATATGCATTATTCAAAATGAAGGAAAAATACAAACACAAACATCTTAGGGGCTCACCTTACACCATTTAAAGCGTAACCTATCAATTTCCACATACAACGTACAATTGAAAGCATTGACATCTAAATGCAAATAAGTCAATATTTTAAACAGAGAACACGTGTACGTGAACTCGACCTTTCAATTGCCTGGCGGCTTAATTTATGCGATCTAAGTTGGTTAATGTACACAGTCACCATTCTATGCTATAATATGTTTAAAATATCTATGCTATAATATGTTTAAAATATATGACAGTACATGTTCACCATTACATACCATTACATTTTAGCCAGAAAAATCCAAATTTCCACAAAAATTATTCATTTGATGAGAGAAGTAATTCGATCTATCTGGCAAGCAAAATTACGAGCAAGTTTCCAAACCCATACACATAGTATCTTGACATCCCTGAAAAAGACAAAGACACAAATAGATACAGATTATATGTAGACATCCCTGTATAATACAGGACATGAAACATACAATATAGAAATTACATGGTGGCAAGTCATAAACGAGATTAAAATGATGGTTGCTGATAGATCAACAACGCACAGTGAGGACCGATATCCCAAGATACCCCTTTAAACAACCTGGAGCAGGCTCGCTTGCTAAAATATATTGACAGTTTCGCTTGTGAAAAGAAATGCAATTATCGGAGGAAAAGTACAGGCTCGCCTGGATGTAGGTTGGGAAAAGGATCAGCTTCAAAACATATACAAAGGATCAGTTGATAATTTACACTTGATATTTTTTTTTTCCTTAATCGTAATTAAAATTAATCAAAGATTTTAAAAAATTTTGATTTACATTATTTAATAATTAAAAAAAATCAAAATGCTAAATTTATTTATATATTCATACAGGTTAAATAACAGAAAATTATCTTTTTTAAAATATTTTTTTATTTAGTCTCTAAATTAAACTATGCCTTGCAAGATTAATCTAATATTCAGTCACAGAGCACAATGTGACTGTTCTTAAAACAATGCACCTGGACACTCTTTGGGGAATACTGGACTTCGACATACTTGCAAGAAAAAATGGAATTGTGTTTAGTGCAACTTTTTGAAGGTTTTTTTTGGATTTTTTAAGCTTAATTTCTTTAAAATCAGGCAAGAATTTATTGAAAACAGAAATTTGATGGATAACTTGCACAATCAACTCGGTTTTTTAGGGTGCTGAAACTAGTTTAAATAACAGAAATCAAGATTTTATCTCAAATTTTTCACCGAATTCCAACACCAAAAAATCCAAAAAATCACACTGAACACTACTTAAAAAAAAATCTTAATGTGAATTATTAGTTGTTTATTAGTTGTCTGGACCGTAACCCAATGCTTTTGAAATTTTTAAATTGAAAGCATAACGCGAGTAACTCTCGTGACTAGGGAATTGAATTGCTTTAAAAGCTGTGAACAGCATCAATATAAATTATGTGGTCCGCTAAATCTATGTGGCGCCCTTGGCTGGTAGTGTTATTCTCCCACGCAATTGCTCAGCGTCTCCCATGACTTTATTGGTGAGAAGCAGTCCGAAAATGTGAAATCCGGAATGCTTATGTACCCAGCACCACAGTCGGTCGATTCTCCGCATTTTCGATTTCTTTATTGGAACCTTAAATTCCAAAGTCCGAGTACCCAGTCCCGACGGACGGTGACGGTTGAAAGAAAACGCGAGAGGGCCGGTTTTTCCAAATTGGTGTGCTGCGTGGCTGTGACAAAGCGATAAAGCCAGATGTGTTGAATGTAGAAAATAAGGAATGATATAAAAGGTAATGTATTTATTATTAATTATAATTATATTTGGGATGTTTATGTATGATTATTTGTATGAGAGGTTTTGGTAATTTATTAATTTTTTTATAAATTTTAAATAATTTACTTTGCATGGATTTATTTATTTATAATTATTTTTTTGAAATGTATTTTTAATTCATTAGATTTTTGTAAATTTTGAATAGTTTATTTAGCACTCATTGCATCTAGTCATACTCACAAAAATAAACAAGTAGAAAATGGTCATAGATAAATGACTTACTTAAATCCAATATAATTACATTGTTAATGAAACTTAAACTAGATATATATTAGAATTAAAAATCAATAGTTATCACATAAATTTATGCTAGTTTAATTTTAAAAAAAGATGTTCAAAGATCAACCGAAATTGTAGTCAAGATGGAGGAGTTCGTCTATCTTTTTAACCTTCCTATAACGTGACATATGAACCTAAGTGGATAAACAGCTAATATATTCATATAAATAAAATATTTAACAAACATTGATAAACGACAGTATATAACAACAACTAAAATAATGTATTTATGATATATTAACTAAAATATAGCTTTTCCATTATTATTTATATATATATATGATTTTTAAGTATGAAGATTTATCATTATATATATAATATGTAAATAAGTTTAGTTCATGCCACATTCTCAATAAACCATAACTCATTTATTATAAAACTTATTGATATGATATTTTTTAACTAGTGATTTTAATTAAAATTAAGAAAAAGATAAAACCATTTTATAAATCAATCTCAACCTTTAATCTATTATTATTATTATTATTTTAAAATATTCATTGAAGTTGAATCCTTACCAACCACCTAATAGTTATTACTAATTGAATCAAAATTATATAAACCCTAATAGAAAATAAACCCTGATACAAAATAAACACTACAGTCTACATAATTAACTAAATTAGAATTTTATTTTAAATTATTATTATTATAAAAAGAATTAATTTATGAGTAAAACATATATACAGTTAAAAAATCATGTAAGAATATTCTTAATAATGGAGATTTAGCTTCATTTTATTTTAGAGGTTTTAAACCTATAAATAGGATTTGTTACTGTATGGATGCCAATATTATAGCTTACTAATGTCACATGCCCAAAGAACCATAACTAGCGGTGATATGACACATATTCAGATGAATTTTGTTAATGGTTTTTCACCTATAAATCTGATTTGTTACTATGTCAAAGGTCAATATTATGGGTTACTAATGCCACATGCCCAAACAACCATAACTAATGGTGATATGACACATATTCGCACAAATTTTTTTAATTAGACAATTTCAATTAAAAGACATAAAATGAGTAAGTACTTTTCTCTTGATACTACGAATATTCTAAAATATTTGATGGAAATTAAAAGCATACCGTATTTTGAAATAGACTCAACTATCGAAATCATTATATATATATATATATATATATATATATATATATATATATATATATATATATATATATATAATTTTAATGGTTTTCACTTTTTCATATATATTAAACTTACTTATTATTATTGGTAATTTTTTACAATAAAGAAACGCTTTTAGCTATGAAGAATACTCAAGTTATTAATAATATAAATTTATACTAATGTTTCATTTACTATATTAAAATTAAAAACATTTTTATGATGATGATGGTTAATGTCTATTTAAATTGAAATTGATTTATTTAATTTTAAGAATATGAGGTGGTTTATTTGGATCTATTTAAGGTTCTATTTAAGTTATTGAAAAGTATTATGGGAGTGTTCTAACATCACCACAACTTTGTGACATAAAAAGGTCAATATGATTGGTTGCGTGGAATATCTTTTGGAAATGAGATCTTATTTGGCTATATGTTGCGTAGTCTAAGATAAAATTATTTACATCTTTACCTTTCTTAGTGCTACAAAGATGACAACATTTTTTTATGGTCTCACACTTTTATAATTGTTGAGTGTTTCACTATGGAGTTGTTGAATTTATTCTTTACATAAGGGAAAATATAGACATACTTTTTTTTCTTTATAGATTACGATTTGATCACGTTGTTATAATATTTTTATCTTCTATTTTTCATTTTGAATTTTTATAGAAGGATAGGTTTTCCCTAAATTTAGATGTAATACTATTTTTAGCATTATCCTTATTGTTTAACACGATATTTTTCTTTAGCCCCGAATGGTTTATCCAAGAATGAACATGTTTATGTCATCCATACTTTAACCAAAGGCTATTTTGGCTAGAATTTAAAGTGATATTAGACAACTTATTGTCATCGCGTGTTCTCATAGCTAGTGCACCTATTCATAATTTTTGTTGCAATGAAAGAAATGTTAGATTCTTTGAGGAAGATAAGGTAGTATATGTTGCTACCGATTTTGAGATTATAAATTATAAATTTTATTTTTGGTCTATTTTATCATTTTGTAGGAATATCGAGAGATATTACATCCAAAAACCTCACATCCATATAAAATATTACTTAGTTATATTTTTCTATATTATTAGTAAATCTAGAAAAGAAATTGTTATTTAGTATTAAAGCTAGGCAATTCTTAATATTATATTGAATGTAAGTATACACTTGGCATTTGTGATTTTTTTTTCATAAAAAAATTAGCTTAGGAGATAAGTTCAGCTAAAGATTAATTTTCTCTTTATACAAGAATAGTAAAAAATTATTGTAAGCCATTGCACATATAATGAAATTTGTCTGTCTTTTTCTCACTCAATCTTATTTCCAAGGCTAGGAAAGGAGACGGAAGGAGGTAACCTTAAACTAATCTTCAGATTTGGTAGCTATCCCTACCAAAATAGATATGACTTTCTTGGTATCAATTTCACAGTCAATAAAGTGACTAGAAAGGAAAAGATCTTAGGCTGGATATAAGCTTCGTAATTTTGATTAGGGTTTAGTTTTGAATTTGTTGGATAGGAAGTGTGAGTCTAGGAACTAGATGAAGTTTTCAAAGTTAGGTTTCAAATGACCAGCTACAGAGATGAAAATGAGGCTAGGTAGGTATAATTAGAAACATATTTATATTGTCATTGTGGTAGAGTGTTTGAGAAAGGAAGAATCATAATGAAAATATGACTATGATTTCATTCATCCAAAGAAATATAACACATAGATGAAAATATCATTAAAAAATAGCTCAAAAAATATTAAAAAATCATGAGATCATCATATAAAGGCATACATGTAATTGCAAGGAAACATAAACATTCAATTTGATGGTAAAAATGAGATTAAAAATGCCAATAATCATACCACATGAGTCCCAAAATTATAGCTGCAACATGTCTTTGATATCACTATAAAAATATGTAGATAAGCTCCACACTGTAATTAGCAACTGTCCAGCCTCTACAATGACTTCAAGTTGAGTATATATAGAAAATGTAGAATATTCTATCCCTATGGATAAAAACCTAATCCAAAACACTTCATTAATTCACCTAATCAGTCATTGTCTAATTTTTAAGGAAGTTAGTCTCCCCTATTTTAGCAAACAAGTAGGAGTCTTTGTCTCTTTCATTAAGTAAAATATCCTTCAACAAGGAGGAACATCAATAGACTCATTAATTATGAAAAAAACTCATGAGATAGTTGCAACCAGAAAAACTTTAACATAGAAGTGTAGTGTGCTCAGGCAGAAGCATAGTGTGACATTAGTGGGGATTTTTCGGTGGCTTTTATTCATATTGAAGCTGAACTAATGGTTGGATAAGATAGCCCTAGATGTCTGCTAGCCTCCATAAGTGTCAAACCTGCAAATTTCTATTTTTTAAGCCTTCAAAAATCACTTTTCCTAGGAATTCTCCAGAAGCGTAGCATGGGGTCTGAAATAGTGGCACAAACATGTTTCTGAGCATGTTTTATGACTTTTCCTTCCATCCCACGCATTGACAAGGCCAACCAGGTACATATCTGACATTTATTCACCAAAATATATCCAACGATGGAAGAAATTCAATATTTGGATGTCCTGGGAAGAATCGTAATGTGGCCACGCTGCTCTTCTATACATCCAAAATTGCCAAAATTTCCCAAAATCCAAAAAAAATCAAAACTGCTCAAATTTTGTTGAAAATTCATTCTTATCATCCTTTAAAGATGACCTAAACAACTAGAGATTCATAAATGATAAAATCCAAGTTATCCCTCTTATTTAGATTGATTAGGGTTTTCTTAAGCTTTTTCTTCATGTTATTAACCCTAATTTTGCGAGTTTTGTTCTTGGTGAAGTATTGTATTGCCATGTGCCTTTGAAGATTGGTGGCTCTATTTTACTTCTTCAAAAGCATCTCCATGTGTTCATTAACCCTTCCAAGCCAAAATTCTTTATCTTGTTCAATCTCAGTTGAAATCATGTCATCACAATCCTATTGACCCAAGGGAGAAGATGCCTCACTTTCCTGCTCTTTTTGCCTTGATCATATTCTTGTCCCTGGCCTCCTTGTCTTCATCTGCACATATTTTTCCTCATGTTGATCAAAATTAATCATTGCCTTACCTTTATTATCCTCTACAACCAAATATGCATTAGGTTTGTTTGACAAAAGTTGGTTTACCTTAAGTTTCCTGTTCTCCTGCTGTAGAAAGGCTATCATGAAATTTTCCTTTGAAAGGTTGTCCTTGAGTTCTCTTATTTCTTCTCATTTATCCTTTATTATCTCCTCAAATTACTTGTGTTCCTCATGCTCTACCATTTCATCCTCAAAATGTGCCTACCCATAATCATTTTTCCACAAGGGTGACTCACTTTCATGCATAAGTGGATGCTCGAAAGTTTCTCCCTGTACATGTTCAACTATAGGTTTAGGTGAAAGCACAATTTTAGTGATCTTAGGAAAAAACATCAATATTTTCCCTTTCTCATAGGATTGAGTAACCTCTTCCCTAGGTGTCTTTTTAACCTCTGCTGGTATACTTGAAGATCCAACCTCCTGTGTCCTTGATGGTGTTGATGGTGTGCTTTGACTCATAGGTTGACTAGTGGTAGGCATAAAGGCAACTGATTGCATGAATATTTCCCATGATATATTGATTTATGAAAGTTGATATAAAACTACGACCTTGAACAAACCATGACGAAACAAACTTTCTTGGTGATCCTTGCCTTTTCTTTGAATTTTCCCAATCACCTTGACTAAGCTCCTGAATAAGTTATGAGGCAAGTTCAGTAGTTTGATGGTGGTGAAATGCGTCAAAAAACTTATATGGTACTGGTATAATCCTGAAAACCTCCCTTCACAGGAAAATTACTTCATGGTAAACTTCATTAAAAATTATCAAGAAAATTTCAGAAGGGAAAGATGTGTGTAAGAGAATATCTGTAGTGTGGCTTTAGGAAAACTTTTTAATTCTCAATGTCAAAATCCATCCCTTTAATCCAGATATCTCCATGGTTTTGGATACCTCTAGCTGTGGTAATGGAATCTGCTAAAATAGTGAAGTATACCCATGCAATGTTGGCGGTATCCTTCTTAAAATTTGTGGCAAATAGGCTTGTCAATTTGGCATGGTAACTTGCTTCTAGATATTTTCACGAAAACCTCGACAGTCGATGTCTTCGAAGGCTTTCTTGATGAAAGGTGAGGCCAGGATTTCTTTGAAATGTTCTAGCTCATTCATGGATACTTTCCCACACTTATTATACGTTTTCTTTTCAATGTCAATATTTCGAGTTTCCATGGTTAAAACCATGGCTGAGTGTGAAGGAAATGGATGGGATATGTTTGTAAAAAAAGGGGATAAGGGAGTGTGGTGTTGAAGGAAAGGAATATAGGGGTTAGGGAGTGTGTAAATTTATGGGAAAATTTTAGGGGATACAGATACATGTTAGGGAGTGTAGGGAAGTGAAAACTCTTTAAAATAGTGAGGGGAATGTGTAAAAATGTGGAAAATAGAGTCATATCCTAGGAAATTATCAATGGAGTAGCCTAGGCTAGGGTTTATAGGGAAATGAAGGAAATGAAGGGAAATGAGTGAGGGAAGTGTTTTAGGGAAGTATGAAAGGTGTAGGTGAGTATATGTGAGCAAGAATGATATGGTTTGACCACTCATTTGAAAAAAATTGTCATGAAAATGAAAAATGCAGTCAAAACCCTAGAAGAGGGAAATTCACTAAAATTTTTGAGAAGATGGATGGAAAAGAAGAGTTCCCACTGATACTTACTTATCGAAGAGGTACTAGAAGCCATGAATTGGTCGGATAAAACCTTGTGGATGGTTTATTTTCCTCTAATTTGAAAATACAACAATGGATACCAAAAGCATAGGGTAGGAGGAAAAGTGTAGCATGGCTGTGAGAAATACAACATTCAATATAATGAATAAAATATTTGATGGATTTCGATCTCTAGATAGTTGTGGAGGGTTTTATAATATAAGAGAGGAGCTCTTGAGAACCTGGAAGGGTGAAATGAACTCATGGAAAGCTTCATTCCCCCTCATAGCTCAAAAATTTTGATCTTGGCTTAATCACATCATATGTAATTGAGAAAATATATTTTGAAAGATTTGACATGTAGCATAGCTTATTTGAAAAGGAAATTTTTTTCTTTAATTTATTTTCAATTTTTCTAACCCCCATGATGGTGACTTAAATGATGAAAATGACTCTCATTTTCTTTCTTTTTTATGATTGGAATTATGGTGACAAGTCAAATGTAATCCTATACCATGACCTATATGAGAGTATATTAATTCATTCATGACCCTAGACACTTAAATAAAGACTTGTCTGGGATGAGTGATGATGACCACAAGTGAATGGAGGGAGAAACACTGACCTGGTCAACAACCAGTGATCAAATTTTATCTTAAAACTCATTTCAAACTATAAAATTTTGACCAAGGACTCTACCAAATAAGCATGAGAGAGTGTATTTGATCACAGAAACCTCTAGACACTAACATTGGCTCCAGCTAGGGATGAAAGCTCCGTTATGAGGTGTCAAGAACACTATAGACCAAGTAGCCTCATCCATTGGGCGATCGAGTCAATTCAAATATAGTCTTCAAACTTACTCAAATTAAACTAAAAACTAAATTATACTATCAACTGCAAACTCTACTAGAAATTGACACTGAAAAAAATCTTAGAATGCTGCGCTTATTCATCACACCTTACCTAATCTAACTGATCCATAAGGGATATGATAAAGTGATTTTGAAGAGCCAATGTAACCAATCAATACATGACTACTTGAATAATGCGTGTATTCATCTCCACTAGGCATAAAGAAATATTTAGTAAATGGAAACTCAAAATGAAACCTGAGTCCAAAACATTTGTTGGTGAGAAAAACAAAGTCCGCATTTTTTGAAGCTTCCAAAATACTTCCCAATGGGTCTTGAAAATCATGAAACATTACCCCTAATGGATCAGCAAAAGGAGACAAATAAGCATTATTCCAAATTGTTGGTTGTTCTTGTATTATGCCATCAGTTTTAGGATCACTCTCATAGTAAATGGAAGTAGTTCATTTATCATCCTCATTATTAACAACAAGGAGAAACTTTGTATATTCCTGAACATTTTGACAAAATAAATCCGCAACATATACACCAGCATCAATTAAATATAACCCTTCATGTGATTCATTTTGAAGTGTATCATATACCGGGTTGTTTCTTTCTTGGATCTTTATAATATGCGTTGTTTGATTATCTAGAGTTTCTACATCTGGAGCTTCAGAAAACTGACTAAGCCCAATTTGTTCTTGAATCAAAGAATTAGGAAATGAAAAATCTAAAGAGAGATATAGATTACTATCCTCGTACCTTTGATCATCAAAATATTGACAAGTCTATTGCAAATTTTCATCAAAATCATAAGATGGAACATGAATATCTTACATGGGCACTGAATCTTCATTAAAACATTGATGAATGTTCCTTTGTTATTCTGAATTTTCTACTAGTTATTGAATGCCATCAATAAGTTCAGGAAAAAGAATGTCACTGAAATGAAGATTTATTTCATCTTCATCCAAGAGAGAAATTGTTGTGTGTTGTAAGTTTTCTTGAATGTGATGGAAACTAGTTTCTACATCTTCTTCTTGTTTAAAAGGGTTCTCATGGAATGCCTTTACAATATCATCATCCATAAACTGATCATCCTCATAAATACTTCCCAAATGATCAATAAATTTTTCAAAATACGTGCAATAGTATATTACCAAAAACAAGGAAGGATGACATTATTTATACATTTCATAAAATGCAACATGAAAATCAGGAAGAGAATATAAGCAACCATTTGCGACACTTTCGTACCAAGACCATGTTTTTCCCTCTAAAGTGGGCATAAACATCTTCATTAAACAATCTTCATGAAATTCAACCTTAAGTCTGCGTACATGCATGTGAAATTTGAACAAATGAAGAACAACATCATCTCATTTTTCATCTCTGAATTTTGGCAAGTATGTTTTCCAATCTACCCAAGGCATCCGATTTGGAAATCATGGAACATGATCTCGATGCATAGGAGCATATCTTCTAGATTGAGAACTCATTTAAATTTCTAGATCCTACTACCAATGGGGTCTTTTTATCAATTTGGATCTACCAGGTGAATGATTCAGCCTTCATACGCTTGACTGTTGTTCACCATCAAAAATCAAAACTAAAGCTTTGAAGAGCTTACGTAGAGAATATGAAACCTTTCAGTCCCCAACAACAGCACCGAAAATCACTACAAGGAAAATACCCTCTAGCGGAGGTTATAAAGGAGATTTTTAGTGTTATAAAATTGGCCAAAATTGTCAAAAAATCATATGCTACCACAAAATGTTTTGGATATGAAGGTTTTGGCGGAGCTTCTAATGAAAATTCAACACAATTAAAAAAAAATGGGTTGCTGGAGGTTATTATGGATTTTTTTTCATGGGTGCGCTAATCAAGATTTAACGAATCAGTCCGTACCTGTAGCCAGAGCCATAGGGTGGTCGAAGGCGAATGCATTTGGCCATTAAGGTATAAAACAACACCGGGCATAGTGTTGGTGATACAACGCATGAGACCATTCTAATTGGTCTTGGGATTTGAGCGGTGCCCATAGGTCGTATCAAAGCGTCGGTGCGTATACTTATAGAAATGCCCCGGTGCACCGTATCACACAAATGCACTGAGATTTATAATTGGTATCGGTATTCATGCGGTGAAAATATGTGATAGAAATGCACTAGTGGGTATCAACACATAAACGCCCTGGTGCCCAGTATCACACAAATGTACCAAGATTTATAATTGGTGTTGGTATTTGTGCAGTGTCTATGGGTCATCCAAATGCATCGGTGCGTATATTGACATAAGCGCACCGGAGCATCGTACCACACACATGCCTCGATATTTTTAACTGGTTTTGGTATTTGTGCGGTGCCCATAGGTCGTACAAATGCACCAATGTGCTTAAGAATACAAGTGCACCGGTATAAGAATACACACACCGGTTTTCATTTTGTATTTTTTAGAAACATCGACCTGTGACAGTGCAATTATTGTGATTGTTTTAAATTGATTATTCATTAAAAGTCGAAACATATATATCTTATAACAATATTCATATGAATCAAATTTTTATTAGTGCATTTGAGAATGACAATCGAGAACACAATAGTGACAATAGAGAACATAATAGAATAAATTAAAACATTTTTTACTATATATATATAAGACATTCTTTGTCATACAAAATGGTACAGTTATTGGTATCCCTTTATCTTTCAATTGGGACACTATGTCCATTACATTAAAGAAAATGTCTGATTTCACAGACATTTTTCAAAAAATACAACGCCTTGATTTTATATCCAAACATAGTGATCATCATTCTTCGCTTGAACTACTATCACTGCTAGAGCTACTTCCATGATTTGGATTATTTTCAAAAATGTTTTGTTCACAATGTTTATTTTTTTCTTCTTCTTCACCTTCCATCTACAAACATAAAAATAAATTGTAATGAGTGTATATACATTGGCACGAATAATGAAAATTGCAATATTAAATAATATACATCAATGTAAATCGAAAACAGATGACGTACCAATGCAACAATTGACTCATAAACTATACACATTCTTTCAAAACCATGTAACATGCCATCTTTCAAGATTTGATATGTTGGTGCAGTCCCATACTTTGTTTCCTGCAAGTTTTATACCCCATAACAAATCATATATTTAATATAAAAGATTTATTTTTTCTATTAATTATAGATGAAGCTAAGTAAAATAAGATCGATGGATGTTTACAAATTCCACAATTAAGTTCTGATATGCAAACATATACGCACAACCCATATTTAACCCAATTTCAATCAATTCCTCTGATGATTCTTCTTTGTATGTTAGCACCTGTTTGAAGACATTCAATGATAATTTTTGTAAAACAACTTAAAAAATACAGAAATGAAATATAGTTAAGTTGTTTTAAGGAAGTAACAATTACTCAAACTTAGATATCAATCCTTTTCTTCCTTTTTGTCCTATTTTATGTGCTGAATGGGTTCCATTTTATTTTATTTTCTGCACGAAAATACTTGACAATTAATATTTAATGCTAAATTGTTTATTTATTTTACTTAATGATCGAAAAATTTAATGATTACGTATTACATTTGAAGCAATTTGTTGTTGAGATGGCTCCTCCAGCGACACAATTTTCTCCATTTCTTTAACCATCTCCTTGTACACCTTTTTGGACATTCCTATTGGCATATTTCTGATATCAACTCCTTCATATTTTGAGATTTTCATGATCTTCCTAAAAATGTAACATGACAATAAACTATTTAATTTTTATATTGATATATGAAAAACAAGTATAATGAAAGTGATATTTATAAATAATTCTAGACAAACATCTAAAGGAATATTAATTTTTCATTCCTTCTTTTTTTTGTTGTACATTTTTGCTATTAAAAGTCTGACATGTCTCATTGACCAATTCTCTGGAAACTCTTCCTGTAGTTTACATAAAATTTGGTTCTTCGAATCATTGGATTGGTTTTTGTACTATAAGTGGAAAGAACGTCTATACATTCATTCCACTAGATCCTTCAAAATTTTGTAAAAGTTTTTCCCCCTTTCGTTAACCTCCAACACCACTCTAGATGACGTCGGGTGCACCGATAAAAAAAAAATATTTATTTTATATCACATTACATTTTGCAGTGCGCTTGTAAAATACAGAGCACCAGTGCACTAATTTACTCCAAGTGCATCGATAATTTTTTTTTTTTTTTTTTTAAATTCATGCCAGGGACCACATGGATTAGGATTCGACTATGCTAATCGTCCTGTCGGTTGGATGTCTTAGGTATATATTTAGCAATATAAACCCTATAAATCAAAATTGAAAATCCCTAATTCGGAAATCACATAAAGAGGAAGAAGAAAGGGGAGAAACAAAAAGAATGTAAGGTTTGTATTTTTTGAAATTTTTTTTTTCGAAACAGAATGTTCGCGGTGTGCCATAATGAAATAGCGCACCAGGTGCATATTCTACAAATGGGGCACTGAGAAAAATATTTTTTTTATTTTTTTATTTTTTATCACAGTACTTGCATGGTGCGCTGGGATAATAGAGCACACCAGTGCACTATGCCGTATAGAGCACACCGACAATTTTTTTTATTTTTAATTTTTTAGTTTACGGAAGGGCCGACATGGATTGGGATCCGACTATGTAGGTCCTCTCGTTGGTTGGATGTCTTAGGGTTATATTTAGCAATACAAACGCTATAAATATAAATTGAAAAGTCCTAATTCTGAAATCATGGAAAGTGGGAGAAGAAAGGGCAGAAACAAAAAGAATGTAGGGTTTGTTTCTAAAATGGTTTTTTTTTGCAAAACAACACGTTTGTGGTGCCCCATAATTCAATAGTGCAGCGGTGCCATATGTTACATATGGCGCACTGATAAAAACATATTTTATTTTTTTATTTTTTATAACTGTACTGTCGCAGTGCACTGTTATAACCGAGCGCATCGGTGCAGTATGTGACGCAAGGCGCACAGACAAAAAAAGTCTGTGTTTTTTTAAGATTGACAAAAGGGCCGGCATGGGTTGAGATCTGAATATGCAGGTCCTCCTGTTGGTTGGATGTATTAGGCTTATATTTAGCAATACAAACCCTATAAATATAAATTGAAAAGCCCTAATTCTGAAATCACAGAAAATGGGAGAAGAAAGGGTGGAAAAAAAAAAGAATGTAGGGTTTGTTTCTAAAGTGGCTTTTTTGCAAAATAGCACATTAGTGGTGCGCCATAATGAAATAGTGCACCGGTGCCATATGTTACATATGGAGCATTGATAAAAACATTTTTTATTTTTTTATTTTTTATCATTGTACTTTCGCGGTGCACTGATATAACCGAGCGCACTGGTGCCCTATGTTACAAAGGGCACACTGTTGAAAAAAAAATGTATTTTTTTTAAGATAGATGAAAGGGCCAACATGGATTGGGATCCGACTATGCAAGTCTTCCCATGGGTTGGATGTCTTATGACTATACAAAACCTATAAATATAAATTGAAAAAAAGAGGGAGAAGAAAGGGCGGAAACAAAAAGAATCTAGGGTTTTGTTTCTAAAAATGGATTTATTTTTTATTATTGTTTCTAAAAACTATAGAAAAGGTTAGAAAACTGCAGGAAAAAAAGTTAAAAAAACAATAAGCTTTGATTTTTTCGTTTTACTTCATAAAAAAAACTACAGAAAAAGTAAAAAAACAATACACTTTGATTTCTTATTAAACTGCATAAAAAGACTGCAGAAAAAACTACAAAAAAGACAATAAACTTACTCACATCGTTTGAAATTCTATGGTATAGGGTTTGAATCACCAGAGGTTTGGAATTATGATTTTCTGAATACTTCTGTTTGAACGTATTTATGTGCTCCACAATGCTCTTGTGCTTTGTTTGCTCCAGGTATGTATCCTGCAAATCTCTGGCTGAATTTTTTTGCAAAAATAGTGAAATAATGAAAAGTGTTTAGTATTTAAAGAAATTTTTTATGAAATTATATTTTTGAAAATATTTTTCCGTCCATTTTTCAATTTCCCACTTTTTTCTTCACTTAAAGAAAATAGGGTTATGTTTTTTTTTTTATTTGTGGTTATTTGTTTACTAGTGTGTCCTTTAATTGAACTGCACTGGTGTGTCGTGTTATAAAACGACACCGGTGCGCAAAATAAAAATAACTCACTGGTGCGGTTATCTGTACATTGGGCACCGGAATGACATTTAATTTTTTGCACCAAAATTTATTGTTGTTTTACTCAAATACAGGGAGAAAATATCATATATTATATGAAATGGATGATTCTTCAAAATCCAACTTGTTTTGTAATATTTCTCAAAGTCCGTCACGGAGTTCTCCCTATCCATGTGGAGACGTAATATTTACTTCATATTTGTTTTATTTTTTCACTATCTACTTGAATTTATATATGTTTTTTATCCATGCATTCAGTCACACACAACTTAATTAAATTTATAATATATACAAATTTGTAGGTTCATGCAGATTCAACATCATGTTTAGATGCAAAAAATATTCAAAACTGGTCCAAAATATCGGAAGTTCGTATCAGGAGCTACATACTGCAAGGTGAATTTGTTAGATGAAAATGGACAACCAATTCACCCTACCAATTGTAATAATATTGCATCTTCTAGCCACAATCCTGGGACAATGATGGTAATTATAATTATAATTGTTTGGTATATACATTAATTAATATGTAATTATTTCAACTTCAAACCAATTTATAATCATGAAATATTATCAACATGGTTACTAATTGATATCATTTATTTTTTACTAATCATATTTAATTTTTTTTTTAATTATTAGGATTCTAGTGATGATGAACGACCTACCTACCATCTTCCGTTGCACCCCATGACAATGTCAAATTGAGAGAAGACTAAATTAAGAGAAAAAATCGGAGAGGAACAATACGAAGAATGGTTGAATCAACCACTGATTCAGTTCCTGCTACGTCCAGATTCACCAATTAGGAATGACTACAACAATAGTAGTTCTCCAGAAGCTGTCAATGGAGGCAATCAAATAGAGATTTGTATGGATGATTACTTAAGGGACACGACTGCGATGGAGACAATGTTGTTAGATGCATTCCAAAATAATGATCAGCTAGGGGATGATGCTCATATCGCTGGCACCTTTTTCGAAAGCCTTAAATTTGCTTCCACCACCCCTCTCTTTGGACCTAGCATTCAGTCAAAGTCTACCTAGTTGGGGAAAAAAATGTTACTGTACAACCTAAAAGCAATTTTTTTCTTGTCGAATGCATGTTTGTCGGAACTTTTGAGGTAAGTTACCATAAAGTACTCCCCTTATATACATTTGAAATATAATCAGTACACCGCAATGAACATTACAAATGTTAAATTTTATGAACGTTAATAATTATATCGACATTAATGTACATTTATTAATATATTTTTCCATGATCACAAACTACAAGTTATTCAAAGATAAGGTTCTTCTAAGTGATAATGTCTTGCCCGGTAGCTACGAAGAGGAAAATAAATTGTTGAAAATGTTGGGTGTTGAGTACATATCATATCATGCATGTCCAAATGATTGTATTCTATATATAGAAGAATATGCAGACAAAGAGATGTGTCCAAAATGTGGGCATGATAGGTATGAAAAATAAAAAAAGAAGGGTAAATCACGTACTGGTCCTCCTTTTAAGATATTGAGGCACATGCCTATAATTCCAAGGATTCAAAGGCTCTTTCATTGAAAATAGTTAGCTATGTTGCAGGGATGGCATGCCTCACACAGAAGTGAGTTGGGAGTTATGCGAATCTCAACTAATTCAATAGCCATGAAGCATATGGAGGATACATGGCCCGAAAAATTTATGAATGAAGTATGAAGTCTATGACTCAACATAGCCATGGATGGCGTCAATGCATATTCCCTCCAGAACACAAAATATTCTGTTTAGCCTATATTAGTGATCAATAGCAATATCCGCCCATGGTTGTCCATGAAGAATGAACATCTTATGTTGGCTCTCATAGTCCCTGGTAGAAGACAAGTGAAGAATATGGATGTCTACTTACAACCACTAGTAGATGAATTGAAGGAATGATGGGATGGGATAAATGTATACGATGTATCAAGACCCATCGCAACAGAGATGAGTTTTACATTGTATGGCATATGTGCTTACGAGACACATGATTATCCAGGCTTAAGAGTTTACTCTGGTAAATTACATGTTTAATTTATTGATTTGTTTATATATAATGTAACAATATTATTTCACATATTAGTTATCTAATTCATTGTAATATTTTTTCTGATCTTCATGATATCCTTTAACGTTCCATGATTATTAATTAATTTATACAAATATAATCTTGCAAGTCTTGTAACAAAAGGGTATTTTGGATGTAAATGTTGTGGACCTTCTCTGAAAGCTAGATGGTCCAAGGACCTACGAAAGCCAGTGTATGATTGCTCCAGGATATTCCTACCAGAACAACACCCTTAAAAATGAGTAGCATCCGCTTTCAATGGTAAACGAGAGAGAACCCAAAGACCTCCAATAATGACACCAACTGAATGGATTAGAGCATATGAGAGAGAGAAGGAGAAGGAGTTCATAGAAATGTTCGATTCAAATGGGGAGCCTAAGTTCGATGATATAGATTTCTTCAACACCTATGTTGAGAAATTTCCCATTGGGATGAAAAGGAAATCTATCTTTTATGACCTCCCATATTGGGAGCATCTTAAGATTTCTCACCTATTAGATCTCATGCATATATTTAGAAATGTTTCATATTATTTATGGAGGCACATATAATCGAAACAAAGTGACACATTGGCTGTTAGGAAAGATCTTATTACTTCATAAATTAAAAAGAAATATTGGCCAAGATGATTAGAAAGTACGGGATCAGAGGCAGGCACTGGTTCCTCTAATTCATGGTTTTTCAAAGAAGGTGATGCCCCATGGATTTAAAAAAAATATGATATATCTTTGGTAAAGGAAGTTATAATGGATGTGAGGGTGCCAACTTCATACGGGTCTTCACTACAGTGTTGCTTCACCATGGATGACCATTTGTCGGGGTTGAAATCGCATGACCATTTGAATATTATAAGAGTATGTACAATGTCAAAAGCATGATTTTATTATTTGTTATATTAATAGATTTTATCCGATGCAGGGATCATAAAACATAAGCAATTTTGTATATTATTTCACGTGTTTATAACTTTGCAGTGTCATTATCCTTTGTTTTTGTGTGGGTGTGTGAAATATGAATTCCCTCAAGACCTAGAACGCACCCTATCTAAATTATCTACATTTGTATGTTGGATCACGTTAAAGGAGATTCATGTGGTTAGAATTCCATGGTAACATCAAGAGATAGTAGAGATTGTTTGTATGTTTGAGAAGGAACTGCTGATGAGTTTCATGGACTTACAAGTTCATTTTTTAATCCACCTGGTAGATGAGGTTGAATTAGTTGGGGTTGTTTCTTGTCGTTGGATGTTCTTCTTAGAGAGGTACATGAGGAAACTGAAAGGTTTTGTTCGACAAAGGGAAAAACCCAAGGGGTCTATGGCAAACTGGTACATATCGTATCAAGCAGATCGAAAATAGACTAGGTGTGGTGATTTGGGACAATGAAATGGATGAAGACAAAAGAGAAGGAGAGTTTCTCCAAATGAGTGGAAAAAAGCGCTTGATAAATATTAAGCGACTTATAATTTTTCAAATTTACAAAAAGTAATTAATATTCATGTTGAAATTCGATATAACGTGTATTTTTATCTCTAAGTACAATATAATGTTGGTTTGATTTCATCAGTGAATGCAGAAATTGAAGCAATCAATAAATTCATTCTTTACGATTTTGAAGCGACACAACTGTGGGTCGCATTGTACAAACAAAATAGGATAACATGGGATAGTGACAGGAAATAATTCATATGATTGAATGGCAGAAGTGTGCCTTATCCCGATCATTTAAAAGAAAATATGCCAAAAATATGCCCCAATAGTTGGGTTGCTAACCAAGTCAGAGAGAAATACGGTGCTACTGGTTGTTACCCGCATGATCAAGAGGATGCACTAAATGTAGGGATTGGGTATAGCAACTCAATAATAATCTTTTTAATTTATATGCAAATTTGAAACTTATATTAAGAGATCTACATTTCATATTTTAACTATTGGATTATTATTTATAACGCACATGACACTATGATTTTTTTAAATCTTTTATAATAGGTGCATTTGTTCCCATCTATGTGGGCATATGGACACCATTTTCACACAAAAAATGTCGATGTGGGAAACATCACACAAGACTGTGGAGTGGAAGTCGATCTAGCCACCGTGATCAACAACCAGTACGAGAGATGTTAGGTTACGTCAGAAAGATACAAGAGATCATTGAAGTGGATTTTTCTTCTTTCCAATATGTTATTTTTAGGTGCAAGTGGTGGGACACCTTTGATCGGAATAATTTAAAGGAAGATTGTGATAGTAGGCTGGTATGTATCAAATATAGAAAGATGTGGGATGAAGCTAAGGAGACCTATGTTTTCCCTAAACACTGCAACTAGGTGTTTTTTTACCTAGATGTGTTGGATAGGGATTGGTGGTTCGTATTAACACATGACCCTAGATAAAAACATATTTTTGAGAAAAATAGTGTTATCATGCCATGCGAGCTAGAAGATAATGAGGGTGATCATGAGAACCAAGAATGATATGGTACATTTGTTATTTCATAAATATTTATACTTTTTAAGATGGGTTTTTCGAAATATTAATATAATACGTATTATCAATTAATTGGTAATTTGCATTGTGTTAATGTTAAAATCAATAATTCACTTGATGACTTGGTATTATGTTGATCTCGAAAACAATGGCGTATTGTATAAATAATTTTTTTATTTATATATAAGATCATAATAAAGTAATGATAATTCTAAAGTACAAGAAATTATTTGCATTATTTTCTAAACTTTATTATGTTACAATAAATCATATTATTCTAGATTTATTATTTACAATTATTCAAAATTTATAAATTTAAAAATTTAAAAATTTTAATAAATTCATTTCACATTAATACAATTAAAATTTTACAAATATTTTACATACAATTGCAATTACAATTTTAGAAATTTACATATATACCATTACAATTACAATTTTAGAATTTTAAATACAATTAGAAATACAAATATTACAAATTTACAATATCATGATCATTTGGTATTAAATTAATCAATAAACATGACGTTCATGATAATCATCATACAAACATCATATTTGACTAAAAAACACAGTCAAATTCGCTAACTGCATCATCGTCATCCTGATCATCTAAAAAAATACAATTAACATTATATATTAACATCATCAGTACAATGCAAACATCAAAAATACATCTCATGTCAAATATACATCTCATGCTATCACATACACATCTATCTGCAATTTTCACATTAAATGAACATATCTAGCATGACCTAACAACACACACATCATGATGATCACCAACATGTAAATTAAGTACAACTGCAACATGAACATAAAATACATGGACCATATATATATATATATATATATATATATATATAACTGAATAATGTTAAAAATATACAATTGTAATATAAATGTCATGGATCAGCTCGTGGTAGTACAACATCAATATCAGTACTAGTGGCCGATGGTCCAGCCTCATCTCCATGATGACTATTGGTAGATGCTAGTGGAGGCTCATGCAAATCTAGGGCAGCGCGAGGCTGTGAACGATCATGAGATGATGGTACGTTGCGCCTCGCAGACTGTCCATCATGTGCTGCGGCTCGATCGTAACATGCAACAATCCTCGTTAGTCGCGTAAAAGTTGTCGTAACTCCTACGACATGCCGCATCAGGCTGTACATGTCACGCAGCATGCCTCTCCACATCCATAATAGCCTATCATCAGCCTCTATGTCTCTGAAATCAGTGGGCCTGATGCCCGCCTCAATAATCAATGCAATGAGTTAGTCGCCCAACTCCATCCTGTATCTAGCATCACTAAGACGTCGACCGCGCACTGGTGCACCAACAGGAGCAGGTCTCTGATCTGGACCGGCCTCTTGATGATCCTTGGAAATATCTGGCATGCCCTCATCCTCATCATGAGGATCCACACCTGGATCAAGTGGTGGTGGCGGCATCTCCTCGCCATCAAAAGAGCCAATGTCTGCAAAATATATACAAGTACACAACAATAATTAGACAATTTTATTACATAAATTAATAAAAACAAGTTAAATAACATGTTAGAATAAATTTAAATAAAACATTAATATTACCTCTATCATCTGGTGGCTCATTACCTCTGAAGAGGTGTTGAGCTGCGTCTTAGTCCATGTTTTTATGGTTTTTTTTATCAAATAAATACATGCTTGTACCTAGTGCTTTAATCATTATTAATCCATTATGTTATTAATTAAAGGCATTTAGAGACAATAGCTATTAATTTATAAGTTCTTGTTATTAGTTAATCTTATGAGTTTTTTTAATAAGCAACCTTCTTGGTGGTAGGTAAATAGGTTCGGTGCAGGAATGCATTTTAGTACTAATTCACCACATGCAAAGGGGCAACAATCTATGACCTTATTCAAGATGAGATTGTGCATACACCATAATTGTTAATGCCATGATAAGAGAGATTTATCGTGGTGAGAGAACAATTTGGAAATGATAATGTCTCCAATTAATACTCTATTCATGGATGAGGTATCAATTGGCTTGGACAACTCTACTACTTTTGAAATTGTAAAGTGTCTTCAATAGGTTGTACACATCAAGTAAGCTACAAAAGTCATGTTGTTTCTGCAGCCACCGCCTGAGACATTTGATTTGTTTGATGATATTATCATAATGCCAGAAGGACAGAATTTCTGTAGGAGGTTACCTCTAGAAAGGATCAAGAACAATAATGGGAGTTCAATGTCATCCATGTTGGCAAGCTTCAGAGTTTATGAAACATGCATCTTTACTATCTAAACTTACCAGCAAATAATGCAACGATCAACAGGATTACAATTTGGGCACTATATATGCTAGTTTCAATGCCCTTCCCTTTCCATTTCCTCCACCTTATGATCAAGGTTGCAGTCAAGAAGGGAATGCAAATGGTCAGAGGGTCACTTTACAAGGCGAAGTAGATGGAGTGCCCGACATAGTTACTGTTGACATCGTATTTGTGGTTCAACAAAAGGAGCATCCCAAATTCAAGGAGGAGACAGTATTTTCATGATCATACTTTATTATTGACAGAGGCATTGTGCAGGTTTCAGTTTATATTGACCCATTTGGAAGATCAACAACTTCTTATTAAATCTAGTCCCAGTGAATTTGATAACGTAGGTCAGTTAAAATTTATTAATGATGAAAGAATGCTTGTTTACCAGCGTCCATTCATGAGGGGTGAATCTGAAGAAATCTAAGGTTCCATTTTTCAAGACCTCATTCAAGGGTTGAGCTTACAGGTGTGCCCAGTGAGAGCGCTAGCCGAGCAAGGAAAAGTCGAGGTGAAACCATAGAAGCTTCAAAAATCAGGTTGCTTCTTCGGAGCTGGATCATAATACTGTAGATCAGAACATCTAGTTCTTATACATCCAAAACAATGCTAGCAAGAGAGTCTTTGGCTTTAAGGAAAAGCTCATCCGAGGAGAACATTGGTACTGACAATTTCAATGAGAATTCAAGTTATTCAAATAGCTTATCTTCAACTAAACTAAGTCGAGATGCTAGTCTCTCTATTCAAATAGAAGAGGTTACATGAGCTGACGAAATAATGGAAACAGTGCTTCCTTCTCATCATAATGGGAAATATCCAACTAATTTTATGGGATTCCAAAGGCCATCGTTCCTAAACAGGCAGACACCACAAACTCATTTATCAGTGAATTTTGCTTCTTTTCAACTACATGTACCAATTGGAGACTGCCTCTTGCTTGCTAGTATAGGCATATGCGCATTATGTTTTCTCATTCCCAGCAACGTTAAACTCAAAAAGATATAGATATTCTGAAATCCCTGGGTGATACATTTGTGAGCAGCTCATCATCACACAAGGAAGAAATAAGTCAAACCACACTTCATCAACATCCTAGGAAAAGAGGAACGATTCACTAGAATCATTCCCTCTTTCAATATTTAGTTGCAAAAATAATTCTTATTCTGGAAAAATGTTAAAAATAATAATCTACTATTGTTGAGGAGGTAAATCCCCTCTGCGGACAGAGGCGATCCCTACTAGCCCATCACGGGTCTAGCAACAATCATCAAATGCTACAGCGCAAGTTCCTAATTGCGAATAAACGGACCAACGATGGAGGCCTACTTGGAGTCCAGTGCTATGATTCGTAGAAGAGACAGCGTTCCTGTTCCTCAGCCTCGACAGATCACGATCCCCACGATCTCCGTGAATGGACACCTACACATGCAAGAAACAACATGAATACAAGCATAAAATCTAGAATACGCAACTATATATCAGTCAGAAAGGATATAACTCATCATTATCATAAGTGAAAAACAGAGTGGAACCATAACCAGTAGTCATTCATTAATAAGCAATCGAAAGAGAGTACAACCAATGTTCTGACGCTGAGGTCTCCTTCGAAGGGGTCTCCAGTCATGCACCTCTCGCAAAGCCTGCTAGGGATGTGACAAGCCTCTCTTAGAGTCTCTCGACGATAGTCTCCTTGCTCGAGTTTGGCCTTAAGGGAAGAATGAGGGCTCTTGTAGCATGAAGGCTCTTGGGAATTTGAGAACTTGGAGATTCAAGGCTTAGGCACTTCAAGACTAGCTTGCAATGGCAATGAGCTAGCTTTTATAGATGGAGGAAGGGGAGTTGGGATCCCTATAATTGTGGGATTGGCCCTATCTTCAAGGAAGCTTCCATGAGAGGTGGAAAGCCACTTCCATTCCATGGAACTCCCAGAGCCAAACCTCCGAACTCAAGATAGATAGTAGTTTTTGAGTCTGTTGAAATGAAACTTCCACCATTCTTATTTAAAAAACACTCCTTAAATTGGCTGGCGCGACTGCGACTCTGGGACAGAGCGCCAGTTGGCACGGCCTCTTTGTAGGACTTTCCTCATTGGGACAAGTGCTGAACTGGATACCCGCGCCAGTGCAAAAAGGGATGTTTTTATGGTTTTCTGCAAGGAGATGTCTTTAGGGCAATTGAAGCTCATGTTTAGAGGAATGCAATGTTAATGGTTTCAAGGCATGACATTGCTCACAGGTCACAAAATGGGCCCTCCAATGTGCGGGATGGGCAAAGGTAGGGACGATGACAAATTACTGTGTAACAGATGCCCCTTAAAGCATGAGGCCCGAGAGAGAGAGAGGGGTGAAATGCTTTATGAGAATGTGTTCAACTAAACCTCCGCCATCGGAAAACCTGCATGGAGAAATACAACTGATATCTCAAGTACACGATGTATATGTGGTATGGATGCAGCCACCCAAAACAGAGTATACAATAATCTAGATCCAAGGTATGGTCGCAACCATCCAGTGAGGATCGATAAATAGACTCAGGTATGGTTGCAGCCATCCAGTGAATAAGTCATGTAAATAATCATAATAATCCATAATATCACAACCTGGATTACAACAGACACAATCCGAGGTCTTGCGCTCCATCTTGACCCAAACAAAGTACAAGTTCAAGCATGCGAATATGTGAGCTGAAGTCGAACATGCAAGAACATCGCCTGATTACCAGCCAATGATGAGAGCTGTTAACAGACGCGAGAGGAACAACCAATAATGACGATGGCGCTCAAGGTACTACAGGTACAATCTACGGCATGTGAATCAATGCGCTAGCATCGAACACTCGTAGAATCACTTGATCGGAGGCCAATGATGAAAACCTCACGTCGAATGAGACGAACCTGCCATTGAGGCATGCAGGCTCCAAGGTACCATAAAGGAGTCTCTAGATTAGCTTCCTGGATAATGAGCTGAAGTCGACAGGAAGTGGGACCCTTGATCAAAGGTGTGGCCATACTGTTTCCCAACATCAACAATATGAGACAGAGGAAATATATAAGTAATGTAACCTGTGACCATACATGTTCCTTTATGCTTGATATTGCACAGGTAAAATCTCCAATACATAATGGCACAAATAGTATTGTTATCTATATTCAATGTCTGGGTATTGCAGGATTTGGTGTTAAAATTATAGATATAGAGGTCACACAGATTACCCAACCCAGTGAAAGCACAAGTGAAAATGAGATAGATGTCCCAACCCACAGTCCACGTGTTGTTCCTTGTTGTTCCTGGGCAGAGCTAAACATACCTACTAAACATGAACAATGATGATGGTTCCATTTTTCCCCCACCATTTATGGTGAATACCCCAATTATTTTTTATAACAAGCTTGAAGGGGATAGCATATGCTTGTAATATAAGTCCGCCCTTCGGGCGAATCCATCCTAGTACATTTAACGAGCCCTAGGAAGGAGGAAGGAGGAGAACGTCATTTCGACTGAATCTGATGTCATCAGGGTTTAACGAGTCTGACAAAGGAAGAACTCGGCGTCTTTTCATGTTTAGAGAGTTTGAAAAGACAGCAGAAAAGTAAACTCCAAAGGTCCCTTTTCGTCAATAGTTCCCCAGATCCGAAAAGGTAGAAAACAATATCCGAGAAAACCTCCTTGTCGCGATAGGCTAGGGTATTCCTTTTTCGTAAATAATCCATCCCAACCCAAAAAAGGGGTAAAATTATACTGGGTAGATGTCGTTTCGCAGCAACTTTAACGAGATCGAAACGACAAGGGCCTCGACAATCTTTTCATGTTTTGAGAGTCATAAAAGAGGTGAAAGATGACTCCAAAGTGAATTTTTCGTGTTTTTACCGAGTCCGAAAAAAGTATAAAATACAACTCGTTTCGCCGTTTACGTTGCATAAAAACCTGTTGCTGCACAGAAAGGCAAGTGTAAAATCCATTTTGGACAAAACATACGAATTTTCAATGGAAAATGACTTTTTAAACTTAAAATAGAGCTTAAAAAGTTATAAATAGGTATAAATGGTAAAAATTGAAATTACTTTTACTTTTTACCTGAGTGAAGAGCAACATTGGTCCATTTACCGTGCAAAATTTTGGTGGCGATCACGACCGATCCAGGCCACCATTCAGAATTCCGTCAGTTCCAGGTAAAAAGTGCTTCCTCAGCCTTCATTTCAGTCCATTTTATAATAGTTTTCCATCATGCAATAGACTTCTGTGGCAAATTTTTGAATTTTAGGGCTCCGCTCATTGGCGCGGGTATCGGGCACGGACCCGCGCCAATGGGATTTTATATGCAAAGGGATCGCGCCAACTGGCGCGACTGTTCCCAAAACAGCCGTGCCAGTGGCCGAACCCAATTTTCCGCCTAAAAAATCAACATTTTGATCAATTTGAATGAAATTTGAAGCTCAACAGAGATCTAATTGAAGGTTTGTGACCATGTTGATGCAGGAAACCAAGAAAAATGGTGATCGAGTGGAAAGAAAAAGAGCACGGGGAAGAGGACGAAATGGCCGTAGAAAATGAGGCCTGTATGAATGCCCTCAGAAACTGCGGGCTCAAGAAATTCTTCCTGACACCTTGTTTGCGGGCTCAACCTGAGCTACTTCAGTACCTGGTGAGCATTTGGGATGAACAAGAACAAGTATTCAAGCTACGAGACCAGGTGTTAGAACTCGATGTTTCTAATGTCTACTTCATAACCGGACTGTTGCGTAGAGGTTCGGTACCCATACTGACAGGGAGCAGACCGTCAGGTGAAAAAATGGAGGAAGTGATGGCACGAGTGTGCCCTCGGGCACAAATGGGATTAGGGAGTAAAAAGGTGGATATCCACACTATCCCCGATCTGGCACTGCGAGTAGTGCTGCATACCGTCACGTGGGCTGCAGGATCGCAGGCACCGCACGAAGCGACGAAAGCCCAACTCTTACTGGGTTCAGAGTGCATGAGTCCCATACTGTTTGACTGAGCCACAGCAGTAACGATCAACATCAAGAGATAGCTGACGAGATGCAAACAAGCCAAGCTAAAGTAGTTTGGCTATGGGTCCATCCTGGTATCGTTCATTCTGGAACGATTACCAATCTTCTAGGGCCAAGGGGCCGTTGTAGCGGAGCCGATACCACGAGAGCCGAGAATGGCTCGCTCGAAAGCACTGATGCCCAGAGCAGGAGGAGGCCAACAGATGTCCTGGAGGCCAGAGTTTTTTTAGTGGTTGCGGCACCAGTTGATTGTAGTGGAGGACTGGCCTTATGCCGGGACATAATTTACTAGAGACCCAGATCTCCCACTGCCGGAGGGAGAGGATTGGGACGAAGAGCTGGGTATGATCTGTTTTTATTTTTTATGTTTTATGATTTTTTTGTTAATACATGCCCGTTATGACAGCAGTTACATGTGTATGCAGATGTTGGCCTAGAGAGACCAGCCGAGATGTCTCCTATCGCACGGAGAACTCAGCTCGCAGTCGATCCTCACGAGGAGGGCGCGGAAGGAGGAGAGTTGGTTCAGAACCTCGAGGGGATTGCCCGAGGGATTCCGGACTACGCCCGGCTGGAGGATGTACCGTTAGCATATCAGAGACATACAGTGGGAGTGCCTAGTTGCCTCCATCATCTACTGTGACACATAGTGCGTACATTGACTTGTTATCATGAGCACCACGTAGACTAGCCTCTTAGGGTTTTATTTCATGCATATTTTTGAGAGACGTGTCGTCTCCGAATGTAATAAGATGAACATGTATATTTTTTTGATCTTATGCGATCCACACTATGTAAACACTTCGATATCTATATATATACATATCTATTTCTAGATGGATTTTCCTTTTACATGTTATGATGATTTACAAATTGCGCAAATGTCTATCTAACACCAAATTAGCTACTGCATCTGTTAATGTATTCATGTGCCTGGGTATATGCTGATATGTAATACAGTCAAAATTTATTTCCAGTAACCAAATACACAGATAAAGACGTAAAATGGATGGGTTTCTGACCGAATAATGATCGTTCAGTTGTAATACCACAAGTTGTGAGTCTAGATACACAAGAAATTCACGGATACCAAGGTTTACAGCCTCAGTTAATAATTCTAATACAGCACTATATTCCACGATGTTATTTGTAGTACATCACAGACACACACCTTGCAGGTTGACCAACTCACCAGCAGGATCGTAGATTACCCAGGTTGCCGAAGACAGATTCCTGGGACTGCGGGAGGCACCATCCGCGAACCCAACGAACGAATTGATGGACATTTGCACAATCAGGAAGACCTGATCAGCAGAAAGACGTTTACACTGCACACCACACCACACATGCAGACAAATGAATAGACACACCTATGTACACACACCACACAAAAATGACTTTAAGCATAGTATTTCTTCAGGTACAGCCCATTCCTGTGCTGCGCCAGCGGAACTCCTTCATAATATATAAGCTCGTAGGCCCAATTCTTTAATACCCATTTAACTATATAGGGCCCATGCCACATGGGTTGGAACTTCCCCACCCCAAGCTTATCGTGTGCTTGATCAAACAGGAAGACAAGGTCCCCTTCAACGAAGGAACGTGGTGAAACCGATTGATCGAAGTGAGCTTTGACCCGCTTCTTTTGTGCCTCGATGACTAAGGCAGCTAAGCGGCGGGTTTCATCTAACCGTTCCAGATACAGGAGATGCTTTCTTCAGCAGAAGTGTCAGGTAGAAGTTCTACGGCTAATTTCAAAGAAGGAATCTCGCATTCAACCGGAAGAGTGGCTTCCAGACCATACACCAATTGAAATGGTGTGAATCCAGTTGCACTCTTAGTAGACGTTCGATAAGACCAAAGAGCTGAGAACAGTTGGAGGAGCCAATTTGATTTATGAATCCCAACTGTTCGTTGAAGCATGGTGACCAAAACCTTGTTCACTACTTCAACTTGGCCATTTCCCTGAGGGTAATACGGCATTGAGCTATCGTGACGTAAGCCCAACTTTGAAGTTAGCTCAGCCATCATATAATCTCGGAAATGAGTACCATGGTTGGTAACGATGGCCTACGGGACCTCAAAACATGCAATGATATGGTTGAATATGAATTGAGCAGTTGTTTTACTGTCGGCCGCAAGTGTAGGCATCGCTTCAGCCCAATCGGTGAAGTAGTCGACAACTACGATTATATACGCATGCCCCCCGGACGAATGAGGGTTACACGTCATAAAATCCATGCCCCATTTCGCAAATGGGCCAACGGTAACAACAACATGCAAAGGAAGAGGTGGCACGCGCATCTTGCACTGAAATACCTGGCACGCGTGACATTTTCGAACTGCTGTAATACCGTCTTTGAATATTGATGGCCGGAAATATCTTGCTCGCAAAATATTTTGAGCAGTAGCATATCCGGACATATGTCCACCACAGGAACCACTGTGGCAGTCATTGAGGGCCCTTTCAGCCTCTTCCAAGGTAAGGCACCGGCGGAGTACCGAATCTACTCCGACACAGTATAAAGTATCTCCTACGATGCGGTAGGGTTGAGACTGATGCCGAATTCGACGTTTGGCATATTTAGTCAACTCAGACCGAAATGTAGAGGTCTGAAGATACACGATTATGTCACCATACCAAGGGTCACGAGTACTAATGAGGAAAAGAGTTTCGTCCGGGATATGATCCTCGGAAAGTGAAGGAGTGGAGTCTGTTGGGAGTGAGCATATAAGATTCGTGAAAACAAGTGGTTTGGTTGACTTAGCATTGGTGAACTCTAAGTCAAACTCCTGCAGGATAACGATCCATTTGGAGTATTTGCCCCCCCAGCAACTGTCTAGAGAGAATATATTTCATGGGGTTGCAATCCGAAACCACTGTTATCATGCGCAGCAGGATGTAATGGCGAAAGCGCTGCATAGCGTGTATGGCGGCTAAAGCCAACTTCTCGACATGAGCATAACACGTTTATGTATCGAGAAGGTTTCGTGATAGATAATAAACGACATGCTCATTACCATCATCATAATCCTGCACCAGAACCATAGCAATGGTGCTAAACGCGACGACGAGATACAAAGTGAAGTCACGATGATAGTCTGGAGGACGAAGCAAAGGAGCATTAACCAATAACGTCTTTAGCTTCTCAAAGGACTGCTGAGCAATTTCATCCCAACGGAATGGAACATTCTACTTTAATAGGCGCGTAAATCCTTTGGCCACCTCAACGTATTTCGGGATAAAGCATCGAAGGAAGTTCGCTTTTCCCTGCAGACTCTGTAACTAATATAATGAGGAGGGTAATGGGAGGTTGATGATAGCCTCGACTTTTAAAGGGTCAAGGAGAATTCCGTCTTTGGAGACTATGAATCCCAAAAGACAGCTAGAATCTACGCCGAAGACGCACTTATGAGGATTGAGCCTAATATTGTAGCGCCTACAGGAAAGGAAAATCTGGTGGAGGTGTTCCGGGTGATCCTCTCGCCTAGCTGAATGAGCTGGCAAGTCGTCCAGATAAGGCTGAACGATGTGGCGTATGTCATGGAAAGCATAAGACATTGCACGCTGAAAAGTAGCTCCAGCGTTCTTCAAGCCGAACGGGAGCTTTTTATACGTGAAGGTACCCCAGGGACAGATGAACATAGTCTTGTGTTGATCCTCAGTTGCAATATTGATTTGATTATACTCAGAGAAACCGTCCATCAAGGAATAAATCGTAATTTCGGCACATTCATCGATAATCTGGTCGATGAACGGAGTGGGATAGTTATCTTTTGGACAGGCGCAATTGATGTCGCGGTAATCAACACAGACCCTAATAGTACCCTACTTTTCATCGACAGAGACAATGTTAGACACCCATTCTGTGAGGGGGATAGGATAAATAAAACCCGCGTTCAGAAGTTTTTCAACTTCTGCCTTAATTGCAGTGGTTTTTCGAGGATGCATGGGGCGTAAGCATTGGTGCACAGGCTTCGCACCAGGGTAGGTTGGAATCTCATGCACTACGATACTGGGATCAATCCTCGACATTTCCTCATAGGACCAGGTGAACACATCTCTGAATTATTTAAAAATATCAGTATAGACTTGAATCTCATCAGGAGAACAAGTCACTCCGATGTGAATATTTACAATGCCCCCCAGTTTAACGGAGATGTTGATCGGGACGGTTTGAGTGATGTTAGCCAGGTTACCTTCCGAAAAAACCTCGTGCATCAAGATGGGCATTTGAAGAGGAGGGGTAGGAACCTGAGAAGCATAACGCTCTAGATAGTCAGTCATTGCCCCCAAGCTAGGCATAAAAGAGGAGAGATGATGTCCATCGCCCCAAGGCAGCTCCTCAAGAGACATAGTTTCAATGATAGCTTCATTGGAAGGAAAAGTCTCTTTAAGAGGATCAGGTGAATCGACCTGACTAAGCCAGGGGGATTGAGAGTAGACGTCGAGAGCCATGCTCAAAGGAGCATGCTGAGGAGGTGGAGGATCAGATGCGGCAACAATTTCACAGTAGCTAATCTCTACTGGAGTCAAGGGCATTGATTCTCCAAACTCAAAAACCTGCTCAGGCATAGGAATAAGCCAGGGGTCATCGGACCTGGAAATCATGTGAACTTGAGCGGTGTGCGGTGGTGGTGCGGGAAAGATACCCATGAGGATGGGGTCTTTGAAGAGACCAGGTCCTACACTGTCAGGGGGATTCGGAATCTGATCCATGTATGGTACGTTGTTCTCGGAAGTAGAGGTGAAGAAGGACAACTGATCCACCGTGACGATTTTTCCCTTGTGAGGGAACTTAAGAAGTCGAAAGACGGTGGACGACACACAGAGCATGGCATGAGTCCAGCTACAGCCCAGAATTATATTGTAGTTAAGCTTGGCATCAACCACTTCTACTTCTACGTTGACAGTCTTCCCCTGTAAAGTGATCTCTAAACTCTCGAGAACACCCAGGGGTTTGGATTCCTGACCATCAAATGCCTCGAGGGCATTGGGAGAGGACGCAAGGGCTGGAGAGTCAATGGCCTTCCAGCAAGCGGATGACATAATGCAGGTAGAAGCACCCTCATCCACCATGGCCCTATGGATGTTCAAACCGTTAATCTCAACTTGAATAACAAGAGCGATTTGATGTGGGAGTCAGGGAGTGAAATTATCTAAATCGAAGGTGAGAAGACTCGAATCGGCGGGATCAATGCCACCGATCGCAAATAGTAAAGCCTTCCGTTGCGAAGGACAACTTTGAAGAACTTCGAGTGCAGACATAGCAGAAGGTGCTTGTGCCAAATCCTCAACAATGCTGTAGTGTTGAGCAGCATGAGCATTCGGATTATAAGAAGATCTTCGTAAGACACCTTTAGAAGGTGGCTTCACAACGAGTTCAGGAGTAGGCTTCTCGATTTCCAACGAACCGGAGATAGGTGGGGGAGGCAGTCCATCCGCAACTGCCTTCCCGGGTGCATCCTGCGATTCGTTGTAATCCCTCAAACACGTAGCAACAGAGATAGGTGCAGCAACCTTCATCATGAAAACTTGCGACCCAAATGGCACAGATGGTGATGGTTGTTCAACCATCTGGGTCTGTTGAGATGGGAATGGCTCTTTTAGCACTGCCAGAGTCCCTTTAGAGCCCTTGACAAGTTGACTAACCTCAGATCGTCATGGACAATCCTTAGTATAATGGTCCCCTTCACAAATGAGGCAAGGGTACTTCAGTTTACGCAGAGAACCATCCTCAGTGCGAGATTTAGATTCTGGCTTTGGGACATCAGATTTAGATTTGCCTTTGCCCTTCTTTTTCCCTTTGGAAGTTTTCTCCGTAGGATTGGCCTGAACGGAATTCACCTCCGCGGTTTTGCCAGAATCGGATGGGGCAGGATTAGCAGGAGCATTGTTGGAATAATTAGACTTCTGCTTCCCATTCGAATATTTCTTCGAATTCTGAGAGATAGAACCAGTGACACCATCCACCGCAGGGGTAGGCGGAGCCTTAGAGGTTCCAGATTGCGGGGCATTAGGCAAGATATCATAATGCGTGCCGGACTGAGAATACACAAGATCCAGATATTGGGCACATGAAATGGCTTGTTCCTCCGTCACACAAGCTCCCATCGTAATATCTTGAGTGATTTTATTCACGAAGGAGGTGGTGAACCAGTGAGTTAGTATCTAATCAGGTATGTGAAACTTGATCAGTCTACGATGGCGCCACCACTCATGAATGTGATCGAAAATGTGAGTGGCTTTATCCTGCTTCAGAGAAGTCAGGAGGTGCGTCCCGGCTTCATAACGAACCGGTAACTGAAAGTGCGTGAGGAAATCCATGGCTAAAGAATTGAAATCTTGGAAAATGCCACGGGATAACTATATGTACCACTTAGCAGCAGCTCCAGTTAAAGTACGCTGGAAGAGGCGCAAATGAATCGAATCGTTGACCCAAGAGTTAGACGAACACCAAAGATGATACGTCATCACATGCGCCTGGGGGTCCTCTCCAGCTTTTCCCTCACACATGGGGAAATCGCCTGGTATCTTGGTAGGAACTGGAGGCCAATAAAGATTATGTAATATCGGATCATTGGTCAATTTTGAAACATCCGACAACTCCAAGGTGGCCAGGAAGGACAATGGCGGATTGACCGGCATGCCAGGCCCGGGATGAGGACCGTTACCTGTACTCCACAATGGTTGTGAATATCCTTGCCCCCATGGGTTATGTCCCGTAGGGTTCTGACCGTAGGGGGTATAGGTGGTATAACCAGACTGATTTGGATGTTGGTAACCAGAGTGCGGGGCTTGATAACCAGAGTACAGACCCTGATTATGTGTCGGCCCGGTGTAAGCAGCATTTGGATTTGGATGCTGAGTGTAGGTAAAACCGGGTGGAGGAGGATAATACTGAGAGCCTCTGGGGTGGTTATAATTTGGTTGAGATTGACCATGAGGATAATAACCACCCTGAGGATGAGTAGGCTGCTAAAAATCAGAACCCCGCGGAGCCTGATAAGTAGGGAAGAGCTATTCATTTGGCTGCGGCATCGAATGAACCAGCTACTGGGCAGGGTTAATGGAATGAGCGGGCTGCCCTGAATGAAGAGGTTGACCCGTCTGAGAGGGTTGCCCTGAATAAACAGGTTGACCCAGATAGACAGGCTGCGCCGGTTGCACAGGCTGACCTGGCTGTGAAGGAGCCCCAGGTTGTACCGGATGGGCCGGTTGGCCTAGAGGCGGAACACCAGGTTGTGCCGGATGGGCCGGTTGGCCTAGTGGAGGAACATGGCCAGGTGGTTGCTGGAAACTGGTTTGACCTGAAGCAGAACCATAAGATGGTCCCGACTGATATGCAATGTTAGAAACAACAGGATATTGTGGTTGCATTGGTAGAGAAGGCTGGATTTTCCCCCCAGGACCATAGACCGGTCCCGATTGGTACCCCGGCTGAGGCTGAATAGGTTGACCGGAAGGGCTGTAATACTGTCCTTGCGGACCGTACGATGGCCCTTGCTGGCCCGCAGGATAGCCTTGGATGGGTTGCCCCTGTGGGTCATAAGGATAGCTAGGTTGGCCCTAAGGTTGGCCTTGGAAAGGTTGCCCTTGCGGGTTATAAGCCTGGTTATAAGGTAAACCTTGAGCATGGAGGTAAGCCTTAGGAGCGGGCATACGTAAAATTTCCCCGTGCTCATCATACTGACCTGGAAAAGCATACACGGGTGTACCATCCTGTGCATAGTGCGAAAAATAAGAGCGGTTGGGATCTTGGGAGGATGGTCCAACCTCAGGGTTCGGCTATTGCAGAGACAACCGATACTCCTCTAAAGAGATGTTCTCAGGTATAGCAGTCGCTAGATAGATATCTTCAGGAGTTGGCATAGCCCTGGCAGAGGGTGCTGTGACAACAGGAGAAGAGGCGGCCACACAAACAGTGGGCCGAACGGATACAAAATTAATGGGCATCTGAGGAGACACCCCGGGTGAAGGAGCAACTAGCCTCGGAGAGGGAGCTGACACTCCCATAGAGGCTGCGGCAAAAATGATCTGACCCAAAGACCTGTACCCCGGTGGTAAAGAGGGACTGGCTGTTGACATGTCAGCCAGTTCAGAGTTGTCTCCCGGAAACAATATTCGTGGGAAGAGCTGATAGTCTTCACCAGACGTTGTGATTTCCTCACCAGAATCACTCATGTTTGAGTCTGCCACTAGATTGCACAATAGATGGCGAGGACTGGGAGGAAATATAGCAGCAACAAAAGGCGAACACGATGTAAGAGAAACGAAATCAGCGCCTAATCTCAATTCAGACACAGGGTCTGAAAAGGGCCAATCGAACTCAACTGGTCCCCCAAAGGGTTGCTCAGAAAGAACTGGTCCCCCGTCAGGAAACTCGGAAACAATAGGCTGCTGCGGTTCAGCAGAGGATTGGGAAACCTCTAATGAATCATCCGTGTAAGGACTACCAGTAGACGAAACCGACGGTTCCGCCACTGTGGAAAACGACAAGAGAAAAAAGAACAAACACACACATGGGCTAAAAAAGAGTCAAGACACATGATCAAAGGGTCAACAAGAAAAATCTAAGAGGGCGTGTAATCGTGGGTGATTAATTTTTACCACATTGAAAAATAAGAAACTTCACCGTTTCATGTTTTAAGAGTCGAGAAATGATAAAGAGGTGACTCTATTGCTTTCAGATTTGACACAAGCGTGAAAGGACAAGCGCTTGGCGATCTTTTCAAGATTAGGGAGTCAGAAAAGATCAAATGACTTCTCAGGAATACTAGGCAAAAGGGTGTACCAAATAACCGTGAACTGCAATATACACCTTGGTTTCAATAATGAAAGAGAAATCGACCAAGGACTTTCCGTAGGTGCAGGCAATCTCCCCGAATGCTGTGTTCGGTGTATCACGGGTATAGGGCGGCAGACTCGGCTTCCTATGGATAGAGGATTGAAACCTATAGGGGTCTCCCTTTATATACGTGACGGTACGGGGAGCACAAGTCCGTACTAGCATTGTCTAAAGCCAAAAGGCGAATGACAGCTACTAGGTTTAAAGACGCCGGAACACGTCTCTAGCCTAGACCTCTAAATGTGTTTCGTTAGATTTCAATGTTGCCTTAGTGTAAATTGAGTAGATTTTAAAGTTGATCTTCAATTACGTTTCATTTTTCAGGCCCTAACAAATGTGTTGTCTCAAAACTCCTAAATGCAAAGCTATATGCCACAGTACATCATTTCGTTCAATGAAAACTAGCTACAGAAGAGTTGAGAGTTTTTACACAAAAAAAATGATCGGAAGACAATCAATGATATCTCTAATGCAACTAACGAAATCGAAAACTTTTCATTCAAATCACTAATTACTAGTAAAATTGAAAATATTTCAATTTGCACTAATCAACCAAAAGCAAAAGAGATTTTTTTTCAATTTTCAATGTTTGATGGCTAGATGCACTAAACAAACTGAAAACAAAAGAGAAGCAATTTGAGAAACAATATTAAGAGAGAAAAAAAAAACAAATTTCACTCAATGACACAAACAATCAGATCTCAAATCGACCTAAGTCTCTCAAAACCAAGAAAAAGTATCAAAGGCTCCAATGGACCATGTGATCTAGGCCCAAAGCAAGACCAAACGAAATTCGAATGAAGAGAAGAACAATCACCCAAAAATCATAATGAAATGGTGAACAACCACTAAGAGAATGCGGAGGAGCAATCAAAGAATTGACTGGACTAACAAAACACCAAAACTCCTAAGGAGTGCTCGACACACAAAGCCAGTAGATGCCCTAGGGCTTAAAACGTGAAATCGATGGAGAAAAGAAAACAACCAAAGGACGAAGGAAAATTCCCAGTCAAACAAGACTCCAACACACTCAGGTAGCTGAAAACCAAAAAGAAATACACTGATCAGACCCAGAGAGCTCAGAACTGAGCAAACCCTAATGCCTCACAGAAGTGGCGTGACTGTGAGGTTGTAACTGGCACCAGAAAGCAATTGGCGCAGGCAATACAAAAGCAACATGCGCCAATTGGCATGACTGTCGAGCTAAAAAGCGCGCCAGCCGAGTTCCTCAGCAAAAAATAAAAAAGAACTACTCCAGAATCAGATCAATGATATCCAAGCAAACCAAGAAGAAAAAAACAGCAAAAGAACCCAGCCCAGAAGGCCAACCAAGCAAGGAAAACCATGAAACAATCAAAACAAGAAATCAAAATGAGACAATCAAAACTAGACGTTCCCCAGTGGAGCCGCCAAATTTTTGAGGAGGTAAATCCCCTCTGCGGATAGAGGTGATCCCTACTAGCCCAGCACGGGTCTAGTAACAGTCATCAAATGCTACAACGCAAGTTCCTAATTGCGAATAAACGGACCAACGATGGAGGCCTACCTGGAGTCCAGTGCTATGATTCGTAGAAGAGACATCGTTCCCGTTCCTCAGCCTCGGCAGATCACGATCCCCATGATCTCCGTGAATGGACACCTGTACATGCAAGAAACAACACAAATACAAGCATAAAATCCAGAATACGCAACTATATATCAGTCAGAAAGGATATAACTCATCATTAGCATAAGTGAAAAACAGAGTGGAACCATATCCAGTAGTCATTCATTAATAAGCAATCGAAAGAGCGTACAACCAATGTTCTGACACTGAGGTCTCCTTCGGAGGGGTCTCCAGTTGTGCACATCTCGCAAAGCCTACCAGGGATGGGATAAGCCTCTCTTAGAGTCTCTCGACGATAGTCTCCTTGCTCGAGTTTGGCCTTAAGGGAAGAATGAGGGCTCTTGCAGCATGAAGGCTCTTGGGAATTTGAGAACTTTGAGATTCAATGCTTAGGCACTTCAAGACTAGCTTGCAATGGCAATGAGCTAGCTTTTATAGATGGAGGAAGGGGAGTTGGGATCCCCATAATTGTGGGATTGGCCCTATCTTCAAGGAAGCTTCCATGAGAGGTGGCAAACCACTTCCCTTCCATGGAACTCTCGGAGCCAAACCTCCCAACTCAAGATAGATTGTAGTTTTTGAGTCTGTTGAAACAAAACTTCCACCATTCTTATTTAAAAAACACTCCTTAAATTGGCTGGCGCGACTGCGACTCTAGGACATAGCGCCAGTTGGCGCGGCCTCTTTATAGGACTTTCCTCATTGGCGCGAGTGCTGAACTGGATACCCGCGCCAGTGCAAAAATGGATGTTTTTATGGTTTCCTGCAAGGAGATGTCTTTAGGGCAATTGAAGCTCATGTTTAGAGGAATGCAATGATAATGGTTTCAAGGCATGAAATTTCTCACAGGTCACAAAATGGGCCCTCCAATGTGCGGGATGGGGAAAGGTAGGGACGGTGACAAATTACTGTGTAACACCTATATTCTGATTTGCTATTGAAATCCCAAAATTTGTAATTAAATGTGTGTATATATATATATATATATATATATATGTTTCCTGGAGCAAAAAAGAGGGGGCATTCATCCATCAATTAGACAGATATATATTTCTTAGAAGCAGAAAGGTAATTCGCCATTCAAATGCAGAGATGTAATTAGGGGATTTCATCCATCAATTAGAGAGGGCACAGATGAAGTTAGGCTGTCAATTAGACAAAGGGAATTTCTCAGATGTAAAAGTCGACTTTCTCAGATGTAAAGTCGAACTGCTCAGGTGTAGAACAGGCATCGAGTTTGCAGGAGCAATGTAATAGAGATAGGGACTATTGTGTAATGAAGTGGAATTATTGTTTAGCTTTTGATTTGTAGAAATCGATTTCTAGATGTTGTTTTAAATATACAAACCATAATCAGAAGCCTTGTCGCCATCATCCACTTCAAATTCTGTCTTTGATGTTTTGAATCTGTTTTTTTATTGGAGTAAGTAGGCTTACTCCAGGCGTGGGAGGGCGCACCACCTCTGGAGATAAGCTTCATCAAACAACGAGGTAGCTATATTATATAACTCAAGGATTTCTCTCCTATGTTCAAGATCTCTGATTCGTTTTATAACCCATTTCACATTTTAACACGGAGCCATGCTCTCTTTCTCGATTTGGATGCCATTTATTTATATTTACAATTGGAGAATCTAAGATTTAGGAAGATAAATATTTTTTTGAGTTGGATCATAATTAGAACAAAATTTAATGCTTTGAGTTTGAGTTTGGTTTGAGTTACATAATATCTTTGAATGTTTGCAGGTTTTAATTCTTATTTGATTTGTTTATGCTTCTTGGGAATTTGCTTAATAGTTAGATTTATTTTTAATTTGAATCTTTCTTGTTTTCATAGTGTAATCATTTCCTTAGAAGAGCAAGTTTGAGTGCAGATTTAATTGTCCATGTAGCATGATCTAGTTTTAGTTATTGAGTTACATGATTTGATTTTGAAGTAGATTTGTTTTTGAATAGTTCCTTTCATTTAGATTAAAATATTTAAATACAACGTTTCTCATAGGTTATTTTCAATGCCATTTGTAATAGGATATTTTAAAGTGTTATTTTATATGAAGAAAAGTAGTTTTATTTTAGAAATAGTTAATTTGAATTGTGAATTTATTATTAAGAATAGTTCTAGTTAGTTTAATTAGAATAATGTGTGATCTTTTTTCTTATCTCAGGATTAGTTTCAAGTGTTAATTTCAAGTTAATGAGAGGTACAAATATATTAGAGTTTTCAATATATCATAGCAGATTTAAAAAGTAGAATTCAATTGCAAGAATGTCATATGATTTAGAATTGCTTCATATTTCCTTATAGCTTAATTGCAGTATGGAGTTTGTAGTGAATGAAATTGGTTAAGTAAGTTCGCTTTTCAAGATTTTTTATTTTCCAGCAAAGGTGTGTTTCATTCCAGTACCTAGTTTATCACTACAAAGGAATATATTTATACTCTGACCATTAAGCTAAGACAATACGCAGTACAACTCACGTTTACAACTCCAGGATTGATAATTAATATTGAGAGGTTTAATCCGAAAATTAAGACGACCACCATTTTGGCGTCGTTTTTGGGGAGTTGTATTTTGGCTCAGGTAAAATTTTTCTTACAGAGTTTCAAGGGTATGCAGGATGTCAAAGGGCGAAGAGTGTATGGTAAGACGTGAGTGAGGAGCCACACATCCACTATTGCGAGGTTGCTCCAAAGTCTGACCATCTTGCTTATCTCTGGAATTTTATTTCCTTTCCTGTAGAAGCAGGCTTTAGACACTTAATTTTCGAATCATTTTTCTTTCAGTAGATTAAATATTATGTTGATTCAACATTTTCCCAATATGTCATTCCCTTGATTTTATGAAAATTTATTTTTCTGCAAGTGTGGTGAGCTTTATTTCAGCCAATAGCTTTTAAATTCATTTATCTTCAGAATCCAGTATTTAATGATATATCATTTTTTGGGTACTGTAAGAACCCTTGTGTACTAATCCATGTGATGATAGAATGTACCACTTGGCATGTTGAAAACAAGAAAAAAATATTTTGAGGAATCATTCAATGAGGAGTTTTTATGCTGCTACAGAGACGAACAACTCATCCGATGAAGAATTGACAAGTGAAAAATTTAATATTTTGCTTGAACATAGATTTAAGATTATTAAATATTTGATTTTGAAATTGGATGATTTGCATGAGCAAGAGCAGGATGCAGAACCATTAATTATCCTTTGCACCAACTGTCGAAAGAAACATTGTCTTGGAAAGTGTCCTCTTAGCGGTCTAAAAGTTTTTGAAATTTGTGAGGATGGTCATGCAACCGAACATTGCCCATCACTGCCACGATTACGAAAGGTACTTAGGGAATCAAGTAAGGAATCGAATCAACCACTAGGTATAACTCAAAACCCAACACCATTTGATACTTGGAAAAATTATTATTTTCCTATTCCTCAACATGTTTATAATCCTGCAGTTTCATGGAAAAATTTTAATCCTCTTATAATTGAATATCATACATCATGGTTGCAGTGGCCCTCACCTTGGCTCTTGTCGTCGAGCTAGATATCTCCATGGACTCGAGAATCGTTTGGATCTTTCTCTCTAGGGAAATCTACCATGCATATTCAATCATACGAGCATCAACAACAACCACAATTTCTTTCCAATACAACATTAAGTTATCCTCCTCCATTGTCCCAGCCGTATGTGCAACCTTACCCTAACCCTCATCCATACCCTAACCCTAATATATACCCTAATCCATATCCTAGTCCTAATCCAAACCCTAATCCATACCCTAACCCTAACTCTAATTTAAAACCTAGACCTAACCCTAGTCCAAAGCCTAATCCCAATCCAAATCCATACCTTAGTCCATGCATTAACCCAAAACCTAGTGAAAACCCTAGCCCAAACCACATCCTAAATCCTAATCTAAACCATGAGGTTGCACAAAAGTTTGAACCACCTATTCTTTCCTTTGATTCCCTTATTGAACAAAATGTCACAACTTCCATGTTGGAAAAGGTAATGGATCTGGAAAATTTCCCCATTACTACAGAGCATTCACCCTCGGAAGATGTAATTCAAATTCCACTAGAGGAGCAACCTTTCATTGGAACTTGTTACGAAAATTTTGTTAAAACTCAAAACCCTATAATCTCTCTTAACCATTCTTGTCAATTTGAAAAGTAGATATTTGAGCCTGAACTTGAGGGATATATACTTTTTCTTGCAGCTAATCCTTTATGCCTCCATGAGAGTGACTATAAAACTGTGGAAGACTTGCATCAGTTGGAAAATCATAAATATGTGGATTCCATTTAAAACTGGTTTCGAGCAGTCATCAAGCCATCTTATTTCCTCAAAATTCGGAAAATTTTGGTACCATATCCATTGAAGCAACTAGTTTCTCATGCTTTCATATTTCTTAAAGTTTATTTTTTGAAACTAAGTGTGAGTATAATCAACAATTTGTTATGCACATGGCTTCATTGGAAGTACTCCTATACGTAAACGTGAGTCTTTCGCCTCTTAGGGTAAAATAGGGTAGGAGAATAAATGAATAAAGTTGTTATAATGATATTACGGTTTTTAATTTTAAATCATGGCTCTTAAAACTACTTTTAATCCACATTAGTTGTTAACACACACATTTGTGACAAATCTTGTTGAGTACAATTCACTCTAATACCTTCTGATTTTTCAAAACTAACCATGATTAATAACTCTAATAAGTCATCGTCTCGGATATATATTTTCAGTTTCCCTTAGAAGGTACTATTGGAAAACCCCTATGGTGGACCACTCTTGCTAAGATAATAATGAGCTATTCATGAGAACACTAGCATTCTTAACTCAAAGAATCTTTAAGTCATTGTCTCGGATATCTTTAATAATTCCTTAGGGTAGAGGAATTAGCTAGCAATGATTAGTCATTAAAAAATTTTCACACAATCCTGTACCCTCAAGGAGTAGATGTGCCTCCCCACTTATTGAGTGACCTTTAAGGTTAATTATAGTAAGAGTTTAGAAAATAGTTAGGGGAGGATAGGAGGTCTCGTGATGAGCCGACCTACCACGATCATAGGATCTAACATGCATGACATTACTGCATCTAGTCACCAAGCCAGAGTGATGGCTTTTAGCCAAAAAATCTAGAAGATAAGAGGTCTCATCACGAGCCAACCTGTTCATTCATGTTACTTCTTGTGAGTGGAAATGGCATCAGCTGGTTACCAAGCCAAGACAGTGACCTTCATCTAAATAGTAAAATAAGCTAACTCTGAATCTGTATTTAGTAAGTGGGATACTAACATTTTTCTAGGTTAAAAGACATCCTTGTCGAGGTTATGGGCAACTCTGGGTAGCAGGGCCATGTCTGTGGTATTAAAGTTAACTGCAAACTATGATTTTCTTGGTTATCCTTCTCTTTCCCTAAGACTCATCATTCTTCTTCGGGAATGGTTTTAAGACGATTTGAACATGATGTTTTGAGTTCTATATTTTAGAATCTTTAATGATGTGGTACCCTTAGTGAAGGTAATCCTTTGTACTAGCTTAAGAGGATTTTTATTTTTGAATCCAAATAACAACGCAATTTAGAGTATTCAAATAAGGAGGTTGCTAATTGGTATCATAACTCACTTTAATTTTCATGGTATTCAGAGTGATGAATTACTCAATGATGACTACTCACAAGGTGTTGGTTGTCGACAATGCGTATTGATTGTAATTGCCTCTAAATATGTGTTGCATGACCTAGGTAGAGATTGTTATAATAGGTGCAGGAATCTTATGTTATTCCTTTTGAAACTGCACTCTTTCAACATAATTCAATTTTTATCATAAGACTTTTGGAAAAAACAAAATATGGGACAAGGTAACAGGCATGTGCAACACAATTTTCCCCATAATGTCTACTTTCGGTACCTAATCTTGTTTTATCATTTCACATGGTTTAGCTTGTAACGTAATAGTAAAATTTGTGAGTTAATGAATGCATTACAATATCAGGCATCTTAAACCTTACTTGCTAAAATCATTGCTGACATTTTCCTTGCCTTATTTCATTGTCTTATAGCTTTGTCTTGCATGAGGACGTGCAATAAGTTCAGCATGGGTGGATGTTGAGCTGCATCTTTGTCCATGTTTTTATGGTTTTTTTAATAAAATAATACATGCTTTTACCTAGTGTTTTAATCATTATTAATCCATTATGTTATTAATTAGAGGCATTTAGAGACAATAGCTATTAGTTTATAAGTTCTTGTTATTAGTTAATTTTATGAGTGTTTTTAATAAATAAGCTTCTTGGTGGCAGGTAAATAGGTTCAGTGCAGGAATGCATTTTAGTACGAATTCACCACATGCAAAGGGAAAAAATCTATGACCTTGTTCAAGATGAGATTGTGCATACACCGTAATTGGTAATTCCATGATAAGAGGAATTTCTTGTGGTGAGAGAACAACTGGGAAATGATAATGTCTCCAATTAATACTCTATTCATGAATGAAGTATCAATTGGCTTGGACAAGTCTACTACTTTTGAAATTGTGAAGTGTCTTCAATAGGTTGCACACATAAAGTATGCTACAAAAGTCATGTCATTTCTGTAGCCAGCACCTGAGACATTTTATTTGTTTGATGATATTATCATAATTCCAGAAGGACAGAATTTTTGTAGGAGGTTACCTCTAGAAAGGATCGAGAACAATAATGGGAGTTCAACGTCATCCATGTTGGCAAGCTTCAGAGTTTATGAAACATGCATATTTACTGTCTAAACTTACCAGAAAATAACACAGTGATTAACAGGCTTAACATTTGGGTACTATCTATGCCGGTTTCAATGCCCTTCCCTTTATGCTTCCTCCACCTTACGATCAAGGTCGTAGTCGAGAAGGGAATGCAAATGGTCAGAGGGTCACTTACCAAGGGGAAGCAGATGAATTACCCGACATAGTTATCGCCGACATCATATTTGTGGTTCAACAAAAGGAGCATCCCAAATTCAAGAAGGAGATAGTCTTTTCGTTGATCATACTTTATTATTGATAGAGGAATTGTGTGGGTTTCAATTTATATTGACCCATTTGGGAGATCGTCAACTTCTTATTAAATCTATTCCCAGTGAATTTGTTAAGCTAGGTCAGTTCAAAGTTATTAATGATGAAGGAATGCTTGTTTACCAGTGTTCATTCATGAGGGTTGAATCTGAAGAAAAGTTGAGGTTCCATTTTTCAAGACCTCATTCGAGTCCCGAGCTTACAGGTATGAATAATGAGACCACTAGCCAAGGAAGGAGAATTCGAGGTGAAAACATAGAAGCTTCGAAAATCAGGTTGCTTCTTTGGAGCTGGATCATAATGCTTATATTGGAACATATAGTTCTTATACATCCAAAACAATGCTAGCAAGAGAGTCTTTGGCTTTAAGGCGAAGCACATCCGAGGAGAACATTGGTACTGACAATTTCAAGGAGACTTCAAATTATTCACATACATTATCTTCAACTAAACTGAGTCAGGATGCAAGTCTCTCTGTTCAAATAGAAGAGGTTATAGGAGTTGATGAAATAATGGAAATAGTGGTTCCTTCTCATCATAAGGGGAAATATCCAATTAATTTGATGGGATTCCAAAGGCCACCATTTGTAAACAAGAAGACACCACAAATTCATTTACTAGTGAATTTTCCTTCTTTTCAACTACCTATACCAATTGGGGACCACCACTTTCTTGCTAGTACAGGCATATGCGCATTATGTTGTCTCATTCCCAACAACGTTAAACTCAAAACTATATGGATATTCTAAGATCTCTGGGCAATACATATGTGAGCAGCTCATCATCACGCAAGGAGGAAATTAGTCAAACCACACTTCATCAACATCCCAGGAAAAGAGGAATGATTCACCAGAATCATTCCCTCTTTCAATATTTAGTTGCAAAACTAATTCTTATTCCGACAAATTGTGAAGACTAATAATCTCCTATATTATGATTAGCTGTTGAAATCTCCAAATTTGTATTTAAATGTGTATATATATATATATATATATATATATGTTTCCTGGAGTAGCAAAGAGGGGGCGTTCGTCCATAAATTAGAGAGATATATATTTCTCAAAAGAATAAAGCTAATCTAATATTCAGATGTAGAGATGTAATTAGGGGAGTTGTCCATCAATTAGAGAGGGCGTAGAGGAAGTTAGTATATCAATTAGAGAGAGGGAATTTCTCAGATGTAAAAGTTGACATTCTCAAATGTAAAGTCGAATTTCTCAGGTGTAGAACAGGCATTGGGTTTGAAGGAGGAATGTAATAGAGATAGGGTCTGCTATGTAATGAAGTGGAATTAACGTTTAGCCTGTGATTTGTAGAAATCAATTTCCAGATGTTGTTTTAAATATACAAGTGTAAGAAGAAGCATTGTCGCCTTGATCCACTTCGAATTCTATCTTTGAGGTTTTTAATCTCTTTTTTTTATTGCAGTAAGTAGGATTACTCCAGGCGTGGGAGGGCCCACAACCTCTAGAGATAAGCTTTATCAAAAAACAAGGTAGCTAGATTATATAATTTATGGTTTTCTCTCCTATGTTCAAGATCTCTGATTCGTTTTATAACCTGGTTCATATTTTAACACGGAGCCACGCTCTCTTTATCAATTTGGATCACATTTATTTATATTTACAATTGGAGAATCTAAGATACAAGAATATAATGATTTTTTTCAGTTGGATCAGAATTAGAACAATATTTAATGCTTTGAGTTTGAGTTTGGTTTGCATTACATAATTTGTTTGAATGTTTGCAGGTTTTAATGCCTATTTGATTTTTTTATGCTTCCTGGGAATTTTCTTAATAGTTAGATTTATTTTTAATTTGAATCCTTCTTGTTTTCATAGTGTAATCGTTTACTTAGAAGAGCAAGTTGAGTGTCGATTTAATTGTGCATGCAGCGTGATTTTGTTTTAGTCATTGAGTTACATTATTTGATTTTGAAGTAGGTTTATTTTTGAATAGTTCCTTTCATTTAGATTAAAATATTTAAATAGAAGGTTTCTCATAGGTTATTTTCAATGCCATTTGTAATAGGATATTTTAAAGTGTTATTTTATATGAAGAAAAGTAGTTTTCTTTTAGATATAGTTAATTTGAATTGTGAATTTATTATGAAGAGTAGTTCTAGTTAGTTTAATTAGAATAATGTGTGATCTTTTTTCTTATCTCAGGATTGGTTTCACATGTTAATTTCAATTTAATGAGATGAACAAATATATTTGGGTTTTCAATATATCACAAGAGATTTAAAAAGTAGAACTCAATTGCAAGAATGTCATATGATTTAGAATCGCTTCATATTTCCTTATAGCTTAATTATGGTATGGATTTAGCAGTGAATGAAATTGGTTAAGTAAGTTCCCTTTTCAATATTGTTTATTTGCTAGCAAAGGCGTGTTTCATTCCAGTGCCTAGTTTATCATTACAAAGTAATATATTTATACTCTGACCATTAAGATGAGCTAATATGCAATACAACTCAAGTTTATGACTCCTAGATTGATAATTAATATTGATAGGTTTAATCCAACAACTAAGCCGACCACCAAGAGGTTTTTGGCATGCCCTCACCAATCCAACCCCTCATAAGGATAGGGGACCATAATGAAGGGATTCTCATCAACGCTGGCTAGCAAATCCAGTGCATCATTTGATATCCTCCCTGGAAAAAGATTCTCCTCCCTCTTGGGAGTCATCTGCCCCCACATGTGCATACGTGCCTTAGTAATTGGCCTGCAAGGTTGTTGAAGAAAATAAGGCCTTGTCCCTAGAAATCTCTCAAAAAATAAACAAAAAATATCTGAAGAAAAAGGAAAGTTGACCCTCCCTTGTGCATGAGCATGACATCTATCTAATGTTGTACAGAACTGCTGCAAAAAAATGGCAGACCACCTGACAAGTCGTGGCTGATATAGTAAATAATCATCATAATATAAAAGTTGGGAACTAATGAGTTGCTCGTCACTGGTGTTGTGCGAAATGGTCGAAATGATAAGTGAGAGACACTGGACCTCCTCATGACCAAACGCACCAATATGCAACTTCCCTCCAGCAACCTAAAACTCTACAGGAGATACTAAATTTGCTCCAATGTATCTCTGGGAGTAAACTAATTGACTCCCTGCCAGATAGCCAGCTAGAACCTCGAGTAACGAGGGAAAATCTACCCATCTCCTCGATAGCCCTGTAATAAAATATACATCCTCCTTAGTGGGCGTGTACCACTAGTTGATACCAACTCGGAAAGCCTATTCCTAGGCATTCCACCTTTGGATAAGATGTCCCAGAAACAAACTATGGGACTTTAGGGAAGTAGCCTCCTCATAGAACTTAAGGAGGCCTACCTCCCTAAGGAGCCCCTGCATCACTGTTGTAATAGGGCGAGGGTATGCATCTCTATCCCTCTCTCTTGCCTCCCATAGGTGAACCATTTTATACTTTTCCACTTGTTGTTGTCGCTATTTCCCCTATTCTCTCCTTTCACGTCTCTGAATGATTGAAATATTAAACAATTTTTTTTTATTAAATGACATATGTATTTACAAATATACGTAAATAAATATTTTTTTAAAAATAAATAAAACAAGAGTCAGTGCACCAAAAACACAGTCATGCACCAATCTCGGTGTGTCTCTCCACAGAGCGCACCAGATACGGTGCACCTAATGATATGCACCACACCGGGAGCGGTGCACCAGAAAATTCTTTTAGGACATCGTTCACTATGTGTGGTGTCAGGAGGCTGGTGTGCTGACTTCACTATAAGCCCTGAGGCTTATAGCTAAGTCGCCACACCACCCTCGTCCCACCGTACATAGTCGTCAGTGCGATATTTTAAGAGGTCGTACCGTTGAACTAGGCCAAATACGGTAAGGCGTGAACTAACAAAAATATCCATCACGGGGTAGTTATTTTAGTCAATGCACTGCATCACCACTATTTAACTAGGTCAACGGTGTAGCGAGGTAGCTGACCACACCGCTCTTTTTAAAGAAATTTAAATAACATGGTGCAGCGAGGTAGCCGACCACACTGCTCTTTTTAAAGAAATTTAAATAACACAGTGCGCTTTTGGTTTCTACCCCGAAATTGGTGCAGATACCCTTAGCACCGTTTTACTAGCTCGAACCGTTGACAATGTCAAATTTCTATTACAGTGCATTAAAAATGTTATGCACCCCGAGGCAGCTAATTCCATCAATGCACTGAGTTGCCACAATACACCATTTTCAAAGGTACAGTTTGGTAACTAACCACACCGCACTTTTTATTTTTTTTTAAAATAACACGGTGCACCGTGCGGTACTGTGTCAGAACCGGTGTGGATATAGTCAGCACTGGGTGTGGTGTGGCCTATAGATTTATAGGTAGTACCGCAAACCGGTGCGAGCCGAACAGCTCGAGCGCATCGCGCGACAATTTTTTATTTTTTTTTAATGGTTAATTTTATGGTTTTTTCAAATTCTAATCCGCTAAAAGGTTTAATTATGGAAAAAAAAGAAAAATACCTATAAATTTACCCGTCGAGGAGGCATATTGGCCGTACAATTTGCAAAAAGAAAAATTTTCCATTATTTTATAAAATTAAAGCTAGATATTGGTGGCAATGCACATCAGCAGTGGGTGGAATAAGTGCAATGGTAGCAATGATGTCAGTGTGGCTCAAACAAGGATAACTTGAACTGGTGGTTGAGAGCTCTGTAGCACTGACAAAAGTGTAAAATGCAGTATTTTGGCCATAATTTTTTTTTATTTAACCATGTTCCGGTGCACTCGGTCTTTATTGGCGTACCGGTGCGTTTGCACTATGTTGCCCTGGGCAGTTTCTGTTTTCGCACACATTTAGGAGGCATCGAAGTGGTGTATCAGTAACGCACCAGTGTTCTATAGTAACAAGACACACCAGGCACACTGTCTGATGAACCAATTATTTGTACAATTTTTTGGCCGTAATTTTGTTTTTTTTAACCCTTTTCTGGTGCATGGCATTAATGGGGCCCCAATGTGTTTTCGTCATTCCATCTCAGGTGGTTTCTGTTCCACATGCTTTTTATGAGACACTGGGGTGGCGTACCAGTAATGCACTAGTACTCTACAAGAATAAGACACACCGGGAACACTATCCGGGGAACCAATGATTTGTGTGGTCTTATGGCCATAATTTTGTTTTTTTTTAACCCTTTTCTGGTGCGTGGAATTTATGGAGACTTGGTGCATTACCATCATTCCGCCCGGGATGATTTCTGTTTTGCGCACTTTTTATGAGACACTGGTGCTGAGGATTTCAAACGCACCGGTGTTTTTCCTTAATTAAAGGCACCGGGCGGGTGTGTACGGAGTGCACGGTTTCCTGTGTGCCAATGTTTTACGCATTTTTTTGCTGTAATTTTTGTTATTTAACCAGCTACAGGTGCCTATGTTTTATGGGTGTCCCAGTGAATTTTATTTATTCCACATCGGGCGGTATCTGTTTTCGCACACATTTTCGGAAGCACCGGTGCGGTGGACATGTAAGGAACCGGTACTGTACAGGAAAACGATGCACTAGGCAAGGGTGTTAGGAGCGCACGGTTCCATGTGTGCCTATGTTTTATACAGTTTTTTGGTAGTAATTTTTTATTTATTTAACCCTGTGTAGGTGTGCAGGGATTTTAGGGTGGCCCAGTGTGTTGGCGACCTAGTGCGTTTAAGGGCGACCCTGGCGGTGTCAATTTTCGCGTGTTTTTTTTTAGGCGGCACTGCGGAATTTATGTAAAGTACCAGTACTTTACAAAAATAAAATGCACCAAGTGGGTGTGTACGGAGCACTTGGTGTCCGGTGTGCCAATTTGTTAACTGCACCAGTGCTTTGTCATCTTGAATGCACCAGTGCGATTTATGGTGATAACAACACCAGACGAAATACATCAACAAAAACCTCTTCCTGCCAACCTCCTCTAGGAACCTCCACTATAAATGGATGTCTGGGGTATTTTTGTAAGGGGTTCCTCAAAAACATTTTCTAGAGGGTATTTTCCTTGTAGTGAATGTTATGACTCCCTCTGCTTCACAAGGTTGACAAAGGAGATTGAAGGAGGTAACCTCAAACCAATCTTTAGATTTTATAGATAGCCCTACCAAACTAGAGATTGCTCTCTTAGTATCAATTTCACAATTAATAAAGTGACTGGAAAGAAAAGGATCTTAGGCTAGATATAGTCTCAGTAATTTTGATTACGGTTTTTTTTTGAATTTGCTGGATAGGAAGTTTCATTATAAGAACTAGGCCAAGGTTTCAAAGTTAGGTTTCAAATGATCAACTGTAGAGATGAAAAAAAGATCCACGTAGGTATGCTTAGAAACATATTTAGATTGTAATTGTGGTATAGGGTTTGAGAAAGGAAGAATCAGAATGAGAATATGACTATGAGTTAATTCATCACAAGAAATAGAACAGATACATGAAAATCTCATTAAAACAAAGCACAAAAACTATGAATTCTACTTTAAAAACTCATGAGAGCATCATATGAAATAATTAATGTAATTTCAAGGAAAGATAAAAATTCAATTTGATAGTAAAAATGAGAATAATAATGCCAATAAGCATACCCTTGGAGTCGGAAAATTATAGGTGCAACATGTCCTTGATATCGCTGTAAAATATGTACATAAGTTCCACACTATAATTATCAACTATATAACCTCTATAATGACTTTAGTTAGAGTACATATATAAAATAGAGAATATTCTATCACTATGGGTCAAAACCTTATCCGAAACTGTTGTGAAACTAGCTCCAAAAATAGAAGAAAAGAGATATCAACGCCTTAGAAATAAGCCACTTCAAGGGGGAAACCTCTAATACATTACATGAATGAAACATTCTTGGATGATACAAATGAAAAAACATCCTTTCTATATATAGGAGTCCATCAGGCCACAATGTAATCTTAGTGGGGCCACAATGTAACAACCCTAGCCAACCTAAAAATAATAATGTAAGGGCACAATAATAACAATATGGGGGTTAAAAGGGTACAAAAATAATAATAATGGGGGCTACGCTAACATAATAAGGGACTACACTATTAATATTGGGACTTAACATGCCCCTCTCCTTCAAACAAGTGTTTTCCTGAACGCTTGATTATTTCTTGATGCTTCTATATAAAATTCGCATCCTCCCATGTGGAATCTTCTATAGGAAAGTTCTTCCACTTGTTGAGATCGTCTGAAATTGATCATACTTGTTGAGTTCTTGTTTCGGTGACTGCTTCATAACTTCTTTCGATTTGATGTTGATCTTCTTGTTGTTTCATTAAATTATGCACCAAAGTTAGGTTATCCTTTGAGAGTAGGAGAACTTGTTGTTGATGCTCGATGTGATCTTCCACTAATTTATCATCCATATTAGATATTACTTGATTCTTCGAACCATCCAAATTAGCCTCCATTTCTTCTTTTAAACTATCTATCTCATCTTTAGTTACTCTTCGTAAGATCGAAATTTTTTGCACTTGGTACCGTAATTTTGATATCTCATACTACAATTCTTCCTCTTCATGCGTCATAGTATAGCTTTTTGAGGGCTTAACGGGTATGGAATTATTTTTTTGAGGCATTATAGGACCAAATACTGATAAAAATTCTAAAATATGCCCTTGGAATGACTTCAAGCTACTTTTTCAAACAAACGTTATGCAATTTTAAAAACCAAATACACACCTTTTTCTTGCTTTTGAGAAGCTCGATGTTGAAACTGAATTATCTATGTGATTTCGGATCCTCAATAACTGAAATTTGGCCCTATATTAGTCCTCTAAAGCTTCTTTCAAATGCCACAGGTATGACTTGATTTGGCTTCTTCAAGGCCAAGTTATGTCCAATCTCCCACAATGACCTAATTATTGACTGGTTCAGTAGATCGAACTTATACGACTGTCCACGTGTCACTGTTTGCTCCTTTGGCTCTGAAATTGATAAATAGGAAACTATAGTTTATGTACTTCCAGTCAAATTTTACATAATTCCAATCTGATGCTTAGAGAGAGAGTTATGAATATTTTCCCACGATCACCTCTTTTAGATGAAATTCGGGAGCTTGAAAAATACCTAACTTCTACAGATCATATCTCCAAACATATTTTGAACCAAGCTCTGAAATTTTATGACGATGTTCTTCATAATTTCAAATTCATGCTCTAAAAATTTTCTCTTTTGAACCTTCGTATAAAAAACGTTATAGCGAAAATTCCGCGATGACCTTTTTAAGTGAAATTCTGGAGCCTCCGAAAATCCCTAACTTCCACATGTCATGTCTTCTAAAATATTGCAAACCAAGCTCTGAAATTTTGCGGCGATGTTCCCTAGGATTTATTCTTCGCACTCTAAAAATTTCAGCTTCTGAACCTTCGTAGAAAAAAAATTATAGCAAAAATTCCACGATGACTTGTTTGGAGCAGTGAAACCCTAGAATCCAAAGCTCTGATACCAAATGTTGTGAAACAAGCTCCAAAAATAGAAGAAAAGAGATATCAATGCCTTAGAAATAAACCACTTCGAGGGGTCAACCTCAAGTACATTACCTGAATAAACAATTCTTGGATGATACAAATGAAAAAACCTCTTTTCTATATATAGGAGTCCATGGGGTGACAATGTAATCCTAGTGGGGCCACAATCTAACCCTAGCTAATCTAAAAATAAAAATGTAAGGGCACAATAATAACAATATGGGGGTTACACGGGTACAACAATAAAAATAAGGGGGGATACACTAACATAATAAGGGACTACACTATTAATATAGGGACTTAACAAAAACACTTCATTAATGCACCTAATGAGTCATTACCTAGTTTTTAGGGAACTTAGAAACAATCTCCTTGTTTTAGCTAACAATCATGAGTCTTTGTCTCTTTCATTAAATACAATATCGTTTAACAAGGAGGAAAATAAGTAGACTCATTAACTATGAAAAAAACTCATGAGACATCTATAACCTTGATCCTTTTGACATTTTGACTGCCACTTGTCCAGAAAATCTTTAACACAGAAGTGTAGTGTGCAATCAGAAAAGCATAGCGTGAACTTGGAGGGGCTTTTTAGGTGGTGTTTGTGCATATTCGAGCTATAATGATGGTTGGAGAAGATATAACTACATGTATACTAACCTCCAGAAGAATTAAACCTGAAAAAATCCCCCTTTTAAGCCTCCAAACTCACTTTTCCCAAGACTTCTCCAGAAGCGCCGTGTGGGGTCTGAAATAGTGGAGAAAACATGTTTTTGAGCATGTTTTCTGACTTTTCCTTCCATCCTTTTCACTTAAAAGGAAAACCAAGTACATATATGACATGTATTCACGAAAATATATCCAACCATGCAATAAATTCATCATTTCGAGGTCCTCAGAAGAAGTGTAGTGTGGCCATGTTGCACTTCTGTACATCCAAAATTGCCAAAATTTCCAAAAATCGAAAACAAAAAACAAAACTGCTGAAAATTTGTTGAAAATTCATTCTTAGCATCCTGGAAAGATGACCTAGACAGCTAGATATGCCCCAGTTAACAAATACAATTTATCCATCTTGTTCAGCTTGATTATGGTTTTCTTAAGATTTTTCTTCATATTCTTAACCGTGATTTTTCCAATTTGGTTCCTAGTGAAGTAGTGTCCTTCCATGTGACACTAAAGATTGGTGACCTTGATGGCCTTCTTGAAAAGAATCTCCATGTGTTCATTAAACCTACCAAGCCAAAATTATTTGTTTTGTTCAATCTCAGTTGCAATCATGTCATCAAAATCTTGTTGACCTAAGGGAGAATATGGATAACTTTCCTACTCTTTTCGCCTTAATAATACTATTGTTCTTGGCCTCCTTGGCTTCATCTACAAATATTTTTCCTCAATTTTATCAACATCAATCACTTCCTTACCTTTATCATCCTCTGCCATCAAATCATCCTTAGGTTTGGTTGAAAAAAGTTGGTATACCTTAAGTTGTCTATTCTCTTGCTGTAGAAATGCTATCATGAAATTTTCCTTTCAAAGGTTTTCCTTGAGTTCTCTTATTTCTACTTATATCTCCTTTATTATATCCTTAGGTGACTTGTGTGCCTCATGCTCTTCCATGTCATCCTCAAAATGTGCCTGCTCATCATAATTTTCCTACAAGGGTGACTCACTTTCCTGCATAGGTGGTTGCTCCATAGTTACTCCTTTTACTTGTCTAGCTATAGGTTTAGGTGAAAGCACATCTTTAGTGACATTAGGAGAAAATATCAAATTTTTCCCTTTCTTATATATTTGAGTAACTTGTGCCCTAGATGGCTTTGTAACCTCTGCTAGTCTACTTGAAGAGCCAACCTCCTCTGCTTGTGATGGTGCTGATGGTGTTCTTTGAATGGTAGGTTGACTAGTGGTAGGCATATAGGTAACTAAGTGCATGATATTTTCCCATGATAAGTTGATTTGTGAGAGATGATGTAAAACAATGACCTCGAGCAAACCATCATTAAAAAAAATTTCTTCGTGATCCTTGCCTTTACTTTGAATTTTATTAGTAATCTTTACTAAGCTTCTGAATAAGTAATGAGCCAATTTTAGTGGTTTGATGGCAGGGAAATTCATCAACAAACGTAAATGGTATTTGTATAATCTTGAAAACCTCCCCTCATACGTAAATTACTTCATGATAAATTTCATTAAAGGAGCATACTTGTTAACAAAATTCTTGAAGGGAAAGATGTGTGTAGGAGCATATTTGTAGTGTGGCTTTAGGAAAACTTTGTAATTCTCACTGTACAAATCCATCCCTTTAAATAAGGTTTCTCCATGATTTGTGATACCTGCAGTCGTGGCAATGGCATCTGCTGAAATGGTAAATTCTACCTCAATGTTGGCCTTATCCTTCTTAAAAGTGGAGGCAAAAAGGCTTGTCAATTTTGAATGGAAACCTGCTTCTTCTATATTTTCACAAAAACCTAGACAACCCATGTCCTCAAAGGGTTTCCTCATGAAAGGAGAGGCCATTATTTCTTTGACATGTGTTGGCTCATACCAGGATACTTTCCCACTCTTATTGTACTTTTTATTCTTAGTGTCATTGTTTCAAATTTTCGTGGTTAAAACCCTAGTAGAGTGGGAAGGAAAGGGATAGGATATGGTTGTAAAAACGCTGGATGAGTGACTATGGTGTTGAAGGAAAGGAATGAAGGGGTTAGGGAGTGTGTAAATTTATCTGAAATTTTTAGGGGATAGAGATAGAGGTTAGGTAGTGTAGGGAAGTGAAAATCTTGATAAGAATGAGGGGAATGTGTAATAATGTGGAAAACACAGTTGTAGCCTAGGAAAATTTCAATGCAGTAGCCAGGCTAGGGTTTATAGGGAAATGAAGGAAGTGAATGGGAACGAGTGAGGGAAGTGTTTTATGGAGGTATGAAAGGTGTAGGTGAGTGTAGCGGAGTAATAAATTTATGTTTTTACCACTGATTTGAAATAAATTCTCATGCAAATGAAAAACACAGTGAAAACCCTAGAAGAGGGAAATTCACTGAAATTTTTGAGAAGATAGATGCAAAAGAAGGGTGCCTACAGATACTTACTTATCCAAAAGGTACAGGAAGCCCTAAGTTGCTCAGATAAATTTTTTTGGATGGTTTCTTTGCCTCCAATTCGAAAATGCAACAATGGATACCATAAGCATAGAATAGTAGGAAAAGTGTAACGTGGCTGCCAAAAATGTAACGTTCAGTAGGATGGAGAAAATATTTGATGGATTTCGATATCTGGATGGTTGTGCAGAGTTTTATAATATAAGATATGATATATTTAAAACGTCGAAGGATGAAATGAACTCTTGAAAAGCTTTATTTCCCTTAACAACTCAAAAACATTTATTTTTGCTTAATGACACCATATGTACTTGAGAAAATAGCTTTTGAATGATTTGACATGTAGCATAACTTCTTTGAAAATGAAAATTTTCCCTTTAATTTATCTCCTAATTTTCTAACTCCTACAATGGTGACTCAAATGATGAAAATGACTCTCATTTTTTTTTTTTATGAATGGAATTATGATGACAAGTCAAATGTAATCCTAGACCATGACGTATATGATGGAATATCAACTCATTTACCACCATAGACACTTAAATTAAGACTTTACAAGGATGAGGGATGATGACCACGAGTAAATGGAGGGATAAACACTGACCTAGACAATAACCAGTGATCAAGTTTTATTTGAAAATTCATTTGAAACTATAAAAATTTGACCAAGGACTCTACCAAATGAGCATGAAAGAGTGTATTTGATCACTAAAACATCTAGACACTAATACGTATCAAAAAAATATATTGTCGACAATTATGTTATGATTTTGGTAACAAATTTACAATGATGCAATCGATTGATGGGAAGAGAAGAAAATGAAATTTTAGCATTAAAAGATTTTGGAAAACTGCATTCGATATATAATAGTGTGATATATAATTGTGGTATTTATAAAAAGAAAAATTATATTTATATTTTTACACTCTATATAATTTCTGATCTATAATAGTGTGATCTATAATTGTGGTATTTAGAAAAAGTAAAATGCTATTGATATTTTTATTCTCCATAGAATTGTTTAAATTTCGTAGATCTTTTGTGTAGTTTTCATATTAAATTATTTTATCTTACTTTTCCCTTTTCTATGGATCGCTCGGGATGTCATAATCCAGAGCCAATTCTTTGAACATTTTTGGATCCATAAATATTCCATGAGAGGGCAAGGATCCATAAATCTTCAGACGAATGATTATCGACTCTCTATGTGTAATCCTACCTCTGGTGGAAATTTCCAGAGTTTTCTATTAAAAAAAAATCCAAGCCAAATGGTGAAAGGTTGGGACAACTTCCTTGATTATTTATCTAATAATTTACGTTCTCTAGCTTTGAAATGTAGAGAACAGATCGATTGGCATCTAGGGTAGATAATAAAATTATTGGTAAAAGGTGAACTTCCAATTCCCGTGTGTGGTTTTTTGTAATGATAACGCTTTGAATGGTCAGCGGTGAAATATTTTTTAAATGGATGAATATGAAGGCGTTTACGTTTATTTTCTTTTGTATTGCAAGCTTCATATGATATTCCCAAGTCCTTAGATTTGAATCCATGTTATCTAGCATGAGTGTACAAATCATAAAGGCCTCGATTTCTAACGGTCGACTAATGAAAAGAATCTAAAGGCAAACTAGCACTTATAGCACATACACTACAACATAAAGGGGGTTTTAAGACAATATTTAAGACATTTTTCGAGTAAATTGTCTTACCTTTAGAAAAAATAAAATTTGTGGATTGTGACGGAATATTTTCTTTAATCGGGTGTCAAATTGAATTGTCTTAAAATGTTGTCTCTATAAAGATAATATATAACACAAGCATTTTTTTCTCTCGAGAGAATTTCATTTTTGTCTCTCCAGAGTTAGTTTCATTTTTTCTCTCTATAGAAAATAGTTGGGATTAAAGACATATTGTCTTTAAAGAGAAAATGTCTTTGATCCTAATTGTTGTCTCTCTAGAGACAATAAAAAATTAAATTCAAATATAATACAACATCACCTTTGTCTCTTTAGAGGAAATATAAATAATGAATCTAGAAAAATATCCCACCATTGAAATAAACCAATATTAAAAATATTTGATTAAAAATAAACTACAATATCATGGAATAATTCATATTAGGACATAGTGGAATTGAAACACGACCTCCTTCTGATATGGCAAGTGCTTTTCCATTAAGATAGCACCCTTTAAAGAATTTTGTGAGAGTTATGGTAGTCCTTGAAGTTACATATATAGGTATTGATTTAAAAAAAAATTGTTTGACACATAATGGCACAATCTTTGTAAAATCTAAAATAATGCAACACATATTTTTAACTTGATAAAAACAACTCAATGGAGTTAGGTCAATAAATCACCCATGTAACATGACTCACACAATAGGATATTATACAATAATTTACAAACTAATTAATTTAGTCATACAAAAAAAAGTAACTAGAATTATCACAAGCCCTTAATACGTACTATTGAATGGTTTATGTTTAGCATGTTTCCACTCTTCATATATTCCAACAAATATGAATCTTTTCAATGAATTTTTCACATAAACTAAATATAAGGTACAAAGAAATTGGCATAGCCATCCTCCTATCTGTCCCTAAAATTTTTGCAGCAAGTTAGATAATCCACAAAAGTTATCATTAATTGTTAGTAATGATAAAAAATGAGGGTCAACAATGTCCTCATATTTAACTTTCACCCTAAAAGATAATTTTAGTGCACAACCAACATATTCTTGGCCATTCAATGTACAATATGAGAAAAAATATTTAGCACATTGTTGTTGATAGTTTTTCCATGCTTAAAATTCCCACAACCCTGGTAAAATCCATCACCCAGCTAGTTAGTGATAGTCATACCTTCAATAAAATTAAGATCTATTTTACAAGAATTACAATATAGGAAGACTAGCTGAAAATTGTGAAGTTTTAACCAAAATTATAAATACAGAAATAGAAAGAGGTTAGATTAGCAAGCACATATCAGAAAAAGAAATCCTAAATACTACATACAAAATTTTTGTTGAACAAACAAAGAAATAAATAAAAATAGAAATACTTTGTTAGATCAGAAGGAAATCAGAATGAATTGTAGATAGAACAGAGAATCAAGAAGGTGCATATGGAAGAAATTTATCAAGAGGTTCCTTATAGAGAACTTCAATGGAAACACACTCCACTGAAATATTTCCTTCATTAGTCTCAATGGTTGGACCATCATTGCTAGAATTTCCAAAAGCATCCTCTCATCCTCCCTAATCACTATAGATCCAGACAGTACTATATCAAACAGTTTCATAATTATTCAAATGTATGATCATACTCAATCAAAGGATACCGGGAGCACGAAAAAAAATAAGTCAAAATAAAAATATGAAAGGTTGAAAAATATAAAATGTAGTCACTCTACACAAGTTATTTTACCTACACAGATTATGAATAGCAAGTTTCAACAAACACGACAAAACATTCTTATCAAGTGGCAAACCCTTACCCATTTCTTCAACTACAAATATATTATGGTGAAATGTTGTGCTGAAAAAATCCATGGTATTAACCCTTTTTCTAGGATTTTTATCACATACTTTGTAATATTAGACTTTCATAAAACAATTTATTTCCATCCCAATGAAAAATTCAATTTGATCTAAATATAATATCCACAGAGTGCACTTTGAGACAGGTATAAAACAAATTATTTCCATCATAGCTATAGAAAATCACTCTGATTTAAACAAACTATCATGTGATGCAAAATCATGAAAAATAGGAAAAACAGTTAAAGGTTTGAGATTATGAATTGTATGTGTAACTCATTTCTGGTGGGAGGGAGGAAAATGGACCAATAATGTAGGGAATAAACCATTTCTCTTAGGGGTGTCTTTATATGTTCTAGTTGGCTGGGATTGGAGTTACTTAATGTGTTTGGAAATGCAAAGGGAATTGTTGACTGGGTAAAGGAATATTTCCATTTAAATCCTCCTATCCTCACAAAATGGATGAGACATATTTGCAATTTGGTAAACTCTTTTCAATTATTATTATTATTATGATTATTATTATCCAATTGTAAGGTCACAGCCAAGCCAATCACCAAATTGGTGTGTGACACCCCCTTGTTTGTGGTACAAGGGAGACACCTCCATGGTGACTGGCATATCTACTATGAGACTCCCTTATTTGTGGGACAAGGGGCCCAACTCCATGGTGACTACTAAGTCTACAGAGACACACATACTATGCCACTGTTGGTTTTGAACCTGTGACATCTTAGGAGGAAAAACATGCTCTTAACCACTAGGCCCACTCAAGCTATATCATTAGGCCTACTCAATTTGTATACAGGGAACAAAATCAAGTTGTAGATATTCTATCTAAGGCATATCAAAGGTATCTGGGAAATTCCTCTTTGCAACATTTGTACAACATACATTGAGGAATTATGGCGACATCGACTTCACTTATGAGGTTTTTTGTTTTTTTGTTTTTTTTTTCCAACTGATTGTATGGGGTATTTTAAGTTTTAGATACATATCACAATATGTATTTAAAGAGTCATAAATATTTTTGATACATTTACGAATTCTAGCACCATGGACATTCAGATAAGGAAGAAAATTTAGAGGGTGAATAACTATATTCTGATGATTTTTCTATTGATATGATAAAGTGTTGAGCTCAAAATTAGAGGAAGTTGACATTGTTGGCATCATTTAATAATATAGTAGCCTAATACATATCCATAAGAAGAATAAGACAACAACCCTGATACAGACTTGATCCAGATTCATTATTTGCACAAAGAAAAGAAATATCATATGCTGTGTGTTTTGAATCTAGTCCTATCTATGATGAATATGAGCATACAAATGACATTAAAGAACACTACTCAGATTCAGTTGTGAGTTGTTTTATTTTCCCAAAACTCAATGTCAACACAACTAATGTGATGTGTGATCAATCCAAGCCTAAGGTAGAGACTGACAGGGATATTTATGAAGAGGATGATCAAGCAATTTCTAAAGGGAGCATACTAGATCATAATTTTTATGAGGGCTTAATTCTACCTTTATATTTTGTAATGATGAAAGTATTACCTCTCCATTTCAAGACAATTATGAGAAATATGAGACCTCAAATGATATGCATAAGGGAAATTGCAAAAGTACAAAGCACTGTACAACATGTAATGATAGGAATTTTCTTGTTCTGGAAAGTGCAAGGAAGGTTTTCTCACAACAAACAGTAAGGTAAAATGAGAGGGTGAATGGGATAAAATTGTTTCTGTTCATTTATCAATATCATAGATGCCTTGAAAACAAAGATTACTAGAAATTTTAGTGAAGAGAAAACCGTGTTTAATCAAATAGTCCACTGAATTTTTTTAAGACTCTAAAATATTGAATAACACCTCTCTTATCTGTGGAAGAAATGGACATTCTCAAGATGTTGTTACATACGATGAAATTTTTGTGAGTAAAAGAGTTCTTGAAAATGGAGAATTCAGCTAGAGGTGATGGGGATCCCAACATATTTTCATTTGAATTTTAATGTGTCTCTATTTTCTGCAATGATCAAAGATAGTGGAAATGGCTATTGCAGTATGCCAATGATGAATTGGTTACATTGGATTATGGACTTCAATTTTGTAGCTTTATCTTGAGATTTTGGTGTTCTCAAGTGATCCCAAGAATGATTTTTGTGCCCAATAGGATCAATATGTTACCCCTGGTTTACATGAGGGTACCATAATAAATTTTTCCCTCAAAACTATCCCTTAATTTATGGATATAGGATATCGATAATTTTTTTGAATTATATTACTATAATGATCCTATATCAGCTCCGATGGTGGATATGACAGTATGTGGGTTTTCTCCTAAATTAGAGACGAGGCTATTGTTTGAAAAAAACTTATGTGTAGCTGGATTTCATATAGAAGAGGATAAATAAGATAATTAATCCCATGGATGTAACATCACCTGGTATAAGTGGCGATCCTAAAACGAGGTGTAACCTAGTGTGAAGAGTAGAGAGGGTATTGTATTGAGAAGTATTAGGGTTTTATTTGAAAGGTATAACCAATATGTCACCCTACAACAATGTTTTACATAGGGATGATGGACATATTAGACAGTTGCAGAAACTAGGACACATTTGAAGTAGATCTTCCATGAATTATAAGGCACTAGATGGCTACTAGTTATGTACAATTATTGTGGGGCATGCATATCAAAGCATAGTCAAGGGAAAATGTAATATTGAAAATTAATTTAAGTCCGTCATAGTGTTGTGTCATGAGAATAAGAGATACCTCTGTGTAACTATCTCATTACCTGAAGTTGTTTACATGGTATACTTATGTTTAGAGATAGTTGAAAATTACCAATATGTAGTAAATATGTAACAAAGGGATGAATTTCAGCAAATTATGAAGTAGGATGAGTTAAAAATGGAAATAAAACTACCCAAGACATTTGTCTGAATGTAAATAACGTTGTATGAGAAAACCTGTGCCAAATTTCTCATACCACTTTGGAATACTCTGACTTCTTAAAATTGTTTGGAATAGAGGACTAGATCAGATTGTCCCGAGGTCTCTTCCATAACTTATGTCAACTTATACAGCTCATACTTGGATCATGGTGGGAAACGGGGACGTGATTGCCTCTATCGAGGTAGGGTGGAACTATATCAGTCTGGAATTCGAAGAATAGATAAGTACTGCTATGGTGTGTTCTTAGTTGTTTAAGAATGGAAAGATTTTGTCAGTATAAGTGTTTAACTGAAGTAATTACAGAACTTAAACTTTTTTATGTGAGAGGTTATAAATATTTATTCTTTTTAGACAGATATGGCAGAAAAATGAATTAGAATTATTTTCAGTAAATTAATGAGATAGGGAACCGTTAACTCAAAACCCTCAAGATGAAGGCTCTGAGTTGGTCATTCCCTGCAAATAGGGTAAAACACGGATATAATGGTATTGCCATCTCATATTTAAACTTAATAAGGAAAATAGTCTATAGATAACTGTCATGTATAGCAGAATAGACCAAGAACATAGTCAAGAGAAAGAATCATGCAATTTTTTATTCAAGGGACAATACTATGTGTGAATTTTAGATAAATAACAGTGGTCTAAAGAAGTAGTTCTTTTAAATATAGCTGTATAAGGGTGCTACCAACTGATAGATTCTTTAAATAAATAAAAGGATACATAATTTCATTGCTTAGATGAAAATGAATAATGTTTCCAAGATTATCATACAGTCTCTCTGTAAATTTATATAAATATATAAAAGTGTTCAAGAAATATTCCAACCATATGGTCAGCATTTCCAACAACAATAAGATATACAAGACATAAAATTATACTCTTTCGGTACAACATCCAAATATAGTGAAGGAATTTATGACCAAAACTGTACATTTCCAAATAACTGTATTTTTTTGTAAGCGTAACCCTATTGATATATGCATTTATACATATAGGAGGAATTAAACTATTAACCAAGGGAAAAATTCATAAACCCTTCACCCAGAACAAAATACCATAAGGACACGACCAATTTATAATCGAAAACATAGAAGAAAATTTAGTATTATAGCTGGAAGTCCAAAACAAGTATAACTATGTATTTCATGCTGATAAGAGAATATTACAGAAATAACTATTACAAAAAATTACTCCGGGATGCCCAATTCGGGTATTGGCTGTGAGAAAAGAGTTAAGTCTGAATTAAAAGGCCCAACGCAGAAAACCCCATGTCAAGACGGAAAATCCCTTTTGTAGGCTCGACAACTCTAAGATCGAGATTACACATTGCAAGTAGGTACTTGACAAGGCCGGAGGAAGTTAGTGAGAAGGGAAATTATCATAAAATATTCTCATAAAATATTTCTCATACCAAAACATCTTTTTAAGAAATAGTTAAAATATTAATTAATGTTTTACCTTATTAATCTCTGGTGGTCTATATAGGTTCATCATCATCGTCATCGTCGTTGTCGTCGTCATCATCATCATCAGCAGCAGCATCATTGAATGAAAGGAATTACATGTCTCTATTTTACTAACAAGCAGATATCATTTGTTGGCTAAATAGAAACCTTTTTTACTATCAATTACATTTTTTTAGCTATGTTTAACCTTTAAATAAATAACAATATAGTAGAACACTATAGTGATCTAAGAATGCCTCTCTCACTTCTTTTTAAGAATTAAATAAAATATTGATTAATTCTTTACTGTATTAACGTTTGGTGGTCTATATAGGTCCGTCGTCGTCATCATCATCGTAATCATCATCATCATCATCATCATCAAATGAAAAGAATTACATGCCTCTACTTTACTAACAAACAAATGTCAATTGTTAGCTACATAAAAACCTTTTTTACTATCAATTACTTTGTTTTAACTATGGTTAACATTTAAATATTTTATTTATCTCTCATACTGACATATTTTGTATTATCAATATTTTATTGAAATGCTACAAATAAATCTCATGTACAAATAAGTCACACACACTCACGAAGCTGGAAAATGTGTTTTCCTACACATAATTTTTTTTTATCTTTAATTATTTTATTCTTATCTTTCTCTGCTCTCTTTTTATATAAAATTGAAATCTCACACACTCACGAAGATGGAGAAATTGCTTTCCTACGAATAAGACACTTTTATTTTCAATTATTTTGTCTTTATTTTTCTTTTTTTTATATATATAATTAATATAAAATTAATTTATTTAATACGAACATTATAATACTTTAGTTATAATCTCTATGTAAACGTTTTCGTAAATAAGACCTCTCCACTCCAAGTTAAGAACAATAAGAAATATAAACATCCCCACACTAGATTATAAAAGCCAACTTACTCATAATAAGTCAAAAATCATTTTATACATAATAAATCAATTATAATTTTAGGAATTTATAAATAGTATTTTTTTTAAAGTTTAGTAGTTCTTTTTATTTTTTTATTTTATTTATTTATTTATTTTTTACTTTATTGTAACGGACCTCTTACATGAACTCATACGATAAATATATTTTCACTTTAATTGTTCAAATCAAGAAAATAAAGAATTGGTATAATGTAAAATGGATTCTTGAATCAGTTGTCGACCAAGATCCAATATTTTAATTAATGTAGTTTCCTATTGTCGACCAAATATTTATTAATGTAGTTTCCTGTTGTCGACCAAAAGAAAGTAATGAGATAGTTATAGAGAGTTATGGAATTTGCTGGAAAAAAAATCGAATACTGCATAATCAAATAAGATGTAGTTTTCTTTACTTAGTTTTCAGTTGAAGGAGACCAACACCTCTTAAGTAAGGAATTTTGAACATAGCATAAAGTATTTGACCATGTCAAAAGGTTGTTTATCCATTCGTTGTGAGGATACTCTTTTGATTATTCTGAACTACATTAAAGAAAATTCTAGAAAAACCATAAGAAATATTGGAATAATATGTAAATGATTACTTATGAATAAATAAGATTCTTTCCAAAATGATATGGGAATTATGCTTTAATTACCTTTATGAAGTTAATACTTTAATCAAAATAAATGATTGGTGAATGAAGATAATTATAATTACCTGTTCCGTCATACGTACATATAGAAACTTGAATTTTGATTGTGTGAAAGTACCATCTACTAATTAAAACTATACAACTAGACAAACTAGTTGTATTGTATTTTCTTATGGAAACTGGTTTAGGTAATTAAGGTAAAATAGAGTTTATCTAAATATTTAAGTTCAGATCTCTAGAATAACTAGGGTTGCTGCATGAATCTATTGATCAAGTTGTAAAATTCATTTATTAGGGAAGGAATATAATAAATACTACCTGGACGATAGGAAATAAATGAATGGTTGTTACTTCTGATCATTATGAATGAATGTATATTAACGAGATAAAAATGGGGTAGAAAATATATAGATGAATATTGACAGGAGTGTGGTTAGTGAGATGGGAATTTTATAGCTTTCTCGCACATTGTTGAACATTATATAAAGGAATATACCAAATAAAATAACATAGAACTTAGACCCATCTGAGGCATTATATTTAGTTAGAAATCCTAATCAGGGTTAGCTAGCCAGATAGGTCTTTCAACGCTCTGTTTATGAAATTCATTACGTTCAATCCTATTTGATAGGTAGATGTACATTGTGTATACACATGTACTATAATCAAATCAAGAATCCTTGTATACAAAAGTGTTGTAGTATGTATGGTCAATGAAAGATACTATTTATATGTAACAGTCAAACACTTAAACTTACCATATATAAAAAAAAAATTGTTTTACCCTATCAAAATTGTATATGATACGACAACATTTAAATGAGTTGGCACTTGATAAGGTTTTCATATGTTTCGCATCCTTGATACGGTAATAACTTGTTTGGATTAAATAGATTACCGTGGGACTTTAAAACTGGCACAATGATCCGAATTGATTTATTAACCATTATTTTATCCGGTTATCATAGTGTACTTGTGACTTAATTTAATTGGCCACTACGCATACTTTATGTGATTGGGGTTTGCCCGTGTACAAGAGATCTTAACTTATATGTTTGATTTAATTGCGAATTTCATTATGGTTAATGATCCGGCCACTGGTCCACAGTGAATGCTTGAAACTTGTAACTCATCACACCGTCAATTCAACGTTTGATCCTACGGTGGTCCCAATCTAGGGTTTGTTAATGACTTTGGCTTGTAACCGTAACCACAGCTCATTGTTGCGCCTCGGCGTAGGTTCTGGAGAGGGTTTCTGTTAGATTTTTTTCCAGGTTTATGTCACAGTTTTCGTCTGTTCGCCCTTTGCATCCAGAGGAATGGCGTTTCCCAGGCGGCCCCGTCTACAAGTATTCACTCCGGCTCTTCCAGCATTTGTAAAAGTAGGTTTTGCAGACTTTCACTCTTCAGTTTGTTATTTGTTGTTTGTTTTTACTTATTAACCCTTATGTTTTTGTTTTCCATACCTCGTAGCGGCGCCCTGCTGAATCTTGCAATGAGGTCTTGGTTCTACCGAGGACTGTAGCCTCTTTTTCTTGCTACAGGTAAATATCTACCCTGTTCACCGTGGTTAATTTCTTTTGAATACAAGCTGCGTTTCTATTTCATATATTCAGGGTTTTTGCGCTAATTTTTACGATGTTTAAATCTGCTAACAGGTGTCGACTTCCATCGCTCTTCTTCCCTCAGAGGAACTCCGGCTGGCCACTGGGTCTCGACGGCTTGAACAATTCCTAACTTCTGCACCTATACACAGGTATTTACGACCTGGCGTGCATGAACCCTAAGCTTTTCTCTTAGATTTCTCGCGTAGGTTCATGATATCTGTTATGGGGTTTTTTCCCAGGTTTCGAACCTGCGGCCTTGCACTCCACCGTCGGCGTAAAATCAAATAGGTTACGCTATTCGGCACCTAAGTCATGCTTGAGTTCGGATGATGCCTACTGGCTCCGCCGTTAGGAGGGTTCCATTTTGCCAAGTTTAAGATTGTATAAGTTATTTGACATGTATAAATTTTGTCTCAGGGAGATGCCGGGTTGCTACCCGTGTTCTGTCCTATTCCTTTGTTGAACAGTGTTACAATTTTCATCACTTAGAGTGAGAACTGGTTCTTTTCCGCTTATATATATTTTCGTTTATTTTATGTAACAAGTTGTAACTTGCTTGGAGTTCTACTCGGCAATCTTTACATAAAATATGCTTCAGATGTTGATAGTGTAATGCGTATTTGTTTTCAGTTGTTTATAATGGTTGGTGCATACTATGAATTCTCTTAATTCCTCGACTTGCGAGCGTCCTCTGGACGACTGTTTGTCTCGGTTTACATTCTTCTCTGCCTGTTCTGGTTGGGTTCTTCTATGCTCATGAGGGTTTCATGGTTCGTCAAATTATATTAGTAAGGAGGTTCACACCGAACTGTATTTTGTGTAAAGTTCTGCTTAATTAACCAGAAACCACTTCTGGTGTCCGGACCACCGTCTGTCCATGCTTATCATAGGTGGAGGCTTCCCAAAGGCTCGACTTTACGGTCGTTATGGGTATCGGCCATCCTGACAATAATTTTCCTGTTTCCTATGTTATCTAGCTACTATGGTAACTTGTTCAGGTCTTTTGTATTTCACAGTTAAATGCTTATTCTACTGGTTCAATAGTCTGGTATTTCAACGTTGTTACAGTTATTTTCTCTTTATTTCCTGCAGAGTAAATTTTCCAGTTTCTGCTATTGAAATATTTTTCTTCAGAATAAATTAACCTTAAGATACTATTGTACTGTACTGAACTTACTATCTAGTTCGAATAACCTTAGTTATACAGTAAACTACTTCTTCACATCATAATCTTAATAAGCAGTATGTACATTAATATCCTAATTTAAACAGGAATGAAATTCTATTGCAATTTTTACTCATCTGTAATCCAAACGTTCTGATGGTATGCTTTTTCCTCCCTTCCACGAACTGGGGCTATTACGTCCCACAGTTCCCCCCTAGCTTCAAGTCCGAGCTTCCTGTTGAACATAGAGTTCTGAAGGAGGAAACTTGGACATTCCGGTCCGATTTCTCCAACTCTGGCAGCAGTAAATTCTGGAGGAGAACTCAGGACAATCCGGTCCAGTTCTCCGACTCCAGTGACAGTCTGTTCTGAAAAAAAAAATCTTTTCTATAATGACTGTAATCTCATTTTTCCACAGCACCCCTAACCCTCCTTGGGATCCTTTACTTATCCCAGAGTTTTCTTGGGTAACTGTGGAACTGCTTTTCTGTTCAATTGCCTCCAGAATCTTGATTTACTTTTACCATCAGTTTTTACTCAGGAATAAATTCCACAAGAAAACCTTTTTATTAAATATCAAAATTTGTTTTGTTCCAATATTCCAATTAAAAAATAACAGTAGTCTTAATTAATCTATAATTAATAAAAAGACTTGACCATTTGTTAGTGGCTAAGAGGGTGGTTACATTTTTCCCCCTCTTGAAGAGAACACCGTGCTCGGTGTTATTATTCTAGTTCCGTAAAAAGCTCAGGATAAGCTTCACGGACAAAACTTTCATCTTCCCAGGTAGCTTCCTCAGGTCCAAAGTGCTTCCATTGCACTTTAACCTGGGCGATGGCTCGTCTCCGGAGCATGATTTCCCTCCAGTCGATTATACTGTCTGGTTCGACCAGAAATTCCCCGTCTGGTTCTACCTGCACAAAGCAAACCTTTGTTAATTAAATAATTCTTTAATATCATATAATCATTAATAACCATTCTCATCAACTACCTGTATGTTCTGCCAATGTATTATGTGTCTTGGATCATGAACATATCGTTTTAATAACGATACATGAAAGACATTATGCACCCGAATCTGACTAGGAAGAGCCAAACAATATGCTACCGGTCCTACTCTCTCCAGTATCTGGAAAGGGCCGCAGAACCGGGGTGCTAATTTCGCACAAGATGCCCATCTCAATGTGCTTTTCTTTGGTTTAATCCGGACATATACATGATCCCCAATCTCATATTCACGGTACGATCTCTTTTTATCTGCATACACTTTTTGCCTGTCTTGTGCCGCTTTCAAATTTTGTCGAATATTCCTCACCTCTGCTTCCATTTCTGCTAACATGTCTGGTCCCATCATGAGTCTATTCTCGGGACTACTCCAATTAATGGGAGTTCTGCATTGCCGCCCATATAGTGCCTCAAACGGGCTCATCTTTAATGATTCTTGGTATCCATTGTTATAAGCAAACTCTATCAAATGAAGATACTCCTCCCAATTAACTGGTTGCTGCATGAAATACATTCGCAGCATGTCCTCCAGTACCTGATTTACTCGCTCAGTTTGACCGTCTGTTTGCGGGTGGTAAGCAGTACTAAAATGTACTTGCGTTCCCAATCCTTAAAACAGAGTCTTCCAGAAAGCTGATGTAAATTTTACATCTCTATCCGAGATAACAGTCTTAGGAATGTCGTGCAGTCTAAAGATTTCACGCATGAATAAATTTGTTATCTGTACTGTCTTATAAGTGGATTGGACAGGTATAAAATGTGCCGACTTACTTAGTCGATCCACAACTACCATTATGGAATCATTACCTCGTTTTGATTTCGGTAATCTGGTGATAAAATCCAACGAGATCACCTCCCATTTCCATTCGGGAATAGGTATAGGATGCATTAATCCAGCCGGATGCCGATGCTCTACCTTCACTTGCTGGCACTCTAAACATCTTCTTAGATAACTCGCGATATCCTTCCTCATGCCCGGCCAACAGTAGTCCTTCCTTATTGCTGTCAGCATTTTTTGATATCCCGGATGTCCCGCATAATTGCTTCTATGATACTCATCCAGTATCATGGTTTTTAATTCCATCATGTTTGGAATAACTATCCTCTTTTTGAAAATCAGCAACCCGTCCTGGTTAATCCCATATTCCATTGGTTCACCTTGTTCTCTAGATTCTTGTGTTTGCTGCCACAAATATTTATACTCAGGATCCTTGTCTGCTTCTTTTCTAATTTGCTCCAGGAATCTGGTTTCAATCTGATTAACATATAACTCATAAATGTTATGCAGTTTTCTACTTAATGCATCCGCAACCTTATTCTCCTTCCCTTTTACGTGCTGAAGATCAATATCAAACTCGCTCATGAAAGCATTCCATCTAGCCTGCCGGGAGTTTAAATCAGCTTGCTTAAAGTAGCTGGTTAGACTGCTATGATCAGTTTTTAATACAAATCTCTTTCCAAGTAGATAATGTCTCCATACCCGGAGAGCGTGCACAACTGCAGTCAACTCTAAATCATAAGCTGAATATCGCTGCTCATGATCTTTCAGCTTACGGGATTCGTACGCAATTACCTTTCCTTCTTGTGATAACACAGCCCCAACACCTTCCTTACATGCATCCGTACAAACATCAAATTCCTTATTCGGGTCTGCTACGCTTAACACAGGTGCTGTTGTCAATAACTGTTTCAATCTCTCGAAACTCTCTTGACATTCATTGGTCCATTTAAAATTTTTTCCTTTTCGTTGCAAAGAGGTAATGGGGAAGGCTATGTTTGAAAATCCTTTTATAAATTGCCGGTAATAGCCAGCGAGACCCATAAAAGACCGTATATCTGCCACATTCTGTGGCACCTTCCATTCCATAATAGTTTTAATTTTCTCCGGGTCCATTGCTATACCTTTTTCAGATATTACATCTCCAAGATACTGTATTTCTCTTTTGAAAAAGTCACATTTACTAAACTTTGCGTACAGTTGGTGCTTCCTTAGCATCTCCAATACTATTCTCAAATGTTCCTTGTGTTCTTCCACATTCTTAGAGTAAATTAGTATGTCAGCAATGAAGATCAACACAAAATTGTCCAAATAAGGATGAAAGATACCATGCATCAGCCTCATGAAAGTGGCTGGTGCATTAGTTAACCCAAAAGGTAATACCACGAATTCATAGTGGCCATACCTTGTGCGAAAGGCAGTTTTGTATATATCTTCATCCTTAATTTTGATCTGGTGATAGCCAGACCGCAAATCAATCTTTGAGAACACCATAGCTTCCCTTACTTGGTCAAATAAGTCATCAATATGGGGTAAGGGATACCCGTTCTTAACAGTCAGCTTATTCAACTGTCGGTAATCCATGCACATGTGCATGGTTCCATCCTTCTTTTTAACAAACAGCACTAGTGCTCCCCAAGGGGATACACTGGGTCATATATACCCCTTATCCAGTAATTCTTGGAGTTGCATGTTTAGTTCCGTCAACTCTGGTACACTCATTCGGTAAGGAGTCCGGGAAACTGGTGAAGCTCCTGGTAGCAGCTCTATTGTAAAATCAACATCTCTTTTAGGTGGTAATCCGGGCACTTCCTTCGGAAACACATCCTTAAATTCCTGTATTATAGGTATGTTCTCCAGCAGAGCAGTCTTATCCTTGGCCTCAGGTAATCCAACTTGTATGGCATACAACCGACATCCCTTTCTAATGCATTTTCCCATTTGGGAAGCTGTAATTGGGCGTAAATGTATAGGCTTCCTTATGCCTTGAATTTCTTGGCGATTCCCATCCTGATCTCTGTAATAAATTTTCTTTTCCTTACAATCTAGGAGTTTCCAATGCTTTTCCAGCCAATCCATTCCCAGCAACACATCATAGGATCCCAACGGCAGGATATTTAAGTCTACTATTAATTGCTGTCCGCTGATGTGTAGTGCACAATTTGGTATCTTGGCACTAACTTTTCTTTTAGCTCCTGTAGCTAACTGAACCAACCAGGCCTTCTTAAATTTTTGACTTGGAAACTTACAGATTTCTACTAATTTAGGACTTATGTAACTTAGACTTGCTCCTGGGTTTATCAAAATAGAAACAGTTTGAGAAAGTAATTTACCTTCCAGCTCTATCATGGTAGGTTGAAAATCAGCTTGCCGGTCCTCCAATGCCACGTTAATTCTGGGTATGCTTCGGGCAACATCCCCCACAGTAGAGGCCTCCTGTAAATTTGTTACTACTTCGGTTTTACCCCGCTGTGGGCAATCTCGGTAGTAGTGCGCTACTCCGCAGCCCCAACACTGCAGAGGTGCCTTCTGACTTTGAGGTTGCTCAGGTTTGCTAGAAGCCTCAACAGTTCTGTCTTCTCCAGGCCATCTGATCCTCTAATGGTTCCTACCAAACTGCTTATTAATGGAATTCCTGGCTGAGCTTCTGAAATTACTAGTTTTGCCTCTTTTAAAACCAGCACTATTTTTAATTTCTTTCTTTGATTGCCACCCTTTACCTTGGTCCATCTTGTTTTTTGCTTGCTGGTAACACAACCTCGCCTTCCTAATAGCCTCATCCATTGTCTTGGGATTTACAAATTCGATACGCTCCTTCATATGAGCAGGTAAACTGCTCAGAAATCTTTGGACTTTGGCCTTCTCGTCTCTTAAGTATGGTACGTAGCACAGTAATGACGTGAACTTAGTGATAAACTCATCCATGGTCATTTGTCCTAACTTCAAGTGATGGAATTATCGAGCCTTTTCATCATAAAAACGCTCAGTCAAGTACTTGTCCTTGAAGTACTGTTGAAACTTACCCCATGTCACATCCTGATCCTCTATTCCCCGCACGTTCTTCACTTCTTCCCACCATAAAATGGCTTTATCTTTCAGCTGGTAAATGGCTAACCGTGCTTTAAGACCACAGTCCTAGTCATACACCTGAAAGTACTTATTCATGTTAATCAACCATGCTTCTGCCACTTCTTCTTTTTCTCCATCGAACGTAGGTGGCTTTATTTTTCTAAATTCTCCATGTAACTCCACTTTCTGCCTTTTACCTGCCTTCCGTTCGGTTTCATTCTCAGATTCAACTTCATTAAAATTTTTGTTTAGGTTACTTCGCTGTGACAGACTTTTTTCTTTCTGACTTGCATCTTGTTCATCTGTCTGCTGTTCGTTTCCATCTTGGAATTCTCTGCCAGCACTGGGGTTTTCATTCCTTTGATTCTGTTTATCGGAGAGACTTTTTAAGATCCTCTCCTGTTCCTGCATCATTCTTGCGTTTTCCCTTCGTACTCTTTCCATTTTCTCCTGCAACTGTTGTACTGTGTGCACTAAAATGCGAGTCTGTTGTTGTTGCTCTTCCATCAGTCTGTTTGACTGTTGGTGCTGTTCTATCCCCAGCTGAACCCACATTTCTGGTTTACCCTCTGGTGGGGACTGCATTTCTCTGCCACTTCGTGGTGGCGGTTGCGAGGGTGTCCGTCTCATTTGTCTTTCCATCTAAATTCTGAACTGTGCATGGGTAACATACAGTTTAACGTTAGTCGACCCCATAGGGCCCAGCGTTGTAACGCCGCTTTGATACCACTTGTAACAGTCAAACACTTAAACTTACCATATATATAAAAAAATTTGTTTTACCCTATCAAAATTGTATATGATACGACAACATTTAAATGAGCGGGCACTTGATAAGGTTTTCATATGTTTCACATCCTTGGTACGGTAATAACTTGTTTGGATTAAATAGATTACCATGGGACTTTAAAACTGGCATAATGATCCGAATTGATTTATTAACCATTATTTTATCCAGTTATCATAGTGTACTTGTGACTTAATTTAATTGGCCACTACGCATACTTTATGTGATTGGGGTTTGCCCGCGTACAAGAGATATTAACTTATATGTTAGATTTAATTGCGAATTTCATTATGGTTAATGATCCGGCCACTAGTCCACAGTGAATGCTTGACACTTGTAACTCATCACACCGTCAATTCAACGTTTGATCCTACGGTGGTCCCAATCTAGGGTTTGTTAATGACTTTGGCTTGTAACCGTAACCACAGGTCATTGTTGCGCCTCGGCGTAGGTTCTAGAGAGGGTTTCTGTTAGATTTTTTTCCAGGTTTATGTCACAATTTTCGTCTGTTTGCCCTTTGCATCCAGAGGAATGGCATCTCCCAGGCGGCCCCGTCTACAGGTATTCGCTCCAGCTCTTCCAGCATTTGTAAAAGTAGGTTTTGCAGACTTTCACTCTTTAGTTTGTTATTTTCTGTTTGTTTTTACTTATTAACCCTTATTTTTTTGTTTTCCATACCCCGTAGCGGTGCCCTGCTGAATCTGGCAGTGAGGTCTTGGTTCTACCGAGGACTGTAGCCTCTGTTTCTTGCCACAGGTAAATATCTACCCTATTCTCTGTGGTTAATTTATTTTGAATACAAGTTGCATTTCTATTTCATATATTCAGGGTTTTTGTGCTAATTTTTACGATGTTTAAATCTGCTGAGAGGTGTCGACTTCCACCGCTCTTCTTCCCTCAGAGGAACTTCGGCTGGCCACTCGGTCTCGACGGCTTGAACAATTCCTAACTTCTGCACCTATACACAGGTATTTACCACCCGGCGTGCATGAACCCTGAGCTTTTCTCTTAGATTTCTCGCGTAGGTTCATGATATCTGTTATGGGGTTTTTTCCCAGGTTTCGAACCTGCGGCCTTGCACTCCACCATGGGCGTAAAATCAAAAAGGTTACGCTATTCGGCACCTAAGTCATGCTTGAGTTCGGATGATGCCTACTGGCTCCGCCGTTAGGAGGGTTCCATTTTGCCAAGTTTAAGATTGTATAAGTTATTTGACATGTATAAATTTTGTCTCAGGGAGATGCCGGGTTGCTACCCATGTTCTGTCCTATTCCTTTGTTGAACAATGTTACAATTTTCATCGCTTAGAGCGAGAACTGGTTCTTTTCCGCTTATATATATTTTCGTTTATTTTATGTAACAAGTTGTAACTTGCTTGGAGTTATACTCGGCAATCTTTACATAAAATTTGCTTAAAATGTTGATAGTGTAATGCGTATTTATTTTCAGTTGTTTATAATGGTTGGTGCATACTATGAATTCTCTTAATTGCTCGACTTGCGAGTGTCCTCTGGACGACTGTTTGTCTCAGTTTACATTCTTCTCTGCCTGTTCTGGTTGGGTTCTTCTATGCTAATGAGGGTTTCATGGTTTGTCAAATTATATTAGTAAGGAGGGTCACACCGAACTGTATTTTGTGTAAAGTTCTATTTAATTAACCAAAAACCACTTCTGGTGTCCGGACCACCGTCTGTCCATGCTTATCATAGGTGGAGGCTTCCCAAAGGCTCGACTTTACGGGCGTTATGGGTATCGGCCATCCTGACAATAATTTTCCTGTTTCCTATGGTATCTAGCTACTATGGTAACTTGTTTAGGTCTTTCGTATTTCACAGTTAAATGCTTATTCTACTGGTTCAATAGTCTGGTATTTCAATGTTGTTACAATTATTTTCTCTTTATTTCATGCAGAGTAAATTTTCCAGTTTCTACTATTGAAATATTTTTCGTCAGAATAAATTAACCTTAAGATACTATTGTATTGTACTGAACTTACTATCTAGTTCGAATAACCTTAGTTATACAGTAAACTACTTCTTCACATCAGAATCTTAATAAGCAGTATGTACATTAATATCCTAATTTAAACAGGAATGAAATGCTACTGCAATTTTCACTCATCTGTAATCCAAACGTTCTGATGGTATGCTTTTTCCTCCCTTCCATGAACTGGGGCTATTACGTCCCACAGTTCCCCCCTAGCTTCAAGTCCGGGCTTCCTGTTGAACATAGAGTTCTGAAGGAGGAAACTTGGACATTCCAGTCCGATTTCTCCAACTCTGGCAGCAGTAAATTCTGGATGAGAACTCGGGACAATCCGGTCCAGTTCTCCGACTCCAGTGACAGTCTGTTCTGAAAAAAAAAATCTTTTCTATAATGACTGTAATCTCCTTTTTCCACAGCACCCCTAACCCTCCTTGGGATCCTTTACTTATCCCAGAGTTTTCTTGGGTAACTGTGGAACTGCTTTTCTGTTCAAATGCCTCCAGAATCTTGATTTACTTTTACCATCAGTTTTTACTTAGGAATAAATTCCACAAGAAAACCTTTTTATTAAATATCAAAATTTGTTTTGTTCTAATATTCCAATTAAAAAATAACAGCAGTCTTAATTAATCTATAATTAATAAAAAGACTTAACCATTTTTTAGTGGCTAAGAGGGTGGTTACATTATACTTGGTATGTATAGTAGTCACCCGAAAAGGTAATCCATATTAATTCACAAACATGTCAAGTAAGGTTAGAACACAAATAGTTCATCATGATTTAAGATTTTCACTACAGAAATCTTATGCGTGAAATAATTACGGAAATCAAACATCGAACAAAAGCGAATATTAAGCAATTAGTTCTAATCATCTAAATTATGTAGAAACTTCAATAATAATTGATAAGATAAGTATGACATTATGTTAAAGCATAAAGTAAAAATCATTGCATGTATATAGAGAATTGTACTGTTAGGAATTTAAAACATATCATTGTAAAGAAAAAGTATTCAAACATAGACAAACATAATGTGAGAAGTATTGATTCATCCCTTGTAGCATATGTGATCCAAATTTGCAAGAATCTATCGAATACCTATTGTAAAATTCCTGCAAACCAATGATTCCAGCATATAAAAATTTCAAAACTAAAGAGTAATGTAGAATATAACCAAATACATAAAAATTCTTAAAACAATCTCATAAAATCCCTGGTGAAAACATGGTAAATATACTTTGTGATTGGTTCTACAAGTATTGGAAAAATCGGGGAAAAAACATGACGTTGATTTATAACCATAGCTCCAACAGATATAATAGAGAGCTGAAATAAAATTAGATTTTAAAGAAAAATATTTTGTACAACTACATCATTCGAAAATATCTTAACAAACTGCTCTAGGAAAAAATTATATACACGACATGGAGAAGCAAGAATATCTAACTGGAAACCAACCTGGAAGGAAGACATTAGTCAATTGTGCCATAATGTATTTTTGTGAGCCAAGAAACAAAAGACATAAAATTTTGGAAGAAGCCAAGCCTGCAAGCAAGGAGAGAACTCCATATGGGGATTAGTTTAGTTATTCCATTCAGATTTTAACACCCAAAGAAAGGAAAAACATTTTACCAAAGGGGCATAATTGTTACCTTTCCAGGTTGAGTGAAAACTAGGAGACTACACTTAGAAGCCTGTTGCAATAGAATAAATTCCAGTCATTAAAAACAGTAATAAACTCTCAAAAGAAAGGACCGAAAAGGTATATTATATAAAATGTTGTTTAGGGGGGGTCTTAGGTAAAATGAGTTAGAGGCATAAGGAATAGCTTAAGTGAATCTTATTTTCTCAGGAAAACCTACTTAAAAAAAAACGAGAAAAGATTAGTACCATGCTTAATCATCATAAAATGTGAGTATGAACATGTATAAATAATGTCTTATAAGAATTCATAAAAATACCCCGCTAGTACATTTGGTCCCCGATCCATACCCATTTGTAAACCCCTACACTAAATAGTAAAAAATGATATATCTTTCAATGTATACAGTGAAATAATTATATAGAGTGTTATGAAACCAGCTCCAAAAATAGAAGAAAAGAGAGATCAATGCCTTAGAAATTAGCTTCTTCGAGGGGGAAGCCTTCAATAAACTACATAAATGAAAAAATTATTGGATGATAAAAATGACCATAACCTCCTTTTAAATATAGGAGTCCATGGGCCCACAATGTAATCCTAGCTGACCTAACAATAACAATGTAAGAGCACAATAATAACAATATTAGGGTTACAGAGGTACAAAAATAGCAATAAGGGGGCTTTGCTAATAACAATAAGGGACGAAAATAGTAATATAGGGACCTAACATGCCCCTCTCCTTCAAAACACTGTTGTCCTCAATGCTTGAGTAGCTCTGGGTGCTTGTATATAAAATTCTCAGTGGGTAAGTTCTTCCACTTGATGAGATACTATGAAATTGGTCGATTTCGTAGCTGTCAAGTTCTCGTTTTCGTGACTGCTTCAGGTTCCAATATGATTTTTCCTTCCTCATCAAGTTTTGGCAATACTGTTTGAACTGAAATATTTTCACCTATAACCTTCTTAAGCATGAAACATGGAAAACTCGATGCACTCACGAAGAAGTAGGAAGCTCCAATTTGTATTCCATAGTACCAATCTTTTGCAACACCTTGTAAGGACCATAGTACTTTGGAGATAGTTTATTATACTTCTTAGCTTGCTTGAGGGACATTTGTTTGTATGGTTGTAACCGTAAAAATACCCAGTATCCTACATCAAAACTTCTCTCGCTATGATGTTCATATCCCTATTGTTTCATTGGATTTTATGCCGAATTTAGGTTATCATTTAAGAGTTGGAGAACTTGTTGTTGATGCTCGATGTGATATTCCACTACTGGAACCTTATAATTTTCTCTTAAATATGATGTGATGGACGGTGGATGATATCCATAAAGTGCCATAAATGGGGTCGTTTTTGCTGCAGTATGGAAAGAAGTCTTATGCCACCATTCAGCGAGAGGTAACCACTTGACCCATTGTGTTTGTTTATCAGATAAAAAACAACGAAGATATCCTTCCAAGAATTTATTAACTATCTCATTTTGACCATCGGATTGAGGATGATAAGATGAGCTATGAGCTAATTGAGTACTCAAACAAGAAAATAACTCCATCCAAATATTTCCAGTAAAAATGGGATCTTTGTCACTCACAATAACCTTCTGGTTTCCATGTAGAATTTTAATTGTGTCCATAAACGTAGTAGCAACTGTACTTTGATTAAATGGATGAGATAATACACAAAAGTGTGCATACTTCGTAAGTGTATCAACTACCACCATGATGACACTGTTTCCATCGGACTTAGGTAAAACTATGATAAAATCCATTGAAATCTCCTCCCAACATTGACTTGGAATGGATAAAGGTTGTAGAAGAACCGGGGTCTTAATTGTGTCAACGTTATTTTGCTGGAAAACCAAACATTCAGCCACAAAATTTCTAATATCAGATTTAAGGCCATCCCAAAAAAATTCTTTCTTTTCCCTGTGGTAATTTTTTAAAAATCTTGTGTGTCCTCCTGAAGGAGAATTGTGCAATTCCAAAAGAATATTTTGTTTTAGTTGGTAATTCTTACAAAGATATAAGCGATCTTTGTACCATAAGGAGTCATTTTTCCAACTAAATGTATCAGATGTACTAGGATCTTGCTTTAACTTTTGAATGAGTTTCCACACCTCTTCATCTTTCTTCCATTCATCCCTTGCTTCAGTTATCCAATCTGTTTGGATAATAGAAATGGCACAAAGCAATGCTTCCACCTCTTCATCCTTTCTTGAGAGTGCATCTGCAAAAACATTTAGCTTCCCTTTTTTGTAGATGATTTCAAAGTCATAACCCAACATATTTTTGACCCATTTTTGCTACTCTTCTGAAGATAGTCTTTGTTCCAAAAAGTATTTAAGACTATCATGATCAAATTTTACCTTCAAGTGTCTTCCCATTAGGTAAGGTCGCCATTTCTTTAGTGTATGTAGTATTGCTAACATTTCATTCTCATAAATAGCTTTCCGTAAATACCTTCCTTTTATTGGACGACTTTCAAAAGCAATGGGTCTTCCTTATTGCATTAAAACAACACCAATTCCATTTCCTGAGGCATCACATTCCACAATAAAGGTTTTTTTGAAGTCTAGCGTAGCTAAGACCGGTGCTAGGCACATTTCCCCTTTAAGATGTTCAGAGGCCTTAATTCCTTCAAGAGTCCATGAAAATGCATCTTTATTCAATAATGTTGTTAGAGGTGCTTCTATTATCGCATAACTCTTAACAAACTTGTGATAATACCTTGTTAACCCAAGAAATCATCGCAACTACTTTATGGTTGTGGGGACTTTCCATTCCTTAATGGCATTAATTGTGTTAGGGACTACCTTATATCCCTCGTGAGATACAATATGACCCAGATATTCCACCTCTTTTACTCCAAAGAAATATTTGGATGTTTTTACATATAGCTTGAGCACCTTGTCAGCATGTTGAACATGATCCTTCCAAGACCTGCCGTAGATTAGTATATCATCAAAAAATACAAGCACAAATTTTCTAAGGGTTTGAAAGAATTCATCAACCCTTGAAATGTAGAAGGTGAATTGTTAAGGCAAAAAGGCATGACAAAAAATTCCTAATGACCCTCATGAGTTCGAAATTTTTTATTCCGAATATCTTCTGTCTTCATCCTAATTTGATGATATCTTAAACGAAGATCCAACTTGGTAAAATAAATTGCTCCATGTAATTCATCCAATAATTCATGAATCACAGGAATGGGAAATTTATCTTTATTGTTGAGCTTATTGAGATCCCTATAATCTGGACACATGTGCCATGATCCATCCTTCTTGTGCACAAGTATTACTGGAGTAGAGAAAGAACTTTGACTAGGTTGAATTATACCAGCGTCTAACATTTCTGCAATCACATGTTTAGATTTGCTCTTTTAGACATAAGGATATCTATAAGCCCTGATGTTTGGAGGAAAACTTACTGGAACTAAATTAATAGCTTGATCATGATCATGAATAGGTGGGAGTCCTTTGGAATTTTCAAGCACCTTGGAATGATTATCCAAGACTTTTTGGAGATCTCCAGAAACAGATGATTTTGATGTTGAAACTTCTAGTGAGCATAATTTTGCAATTGCGCCTCGTTGTTCTTTCTTCAGAATATTTTTCATGGCATTAGAGATTATTATATTTCCCTAATTCCCTATGATACCCCACAATTAGACTTCCTTTCATTTCGAAAAAAAAAATTCAAGAAAAGGTCTTGAAAATTAAAAGCTACCGTCCCCAAATATTGTAACCATTTTACTCTTAGTACAACATCAACACCTCTGATAGGAATGGAAAGAATTGGAATATTCAATGCATATTCCCCCATGGTTAGCTTGATATTATGGCATTTTCCAGAGAAATTTATAGTTCCTCCATTTTCAACCATCACTTGACATTTTGGTGCTAGGTATAGGAAACAATTCAATTCCTTAGCTACCTTACAATGAATAAGATTATGGGTACTACCTGAATCAATCAACACTATTACCTTTTTCTTCTTGATATGTCCTTCTATATTGAGAGTTTGAAGAGTGGTAATTCCTACCAATGCATTACATGATATGGTTGGACTCGTTTCTTCCTCTTCTAGGGTTGGTTCCTGGTGTATATCCTCTTCTTTTGAATATTCTTGTTCATTTTATTCTTCCTCTTCACAATCTATGTAAAATAATTTCTTCTCGTCACACTTATGACCTTTAGTGTATTTACTATCACAATTGTAGAAAATCCCTTTTTCTCTTTTTTCTTTGAATTTTTGTGGTGTCAACCTTGTACGTTGTCGAAGTCTAGGATTAGAAACACTTCCATCTTTATATATGTGAGTGGTAGGCTTCCCTATGGCCACAATTTTACATTCAATTTTTCTTTCCAACCTGAATTCCTTTTCCAATGAATCAGGTTCCCAAATGTGAACTTCATGTTGGATGTTATCCTTTGAATTCCCTATTAAGACATAAATCATGTGTTCCTATAGAATATAAGTTACCCTTATATTCAATTTTTGGAATTCCTCAATGTGCTCCACCACTGAACCCTTTTGTTTGAGATTTATCAATTTGCTAAAGAAGGTGTTGAATTTTTTATCCTCATAATTTGTTATCATTTCCTTCATAAAAATTGACCAAGTGACAATTTTTTGCAGGAGAAAAGCCATCGATACCATGCAAATGTATTTTTTTCTAGATGTAAAGTTGCAATGCGTACCTTTTGTGTGTTTTTCACATTATTGAGATTAAAATATTGTTCCATCTGTAGTATCCACATTACGAGATCCTTTCCATCAAACTTCCTCATATCCATATTTGGAATATGGTTGTTCTTCCATCCAACATTAGAGTTTATGAAATGATGATTAACATTTATTTTTTTCTCATCATGATTTTCCTCTACTATCTTTTTTCCATTAGGAAATGTTTCTTGTATCATCTTTGAAAAATCTTCAATGTCTACTTTTAGATCATTCTTCATGTTTTCCATGTTGTCTTTCATTTTTTCATTGATCTTAGCTTCCATGTCAGCCATCTTAGATTCCATGCCCACTTCCATGCCATACATCTTAGCTTTCAAACCATTTATATTAGCTTCCACACCTTTCTTCGAACCATCCATCTTAGTTTACATGCCTTTATTCAAAACTTCCATTTCATTCTTTGTTTCTCTTTGCGATAGAAAAATTTGGTGCACTTGCTCTTGTAATTTTGATATCTCATGTTGTGTTTCTTCGTCTTCATGAGTCATAGTAGAGCCCTCTAAAGGCTTAATGGGTGTTGAATTCTTTTTAGGGGGCATTTTAGAACCCAATACTGATATCTATTTTTCAATATTCCCTTGGAATAAATTCAAACTAATTTTTTTCAAACAAGACTTATGTAATTCGAAAAAAATACACACCTTTTTCTTGCTTTTTAGGAGATCGATATTGAAACTTAATTATCCATGGGATTTCATATCTTCAATATCTGAAATTTTGCAATGAATTATCCCTCTAAATCTTCTTTTGAATTCCATAGGTCTAACCTGATTTGGATTCTGCAAGGAAAATTTATGTCCAATCTCCCATGATGACTTAGTTATAGACTGGTTCAATAGAGTGAACTTGTACGATTTGCCACATGTCATTGTTTCATCCTTCAACTTTGAAATTGATATACCGAGAACTAAATTCTGTGTACTTGCAGCCACTTTTTACATAATCCCAATCTGACATGCAGAGAGAGAGAGTTATGATGTTTTTCCCACGGTCACCTCTTTGAGATGAAATTAGGGAGCCTGAAAAAATCCTGACTTCCAAAGATGATATATCAAAAAATATTTCAAACCAAGATCTAAAATATTTACAGGAGGTTTCTCAGGATTTCAGATTTGCACTATAAAAATTATAGCTTCTGAAACTTCGTATGTGAAAAGTTATAGTGATAATTCATCGGTGACCTGTTTTAGTTGAAATTCGGGAGACTAAAAATACCCCAAATTCCCCAGATCATATCTTCGAAAATATTGTGAACCAAGATCTGAAATATTTATAGGAGGTTCCTCAGGATTTTGGCTTTACACTATACAAATTTCAGCTTCTAAACCATCGTAGAAAAAATGTTATTGGGAAAATTCCACGATGACCTTTTTGGAGTAGTGAAACCCTAGAATCCAAAGCTCTGAAACCAAATGTTATGAAACTAGCTCCAAAAATATAAAATAGAGAGATCAACACCTTAGACATCAGCCTCATCAAGGGGGTAACCTCCAATAAATTACATAGATGAACAATTTTTGGATGATACAAATGACCAAAACCCCCTTCTATATATGGGAGTCGATGGGCCCACAATATAATCCTAGCCGACCTAAAAATAATAATGCAAGGGCACAATAATAACAATATTTGGGTTACAAGGGTACAACAATAGAAATAAGGGGGCTACACTAATAACAATAAGTGACTAAACTCGTAATATAAGGAACTAACATAGAGTTACTAGAAAAAATGTATCAATGTTGCTCTATGGTAATATTAAAGGAAAGGGGGTACCTAAACTTCAGATTGCATGATGAGTGCAAGCACCTTGAAAACCAGCTAACACAAAATGTTCTTGTAGGATCACTAACGCACCACGAACCAGAATAGGTTGCTCCGTGAAACACTTGAGCACCTGGAATGATAATAATGGTAAATTTCATTAAGAATGCCAAGTGTTTTAGAAAAATGTTTTAGGGTTGGAGGATTTTATCCCTGCCATAAATTCTACCCCTGGTCTCTTTATTGTAGAACTAGGCTTAAGGAGTCACATGTTCATCACATGAGATAAGCGAACATGGCACCATAGCAGGAACACTATCAGTTTTCGAAGAGTAATTATATGAGAAGGTATGAAGGGAATATCAATTAACATAAATTGGAGAAAGTTCCAGTGTTACGTGTCACATCCCATCAATTGATGCAATAGAAATACATGAAATTTTATGAGGCTATCAAATAAACCAAGGTAAACTGCATTGGAAATACATGAAATGTTATGAGGGTATCAAATAAACGAAGGTAAACAATATCCTGACACAATCTGTAATAATGGAGAATCGTGCTAATTGGGTTATAAATATGCCGACTTACGGAAGAGCTCGACCAAATTCTAAAGGGGAACATTATGGTTTGTAAAGCAATCCCCACTATTTGAAATTTCAAGAAAATCCTAACGATGAGTAATAATAACAACCACGTAAGATGTAAGGAAACATGATAGTTGGAAAACCTTTCAAAATGTGTGTGATCACATAGGCACAAATGATGTACATGGTGTATGAATATACCAAATATTACTCCATGTTAAAATAAACTATGATGGTGAAATGTGTATAATTCCATATTATGAGTTGTGTAGAATTTACAAAATTCCTTATCAAGAAGAATCAAACCGAAATGAAATCTTGAAATAGAATATGAGATACCTATTATAAACTTAACAATAATGAATAAGAACACAAGAAGTAATGTTAGCATCAGTAAACAATGCTGCTAAATATCCATAACACCTAAATTAAATTAAGGTTACTACATGGTCCCATAAGATAAGAAAATACTATACTCATAAATAATATAGTCATGGTTGAACGAAAGACACATTGATGTTATTGGTGTGGTATAACATTATGATATATATGCAAAGGATTAAACCATAATCAATGTCATTAAACCGTGTTATATCAAATGAATTATGAAGTGCCAAGTTCATTACATGTTGGGATGGTAGTGGGGTTACAGGATAAAGAAGGGTTGGACACCTTGGTTAATGTGTTGACCGTAGTAAGTGTGACCTATGTTGATTTCAGTAGGTAACGTTTTAGGTATGTTTAATTGTGTCTTTGACCATTGGGTTATATAGATATATAGAAATATATGTGATGGGAATACTTTCCACTAAAATAAAGTCATTAGTGTGTAATGATAGTTAGACATTAATGAAGAATTAGCACTTCTAGCTTGAAGTGTAATGGAATGAAGGGTAGTGGATATACCATATGATGGATGGTTTTATACAACCCTATTCAATGTACTTTGTTATGGTGATAAGTTAAAACTAAAATAGAGAGAGAGTGCATAAGAGTATTGTTAAAATAAAAAATTGGTGCAAAATATTGGAGGAATTGGGTAAAGAAGAGTATTGTTAAATAGAAAATTGGGATATATTAGACATGATGAAGATGTAGTCCTGTGAAGCTTATATATAAATAAAATAAAATAAAAATATTAACGTGGATTATGGAGGTTTGTTATAGTAGATACATGCACAACTTTAAAAAATTATGGGAGGAAAGTTTTACACCCTATACACCAACACAAGAATAGTTTTTGGATATATTACATGCTTAACACTAGCACCAAGATCCAAAAACACCTACACAAATGCCAACATCCCCAATGTGTGTTACAATAGTAGATGGAGGTTTGCTAATAGTCAAAGAATGAATCGCTCACATGTCTATTCAAGTATAATTACAACACTCCATTTCTTGCAGAAAAAATGTCTAGATAAGAAACCGTATTAGATTATCATTTCAGGCTTGTAAAACATAGCATGTTTCATGATAGAATCAATGAAAAGTTGTCAACTATGAGAACATGTTTTCTATGCTGGACATATGAGATATTCTAGGATGCAAGTTCCCTTTGAAATCAACAATTACAATTAAAATATCTACTACAGGTGTGGAAGAAGATTAAAACTTGACAATGGTGGTGAGTATTTCTCCCAAGAAATTCATGAATTTTGTAAATCTTGGGGAATTTCATGCTTGAAGAAAACTCCACATGGTCTCAATTAATATGGCCATACTAAGAGACCCAATCAGACCTTGATAAAAAATGCATGAAGCGTGAGAGATAATATTACCTTAAGAAAATTATTTTGAGTTTAAGTTGTTGCTACAACTAATTATTTGATTAATATGTCACCAAGTTCAATTTTGGGTGACATGAAACCATAGGAATTCAGAGTGCAAAGAAGCCCTCTCTTGCACATATTATATTTCTAAAGTGTGAAACATGCATGTATGTGGCTAAAGTGGATAATACAAAACCTGAAACCTATCTTAACAAAAGGATTTTGAACTAAAGAAGTTGTTGCAACTAATTATTTGATTAATATGCCACCAAGTTAAATTTTGGGTGATATGACACTAGAGGAGGTCAAAGTGGAAATAATTCCTCTCTTGCACATCTTAGGTTTCTGAAGTTTGAAACATGCATATATGTGGCTAAGGTGGATAAGATAAAACTTGAAAACATATTGGTAAATTTTCTTGAACCTTTATTTGCTATTCAAAAGGATTATGAGTCCACCAGAATTAATAACAAGGTAACCCCTAGCCGATCAAGGGCTACAAGTTGTGGTTTCATTTGAACATCAACATACCTAAAAGCACACTTACAACCAGGATATGTTTTTTGAGTAGGAGAAACCTCGTGGATATAAACATTAGAAATCCATTGTAAAAAAAAAGTATAGTCACTGGTTATTGCAGATGTGCATAGATGTTGATTGTGGAAATTATGGATGAAAAAAATGAAATTCATCTTCTTTTTTCATTCCAACGAGAGGAAAATCAACCATCAATGAAAATTCAAAATTTGCAAGCTGAGCATGATTAACCAAATTAGTGGCAGAGTTTGAGGAACCTTCGTAAGTGAATGAGGTCTAAGTGATATGGCTACAAGCCATCTAATTTTAATTTTTTTCTTTATTTTCCATGGATGATGAGCCAAAAAAATTTCAGAGAGGCTCTTAGTGGAGATGAATCTTCTTATTGGAATAAAGCCATGGATGAAGAAAAAATACCATGGACCATAACCAAACCTAGATTTTGCAGGATTTTCCTGAAGGAAGGAAGTCCAATAGATGCAAATGAGTGTTTAAGGCCTCTAGGATAAATTTCATTAGATATTTATGGACCTTCTTTTCAGCATGGCCATATTGTGAACTTCATGTTAAATTTATATTTTGAAGAATAGAAAGATCATTGGAATGGTGATGTTTGCACCTCATAAATGGAATATTACTTTTCCCACTATAGACAAGTGTGTTCAAACTTGACAAGTTCACTCATAATTAGTTGATTTTGACTTAGCTTGGTAACAAAACAAATTGAATTTTTTTAATGACTTCATAGAAGACATGTCAAAATTTGGCCTGGTTTGAGTTGACTCATTCCGTCCAGTCACATAATTACTATGTCAAGTAAATGTTATTGTTATAATATCATTTTCCATGCTAAGAGTCTACCTTAGAGAGACCTTCATGAAGCACCATTTTTCTACACTTGGAAACAAATATTAGTAGATTCATCGCTCTTTGTCCACTAACAAGGAGTTATGAATGCTTAATACGCTTTAGTAGAAAGTGATGACCTTGTTAAGCTTCTATATTTGGTCATCTTCAAGGGGATCATTTTGAAAAGGTTTGAATTGCCTCATCTTATGGATTGGTAACACATACTCGACTCTTAATTTACCAAGAGAAATTGAAAGAAAAAGAAAAGGAACTTGGAGAATTAAAATTATTTGTTGAAGAATTAATGAAATGAAAAGCTACCATGGAGATGGGGAAATATTATGGTGGATCTAATTACAAACCGTCCAACAATGTAAGAGTTACATTACACTATTTATTTTCTTAGATATGTTTAACCTATGTTTGGCAATAAGGTTGAGTTTGACGTATGTTTTTTCCTCTTAACATACCTTCTAGCCCCACATATGTTGAGAGAATTAGTGTAATTTTCTTTAGAACAAAGCCATTCCTAAAGAACTAGGTAGTATTCTCACCATATGAAAAATGGAGATGCAATTGTAAGATGACCTTGGTCAGATTTATATTAAAGGAACACAATATGGAGTCAAAAAGGGACGAACCTACACTTGGACAACTTGGAGATTGCACCATGGATGTAGTTGAGGACTTCCTGTGTCAATTTCAAATATACTTCGAGAAAACTAAGTGAATTTGAATGTTTCTTTAAGCATGTTGTGCGTAAAACCTTTGAGAAACATTGTAGAATTATACGGGATTGTTACCCATAAATTTGGTAAGAGAATGGACTAGTGTTAAAGGATGATGATAGCTAAAGAGACATCCTTACATCCTATTTTTTATTTTTGTAGGACATGAATTACGTTGGGTCATGAAGGGATATGAACCTTACTTTATTCCTATGAACATAGATTAATGTACGGACATTATAATACCATATTGTTTCCCTTTGAAATAAAATGCATGGAGGATATTTGGGGGAAATGTGATTGTCAATAAAATGTAGATTGGATTTGGTGACCTTGTGGCTCTTTTCCTTGGACCCTAGTAGTGCTTGGAGGTTTCATTTTAAGGGTTAGTTGACAGAAACCTAATATGACCAAGAATATTTGTGTTTTATCACCTATGCTTTGGGGGAATGGTTTAGGGGTTTAGGTGTCACGGATTAATGGTAATGGTTAAAGGGTTAGGGCATAGGCGGTTTACAGGGTAAGGGGTTGAGGTCTAGGGGGTGTAGGGGTCAGAGGGTAATGACTTAGTTGTTAAGAGCTTCAGGGGTTAAGGGTTAAATACCAAGAGTTTAGGGGGTAAGTGATTAAGGGTTATGGGATATAGGTGTCAACATGTTAAGGGGTCGGGGTTAGGTGTTAATGGGTTTAGGGGTTAAGGCTAAAGGGCTAAGGGTGAGGTCTAAGAGGATAAGGGGTTAGGGTGTAGGGGCTTCAAGGATTCTAAGTTAAGGATTAGGGGTTAAGGGAGTAGTGGCTTAGGGTTTAAGGTATGAAGGGGTTAATGGGTTGTGAGTTATGACTATAGGGGTTAAGGGATTATGGATTTTGTGTTAAGGGTACGGGGAATTTACTAATGATGGGTTAAGGGCTTATGATTCTGATAATGGGGCCCCTAATTGTCTTATCACAGCTATTGGGGGTTCCCTTATAAATTTCTCTCGCTACCTTCCTTGTAGGTCCCCTAACCCCTATGTCATAAGGTGTTAAGGCCCCTTCTCATTCTCTAATGCTAGGATTATAGATCTGAGAAATTTTTTTGGCCTTGATTGTTGAAATTCTACTCAACTATATTATTCACGGTACTCTCGTAAGGGCCCAACACCTTTGGAGGAAACAGTACAAAGTCCAAATCCTCATTGTCCTCCTCTCATTCTCCTCATCACACCTTCACTAAAGTTTTGATATTTACCACCTTCTCCATCTCGTTCTTCCTTGCACCCTCCCTTTGTGCATCATCTTTGGTAGTGGCTGAAATACATTCCCAGGATGGTTGTGCTATTTATCTGCACAAAGTCTCTCGTAGTAGCTTTGATTCAAATTATCCTTAATTTTCCCTTATGTGATCTGAAAATGGGTTGGATAACCTGTTATGATTTTCAATAACCTCCCACTCAGTTAAAAAAATTAAGATCTAGCTTATTGTTGACTTGTGCGGAAATGAGTACTTGAAAGAGGTGCGTTTTTTAACTGTTTAAGTGTTTTAATATGATTTTTTTTTCTGATATTATGCATGTAAAAAAACCATATAATGCAGAAAATAAGTATCAACACATAACAACAAATTTAATATAGGATTTCACCCAAACATCGTGGGCTACGTCTCTTTGGGCCTATGTTAACGGACTTGGCTCTTTGGGATTATAATGTATAAATTATTTCACAAGAAAATAAATAAATCCAATGGTTATTTGGGATGTACCATTGGGTTTATAATAACATCATACCCTTGAAATGGCTATCATCACTCTGAAGAAAGATCTAGGCTTCCCTTAGACTTGATCTTTTTTGTCAGTGCCTTAATCTTCAATGAGTTTCTTTGTGACAATAACCCTTTAAGAAAAACTTTTCTATCCCTGAAGCCTCACCTAATGTCTCCGTCACATATAAGAGATCCAAAATAGACTACTAATTTTCTCAAAATGAGCTTTGGCTCCCCAATCTAGGCCTCCATCCACTTTTGGCGCTAGGCTGCCAAAACCTTGCTTGTGGCTATTTGACCTTCATAAGTCCTCAAATGGCTCTTAATATCATTTCATTGGGTTCAAAATGTCCAATATATTCAGAATATACAAATCACTTCAATAAATTGGCCTCTGATTTCTCCGGTTATGCCTCTAACACCTGGTGGCACCCCCTGGCTCTAGGTTCACTGAAAAACTCTCTGAAGTATCTCGAATTTAAAAGTCCTAAAAAGATTTTGAAAATACCTCCAGTGGATTTATAAAGCTCAAAATAGTCATAATAGACTACTGGTTTTCTAAGAACGGATATTGGCTGCTCTAGATAGGCCTCATTCTCCTACTGGCATTGGGTGGCCATGGTGACCCTTGGAACTTCTCTATAGCATATCAGCCTTCATAAGTCCTCCAATGGTTTTTTAAACCTCACCATTAGTTCCATAATTTCTGGCGCATCCAAAATTTACTATTGGATTACTAAGAAAGGCCTCTAGCTACACTGGCTAGGCCTGTTTCTATTGCTGGTCCCTAGAAATTCTATGATGCAAAATATCTCTCAAAGATCCTCTGATGGCTCTGCAAACCCAACCAATGATTATGGAATGTCTGAGATATTAGAAATTGACTATTCACACTCTCATAATGGATGAATCTAGCTCAATATAGAGCTTAAATAGTTTTTGTCCAGTGACCCCTAAATCGGCTGTACTAATTTTGGAGCACTGCACTTAGCTGAAGTTAAGTTATGAAAATTAAAAAGATTTGCGGCATGCCCTAATTATCCTCCAACCTAATCATAACTTCCAGGGATGGCATTAAACATAGCCATATGACCACCAAAATTTGTTGACCTTTGCAGAGGTTTTGTGGTTAAGTGAAGTGGTTAGTGCAAACCATGTGGTGACTAACCGTTATATGTGACCACATCCAAATATGGCAGAGTGTTAAATGCTGTGGGGTAGTGGAGGTAAATGACCATGCCATTTGACTTCTCCCAAACCAACCAGTGGGTGCAACTGCTGATGGATAGGCACTTAATCCCTTGGCCCGGGCTCATGGGCGACAACCATGTGGGGAGGGGTTGGCCCCTCCGAACCCCCAAATGAAATTTTTTTAAACAATAAATATTACCTGAAAGCTTATACGGTTACGAAACAAGTTGACGTGAGAGGGTTAAGACTTTTGCATGCATGCTCAAAGGTCTCGGGGTCAACTCCAATGGCCATAACAAAAATTTACACCACCAAACCTGGGCCACGTGGTAGCCTCCGAGCCTGCCATGTGGTAGCCTCCGATTGGCTGAAACCAGATCGTACACCAAGCTGTCCAGTTATATCATAACACTTTTCAGCCTACTATTGGTCTGGAAGGAATATTTTGTGGAATATTCTATGGAATATCCAAGAATATTCCCTGAAATATTCTTTTTTTTTTTTAATTTCCAAAAACCCTGTCAAACCCGGTCAAAAGCCTAAATTTTCGGTTTATTGGACTTTTCAAATCGCGATAAAATATTCATATGATGTTGGTTTTTAGGACCATTCATGGTGACAGAATCAGGAAGATGAGATCTATCTTTTCGCTCATGTTCACCACTCTTTATAACAGTTTGAAATTTGAGCGATGAATTAGGTCCTTGATCCAAATCTGATCACACCTCCCCATTAGGAATATTTTGGACCCCAAAATACTGATTACCTGATATGTTCAGTAGATGAAACTACAACATCCTTACATTTTCATCCTCCATACACTTTTCCTTGCATGGCTTAGTTCCTTTGAACCCCACCTTGAAGGTAGTCAACACTTCCCCTCTTGATGCTCTTGTCCTCATATGAAGAATTGTCTTCCTTTAACTGACTGATAATTTTATGGCGAGAAATTTATAGAAGGTAGCTTAACATCATTCTGTTAATGATCGATCAAAGGTGGCTCAAAAAAACATAATTTTCCAATATAAATGCATACATAGCTGAAATTTACATATGTACAAATGAATGTATGTCTTACTCAGTTAATAAGTCAAACCATTTCTTACCAAACCACTTCTATGGTGAATTTTGTTGCTGAAAATATTCTTCATGTGAAACATTTGTTCTCACATCCATGATGGAATCTCTGGTTCCACTTTCACCAGTCTTTTTATCCTCTTACTTCATGTGCTTGGGATGATTAGTTGGATGCAATTTCCAACAATGGGAAACAAAATGTCCCTTTATCTCGCAATGTGTGCAAGTCTTTTGCACCTTTTGAGAAAGTTTCCTTCGATTTTCCTATTTCCTATATGCCTTCAATCTATTAGAGCATATTGAAACATAATGGTTACACATACCACAATAGGAACAACAACTCTTTCTTCCATTCAAGCATGCATATTTGTCATCCTTATTAGAAACATAATCAACTTGACTATGGGAAGAATTATACCTCAAATGATATTTTTCATGTCCATATTTTATACCTTCTTGAGGAGATGAACTTGCAAAGGTTCCAACTTTATTTTGAAGACTAACATCAGTGTTCATGTATTGATTGATGTCATAACTCTCTTTCTCACCATCAGCTGCATCTCTACACACATATTTCTACAACATAGGCTTCAAACATTGGCAATCAACTTGAAAACAAACTTGACATGTTTGTGGTTTAGAACTTGAAAAAAAAAGTTCTTCTTGAAGTTGTCTCAAATGCCTTCATGGTTGTACAGTTTTCACCATAAGATTGAACATAGCCTAGACCAAACTTCTTATGCCTCTCCTCAACTAAAATAGGATCAATCATTCCTTTTGCATTTTTTCCTAAACCCTTGCCTTCATAACCCATTTTTAACATCAACTTGGACCCTATATCTCTAGTGTTCATTTCAAATGAACCTACACATATTTTTGAAGAGGAAATTGAACACAAATTTGAGTGGTTTACCTCTACTTCAAGCATGTTCTTGGTTGAGTAGTTTACTTCTACCTCAAGCATGTTCTTGGTTAAGGCCTATTCGGCTTGATGGAGTTGCATCTCCATCTCATCGATTCTGTAAAGAAGTTCTTCTTTCTCTTGATTTATAGAAACCAATTGCTCATGAATTTTAGTTCTTTCTCTTCTATATTCAAACCGAATTTGCACCATCTCCTTCAAGATGCATAAGTCTCGCTTCATGCCTTCATCATAGAATATTGTGAAGGAGGAGGATTTTGAAACCTCACTTGAAGAAGTTTTCATCATAATGTCAATGAACTAAATAAATTCAACAAAAATTCACAAATCTTTCAAAAATAGTTCACAAAGCTTCTGAACAAAATGGATGTAGATTCAAGCTCTTCTTCAAGTAGCCTTTTGCAAACAAACCCTTTTGTGCTTCAAGGGTTTCCTTGAGGTCCTTTGGGTAAGGAAAATTCTCTCAACACTCCTTCCTTCTTTTCCTCTTTTGAACTAAGTTATCAGTAGCTTTACGTTCACCTCTAGCAAACTTAAACTTGTAAGAAATAGTCAATTTGATCCTCGAAATATGCCTACGAAGGCTAGTGTTTGGATTGAAATGATTCATAAACCAATGAAACATCACAATGGTACCCATTTTTAATCTAAACTTTTGAGTTACACACTAATCCCTTAGGCTAGTACACCCCTAAGGGCCGATATCAGTACTACACTCCATGAGAAACATAGGCCAAAATGTGTACGAGATGCTGACAAATACATTGCGTATTTTGAAGCTTGTTTTCCTAGATTTACCTGTGTTACTAGCATGTGATGAATATCAGTTACATTTTTGGTAGACGATGAGCACATCCTTAATAGAATTGAAATGGTTTCGAGTATTTATGAAGTGTTTTAATTATTATGTACAATCTATTTGAAATCATGTGTAATGTATGATTATTTTAAATTAATGATAATATCATTATGAAAGAAATAATAACTTTTATAAACTTGAATGACATGACTTAAGATATATTTCATCCCAACATATTCTCAAGTTGTCACGCATAGAGTTCCATGTTAAAATATGAGCTCATTATAAATTTGGTTGGATTGTTTACTGATGGTTCCTTCAACAAATCTAGATTCATCTGAAAGGAAGGAAATTATTTTAAATATCAGTGGGACTATCATAGGTTTCAGCATGGAAACAATCCTAAGTATGAACATCCTCCAATGATTCCAGAGATGGAGTAGAAGGCCCCCATGGTTGATGCAAAGGAGAAGTGGGCTGAAAAACAAGGAAAGAAAAAGCATGGCTCAAGAAGGTATGTGACACTTATAATAATAGAATTATAATGTTTTACCATCGTTAGAACAACTAATTACATACTTGACAATTTTTAGTATAGGCTCCCATATATATCGAAGGCCACCAAATTCAAAATAAAAAAACATGGGAAACACAAAATTGGCTTGGATGGTTACTTCGAATTGGTCACATGAATTTTAAGTATAAAAAATCAATTATACAAAATAATAAATTCTTAAAATTTTTAATTCAGTCACACCAAAGAACCAAAATTCATGTTTATGAAAAATTGGAAGCATTTGACCTCAATGAATATCCACCTAACGGGGGACCTTGAGCTTGTTTACATGCACTGATATCAAGTGACGGTTCAACGTAGAAGAATATTGGGGAAAACATAATCTTTTGAAACTCCCATTGACACACAAATAAGTAAAATTAATGAAGAAGACTTATAAATTATTACTTGTACAATATATTGATTATTATTTTTTTCCATATTGTAATGTGTTTGTTTGTTTTAAGTAGGAAATAAATGATTTGACAGAAAATATTTTCAATGGAGTGGCACCAACTGAAGGTGTTATACAGCCCAGGAATGGACACATTTCATGTGCTATGAAAAATGTAGTGTGTATTACAATTAAAAATATTTAATTAAAAATGATATATTATTTATAACCTTTATTGCTTCAACTCTAGAGAATGTACAAGATGAGGTGAAAAAAAGAGAGGAACATATGTCAACTTCTGAAACTACTCTGATTAACCCTACTACCGAAGCCAGTAATGAAAAATGTAATCCTCTTTTTATTAATGAAATACTTGTAATAATAATAACAAAGTATTATAAATTTAACATGTATTTCTTGTTGCAATTGATGGTTCTCCTCTCTTGTGGCATCCTCGACGATGGGGTGAGTACACTACCATAAATTCATAGATCATAAGAATGAGAAGAAGAAACTAATTATGTCATCTCATAATTCTTTTCGAAAATGAAGGAAAAGAGAAATAAATGATTGTACTAGTTAGAAACATCACATAGCGTATTATGAAAACATATGTTTTATGATAAAATTTCTTGCGATAAATATGTTATGTCTATAAGGAATGATTGAATCAATGAATGATATGGGTTAATAAATTATTGTTATATGTTTCTTTATGTTAAAATCCACATATGTGTTTTTTATGAATTTTTTGTTTTGCTAGTGTTTATGCATGAATCGTAATGTGCTTATTTCTACTATTTTTCTAGTGTATAGATTGGGTGTTGGGGAATTGAGAGTGATGTGGGGGAGGAGCCATAATCACTTCCACCTTCATGTGGTTGGCCATATCTAGTAGATAATGAATTAGGATTTAGATAGTCTTGGACCAAACCTCCATTGATCCCAAAAACAAACAACAAAGACAATGTTGACTTCCTTGTTTCTTTGTGAACTTGAGAGATGTTTTGTCCAAGATTAGACTACTCCAGTAAATTACTCTAAAAAAAAAGAGGAAGCCACTAAACTAATCATGCACTCAAGGACTTTTAATTAGTATTTATTAATAAATTATTTTTTTTAATTTATTTTACTATTTTTATGATTACTTATCTACCATCAACTCAAATCATGTGAATTGAAACTATTTTTATTCTCAATTTATCTATTGTCATCCCAAGTTTGACATCAAGTCAATTAAGAAATATGTAATACTTTGAGTAATAAATGTAATAGTTTTATAATTTCATTATTTACATAATAATACAAACATCGAATGTTTCATATCTTATTGATATAACAAACAAGGACTCCATACGGGTTAAAAGTAATGGAAAAAATATGAAAGGATTTAGAAATGTATAAATCCATAGCATAATGGGTATTTTCTCACATTCTCATTCATGATTGTAGTTACTAATTTCTCATATGTGCCAAAGAATAAGACACTTTGAAATACAATTTTCATCTGCTCCACCCAAAACCATTCAAATACGGTATCCTTTCCTTGGTGGATATTGGCATAAGCATTCGAATTGAAATCCAATTCTACTACCATTTTGATAATTTATTATTCTCGTTGGAACACGTTTTATGTTTTGAAGATCCATACTTTATCCTATATAAGTAAATATTCCATGGAATATTTTTGTGTTATATTTACTTGCTTCCTTGTGATGCAATGCATTATCAAACATTGGTTTGATATAGGTGAATGTGAGAAAAGCAATGTTGACAATATGTTCCCCAATGTGTAATATTTTCACCCCTATTAGTTTTATATTTTAAATTTCTTAACCTTAAAAGCCATAGTACCCCTAGCAGTTTCATACAAACATATTGATAAAACTTCATTTTAACTTTTTAGTGTGTAGTATTACATCATTAGTAATGGGATACACTATTTGTTTTTGCTTGCAATCATGAAAAAGAGACGATGCAACTATAATTAGGCCATTTCATTTGGTGCATTCCTTCTCAATGTCATATAACATGGCGGATGCTTTTAACCATTTTCACAATTTGTAGTGGTACTCACCTTATCTAAAACAATTCATAAAAATGAATGACAAGTCGTATACACTTAGTGATTTTCATAATAATATCATTACCGAAGAATATCCCTTAACTTTATTAATGTTATTTTTAGCTTTATTTTGAGTAGATCAGGTCATGTTGCCTTGCAGAGGTTAAGGATGTTAGAGTTTATATTAGAAAAACTCTTGCTATTTATTATACTGTTTGAAAAAAATAGTGTTGTTTTATAAATATTCCAAAAAGGAGTAATCGTGAATATGGGTGACACTTTTGGGCCAAATTTGCTGATCAAATTTCAAGTTTTTCCTCTTTTATCGAATTCCAACTCTCAAAATTCATATAAGCATTATGAATTTTTATTCAGAGTAAAGATACAATATGGGGAGAATTTTTTTTTTTCATAATGATACCTTTTGAAAAAAAAATTAGTGGCGTATAATCTATTAATTTTGCATTAAATTCATTATATGTCCTTGAAAATTTTCACAAAACTTAATAGGTATGTTTGTGGTCGCGTACCATAAATTACTCAAATATATATATGAGCAGGATCTACACTTATAGAACTAAGTTTTTCCTATTAAAAAAGTACTTTCTTATGCAATTTTTTTTTTTTTTTTTTTTAGAAATTTGCAAAGAAATATTTCAATTTAATTTTGGACACACATGTGTGCACATAAGTTTCTTCAACTCTTTAAATACATTGAAAATCCAAGAGTACCTTTTTAAAGAAGAGTCGTAAAGGAAGATAGTAGTATTTTTTGAATTTTTTTCATTATTTATATATGTTATTGATTGTTTATCAACCAGGGAAAATTTTAGGGGCTAATATTCATAGGTGGGATAATTTTCCATGCCTTTTCCAAAAAAAAAAATTTCCATTTTCCATTTTTTCAAATATTGATTCACCTCAATTTTATAGTATACAATTTTTTTACCCTAAAAATCACCAAAATTCTATATATACTAATATAAATAATTGAAAACCTAAACACTTTTACAAAAATATCGTCAAAATTTTTACAATTTACATATTGTGGACCGGTAAGATTCACCAAGGTTTCTAAACTTTAAGATAAACTTCCATCCTTAACGTTTTCCCTGTTATCAACCCCTTTGGTCCAAAAAATATTCAAGAATTATGTTTAACAGATATTAGATAAAAATATATCATACGAATTCCAAAATCTCAAACTCATATTCCATTCGGTAGAGGGTTCCTTCCCAAATACAACATGATCAAATCTGCCACTTAAGGACAAATTTTGTTTGGAGTCCGCTAGGATACAAAATTGTGTTGCACATAAATATGCAGAAGAGGACCTAAAAATCTATTGTTCAGGCCCTCAATAGCGTGATTGGGTGTTTGAAATTCAAATTTAAAATATCTTGATCGAGAATTTAGGAATCCCTTTCTCGAGCCCTTAGTGTGGTTGAACAGAGGCTTGGTGAAGGGTATAGTTCGGTCGAGCTATCATAATTATCTAAGAAAGAGAAAAAAAATAAAAGTCACTAAATACTTTTCTTTAAGTGAATTATAAATTTTATTTAGTGAACAAAAATAATTTTGATAAACATTCAAATTTATTCTAAAGTTGAATTTTCTTAAACCCTCGATCAAGCCCTTGACATAGTTAAATAGAGGCTCAATCGAGCCTATAGCTCAATCAAGCTATCATTATTATCTGAAAAAGAGAAAAATAAGTGAAGCCTATCGATAATTTTCTTTAAGTGAATTCTACAATTTATATATTTTATAAAAATATTTTTTATAATTATTGAAATATATTCCAAATTCTAATTTTCCTTAATTATAAATCCAGATTATATTTTATTTTACAACGAATACACACACATACACAGATATATATATATATATATATATATATATATATATATAATTATAATTTTTCTTTTTCAATCTTGAAATTCTTAAAAAATGACAATTTGTTTCTACATTACTCAAATTCAAATTAGTGAAATGTTGTTTTAAAATTTATGATTTCCTTATGTTTTTATTTATTTTTAAATATATATTACAAACATAACTGAAGAGTAAATTTATATATATAGTTTTGTTGAAGCCCTGGAATTCCGTTGCAACAACATGGGGGATAACCACCCAGTCTAGACCTTGAAAGCATCTCCTTTTCCATTTGGTATAGTGGCTCCAATTGGGGATAATGGCACTAGTTTCCCAACAAAGAATTGATATGATGATGATGGGTTTGATACAAGGTGAAATGGAAAATGATTTTAAACTAATGGAAATAATACATCTAAGTAAAAAACAAATGCATATATTTAATCTAATGTTTAACTTAATCTATACCTGGGAATAATTTAACTTATGCGATCTACAAAGATATATTAAAGAAAAAGATAATAGAGATCATTCAATTGATAAAAAGATATGAAATTGTTTAAAGATAATTATTGTGACTAAATAGTTAGGAAAAATAATTGTGAAACTATATCGCATATATCGATTGATTATATACTCAACAGGAAATTACAACTGAAACATCATGCAATAGTGCTAGAATGAAAAAATATAATCTAAATATCATACAGAATAAAATGTAATGAAACTTATTGCTAAACCATAAATAGAACTCAATCCTAAAGATAATAGTACCAGATATGAGAGGTTATATTCATGAAATCAACAACATTGACCTTCTCTCCTTTTCAACCAAATCCACTCTAAGAGTACATAAATGAAAATTCAGTAGAGTATGCTTCGATATTCAAGAAAATCAAAATCTTGTTCCATGTATTTCATCAAAAGAATCGCAAAAGTACAGTAGTGAAAGCTTTTGAAAAGTTTTTTTTGATAAAATCATGAACCCCTCTCTAAATGCATGAGAGAGGTTTAAGTAATATTACATATGTATCAAAAATAGAATATTACATAAAAAGGCGAGGAGGTTTCAAAAAACCTTCCTCAGAATACTAAAAATAAGAGATAAAAACTAAAAAGAAAGATAATGTCGTGCTTGATGAGGTTGAAGTGTCATTTTCCATTGATATTTTTAGTTCATAGATATCCAACATTGGTTTCCCTTGGGATGTATGGATGACTTTGGATCTTAGGTTTCCCATAAATAGATAATCAGAGAGAGGTGGCACTATATTTTAAGTGGAATTGGTTAAAGAGCATGAGGTCATCTGCTAACTGTATGGTTTTACTAGAAACTACAAATAAGATTCATGATCAAGCTTGGATAGCTTCTTCACTACTTCAATTTGATTCTCATCAGCTTCCCTCCACTGTACCTCTAATTGTTTGATATATGGGAAGAATACATGCTTGCAATGTTTAATCAGATTAATATCATAAAGGGTTTCATTCATAGATTCAATTGATTTAGTTGCTATATCATCCACTTTAGAGGTTTCCCTTTATACTTGCTTCAATTTCATATCCCAATCTACAGATATAATATCTCTATGGGGTTCTTCAATCTTCAAAAAATCATATTTTCTTCCTTCCTCAGATTCTTGCCACAAGATAAAGTCTGAGATCCTATTATTAACATCTTCATATTCAAATCTCTATTCAACCATTTCTTGGACTAATGTATCACTTGTTTCACAATACGGTTTGATCATCAAGATTCTTTAACATAATATTTCTTGTTGTTTTGAAAATTGAGTATTTAGATCAATTGTTTCTTTTATAAATTCTTCTTTCTGATGTTGATTTCTGAGTTTATCTACTTCATTTTGTATTACATGAATATGTGTATCCTTTTTTGTAATTCTTGCATGGCATTTTAACTTCATTTGCTGAAAATCTTTCTGAAATTGTATCATCTAAAGCTATATTTCTTATTGATATTTCGCCTTTCCTGCTCGATTTGTGGCTCTAATAGCTGAATTTTTTCATCTTTATATTTAAGCAGAAGACTAACCTCTCTTGCCTTATTAATTGCAGCTATTGTATAAGCACCTAGGAATTCTGAAAGTCTTGTCAAATTATTTGATGTATCAATGGGGTTGTCTTTCCAAACAACATCCATTGATTCATTCTCTGGGGTTGATTATGATAAATCAAGATTTATTTTATTTCTCTATCTTCTTACCACTATATTTTGTGTTGGACTATAAAATATATATAAAGGGGGTATCTCTTCAATTCCCCAAAAAAATTGTGACATTGGTTAGCTGGAATGATTTCAACATTCGCTTATGAATTTACAACTTGTAAGGTCTATTTAGGAGTTTAAAAATTAGAAGTTCCTTCCATTCCTGTGTCTGTTGGTGGTAGCTGCAGCTTTTCTTTGAAATGCTCCATTTCTTTATCCATGTAGTCTATTATGATTGTCTATATGTGAGCTTGTGTAGAATTAATACTCAATTGTCCTTCAACTAAGGTTTCTTTGGGTGTTTCTCAGTTACTCTCTATAATTTCTTCAAAACATTCCTTAGGGTATTCTTCTTGATTTTAAGATCGGAGCTCTGAAATTTCTGAACCTTGACTTGATTTCTCTAGTGATTCTTGATCAGAATTGTGATCAGAATTTTCTTCTAAACTTATACTAGGAGTAGGTTGTCTTGTTTCCTCAATCTGCAATAGGTCTAGTGGAACCCTTGTCAATATTTTGTTTTTGTAAATATGAAAATTATTGAGGTCGGTCAGAGTTAATTTGATCAACACAAAATTTAGGACTTGTGAGAAAGTCTTGCATTTTTAAAATAGGTCATCAAATTCATCTTTCTCATCCATGAACTATCTAGTTTTAACCAATGCAGTAAATTATTGAGCGACTTTGTTGGGATCATATTGTCTCCCTGGAATTGTAGCTAGATTTAAACATGTAGTATTCTGCACCTCTTTAACTGTGCATCCAAAATAAAAAAATGTAGAAGAACTACATTGAACTAGAAAAGTTGGCCAGATAGATTTCTTCGCTTCTTTTAGATTTTTGTTAAGACCTTCTCCTACTGTTTGGTATGCAATTTCTCTAGGCAATAACTTATCTAGAACATGATAAGGAGGAAAATGGGGAGAAAAAATACTCCCAAAAACTATGATATAAGTAAAACTTTCTTCACTAAGCCATCCTGCCACTGAAAAAATATCTATCTTTGCTTCTTACGAAGCCTTGGGTCTTTTGTATCAAAAATAGTTTGATATAATGGAAACATAATAATTTGACAAAACTTATAAAAATGGGGACTAAATTGAGATTCCCATAAAATATTATGATACACATGGATAGGAGTAGGGTCTCTAAGAGTCCAATTCAAACCCATATTAGTAAATTTGGTACAAAAAAAGATTGCATCCATCACAACGAACTCATAAAAAATGGAGGGTTAACCCAAGTAGAGACAAATCTATACTTTCTATATTGTCTGATATCCATAGCCAAATTATTGGAAATATTGTTACCCCAATTCATAATCGTGGAGTTAACTGCCACATCAATTGATGGAATCCATTATATAGAAAACATGTTCCTATCAACTTTCTCAAATAACCTACACATCATAGCGACTACATAACTGTCTGGAGCGGATAGGGGTGCAATTAAGTACATACCAGTTTTATATCGTTTGAATTTTTTGGAGCTGGACCTACATGTCTGCATTCCATCTAACAGTTCTTCACTATGTTTCTTGAACCGCTCGATGGAAGATCATAGACCTTTTCAGGTTCTTACAGATGATATATTCTACGCAAATTGTCTGAAGAAAATGACCCCATGAACTTTTGTCTTGAATTCTTGAACATCCTATCTCACACATCTACATTGTTGATAATACACTTCAACATATCTATATATGGAATTATTTTAGGTCTTGTAGCTATTCTACGTAAGAAAGAACGAGCTGCTTCAAAATAGGAAGCTTCAGAGGAGACTTTAGCATCAACCATTGCTCTAACTACAAACATCTTTGGATTTTCGTTCTATAACATATTATACATGGCTTCCCACGATGTACCTCCACCATATTTGTCGTATGTAGTATCAGTAAAGAGAGGCATCATGGCTAAATCTTCAGATGCAGAAGGCTCTGCTATATTTTTTCCTTTTTTCGTCATCTCCGAGCGTTGTTCCCTGAGATTCAACAATATAGAAATCAAAATGAATGTGAAGCAGAGATAATAGAAGAGGTTTAATTAAAATAGTTAATTCGATAAGTATGGGAATTTTATTGCAAGCATGAATAAAACAGATACAAATATCCTCAAGCCTTTAAAAATTAAATGCAATTGATTTCTAATAACTATGCATTATGGCCTTCGTGTGATTTGTTTTGGGTCATGTCACAATATCACATCGCAAACATGAATGATATTTCAAAATGATAAGATTTAAGTGTAATTATTATTTTTCGATTTCGATAAATTGCAATATTTCAAAATCGCAATATCGCTGGGTTGTAATGGTAACATTTCGCAACATCACAATATCACATTATCGCAAGAGCATAGTATCACAAGAACATAATAATTGCCTTGTCGCATTATCGCAAAATCCCAAGATTAGTGTTATGGTATTTGGAAATTTGCTTCTGTCTTTCCGATTTTCAACACACAACATATTCTTTGAGCAACTTTCTCCTTATACAAAGTATACTTTGTGCTTTATGAATTTATAGAAATGTTTCTAGACCTTTATAAAGAGTGCCACACAACATCTAATATCAGAAAGGGTTTTATTTATCATTTTATGATGGATTTCGATTAACATTTATTTGCGTTACCTTTGGCTTTTACGATTTGCAATGAAGTGAAAGGTGCTTAGTCTTAAGTGACTTAATATTTAACACTTTTTAAAGGGAAAACTATTTCTTGCTAGCTTTTTCTTTTTTATTTTAAAAGGGTCCCCATTTATTATTACAATATTGATTATTATAAAAATGAAGTGGGGGTTTTTTTATTAGTACAACAAGTTCGTACTTGTGCAGATTGTGGACAAAACTGAGTGCAATCACATTTTATAGGTTTAGAGAGATTTATAATCGTAGATACCATTACATCCATTACAAATATACTGGTTATAACTTACAACTATTAAAACAAACATATTTTTCTTCGTTAACAAGTGGATATATATATATATATATGTGTGTGTGTGTGTGTGTGTGTGTGTGTGTGTGTGTGTGTGTGTGTGTGTGTGTGAATTTAATTTTAGTAAATATGGTTATGACCACGTGAATCATGTTTATTAACTTTTCAGTGAATTTTGTAAAATATTCATTTCGAGCAGCAAAAAAATTACAATTTTGACTTACACCTATTCATCTAAGAAATTATAATATTTATTAAAATAAAACTAAATTTTAAGTTACTAAACTGTAATATGGGAATATTACAATTTTAGTTGCAAGTGGGATAGAATCATTTTTCAAACCTAGTCACCGAAATGATAAAATGTAATGAGAAATTAATATACACCATTGTTAATTACCTATTAAAATTTGATTAGTAATTAATTTTTTTTTCTCTTTTTAACTATCAAATACTAACAATTTTAAGATTTTCATATCATTACTGATAATTACATAAGTTTTAAAATCTCAGGCTTCAAGGCTCATCCAAGGCATAAAACTTGATTGAGCTCCTAACCCAGGGTTACAGAGGAGTGTGTTGGAGGGCTTTTTTAAATATTTGATGGAGTTATTTTTAGGAGCCTCAACATCGTGATCAAACACTTGAAAATTTCTCAATGAAATGTTTCAAATTGCTCAATCAAGCATTCATTTTTCAGCAAAAAACGCCGTCATTTCACCAAAAAGTGTAACCAAACTCCATGATTTGACGAAAAAATGGCTTTTAGGCTTGTTTTATTCATTCAAATTTTCACTTTTGTTTGATATATCATTGATAACCATAAATTTACTTATTATTTCCATCCACTTTCACTCCCTTATTTTAAAACTCTAATTGGGTTTGGTAACACAATGCCAACGAGATCTACACATGTACACATAATTACTCTTGACCTGTTGTTATTGTTGCTATATACATGTCTATAGACCACGATTGTAACTTCTTGACATGCCTTCAGGTCTTGGATGGTTTCATATATATTCACAAGTTTTCCCATGAAGAGAACACTTACAACTGTACAAAATCTAACATTTCCTCTTACTAATGTACATGGTATTTTCCAAATGTATTATGTTCCCTCTACATTTCAAAAGTCTCCTTTGCTATCGATGTTGATGCAGGGGCATTAGGCACTAGCCAACAATGTAGGAGTTTTGTCCACATGTTGTGGCTAGGAGGGTTCGAAACCCCCAAAATTGTAACAGCTAGGTGTCAATACCTGAGCTGACTGTTTTGTTTTAGAGTAGTTAAGATTTTTAGAAGTTGAATAGTTAGTTAGTCTGTCTGTCATGTTTCAGTTAGTCAAATTATTGTAAGAGACTTTTGAATTCCAAAACGGTCCCCACCGAGGAACCAATGAGACACACTATAATGTATATAAATATAACCCTCGATGTATTAGAAGGAAAGAGGTAGAGAGGATATTCGCCAATAAACTCTGTGTGTTACAATTGGTTCCAGTTAAATGATTCTAAGCTTGTTTTCCTTTGGAAAGACTTGAATCTTTGGTTATAGAAGGATTATTGACTGTGAAGCGATTGTGTATAAGAAATCCAATTCTCTGTCTTTAACTCCTGAAAGTGTTGGATAGCCCTGTGGATTTAATCATGCGAAGGCGAAGTATCTACGTGAAATCGTGGCCATCTAAGTCTTTTCTTATGATAACAGAAAACACCTTTTTTTTTTCAAAGGAAGTCATTGTTCGTTGATAATTAGAACTCTTAACCGTGTCGAAACCTAGAGTTAAAGTATACAAAGGAGCCCATAAACCGGCGTGAACCATAGTTAGTTACTGTACGAAAACCACGAGTGGTTTCCGGTCTTTTCTGCATCGCTTTTGGCGCTTAGGTGGTAATTCCGTAGTGAGGAGCGACTCCATTCAGTGTTAGACATGTGGCTTAGACCATTGTTCCAAAACCACTGTTTAACTTATGATTTCGTGCATTATCCATCGTACCAGGACGACGAGCAAAATCAATGAGATCCGTTGATTTGAGAGAGGCCCATCGGACGACGGGCGCTTCACAAAGATGCGAGAGGTTTTATAAAGGGGCACACGGTTTATTATAAGGGATTTATATAAAGCACGTGGAGGTGGGACCCAAACCCGGGTTTGTTCAACAGGTTATATGTTTATAAAGTGTTCATTAACATAAAGTTGGTTATTAATATAAAATACGGGAGATAGATTTAAATCGGTATTATTGCTTTATTAAATAATATCCTGTAGGTGGAGGGGTATTCATATTCAAAGTGGTCGAATATGGTTATTTTCTCAGAATTGTTAAATAAATTTTAACAAGGAATTGTAAGAGGACCACGTGGAGGCACAGGAAGAGCGTGAAGGAAGGGAGTTGACTTTCAGTGGTGTGACTGCGTCATTTGTGGTATCAGAGCAGGTTTTTAGTTGTTTTTGCTGACATGGTGATCCGAGTTGGTAGGGGTGCTAGCAGGAGGAGACCCGTTGCCAACGTAGAGGTGTTGGAGATGTTGTAGAGGTTCGAGGCCAGAATGGATGTCGTGGAGAGAAGACAACCCAGAGATCCTGAAGACATCAGCGAACCTGAAACAGAAGAAGCTGAAGAAAACGTGGAAATTCCTCCTGACTTGAGGCTCCTGAGAACTGTTATGGGATCTGTAGTTAAGCCCAGGATTGAAGTATCGAGTTATGTAGGGGGACTAAATCCAGAAGAGCTGGTGGAATGGATAAATGAACTGAACTAGTGCTTCAATTATGAAGAAATAAGTGAAGATAAAAAGGTCAAGTTTGCAGTAACAAAGCTGGAAGGACATGCTGCACTTTGGTGGGATGGAGTGCAGGCAGAGAGGAGAAGAGTTGGCAAGCAACCTATCAAGAGCTGGACCAGAATGATGGCCAACTTGAAAGGTAAATTCCTGCCTAGTGATTACCAGCTGACATTGTATAAACAAATGCAGAACCTGAGACAGAGGTTGCTGACAGTAAAATAATACACAGAGGAATTCTATAGAGCAAGCATAAGAGCTAGGCAATTCCAAGACACACCAGAGAAGACTTCCAGATATGTGAATGGTCTCAAGCTGGAGATCCAAGATGAGATTGGTCTTCTGTCTCCCAAGACAGTAGAAGAGGCCTATCAAATGGCCTTGAAAGCAGAGGAGAAACTCCTGAGAAAACAGTCTGCCAAGAAGAGAGGTACTTTCCGTGGGAAGGGAAGTTAGGGTGGTAGAGGAAAGCCTACACCCAAAAATGGAGCTGACAATAGCTCACCTTAGAATGCATCTATATAGGATGATGCAAGGGGCAGAAGGGATTCTTATAGAGGGAAGGGAAGAGGAGGCAGAGATAGAGGTAGAGGTAGAGAATTGAGGTGTTATCGATGCCAGCAGGTGGGACACAAACACTATGAGTGTCCAGAGAATGTGGGTACTGGTCCAAGAAATGATGTTGTTGCCCAGGCTGGAGAAGAGGTAGACATTGAAGAAGAAATTCTTCCAGAGAGGGGAGTGTCCTTGGTGGTAAATAAGGTCCTGCTGAAGCAAGCTAAAGAAGTCATTGAGCCTGCATAAAGGAAGACTTTTTTTAGGAGCATATGCAAAGTCCAAGGGAAATGCTGCCAGCTAGTCATTGATAGTAGTAGCACAGACAATCTCGTTTCCATGGAGGTGATAGAAAAGTTGAAGTTGAAGACTAGGGAGCACCCCACTCCCTACAAGGTGTCCTGGCTGCATAAAGGGCACCAGCTGGTTGTGAAAGAACAGTGTGAAATAGAGCTGCAAATGGGCAAGTACAAGGATGACATGTTGTGTGATGTAATGCCCATGGATGTATGTCATATATTTCTGGGTAGACCTTGGCAGTTTGACAGAGCAGCAGTGCATGATGGCAAGAAGAACACCTACAAGTTCTTCAAAGATGGGGTACATCATACATTGATACCCATGGAAGAAGGAGAGCCATTCAGCAGAGTGATTGATCCAAAGACCTTGTTGCTGAGCGGGAAGGAGTATCTGCAGTAGATAGAAGAGGAAGAGGTAAGCTTTGCTTTAGTTTTCAAGCCTAAAGTAGTCCTTACTTCTACAAATATTTATGATTTACCAGTAGAGATACAGGAGATGTTAGACAATTACTGTGACATTGTTGTGGATGATTTACCTGATGAGCTACCACCTGTGAGGAAGATCAACCATCAGATATATTTTATCCCTGGTTCAAATTTTCCAAATAAGGAAGCCTACAGAATGAATCCCAAGGAAAATGAAGAAATCAGGAGACAAGTACAGGAATTGGTGGACAAGGGACTGATTAGAGAAAGTCTGAGTCCATGTGCAGTACTAGCAGTTTTGAGCCCAAAGAAGGATGGAGGCTGGAGGATGTGTACTGATTCCAGAGCAATTAATAATATCACAATCAGGTACAGATTCCCTTTGCTCAGAATTGAAGATCTAATGGATTGTTTGAGTGGTGCTAAATATTTCTCAAAGATAGATTTAAAGAGTGGATACCATCAGATTAGAATAAGAGAGGGTGATGAGTGGAAAACTGATTTTAAAACAAATGAAGGATTATATGAATGGATGGTAATGCCTTTTGGGTTGTCAAATGCACCTAGCACTTTTATGAGAGTTGTGAATGAAGTATTGAAAGAATTTATTGGGAAATTTGTGATAGTATATTTAGATGATATATTAGTTTTCAGCAGAACTAAGGAAGAACATTTAAGGCACCTTAATCATGTCTTGAAGAAGCTGCACCAAGAGAAACTGCTGATAAATTTGAAGAAATGCTCATTCATGAAGGAAGAGTTGGTGTATTTGGGTTTTGTTGTTTCTGCAAAAGGATTGAAGATGGACCCAAAAAAGGTTAAGGAAATTGTGGAGTGGCCTTCACCCAGGAGTATTTTTGAGGTAAGAAGTTTCCATGGACTTGTTAGTTTTTACATAAATTTTATAAGAAACTTCAGCAAGATTAATGCACCCATAATTGAGACAATAAAGAAGAGTAAACAGCCATTTAAGTGGACTGCTGAAGCAGAGAGAAATGTTAAAGTTTTAAAGCAAAAGATAACAGAGAAGCCTGTTTTAATTCTGCCTGATTTCACCAAACCATTTCACGTAAAATGTGATGCCAGTGGGGAGGCCATTGGAGCTATGTTGAGTCAGGATGATAGGCCTGTAGCTTATTTCAGTGAAAATTTGAATGACATCAGAAGAAATTATTCGTCTTATGAGAAGGAATTCTATGCAATTGTTCAGGCATTCAAGAAGTGGAGACATTATTTGATGTCCAGGGAGTTTGTATTGTATTCTGATAATCATGCTTTGCAGTATATTGTACAACAGCCCAAGTTGAAACACAAGCATGCTAAATGGGTTGGGTATCTCCAAGGTTTTAATTTTGTTTTGAAACATATAAGTGGCCAAGCCAATAAAGTAGCTGATGCTTTGAGCAGGAGACACTTGCTTGTTCGAGAGACTAATTTTGAAGTTGCAGGATTCGATTTTCTCAAAGAATTGTATAAAACAGATCCTGATTTTAAAGAAGCATTTGAAGCATGTAGTAACCCTGTTCTAACAGATAGAAGTCAGTGGCTGGATTTTTTTCTGCAGGAAGACTTGTTATTCAGAAAGAACCAACTGTGTGTACCAAAATGTTCCATGAGAGAAAATTTGATTAAGGAGAAGCATAGTGGTGGACTTGCTGGACACTTTGGTACTGAAAATACTTATGAGCAGTTGAGTCACTTTTATTTCTAGCCCAGGATGAGAACAGAGGTGGATAAGTTTGTGAATAACTGCAAGATTTGCCAGTATGCTAAAGGAAGGAGCCAGAATGCAGGATTGTACACTCCCTTGCCTATTCCAGATAGGCCTTGGGACATGGTGAGTATGGATTTTATTCTAGGATTTCCCAAGACTCAGAGAGGGAATGATGCAGTCTTTTTTGTGGTGGATAGATTCTCCAAAATGGCACATTTTATTCCATGCTACAAAACTAGTGATGCCACCCATGTTGCTAACTTGTTTTTCAAAGAAGTTGTTAGATTGCATGGGTTGCCTAAGAGTACTATTTCAGATAGAGACACCAGATTTGTAGGTCACTTTTGGAGGACAATGTGGAAGAAACTTGGTACCAAACTAAGTTTCAGCTCAACTTATCATCCCCAGACCGATGGAAAAACCGAGGTAGTGAATAGGAGTTTGGGAAATTTGTTGAGAAGTCTTGCAGGAGAACATCCCAAGCAGTGGGATCATATCTTTCCCCAGGCAGAATATGCATATAATGATTCACCAAACAGAAGCACAGGGCAGAGTCCATTTCATATTGTTTATGGAATGCACCCCAGAGGAATATCAGAGTTAAGAAATCTGGGAAGAGCAAAGCTAAGGAGTGCAGATGGTGAGGAATTTTCTTCAGAGATCCACGCCATACATGAACAAGTGAAATAGCAATTACAAGGCAGCAGCATCAAATATAAAAACAGAATAGACTTGAGCAGAAGAGAAGTTCATTTTGAAGTAGGAAATCAGGTTTTGGCACACTTGAGAAAGGACAGATTCCAAAAGAAGCAGTATAACAAATTGAAGTTCAAAAATATTGGGCCTTACAGGATACTTAGAAAGTTTTCTGCAAATTCTTATCAGATTGAATTTCCACCTGATGTTGGAATATCTCCCATCTTTAATGTTGTAGATTTTTACAGGTATGAAGATGATGGTGCAAAAGAAGGATCAGGAGACAAGGAGCAGATTGAGTGGAAATATTAGCTACCTCCAGCACAGCCATTGCAACCAGAAAAGATATTGGACAAGAGAGTGTTCAGAAGGACCAGAGGACAAGAGTACTTCTAGTACTTAATCAAATGGAAGGATAAACCAGAGGAAGATGCCAGTTGGATGATTGAAGGAATGTTGCAGAAGATAGGCAGATCAGTGGAAGAGCTCATGGACAGGAGCCCATGAATAAAATTTCCCTCAGGAGTCTGATGCAGGGGCATTAGGCACTAGCCAACAATGTAGGAGTTTTGTTCACATGTTGTGGCTAGGAGGGTTCGAAACCACCAAAATTGTAATAGCTAGGTGTAAATACCTTAGCTGACTGTTTTGTTTTAGAGTAGTTAAGAGTTGTATAAGTTGAATAGTTAGTTAGTATGTTTGTCATGTTTCTGTTAGTCGAATTATTGTAAGAGACTTTTGAATTCCAAAACGGTCCTCACTGAGGAACCAAGGAGACACACTATAATGTATATAAATATAACCCTTGATGTATGAGAAGGAGAGAGGAGGTAGTGAGGATATTCCCCAATAAACTCTGTGTGTTACAATTGGTTCCAGTTAAATGATTCTAAGCTTGTTTTCCTTTGGAAAGACTTGAATCTTTGGTTATAGAAGGATTGTTGACTGTGAAGCAATTGTGTATAAGAAATGCAGTTCTCTGTCTTTAACTCCTGAAAGTGTTGGATAGCCCTGCGGATTTAATCCTGCGCAGGCGAAGTATCTGCGTGAACTCGTGGCCATCTAAGTCTTTTCTTATGATAACAGAAAACACCTTTTTTTTTCAAAGGAACTCATTGTTCGTTGATAATTAGAACTCTTAACCGTGTCGAAACCCGAAGTTCAAGTATATAACGGAGCCCATAAACCGACGTGAACCATAGTTAGTTACTGTACGAAAACCACAAGTGGTTTCTGGTCTTTTCCGCACCGCTTTTGGCGCTTGGGTGGTAATTCCAGAGTGAGCAACGACTCCATTCAGCGTTAGACACGTGGCTTAGACCACTGTTCCAAAACCACTGTTTAACTTACGATTTCGCGCGTTATCCATCGTACGAGGACGACGAGCGAAATCAACAAGATCCGTTGATTTGAGAGAGGCCCATCAGATGGCGGGCGCTTCACAAACATGCGCGAGGTTTTATAAAGGAGCACACGGTTTATTATAAGGGATTTATATAAAGCACGTGGAGGTGGGACCCAAACCCGGGTTTGTTCAACGGGTTATATGTTTATAAAGTGTTCATTAACATAAAGTTGGTTATTAATATAAAAGACGAGAGATAGATTTAAATCATTATTATTGTTTTATTAAATAATATTCTGCAGGCGGAGGGGTATTCATATTCAAAGCGGTCGAATATGGTTATTTTCTCAGAATTGTTAAATAAATTTTATCAAGGAATTGTAAGAGGACCACGTGGAGGCACAGGAAGAGTGTGAAGGAAGGGAGTTGACTTTTAGTGGTGTGACTGCGTCAG